>JAWNZC010000011.1:5292500-5902500 GCA_035771165.1 Paragorgia papillata | reverse complement strand
TGCTTTTTAGCGGAGGACGAGAATAATGCCTGATACTCAGGTTAGAGACTGCATGGATATGTCTTTCAATATTCAAGATAATTGGGGTTTTATGAAATAATTACTATGGGACACTGATTGATTTAATTAATGACTTTTGAGGCAATTAATATCATGCGATGTGTATGTGTTGTTGTTCCTCAAGTCCCTTGGGGTTCTAATTGCGGGGCATCAAATCCACTAGCCCCTTTGCTAAGTTTAGTGAGCGTGGATGCTCAGAGCTGATTCGTGTACGGACTGCCGTATGCGACACTTGAGAGACTGGCTGCTCGTCTATATGCTGTTTTACGAATTTCTCGGGTTCTCTCTAAGATTACCGTCATGGACTTCTTCAGCTATTTAACCGTCCACAGCGTTGTTAGCAGATAAAAGCGAAAATCTGCCTTGAAACTAGGGTTTCATGGCCGTTTGTTGGTCATGCATCGTGGTCATTTGATATATGCTACCATAGCCGAATTTGGGCTCAATTGGCTCTTCACTTCGACCAGTTTATGCGGGTTTATGGTTTGTACACTATAGCTTAGCTTTAAGGCGTTTTTAGTTGTGGCTCATTACCCCGTTTGTGCTTAAATGATCAGTTCTGTCGCGTCTCGACGCTTTGCTGCAATTTTATACGCTGCTGTTTTGCAGCTAGCTTCCTTGTCTTCATTTCCGTGGCGTGTTCAGTTGTTTGTTCTCTCCACAGTTATTATCGGAGAATTTTGTTGTTCACAGACCGCTAATTGGGCCTTGGTGCTTGTTGCAGTTCCCCAACGAGGTAGGTAATCTTCGAGTTAAGCCCTTCGAGTTAAGCCCTTTTCGAGTTAATCCCCGGACACGCCCATTTTTTCTCCAGACACGCCCATCCTTCCTAGGGCTTAACTCGATGAACTGATGATGTTTTTACCGTTCGAGTTAAGCCCCTCATAAAAGGGGCTTAACTCGAAGACAATCAGCGAATTAGGTGCCCGAGTTAAGCCCCAAAATTTGATGGATGTAAACGAATAGCGCAAAATTCAACGAAAACGAAATTATTCGGTATTTTCATGAATCGTTTGGAGAGTATAGATAAAGTATAGACTAATACTATTCTCTAATAAATAAGTTAGAATAAAGTTACAAGATTTTGACTGCGATGCCTAGATCGTTCTTGCTTCATACCAGAGCATATATAGATAGCCTGTGTGCATTCCGCTAACAAAATCTCGGCAAACGGTGACACGGAGTAAAATTTCCCCATATGAACAGTTTTTCTTCGCTGAAAATCTGAAATTCCATGACAAACCTCGCGCTTAAATTTTTCCATAAATTCTAAACACTACAGTTAGAGAGCATTGAGCAAGAACGCCTACAATATAGGCGTAATAATATTGTCTGCGACTTTATTACTTTATTACTTAAGAGGTAAGTAATCGATCACCGTGGAGCAACCAACGAACCGGGCGCGAATGGCAGGGGCGGATTTAGCGTTAGTCAAATAAGTCAGATGACTAAGGTGAAAATTGTTACGAAATAATTATAAATATCATCATATATTAACTTACTAATTGGTCTAAACAAGAAAAATTGCGAGGGCTGACTGGCTTAGACTTTTGCAGGATTTGGGCCGATTTAGATATTCTGATTGGTCCAAACCAGATAAATTGCGAGCGCTGACTGGTTTAGGTGTTTTGCAGGATTTAGGCCGATTTAGCCAATCCCGGTTTAGAATCTTGCAGGATTTAGGCCGATTTAGCCATTCTCATTGGTCCAAAACAGCCAAATCGCGAGCGCTGACTGGTTTAGATTTTTGCAGGATTTTGGCCGATTTACCCATTGTGATTGGCCAAAACGAGGCAAATCGGTGAATCTGATTGGTTGATTGCTTTGCCGAAAGTATGCCGTACCGGAAGCCTGCAAAATGCGGTCTGCTGGGTCTTCAGTCTAATTCTGTTCGATCGATTCATGGCTTCTACAAGCTTGTTAGATTGTGCGTTGTGTGCTTTATAAAGCAGCGATGATGTTCTTTTGCGGCAATTGTATGTTGATTTGTCTGTGAGAATCAGTGCTTGTCGAGTACTGGTGGCCGGAGAGCATTTCCCAAGATTGGGAAGACATCTGTGCTGAGACGGTCTATTTGCCACAACACATGAAGGCGGACAAGCTAGAGTAAGCCATATGTTGCTCTAAGGTAAGCTTATAGGTACAGTAGTTCATCAATCTGGATTCAATATCGATGTTAGTCTGTTGTCATGTTTATACTTCCCTAACCTTTGTTGATATCCGTTCCGTATTAGCATAATCTGCGTTGAGCACACTGGTATAAACCAATGCTATTAAATGCTTCATGTAGTACTATAAACACTACTTAGTAGTGTTTCAATTCTAGATACTCACTAGTATGTCATAATCATGATGCATAGTCAGATTGCCTTTCCACAGTAGTTTACATAATACATTCGTCCTCAGTTCATATTACAAGTCAGTTAATTGTCTATATACTTTGTATTTTGCTCTATCTATATGGTATTGAGCACTCTCTAACATTTCGTGAACCATAACTCACTTATATATATATATATATATATATATATATATATATATATATATATAACATACAGTATTATAAGTAATAACATATAACTTTTAACATATAAGTTAAATAAGGTCTGGACCTGGGGAAACAGATCAAAAGCTAAGCAATAAATATCTACATGACATTACTAAAAATTTCCATGTATTATCGTTATACATCAAGTAAGCATTCTTCTCACATACCATATGGCTATTATGAAATTTTAATCTGATAATAATTGCACTGGACAGGAATTGAACTTGGGTTGCTGGTGCCTGAAAACCAGACAGCTCATAGTAACATGGGTTAGTAGGGGGATGGGTAGTGGCATATTAGATGGGGGTTAGAATGATCGGGATGATGTAGAGAGTTGAGCTCCTCCATGTCTACATATGTCCATGTAATGTCCATTATGGTCATTAACAAAAGCTTCTCCTGACTCCTAAACAGACATTGTCTGCTTGGGTTGAGGTTTAAAAGGCAAGTATCAGGCATTTGAAAGCCAGACAGCTCTGGGTAGGTGGGGCTCAACAGACATGGAAGGTACCCCACCTTGCTCTAGGTTATGCAGAATGTTAAATTCAGCTAGACCTTCACTTGTGTGTTGGTCAGGCTGTCCATGTTAGATTCACTGACTGAAACAATGTAACTGGTGTTTTCCTAGGCATGCTGATGAACTTTCACACGAAACAGTCAACTTTTTTATATTAGAATGTGACCACATATCTCTCTACTGTTTATTGGATTTCCCCACCCTCATTCCTGGAAAAACTTAGCCTTACACACCTCCAAACTATCACAAGGTTTCTAAGACAACAAGAAAATATCAGTCCAATTTAGATAAAATGTTTCCTGAAAATGATAAAATGCCCATTAAAAACATGTTTTAAAACATTTGGAATTTTGCTCAAATGTGCTGTCAGAATGCAGGAAATGCCATTTCAGAGATCCAAATTTCAAAAAATTTCCGGGCGGCATACCCCCGGACCCCCCCCTAGAAATATGGGTCCACAGCAACTTTGACTAAGGTATCAAAATTCCCAGATCCGCCCCTGAATGGGTTTTCATATTCATATTATTATTAATATCAAAACCCATCAAAGAAATACGAAGTAAAACTTAAGGTCATTTTGGAATAATTTAATAAGATATCGTACGTTTCGGTGCTTATCATTTTTGTTTTTCAACGGTGAGAATTACCTGTAACAGTTTTAACATTTGCACACTAGGTTGAATCTCAGCCTTATACAAACCTCAGCTGTATAGCCGTGGTCGTTATTATTGAATTATTTTTTGATAAAATGTTGAACTACAGTATTGCAAGAATACTTCAATTATTCGCCAATTACTAAAAAAAGTCTATAAAAGACAAAATTGTATCTATACTCTCCATGAAAACACCGAATAATTTCGTTTCCGTTGAATTTTGCGCTATTCGTTTACATCCTTCAAATATCGGGGCTTAACTCGGGCATCTAATTCGTTGATTGTCTTCGAGTTAAGCCCCTACTTTTATGAGGGGCTTAACTCGAACGGTAAAAACATCTTCAGTTCATCGAGTTAAGCCCTGGGGGAAAATGGTTGTGTCTGAAAAAAAAATGGGCGTGTCCGGGGCTTAACTCGAAAAGGGTTTAACTCGAAGGGCTTAACTCGAAGGGCTTAACTCGAAGGGCTTAACTCGAAGATTACCTACCTCTTCCCCAACAGCTTGTTCGATGCGTTTTTGAGCTATCGACTTATCGAGGGAGACAGTTTATTCTGGCTCTCGGCGCTGTTCAATCTGGGTGTGTTTATGAGCTAAGCGTTTGTTACTAGATGTTCGGATCTCGGTAGTGTTCCGCTCTGGCGTACAAGTTCGAAAGGCCAAAAGCATTATCACTCCCAAGTTCTATTTTATCTAAATATTGCCTGGCCGCTTGGTCTATTCTGCCGTCCGTACTTACACACATTTTCGGGTAGGGCTATAGCTAGTTATTTTTCGCAGGCAATTTGCTGTTCCATATATTTGGTAAATCCTTATGGCTTCTTTGGCGTTATATTTTACTCTGCATGCTCAAGTTATCTTTTTGATACCATGTCTAACTTTATCATGTACATGTACTAATATGATTGTGTGTGCAAAATTTGTTTTGCTAATTATATGTTATGTTATGTTTTATGGGCTTGACATCGTCCGACTGCAAATCCCACTGGAAACTATCTGTCCATTGTTCCTAGACATTGCAGTCAAGTGGCCACCTTATGGGTCGTGACAGAGATCATAACCACGTAATACAAGACATCCAAGTGCATTTGTTTTTTCTCCAACGTAGCTCATTTCAATGTTAATGCCCTCATCACCCAGGTCTATTTAGTTGGGTGTTACATTTTATATTAAACTCTGTATTGTTTGCTCTTCATACCTTAGGGCAGCTATGTGTCCGGCTCGTTTTGCAGCTCGGCTTGATGTTGTAGGGCGCCAGATTGCCGGCCTACTTGAGTGGTTCAGATGCCAGCGCTATGACTGCAAGAAGGCCATGTTATGGAATTGCTTTTACGCTGTTTTGGGGCCGATCATGCAGGCGCCTTTTGCCTATTTGCCTTGGGGAGTGCTTGCTTATGGCTTGGGCCTTGTGTGCTAGGATTGTTCGCTTTTATGCCTCTCGACCTATTTTGCGCTAGTATGTCATCTATTATCAGCTTTGGTGGGCTAAGTGTTCTGGGACCTGGTGTCATGCTGGGAAGTTGCTTTTCCCCTCCTGTTCTGGGCCACTCCGCATTATGAGTCCGCAGGTGTTGTAGGCCTTCCCTCACTCATGGGCTGTGAGACGAGATCCTGATCCCTTTCCCACAGTGGGATTACACGCTAGGCTCACCCTGTTCGTCATTCAGCCTGCTACTTGTTGCATGGTTCCTACAGGGTACGGAATTATGCGGGTCTTACTTGTTTCTGTCTAGGTGTTGTACTGCTTTAGGATCTATAGCCTGGTACCCTGGCCCAATCAAAGAATATGGGCCAGGTAACCACTAAAGACTTCTGCTTTCCTATTGGTTAAAATTTCGCGCGTTTTTATTGGCTATGAGTAAAACTGCGATCATCATAAGTGGATATAGCCCTGATGACGCGAGAATGAGATTAGTGGTTACCTGGCCCATATTTCTTTTGAAATTGGGCTAGGGTACCAGGCTACAGGATCTACTGCCAGCCTTTCATCATGACGCTAACCCCTTCAACAAAATAATGTTGATTTCCAAGGGGGGCGTGCTGCGCCTGATGCGTCTTAAGTTATCCTATCCTGCTGCACTTGCTGTTTTAGTTGGGTTCACTTACCCAATCACCACTGGGTCGGCACTGGGTCCATTGCTGCGTATCCTTAGGTTACCATTGCAGCGGTCCTTGACATCTGTTGGGTTACTATTGCTACCACAACTGACGAGTCTGTCGTTTGTCGTCAGTTACTGTAGTTCTGCGTGCGGCGTACCTGTGGTTTCTAGAGTTGCTGCGCGAAACATGTCTTAGGTTACCTTGATTGCGGCACGTGCCGTGTTTTAGCTTAAGGGTTACTTGCACACTTGGCTAGCTGTGGCTCTTGACGTGTTACATTTGCGGTTGTCTTGCATTGTAGCGTCCAACTGCTACTGCGTATGATGGGTCTTACGGTTCTGATGCTGATGCGTGTGGGGGGCCAATAGCTTCGGAATCTGCTGTTCGCCGCCGGTCGTCTCTTAGAGTTACCGTTGTCGCTCTACCTGACGAGGCTTGGTCTCGTTTGCTGCTGCGCTGGATGTAGCTTAAGTTACCATTCCGGTGGGTGTGGCTTATAGGTTACGATTGCTAGTGCTTGCATGTTTTGCCATTCCTGCTGCTCGTAACGTGTTCTTAGCTCATATATTTACGTATATATATATATATATACGTGTTCTTAGCTCATGTGTCTTAGCTCATATATTTGTCGCTGTGCCGGATGTATCTGATCCTCTAGAGACTCCTTATTAGTGCATTTTCTTACGGTCTATTTAGTCCAGGTTTTGACGTGTGTGATATTCACCATAATTTTAATCATGTGAACTTGAATTTGTCCGCGAACTTTTTCAAGTTTGCGTCATGGTGGCACTGTGCCTTTTAAGAGAATTGAGGTCACATATTAACAACTATGTGCAAGTTTCCTACTGTATACTGTACATGTAGTCAATAAAAATACACATAAATTGAATAACATTTAAGCATTTTTACTACACATCCAATCAGTTTACATTAATTACCATGCTTGGCATCTTCCAAAGAAGCAATGCATTTTTCAAAACTGTTTCTTGTTGGGTTTCCTGCTCGAGAATAATCATATCCCTTTAGAAGTTAAAAAAACAACACCATAAACATAAATTTGATTTGTAAATTGTACAGTTAAGCCAACGACAACGTCATGAGAAAATGACGTATGTCCAACATAGGCATCGGATGACGGTCCGTAACGATCGGTAAAAGGGCGTTGCAGATCGTACGTGCCCTAGCATCTGTGTTCCGATGGTCACGGACCGACATCAGGTGATACAGATGGTAGACACTTAGTAAATATACGCTGCTCTCAGATGTTGTATGTATGATAGTGCAGATGGTTCAGATGGTACGGATCGTACGGACCGTGGCATCTGTATTCGGATGGTCACGGACAGACATCGCATGATACAGGTGGTTTAGACTTAGTAAATACACGTGCCTCTCAGATATCGTATGTATGATAGTGCAGATGGTTCAGATGGTACGGATCATGGCATCTGTATTCGGATGGTCACGGACCGACATCACATGATACAGGTGGTTTAGACTTAGTAAATACACGTGCCTCTCAGATATCGTATGTATGATAGTGCAGATGGTTCAGATGGTACGGATCGTACGGACCGTGGCATCTGTATTCGGATGGTCACGGACCGACATTACATGATACAGGTGGTTGGGTCTTTTTACATACACGGATCATCAGAACAGAATGTTGATTCGTTCTTCATAAATATCTTCTCAAACTTCTCCATTAACAAATACACAGAAATGGTTCACCCTACCTCCTAAAACTTCTCGTTACAAAAAGCTCTGTATTATCGCCACATGATAGTGTAAGTAACATTATAGTATTAACACATTGCGTGATTGGCCGTCTTTCAGCCTGAGCGATTTGAAAAGAGTCTGCGGCTACGTCAGATCAACACTGACGCATAGTTTTCTATGATAAGTATATCTCCTCCAGAAAGATATTTTTCTGTAATTTCTTTCTCAGTGAATGTCGCTGTATCGTTTCATTCATTAAGTAGTCAAGAATCTTGCGGACGAAACTATGCAAAAGTAGCTGCTTACAAGAATCTAAATTCTAAACAATAGAATGAATCACTGCATATACACGTTTAAGAGCGAGTAAACATGTGTCTATGTCATGACGCTCACCAACACAATATCGACGAGCGTAAAAGTAAATGTCTCCACACACAATTTATTTTCTTTAGACAGTGACTATACGTACGTTCACTTGTTGCGGTCGTTACAATGTAACGCTAACATTTCAAGTGAATGATATTTAGGAATATAGACATATTGACTACTAACAAAATCGAATGATTTAGATCACTAACTCTAGTTGTTGTAGGATATCGTTATCCGATCGCGAGTAATTGTTAGTGTATAGCCGTAAGGTAATTTTATCAATACCTTTGTCAGTATCACATTTAGTTGCGTAGTTTCCCTGCGCAGTTATTTGTCGACCAGTCAGTGCCATGAATTCTTACCTGTTTCGGCTATTTGTAACTTGTGGGCCTCTCCGACTAACGTCAACTATGCGTGATGGTGAACACGCGTACGTGTCTCACGCGGCGCGTGTCTTACGCCAAACTGGCCAGTACGCCATTTCTTATATATTATGATTGAAATCGGCCGCTTTGAGCGCTCCTACAAGTATTTACTATTATTTATTTGTGTAGTTGTAAGCATTGTGAGCATAGTCACTGTCAGCCACATTACTGATAAACCGCCGTTCAAAATCTACCATCAACGTCCAAGAACACCTTCACTAAAACAAAGCTGTCCAAAAACGTAACTGCGTAAGGACTAGCAAGATTGTTTACTTCGAAGACGCCATCGAGCAGGAAAATGCGTCACCGGAAACATAAATACTACCGGAAGTTAAATGTGCGGAAATGCAAATGCGAGACCTGAAAAATACTGTTCAATAGTGTGAAGTCCGCGTTCTTGCCCGTTGCGACAGGCCCGCGTGAACGCCTGACCCAGGCGTTTTGTTATATTCGGAATCATAAATGTTCTTAAATTTCGTTTGTGGTTTCGTTACGTATGAAATAGAGTTTTGCTAGGTAGTTTAACTAAACTTCCAGTCAAAGACTAACTCCTTCGTATTCACTTAGATACAACCTAGTTAACGAAGTAAGCTATAGTAACCTTTTTTGGTAAATAATGAAAAAAGAGAATTCATATATATATAGCGACTGAGAATCTCTTACTTTTTGTCTGTCAAGTATACAGCTTTAAAACTATAACAGCTGACTGTATAACTGGCTAGCTTTTATTTGTGTCTTAGTTGTCAACAAAACGTGGTCTATGTTGCTTAGGCTCATCCCAGGTTGGGAATGTTTTTCCGTCCGAGCAGAGCTGTGTTAGCCTCTATTGTCAAAACACGTGGCCGATAATTTTCTGCACGAAACATGCGAAAAACAACAAGGCTACAGTATGTTGAAAATCGTCGTCGTAAAATAAAATTTCGATTATTTCAGATCGATGTCGTTGCCTTGTATTCTCGCCTATGTGTTCGAGTACTCGAGAAAACAAGGGAAGAACGTCGACATTTTTTAATCCATCTGAATGATCTGATCTCAGTTTTGTAGTCCTTTAGACAAACAATCAAATATTCGATCTTGTCACTAGAGCACTCCCACAGTGAAACTTGAGAATTCTGCTCTCAATTTTCACTGTACCAGTGCCAGTGTTATCGAGCAAAATGGCACAAGTATATCACAATGCTTCCTCGTCACGAATATTTCGTACTTGACGTACACCTGAGTTTTATAAAGGACGAGGCAACATGGTGATATATACTTTTGGCATTATGCAGTGTAATGCTTGCATGTAAACGGTCACCCGACAATATACGGGTTAATTGACATGCACGGCTAGCATATATGCATTGTGCTGTGTTAATGCTGGAGTCACGAATATTTCGTACTTGACGTAAGCCGGATTTTTATAAACAACGGGTTCACATAGTTATATATAAATATAGTTATAGTCACATGGTAATATATAAAAATAGTTATATACTTGTGGCATTATGCAGTGTTAATAATAGAGTCACGAATATTTCGTACTTGACGTACGCTGGAGTTTTATAAAGAAATGCTGCATGGGTTAATGCTGGAGTCACGAATATTTCGTACTTGACGTAAGCCGGAGTTTTATAAAGAAATGCTGCACGTGTTAATGCTGGAGTCACGAATATTTCGTACTTGACGTATTTCGTACTTGACGTAAACCGGAGTTTTATAAAGAACGAGACAACATTGTGATATACTTGCGTGGCATTATGCCGTGTAATGCTCTAGTCACGAATACTTCGTACTTGACGTACGCCGGGGTTTTATAAAGAACGAGGCAACATTGTGATATACTTGCGTGGCAATATGCTGTGTTAATGATAGAGTCATGAATATTTCGTACTTAACGTACGCCGGAGTTTTATAAAGAACGAAGCAACATTGTGATATACTTGTGGCATTATGCCGTGTAATGCTCTAGTCACGAATATTTCGTACTTGACATACGCCGGAGTTTTATAAAGAACGAGGCAACATTGTGATATACTAGTGGCATTATGCCGTGCAATGCTCGATTTCTACCATCTGTATCATGTGATACCGATCCGTGACCATCCGAATGCAGATGTCACGGTCCGTACGATCCGTACCATCTGAAACGTATATATTTACTAAGTGTCCACCATCTGTATCACGTGATGTCGGTCCATGACTATCGGAAAACAGATGGTACGGTACGTACGATCTGCAACGCCCTTTTACCGATCGTTACGATCCGTCATCCGATGCCTATGTTGGACATGTACATGTATGGAGAAAATTAGTAAACTAAAAAGAAAACTACGTACTAGAGAAAAAAAAGGCAAATATGGTGTACTATTATAAACATAAATTTTCTAAAATGTAGAAAATAGCTGGAAGGACAATTATATTAACATCATGAGAAAATAGTAACCGAAAAAAAAAATTCATAGAAAAAAACCCCACTACAAAACGACTAAAAAGATAAAATTATTAAAATAAAATTATAGTCCAGTAGTATAAGAAACTGCTACTACAGTACTGTAGGTAAAAAAATAAAAATTTGAAATTCCGACCTATATAATTATAGGATTTTTTCACAAGAGGTTGTTTTTTCCCAATCAGCAGCGTAGTACTTCATATTTAACCCTTTCACTAGCTCCCAAATACGGAATTTTCCGTACTTTATTATTTTACTCTGTCTAACGCCAGACGATTTTACTCATCAATGAGAGAGCTCCCGGAAAGTTGGGAATGAAAGGGTTAAGACTATATACAGTATACAGATATTGCACACTTTCCTCATCACAAACATCCTGCCCATGCAGGGACAAGGCTGGTTCTTGCACGATTCTGCCAACAATACATGTTGGCCTTTATTTAATGGTCTGATGAAGGCTAGCTCAGCTCAGTAAATAATAAACAATGTGTTAACAATAAATTTTTGCTTAATTATCATGACAAATTATAACTGTGTGAACATTAGACAAGTAATTCATCAGTTATCAGTTAATATAATCATCAGTTAATATAATAGTAGAATAACATTTTGAAAAGGCATGCGGTGGTGATTACATGGTTAAAAAGTTAAAACTATAATGCACTTATCATTGACTTTCCTTGGGTCGACCCCCAGGATGCCCCCACCCCCAGGGCAGCCCTTAGGAACATGATGGGAGTTGCAATATTATGAAAAATTTTGTGACCTGTGGGAGAGGGGCATTATTTGGTTCTAGAAACATTAAATGAACCCCTGCAAATATATCCCTGGGATTTGTTTGCTATTGGTTAGTGGTAGGTTGACAAAACTTACCATCATTTCTTCCTGTATTTGACAGAGCTTTATTTACCAAATAATTAAAACATGAAGTTCCATGCATAATTATATGTTATTGTGCTCTTAAAGGTGGTAGTTTGACGTCATTTAAACATGAAAGAAGTTTTAAAGGTAACTAGTACTGGAGTCTCAAGTCGACTCTTCTGATCTTAACAACTCGAAATAGACAAATTGTTTGGTCAAAACAGCTGTAATTTGAGGTAATATTGCAAAAATTTGATATATTTTCATCAGAGTAACGTCTAAAAGTTCCATATCTTTGTCTCTATTCAATCTATTTCAACAAAATTTGGCCTGATTGCACACAAGACTGTAACAAACAAATTGTACAGAGTACGCAATCGTCCACCTTAAAACTTTTGGTTGAGAATTTTTTGTAAATCTGTCATCGTTCAAAATGAGGTACACTGTAACGCTTATAAATCAGAGACAAGTATTCGAACGATTGCATACTCCGGCTTAAATTTTCCTAGTGATACAAAGATGGCCATTTTGGCAATTCATTTTGAGTTCCCACACACCCCTGGACTCAAAACGGTTTTTTAGTGGCACCAACAACTTAGACAACCATAGACCTTTCCAAATACCAGTTTTCAGAATTTTTCAACTTTTCAAAAATGAGACTCCAGTACTACAGTACAGTACAGTAGAAGAAAAACACTTGCTTGCCCCACCGAAACGTTTACCCTGCAGGCTATGAATGATCTATACAGTTGATTGTTTGCACATGACATCACATCTGCCATCTTGGTTGATTTTCAGTTAACAAACACTGTTGACAAACCACTGACCACCATGTTTTTTTGACATGGGTTATATATAGAAATTAACTGGAAAAGATGGTGTCCAAAGCTACGCGATTGCAAATGATTTATATATCAGTTGAGTTTGTTGCAAAATATCAGCATTATTAAAGTGTTGTTTGGCCCAGGGGTAGGGGCATGTGATGCATATTTTTTATAAAACTGTCCACTGTACCCATGGCCATGGGCTTTGTTAATACTTTGTTTAGACCTCTGAACAAAATCCCAGGGGTGTCCAGGGAGTCGACCCCAGGGAAAGCCGATGACAAGTGCATAACTCTAGAATTACTCGCAGGGTCATAGGAACCAGAGTGCAGAGTGGGCCACCCCACCCCCACCTACTTTGTTGTAAAGTGCTCATTTTGTAACAGAAAAGTGCCCTTATTATGATAAAACATGGCCTTAAGTGTACTTTTGAAGCTCTATCCCCGAAACAAAATGCCCTTTTGAAGCTGTGCCCCTCCAACATCAACTTGCTTCCTAGAAAACATTTTCTGCGTTTCCAGTGGCATATTTCTTAGATAGGACCAATCAGAGTGCACACTTTACATACAGTATAAATTGATGTTGTTTAATTTATAAACAATAAACAGCTACATGTACCAGCTACTAGATGTCTTTGTTTATAAACTATTTTGTTCAACAGCTTTTCAATAAATACTGTATTTAAAGACTTGAAAGGTCTTTGTTGGAAAAAATGTTGACTCGTCGGTTGTATTTTAAAATATATCTTTATACGTGGCTCAGCTGTGAACACGTACAGTGTTATTGATAATTGAAAAATTTAAAAAAAATTCAACATATAGAATTACTGAGAGGCCATAACACATAAACAATAAGAGATAAGTTACAATAAATTGAATCCTTACGTAGGTCACTCCTGGTTCTTGCTCTTCGAAAGTTGATGAGAGAAATATTGGAGGTACAACAGCGTGGCATTTCCACTGGTCAGGTTCCTGGCCAACATGGATAGCTTTCGTAGCAAAGTGGGAAAAGTTACTCATGTTGATGTGGACTACTGCAGGCAAGTTGTACGAACGTAATAATGAATTACAGTAAAGACCCCAACGGAATGAAATTCAGGTACACAACTCTTCACACGAAGTCGGGGAACACGTATGACTTAACATACGTACAAGAATGACTGTGACGTTTGATTATGATACCACTGTGAAGTATGCACCACATTCAGCCTTCGATTCAACCGTCGATTCAATTATCGCATCATATTGCGAAGTTATCTCCATATTCATCAGGTGGTCGCTATTGCAGAATATCATACAAAAACACAATTTTCTCAGGCGCTATTCTATAGGATTTCTTCAAATTTACATATGTTGTACAGAATTTCAAGCTCTTTAACCTGGTATAAGTTTCCAGAGTGGGATAGACCCATGAACGACCCAGGAAGGCTATAAACAAGTTGCAGCGCGGCGTCATTAACACGACTGACGGGGGTTGTGTTGCATATTCCAGATTACATGAGATATAAACACAATTTTCTCAGGCGCTATTCTATACGATTTTCTTTAATTTACATATGTTGTACAGAATTTCATGCTCTTTAATATGGTATAAGCTTCCAGAGTGGGATAGAACTATGAACGACGCGAGAAGGCCTTAAATAAATCGCGGCGCGGCGTCATTAATACGACTGACGGGGATTGTGTTGCATATTCCAGATTACCTCAGAAAAAGTACAATTTCCCCATGCAGGCGCTATTCCATACGATTTTTTCAAATTTACATATGTTGTACAGAATTTCATGCTCTTTAATATGTTATAAGTTTCCAGAGTGGGATAGAACTATGAACGACGCGAGAAGGCCTTATACAAATCGCGGCGCGGCGTCAATACGAATGACGGGAGTTGTGGTGCATACATTGTTCCAGATTACATCAGATATAAACACAATTTTCTCAGGCGCTATTCTATACGATTTTTTTTAATTTACATATGTTGTACAGAATTTCATGCTCTTTAATATGGTATAAGTTTCCAGAGTGGGATAGAACTATGAACGTCGCGAGAAGGCCTTAAACAAATGGCGGCGCGGCGTCATTGATACGACTGACGGGGATTGTGTTGCATATTCCAGATTACCTCAGAAAAAGTACAATTTTCTCAGGCGCTATTTTATACGATTTTTTTTTATTTACATATGTTGTACAGAATTTCATGCTCTTTAATATGGTATAAGTTTCCAGAGTGGGATAGAACTATGAACGACGCGAGAAGGCCTTAAATAAATCTCGGCGCGGCGTCATTAATACGACTGACGGGGATTGTGTTGCATATTCCAGATTACCTCAGAAAAAGTACAATTTTCTCAGGCGCTATTCTATACGATTTTTTTTAATTTACATATGTTGTACAGAATTTCACGCTCTTTAATAAGGTATAAGTTTCCAGAGTGGGATAGACCCACGAACGACGCAGGAGGGCTTTAAACTAGTTGCGGCGCGGCGTCATTAATACGACTGACGGGGGTTGTGTTGCATATTCCAGATTACATCAGATATAAACACAATTTTCTCAGGCGCTATTCTATACGATTTTTTTTAATTTACATATGTTGTACAGAATTTCATGCTCGTTAATATGGTATAAGTTTGCAGAGTGGGATAGAACTATGAACGTAGCGAGAAGGCCTTAAACAAATTTTGGCGCGGCGTCATTAATACGACTGACGGGAGTTGTGTTGCATATTCCAGATTTCATCAGATATAAACACAATTTTCTCAGGCGGTATTCTATCCGATTTTTTTAATTGACATATGTTGTACAGAATTTCATGCTCTTTAATATGGTGTAAGTTTCCAGAGTGGGATAGACCCACGAACGACGCAGGAGGGCTTTAAACTAGTTGCGGCGCGGCATCATTAATACGACTGACGGGGGTTGTGTTGCATATTCCAGATTACATCAGATATAAACACAATTTTCTCAGGCGCTATTCTATACGATTTTTTTAAATTGACATATGTTGTACAGAATTTCATGCTCTTTAATATGGTATAAGTTTCCAGAGTGGGATAGTACTATGAACGACGCGAGAAGGCCTTAAATAAATCGCGGCGCGGCGTCATTAATACGACTGACGGGGATTGTGTTGCATATTCCAGATTACCTCAGAAAAAGTACAATTTTCTCAGCCGCTATTCTATACGATTTTTTTTAATTTACATATGTTGTACAGAATTTCACGCTCTTTAATAAGGTATAAGTTTCCAGAGTGGGATACACCCACGAACGACGCAGGAGGGCTTTAAACTAGTTGCGGCGCGGCGTCATTAATACGACTGACGGGGGTTGTGTTGCATATTCCAGATTACATCAGATATAAACACAATTTTCTCAGGCGCTATTCTATACGATTTTTTTAAATTTACATATGTTGTACAGAATTTCATGCTATTTAATATGGTATAAGTTTCCAGAGTGGGATAGAACTATGAACGTCGCGAGAAGGCCTTAAACAAATTGCGGCGCGGCGTCATTGATACGACTGACGGGGGTTGTGTTGCATATTCCAGATTACCTCAGAAAAAGTACAATTTTCTCAGGCGCTATTCTATACGATTTTTTTTAATTTAGATATGTTATACAGAATTTCAAATTTCAAATTGTACCTTTTCTGAGGAAATCTGAAATATACAGCATAACCGCCGTCAGTCGTATTAATGACGCCGCGGCGCAATTTGTTTAAAGCTTGCCTGCGTCGTTCATGGGTCTATGCCACTCTGGTGACTTATACTAGATTAAAGAGCATGAAATTCTGTATAACATATGTAAATTTAAAAAAATCGTATAGAATAGCGGCTGAGAAATTTGTGTTTATATCTGATGTAATATGATATATACAACATAACATCCGTGAGTCGTATTAATACACCGCGCCGCAATTTGTTTAAAGCTTGCCTGCGTCGTTCATGGGTTTATGCCACTCTGGAAACTTATACTAGATTAAAGAGCATGAAATTCTGTACAAGATATGTTAATTTGAAGAAATCCTATAGAATAGCGCCTGAGAAAATTGTGTTTTTGTATGATATTCTGCAATAGCGACCACCTGATGAATATGGAGATAACTTCGCAATAAGTTGCGATAATTGAATCGACGGCTGAATCGAAGGCCGAATCGAAGGCTGAAATGCTGAATCGAAGAAGGCTGAATCGAAGGCTGAATGTGGTGCATACTTCACAGTGGTAATTATGATATGACATCATATATTTGGTGCGAGACTGCGAACCCAGACCTATTTTTCTGCCCACGTAGTTTTCGCCAGGGAGCAGAAAAATAGGTCTGGGTTCGCAGGCTAGTGCGTGCGTGACAGGCAGTGCGGCCTTTTTAATTAATCCCCGATCCCGGGCACGATCGGAAATGGCGGCTGTCGATGCTCGCGAAATAAGGGCTGACCCCAAGCTTACCCACGATCAATCTCGTACCCAGACCCACGCGTTCCCATACTCACACGAGGCTCTGGTAACAGCCATTTCAGGGCCCGTTCTGATTGACTAATCCAATGCGCATGCTTGACTAGAAATCGTTGCCTGATCTTGCCCAGGTTTATAAATGTCACTTCAGCCGAAGTTAGAATATGCCACAATGAACAAAATACTCTCAACTTGGTAGTTATTAATTTGATGCAGGGTTGTGATATTTTAGCCTCCAATGCCGATAGGCTTTCATGTTGACGACTTTTGAACGGTTCCGAGGGGAAAAGCGGCGAGTATGAAATGGCATGGCACATTCGCGCGGCATCTTGTTAGTTGTACGGCTAGTAAGTTTAGAACTACTCATCATTAAAATATATTGTGTACGTATGTTATCACATGTTGAATAAGCTTTCATTTGATGTATAGTTCAAGTTTTTCCGTTTTGTAAAACTTGTCCAAAATGTGCGAACCGCTGTTCGAAATAATATTACAAATAAACAGGAAATTGACTTCTCACAAGTGTTAATACAGAATTTTAGAATTTTTTTTAAATATTTAACGCGCAACATTGAGATATATGCCAAAGAGAAGCTATTGAAAAATGCTATTTGGGGTAGAAATTTCAAGTTATTAGCTAAACGGAAAATATTTTTAAAATGGGAAAACATCCGTCATTTAATTCATTGCGTGAATGTGTTAATAAATATTATATAAATCAGTAATATTGTTGACTATTAAGGCATCTTTATAAACCCTCTGAACGCTAAAATCTCTTACTCTGTATTTTAGTATTTTATAATTACTCTGGCTATATAACGCCAGGCGATTCTACTCCTCACTGAGAGGTCGCTCGGGTTAAAGGATTTAAAACTATTGTGAACGCTATAAAGGCTTTAATAGTATTTTATTACTCTGGCCAACGCTAGGCGATTCTACTCGTCACTGCCTGGGAGATCGCTAGGGTTAAAATAAAAGCTATAAATTCCAATGTGAAGTCCTTCAAATTCTCTTGCTTTGCTTTGCTTTGGCTAGAAAGCCGCAAACGTTTCAAAAGCTTCATTATAAGATGCATTCGAAGTATAATCAAATGACAGACGTTTTCCCATTTTAAAAATATTTTTCGTTTACCTAAAAACTTGAAATTTCTACCCCAAATAGCATTTTTCAATAGCTTCTCTTTGGTATATATCTCAATATTGCGCGTTAAATATTTTTTAAAAAATCTAAAATTCTGTATTAACACTTGTGAGAAGTCAATTTCCTGTTTATTTGCATAATATTATTTCGAACAGCGGTTCGCACATTTTGGACATTTTAACAAGTTTTACAAAACGGAGAAACTTGAACTATACATCAAATGAAAGCTTATTCAACATGTGATAACATACGTACACAATATATTTTAATGATGAGTAGTTCTGAACTTACTAGCCGTTTTTGTTCCACAACTGACAAGATGCCGCGCGCAATGTGCCATGCCACTTGATACTCGCCGATTTTCCCCTCGGAACCGTTCAAAAGTCGTCAACATGAAAACCTATCGGCATTGGAAGCTAAAATATCGTTAATAACTACCAAGTTGAGAGTATTTTGTTCATTGTGGCATATTCTAACTTCGGCTGAAGTGATATATTGGATATTTATAAACCTGGGCAAGATCAGGCAACGATTTCTAGTCAAGCATGCGCATTGGATTAGCCAATCAGAACGGGCCCTGAAATGGCTGTTACCAGAGCCTCGTGTGAGTATGGGAACGCGCGGGTCTGGGGACGAGATTGACCCACGATCGGAAATCGCATAGAAAATCGGCCACTTTCATGGGGCAGTTCGCAGTCCACGTGCGTGCTGGCTCAAGTGAGTTCTGAGGACATTTAAAACTGATGAATTTGAGAAGGGTAAAGGGTTCGTACATCGCGAAAATTCCACGAGTTGTCAACAAACCGTATTATATGGCAAGCCCAACCTTCGTGCTATGCGCTCGTAGAAGAATTATGGTCGAGCGACGATTTTGAGCGGAGATGTTTGACTTTGAGCTCGGGGTGTTCTCGCTCCTGTCGGCCGTGTATTGATGACGTTTACACGCAAGATATTCGTTCTACGCATGCGTAGTTAATACGGGTCAGCCCGTATCTCGCGAGCATCGACGGCCCACATTATTCTACGGAACGGAACGGAACGGAATGGAACTCGACGTTGCATTATTTTACGGAACGGAACGGAAGCTTACGCATATATAATACTAGTATAGTGAAAATATGTCTATTATTGTATTTATTATATCTGTGGGAATAATTTTAGCCATTTTGTTTTCCTATTTTATTAACTGTAGTAAAACACGGTAAAGTCTCCGTTCACACCTAAACGTTTTTCTGCGTTTTTGTATTGTTTACTGTTCTCAAGAGAATCGAGAACAATCAGTTCATTACTTGAAACAAAATAAAAACGCAGAAAAAAACCGTTTTCGTGTAAACGGCGCCTTTAGTCAGGTCCTTGTGTTTCCAATTGAAAAAAATTTACACAAGGACAATGCTCGAAAGGCACATAAACTATTTTTTAACGCCATTCTACCCCCCTCCCCTAAAAACACACACAATAACCGGTAGGCATGCAGTTTATTACAATGACTAATATGTAAAACATCTTATCAAAATAAAAACTATTTAACTAATATAAAGATTTATATTTGTAACAACTGAAACTATTCAACTGATTTGTTTATCCATACACATTTTATCCTGGGGCAAAAAAAAGGGGGGGGGGCAAAATCAATTCGGGAGGGGGGCTCAAGGCCAGTTATATAGTTAAGAGGCCCTGGTTGAGAGAGGCATTGAGAGGCATATAAAACATCCAAAAATATTTAATTTTATTGGTATATCTCACATGTTACGTCATATGGCGTCATCTTTATACGTAAAATTAAAGACGTTGATTACGTCATTATATGACGTCATCTTCCGCCATCTTTGATTGCCCAATATATATTTTATTTATGACTTAAATAAATAGTCGTACATATTACAATGGAAACATATTGGTAGAATGCTAAAATTAAACTTTTAATACATAAACCTCCTTTAATATAAGTGGTGAAAAACAAATGCCCAACATTTTAATTTTCTGAGTTGTTTTTTGAAGGTCAAGAAAGTAATTTTTGCTCGAATTCAATATCAATTAGTCAAAAATAAAAAATAAATAGAAAAATTATAGAATTACAACCAAAATAAACAACTATTATGCAAACTTTTTACAAACCTTTTTGGCTGGGATTGTTCGAGGACGTAAAAAGAAACATTTCTCCTGCTTTTGGTTTGCATGCCGGCAAAGTAGACAGCTTGTCTTCTGGAGGTTTCCTTAAAATGTTAACGACATCCGACAAATCAAGGGGCGAAGTAGATGTTTGAAAGACCTGTGCCGTTGATGACATAGTGTCACACTGCAATTTCCAGCACGAAAACGAACGATCAATACATTGCAAGTTTCGAGTCTCTTCTGGCAAACTGGCAAGTGATTGCATTTCCCGCCAATAGTTTCCGTACAAAGATCGTAAGATCGTAAGCTTCCGTTCCGTTCCGTTCCGTAAAATAATGTGGGCCAGCATCACTGATCTATATAAGAGACTGGATAGAGCATCCGTTGTCTGAAATTGAAGTCGGAAGTGGTCGGAAGTTGGCAACAGCCGCCATGTTGGATGGTCCCACTTTCGCTATATTTTACTGTTGCACAATTATAGTTTTCGTATATTAAGGCATTTTTCTCCTTCGGGTTCGGACAAACTTTTTTATCACGAGGAAGAAAGGACACGTGAAGCATTTGGAGAGAAAAATTGTAGTTGTTTAGCCCCAAAATGTGGGGAAAACGGAATTTGCGTGTTCGATGGAGCGAACTCCCAAGTGTCAGTGATGACAACTTTGAACAGACGAAGGCCGTCGTCATTCCGAATTTACTCAGAATATGGAAATACTGCTAAAGGACCGAATGAATTCGGGAAATTTGATTAACTGAACAAGCCACTACGAACAACTGCTGCGGTATTATTATATCATAAGCCAAAAGACCAGAATCAAACAATTAATTTAAGAATGCGATGTGCCCAACTGTATAGATCAGTGGATGTGCCTATAGTTGAACAATATATTTTCACTCACAGAAAACTCGGGGTAATGATTCAAATAAGTTATCCTGGCATTCACAGGATTAATCAGAATGAGTTTATTATTTTCTATGAGATAGCGTTATCCAATTTGGGCGATTGGGCCTACATTTGCCTACAACTAAAAATCTTGTATAAATTTTACAATATAATTAGTTTTGTGACTATACCTTTGCCAAGATGCTTTCTTTTTAGCCAGTTTGCAAATGTTATCCGGCACATCGTTGTGAAGTTTAACATATATATTAGCTTGATTTGTTTTGAATTTATATAAACATCAAACACTGCAGGGGCGGATTTAGGATTTTGAAAATGTCAGTCAAACTTATGGTCCACAGATCTAGGGGGGTTGAAAATTGAAATTGGGGTCTCTAAAATGGCATTTCCCGCGATCTGACAGCACATTTGAGCAACATTTTGAAACTTTTAAAACATATTTTTAATGGCACATTTTATCATTATTGCAAAATATTTTGTCCAAATTGGATGTTTCTTAAACTTTATTGAGAAAATTATACAGAATTATATATTTACAAAGCCAACTATAATATTAGTTAGCTAAACGAGGCAGGAGCGAACACCCATGCCATTATTCATTGTCTCAAAGATTAATTTAATAAATTATATGTCATCTACCGACAACCTGACTACCTGAGATCATATTTCACGAACACGCCATTAAAATATATCTCATCAGAGCAAGATAGCGAGACTAACAATACTTTGAAAACAGTATTCATTTCAAAATCATGAAAAGAAAGATCCAATTTAACGTTGAACTAAACCTGGGCTTAAGGATCAATTGATCCTTCGAGTTTCAAATTCATATAAAAGCTCCCGGCAAGCGTGAAATATGCTAATGCCGCCTGCTGAATAAATATATGTCTGAACTCAGACTTCACTAGGACGCAAAATGATAAATAATACGATACTGAGACTGGACAAAACACATATATTCGACACTAGACTGTTTGTAGATTTGAAATGAAAGAAGACGACCTTCACTTACCAGTCTTACCCTACAGCAGTGGGGGAATAAATGACTCCGCGCCAAAATTGAGAAGCTCGAAATGCTTCCAATCGCGTCTATTAAATGTTACTCGGTTGAAACAAATCGATGACTGTGTAAGCAGCTAAAACCCATTCGAAAACGCTTACAGAACTCATGACTGAAACACAGCTGTGAGAAGAGAGAAGCTTCGATGACGATGAATATAAATCTAATTACTCAGTATCTCAGCTGACTCAGCAATCCAATTTTCAGCAAGCCAAGGTGCAGATCTAGCAAAACGCTTGAAATCAACGCGAGAGCCAATCAGGTTTGAGGCAAATCCAGCAAAAAGTGGTTGCCATGGTGCAGATCCAGCAAAACGCTTGAAATCAATGCGAGAGCCAATCAGGTTTGAGGCAAATCCAGCAAAAAAGTGGTTGCCATGGTGCAGATCCAGCAAAACTCACAAAGCAAACGCTGACCACCTGTCATCTCTGCCCGGTGTTTGCTGACTCGCAAACTAAGATAAAACCCAATCTCTGCGATCACTGAAGGCCAAGCCAAAGCAGTCGCACCATAACATTTTCTAGAAGACTCTTGAGATTAAAATATTGTCTTATTGCGCAATTATTCTTGTGATTTTTTACGTCAGTCGCGTGACTGGTCTGATGTATGCTAAATCCGCCCCTGCATTGGCTTTGTTGTCTACTTGTAGTACACACTGATAGTACAGTATTAGTTCTGCCACAATTTTCATAACATACAGAAATCAGAGAACAGATTAAATTTTTAAAATTTATCATTATATAGTACATTTATACAGAATAAAACTACACAAGACAAAATACACTTGAATTGTAATTGTAATGAATTGTAAACATTTTCTTTAATCAAATCATTGACAAAGTTTGAAAACTATAAATGACACAGTTCAATTATATTCTGTATTAAGTTGTCATGTTGCTTCACCTTTAAGTTCTTCCTTCATTGTTGTTTCATTTGAAACTACCTACAACATAACATACAAATATCACATTCAATTTTACAGATACTCACAAACAATTTTTTCATCAAAATGACAGGGAGTAAAATAGCTCAGCTGTTAATAAGAAACAATGTTGACAACTTAATTTCTTAAATACATGACTTGGACACTGGGCATGGAGTTTAATAAAACAAACTGGCTCGTTCTTGTTATGATGCATGCTACAGTTTACTTCTATGGAAGCACCAAACATTGTAAGTATTGCAAACTCATAGAGTATTAACATGCTCCTATGTTGCCAAAGAAATATGCTGCTTGTCGAAATCTACTCACAACTCTACAAGCCAATCTATCTTCTGTGCCATAATTTTACACGTCCTTCGGCTTTTTAAAATGATCTACTCGATTGTGAACATTCCACAATTACAGTATTAACTCACATTTGTATCCTACAAATCAGTTTATTAACCACCGGCCGTTTACAATGTTGGGTTTCCTGTTTCCTCCCTTCGAAATTTCGTCAAAATATCAACTTATTTACTTACGATTCAGTTTCCCTTCACGTTCTTAGGTCCTCCATAGTTCCATGATGTATCCTGTTGCTTGAAATACCAAAATGGATTTGTGTTGTTTGTCTATTTCGTGATTATATGCGAAAACAACGAATTCACAACAGTAAAATATAGCAACTCACTCCTCATGGTGGTACCATCCAATATGGCGTCGCTTACAAATTAGGGCGTAACTTCCGGCTTCAATTTCTGGAGGCGCTCAGATAATAGATGCTCTATCCAGTCTCTTATATAGATCAGTCGCCAGCATCGACAGCGGCCATTTCTGATCGTGCCAAGCTGACCCGTAGCTACGCATGCGTAGAACGAATATCTTGCGTGTAAACGTCATCAATACACGGCCGACAGGCTGCACACTTCAGGGAGGACACCCCGAGCTCAAAGTCAAACATCTCCGCTCAAAATCGTCGCTCGACCATAATTCTTCCACGAGCGCATAGCACGACTGTTGGGCTTGCCATAGAATACGGTTTGTTGACAACTCGTGGAATTTTCGCGATGTACGAAGCCATTACCCTTCTCAAATTCATAAGTTACAAATGTCCTCAGAACTCACTTGAGCCAGCACGCACGTGGACTGCGAACTGCCCCATGAAAGTGGCCAATTTTCTATGCGATTTCCGATCGTGCGTGGGGCCGAAGGCCCGGAGCCCGGTGAGGGTGCTAATCTCAACACGCGTGGAGTCATTTTACACGCGTGTAGAAAAAGCAAGGGAGACGAAAATCTGGAAATAGTTTATATATATATATATATACGTCGTAGGGTGTCACGCGGTAAGAATTGTTGGATACTGGTGACTAGCGACGAAGAAAAGTATAAACTCTCAAATAAATAGTATTTTGCTTTCGTTTAGTTAAACGAAACGAAATGGAGCACGAAGAAAAGAAGGACGAAGAAAAGAAGGATACAAACAACCCGTTTAATATATCTTGACGAGAAACCAAGAAACCAAACGCCGTAAAACCAAAACTCGATCTGAATTCCAGTGTTTGTAGTCACTCCGTGGTCAAATCATTTTAAAGTTAACGGTAGGATTCTTGTTGTTTTCAAGTTTTCGCTTAACCTAAACAATAAACAGCTTCCCGTTTTTGTGCTTTCCCTTTGCTCGTCCAAACCATAAATCAGCTTAACTAATTAGCTAACTTAAAACACTACCTTTATAAGCTTATGTAGACGTGAAGTTTTTCATTGGTATTGCATGCACTTTATATTATCATAAAATACTCATGGGCTTTGGCGATTTTTTTGGTTGAATTTCCAAATTTTCGACTGAAACCTTGTCTGTTTAATACTTCTTTCTAGAATCCGATTCTACTGAATTGTTTTTTCATAGTCGGACTCTATTATATATGTAATTTTTGGGCCGTTGACTTTTATTAAAGCTGGCTAAGAATAATCCCTTTTGAAACCTCCTAAAAAGAATATGATTTTTACAACCAGAATTTAATAACGAAATCTAAAACTTGCTTTGATATGTTCAACTTTCATTAAATGATTTAAGGGGAGGGTCAACCCAAACGTTGACGTAGATGGGGATTTCTTGTTTTTTGAAGAATTAGAGTATTTGAACCTCTAGCTCTTAATAATGTTTATAAGTTTTTTCCGGTTAAACGGTCGAAAAAGATTGAATTTCGCGCAATTTTCTGCGAGTATTCCCTAACCGCGTGGGAAAAGTACTGGAAACTAGTTTGTGTATTTCGATTTTAGTAGCGAGAGAAGTTTTTCAACGGGTGGACGCTTTTGATGAGAATCAAAGCGCTTTTGATTTAGCGTTGCTAAGTTTCCACATTGCCGTATTTCGCAGTTGACGAGGACATCATTAAGACCAATGACCCGATCCCTGGTCCTGTAAAAGAATCTACGGGACCCTCTGGCTAACGAAGGAGGCTGTGGACGGCAGGAAACTGGTAACGTCCGCCATTGTTGCAAAACGTAAACACGACCGACCCTAGAGTAAAAAGTGTGGAAGAAAATATTTTTTTTAAACTTAGAATGAGGAATTTAAGTGTAAAATCTCTCGCTAGCTTAGGATGTATTTGGAGTTCCCTTTTTAGGTATATTTTCCCCCTAATGATAAAATGAGGCTACGGCTCATGCCATTTTGGCGGTGGATATGCTTCCTGTAATAATATGATTTTTTTCGGTGGCAAGTAGGCATATTGCGAAATATAGGTCTTAGTTTTCCGGGTGGTGCAAGGGCATGTATTTATGTATACGAACAATCATGAAATAGTACTATATTTGCATTAATAACAGCCCCCGTGCCGCAAACTCCCTCGCCAATTCGTATTTCAATTCCCTTCGACCTTCTTCTCCGATTTAAAACGACAACATCACACTACAATCAGCAGCAACATTCGCCAAAAGGCTGTAAACAGTATTAAACCTAATTACATCGTGACAATCAGTCTTTTTGTATCGAAGTGGAAATATTTGAGGAAGAAAAAAGATAGGACCTTCGGGAAGCTGAGGGAGTCACATATAATGCAGGATACTTCTAAATATTAAAATAAACAAACACATTAATATTTTTGACCATTTATGCTCTTTTTGAAAATTTAGGACCTTTACAGAACTTTCTTAATATACTTTAAACTTTAATTCCATTTTTCTCATAATGTGCTTTTTGCGACTTTGAGAAAAGATATCTTGAGATGGATTTAACCAATTGACTTGCAATTTTCAGGGCCAAGTATTTTTTTTACACATGATTGACATGCAGGAAATAAGGAAACTTCGCCATCAGCACATCCTTCGTCGCATACGCCACAAAGATCACTGTCGTTCGTACATCCAACTACGCAGCAACAAGACGAGAATTTTATTTCAGCACAAAACTCCCATAATTTGATTGTTGTTTCCCTTAGCTTTGTGAGAAGGTAACATTGATCATTTCGAGCTTTCGTATATTCTTGCGGTGACAGTTTCATTAATAATTCATTTAGAATTTTTGCCATTGCCATCTTTCTATCATAAGTGAATTTTAATCTGTTTATCATAAATCTGATACCTTTATTCTAGTGTAAGAACTCAAGGGTTCTATCCACATATGGTGAAAGAGAAATTTTTGAAAAATCTAAAGAGACTAAATTTAGATAATCCGCTAAGGATGTATCATGATGTTCAAAGGTTGAAATTTTTTATTATTACTCAAGGGGACTATCCATATATGGTGACAGAGAAATTTTTGAAAAAATCTAAAAAGACTAAATTTAGATAATCCGATTAGGCTATATCATATGATGTTCAAAGGGTGAAATTTGTTTACTTATTTTATTCAAAAATCACCATATATGGTATGTTATATACTAATATGAAAAGTGAAAAAAATTCTAGACTGCTGTAACACTACATGAGAATGGAGCAACTTGAAGGAAAAACGAATATTCCGCATAAAAATCTTTTGAAATTTCTTATCGCGAATAAATACAATGCCGATAATTTGAATGCAGGTAAATTGAAGGGAGAATGATTTCACCGTGTATTTTTGTTGATAAATAAACAAATATTTCTTCTTGCTTAGTAGTCGAAAAGAAAAGAGTGGAGGAAGAAAGAGAAGAGCAAGAACGATTAATCGAAGAAGAACGCAAACGAGAAGAAGAACGAGAACGAGAAGAAGAACGACAACGAGAAGAAGAACGCCGCCGTGAGGAAGAAGAACAACAACAACGCCAGAAAGAAGAAGAAGAGCCAGAACAGCGAGAACGACAACAACGCATAGTTGAAGAAGAAGAACGTAAAATAGAAGAACGAAGAAAGATTGAACTACAAATACAAGAAGTATTACGCCAGGACATACAACAAGAACAACAAAAAATTATGGATATATGGCCCGACTTCGAGATGTCCTTAGACGAACTTTTACCTATACCCGAACCCAATTTTCCCCATCCAATACATCCACCACAAACGACGCAATATGTTCCCTGTAAAGTTATCAATCCGGTAGGAAGTGATTCGGTGTTCATTGATTTTAATCCCGAATCAGAAAAAAAATGGGAAAAATATCGTTTTATTGAGGGTACATTCACAGTACTATAATGAAGGAGAAGATGAAGATTTTAAGGAGAAAAAAAAGAAAAATATTATGTAAAAAAATTAATTTTAAGAAAAAAAGAGTTACCTGTAACTGCTTTTCCTATTTATACAAAGACGAATTCCAATATAGTAGTTTCTGCTGAAAATCGATTTAGAGAATTAAAAATAATTTTTATTATTAAAAGAAAGAACATTGACAAACAAGACTCTATAAAAGAAACTTTAGCTGATTTAGAACTAATAGAAAATAGATATCGAAATGACATGAAGAAATCTGAGAAAAAAAAATGGAAATAATAAATATTTAGAAAAAGAAATTGAGTCTGTTATTATTAATCACAAAAAAAATTTATTTGGTATAAAAGAGTGTGAATTCAATTTGGAGGATCTTTATGTAAATATTGGCAAGTATAAGGAGGGACAAATTATTGTTTTTTACGCTGCAATTGTGGTTTATTATAACGAAAAGAAAGAAGAAGAAAAAGACGAATTCAATATTTAACAAGATTAACATTGAATGACATGAAAATATCTGATTTTTTTTCGCGTCAAAAAAAAAGAAGAAAAGACTTTAATTATCAAAGAACTAAAAGAAGAGATTTTATTTTATTTTATTTTTATCAAGTATTTTTGTAAGTTTAAATTTTATTGGGAAATATTTTTTTAAAAAAAAAATGAAAAAAGAAGAATTTGAATTTCATTTAAAAATTAAAATATTTGCCCACGATGCTGTAAGAATGGAAGAGGATGGTATTGGTTTTTGGTATTCTTGTGCAAAATTGACTAATGCTATAAATATTTTTTATCAAAAAATAAATAAAAATGAAATGAAAATTAGTGAGATATGTATTTTTTACATAAACGATGTATGAAAAATGGCGGAAAATACTCGAAAATACTTCGAAATTATCCTCCTCTACCTGAATATATTGATGCCTACATGTGTTTATTAGATAATTTTTACACTAGTTGTTTGGATGAAGAATGTAGTAAATTAGTTTCAGAACGTATTTATTTTTCATTTGAATATATACATCCGTTTTCGGATGGAAATGGTCTTGTAGGAAAAGCTTTATACGTAATATTAAACAACAATTTATTTTGTAAAGTAAAAACATATGAACAGCATAGAGAATTATGTAAAGAACTAGAACTATTACAAAAGACTGTTTTTGTTTTTGAACAAAAAAAAGATATTTATTTTAATAAATTACATAATATGTTACAATATTTTTTTATTGAAAAAAAATATATATTTACAAATTTTATTTCAAATTTTATTTCAAATTCTGCTAATTCTAAAACAGATTCTACGGTTAAATCGGGTATTATTGAACGCACATGATCTTGTAAAGTAGTTAAATACACACATATTATTATTACTATAGATGAATTGTTATTATTTGTTGTAAATACAATGGCGGGATCGTTGAATTCTTGTTTACAACTGTGAAAAGTTTGCGGATCACGAATATATTCTGTTTCTAATAATTTATCTTCTTCGATATCTTGCTCAGTTAAATTATTTACATCGTATACTTTATAAGCAGTGTGATAGTTTACACCACATATTTTCTGGCAATTTTTATATCTACATATCATTTCATTCGGTGTATCATATAAAAAATTAAAATTACATGAAATATTATGCGCATTGTATTGAAAGGATTTTCCACGTAACAATACTCCCAAGGGATTATGAGCATCGCAATAAGATAAAAAACATAATGTTATATTGTATAGTTGTTCAATATTAACAGTACCGTATTCACATGAAACGGTTTGAAAAAAACAATAAGGTGCTACAGCGAATAGATAAAAAGCTGTTTTTAAATCGCGCATTTCTTTATTTTGAATTTTTGTTAATAAAGTATAAATATTATATGTTTCTTCACGTAAACTGTTATATATAGCAGCTGTAAATGGCGTGTACATAATACTTGTATTTTCATTTCTACACCCGAGTATTTGATACCAATATTTGTGAGAATTTGTTTCTTTAAAACTTTATAATTACAAGTAATAATTTGAATATAATATTCATTAATAACCGGGTTTTTTGGAAAAAAAGAATAAGAAAATCGATTATCTCGAATTAATAAAAACTCATTTGTATCTATATCGTTTTTTACGCTCCATTTATACGGTTTATAACTCATATTAGGAATTAAATAGTAAAATGAACCTTTCGATATAGTCACATAAGGCAAAAATTCTTCTTCGACTTTATATTCTTGATTTGGATTTCCGTTATAGAGCCATAATGCGTAGGGTTGTTTCTTTTCATCATAATTACTTTCTTTTCTTTGAATTAATTTCACAAAACCACCTTCATATATATCCAATAATCCAAGAATCCAGAATAAATATCCAATTTCACGGTTTGGGAAGTAACGAATTGCAAATAGTATATTGAAAACCAATTTGGAATCAAGAATCGTCTCTTCTTCTTCTTTTGCTTTTTTATTTTGTTTAGATTTTTTGTTATTCTTTTTTCTTTTATTATCCATCTCTTTCAATTTTCTCATAAAAGAATGAAAATTATTATGAATTTTTATTATTTATATAGTATAAAAAAATTCCATATAAGGTAATCAGAAAAAAAAGTTTTATTATATATAAAGAGTGTAAGAGTGTTGTAAGTAAGTAATTATGGCCAATCAAATATTTGTTTTCTCTTTTGATGGAGAAGAAGAAAAAAGGAGTGAAGAAAAGGAATTACTCAAAGAAATATTACAAAGGGTTTATTTGGAAGTGATTTATGGAAAGATACAAGAAAAATGGAACAAAGAATGCCGTTGTAATATTCAAGATGAAGAAAAAGTTAATTTGTTTTTACGTGATGTCTTGGACGAATTAAAGATTAACAATGAAGAAATTTATCAGCGCTTTCAAGATGATGTTAATAGTTTTTTATTCACTACAAGATATCTACCAAGTATACAAGAAAAAATGAGATGTAAAACTCATAAAAGAAAAATTTGTGATGACAATTATGATTTTTTCAGACAACAATTACTTAAATGACCCTAAGTGGAATAAAGAACACATTCATTCCAATCCATGTGATACTTATCAAGAGAGAATAAATTCTAACAATTTTTTTATTACATTCTTAATTAATATAATACAATGATATATTTTTTGACTTCCATAATATATTTTATCATGACCATATTTTTCTCTTTGTTTTTTAAAAATTGTTTTGCTTTTCTTAGTACATTAATACAATTCTCTATTTCTTCTTCTCCGTCAATTTCCAAAAATTGTTTTAATTCCAAAAGTTCACCAATTACGTTCGCAGTACGATGGAGTTAAGTTTTCACGTTGTAGTACCACCAATTTAACGGTTTTTCTTCGTTTTTTATTTCTTTGTAATCTTTTGCTATTGCTTCATCCACTAAAATAGAATTTCCCAGGGAACTGATAATTTTTCTTATTTTTTCTTTAGTATTTTTTATATTGCTTATGTGAAATCCAATGTTTTTTTCCATTTTTTTCTCTGAAAATTTTAATTTTAGTTTTTACTTATATAACTTTTTTACGAAAAAAAATGTTTTTCTATATAAGATGTTTTAAGAAAAAAAAGCTTTTTTAAAAAAAAATAATAAAAGAGTAAGTTTTTCCGAAATTGTTTCGTTTTCATCATGTATTCGGAGTATGATACACAGTTTAATTGTGTTAAAGATCATACTGCTTTATTTGCTGAAAAAGGTGAAGAAAAAAATCTTGTATTTTTTAACACGTTTTTGGTTTCATAGTTTAGAACGTCCCGGTTATGTATCGCAAAAAGTTAATGGGCTTTATAATTTTCGTGAACACGCTTGGGAAAAGGGGGTTATTACCGACTTTTGGGTTGGCAGTCGTAGTGGAAAATTTTATATTACGGATTTTTCTTTAACAGAGGAAACTGATAAAGACGAATGAAAAAAAAGAAAAATTATTCATAGTATTAAAATAAATATTAAAAAAATTGTAAGGTTTTGTATGAACAGCCTATAAATTTTTCTGTATTGCAAGTAGATAAAACATGTATTGAATTGCAAGGACGATATCATGATATCAGCGGAACACACGTTACTGCAAATTTAACTAAAATACAAACAATAAAATCAGGTAATGATTAAGATTTTTCGATGTTTTCAGATTCAGTAGAATTTAACAATTTAAATTTTTAATTAGAATATAATGAAGATCTTGTATTGGTTCAACGTATTAATTTTTCAAATCGAGGTAGAGAATTTAAAATTAGTAATAATACAATATATGGTGAAGCTACGCAACCATTTGTAAATTATGAAATTTGTATAGTTTATTCTGATGAATATGTGTAAAATGGTTTGTTTTTTTTAAAAATAAAAGGAGATTTTTTTCCAAAAAGTTTGTTTTTTTCTTTTATTAACAAAAAAATTTTTATTTAATATACAAAATATTTATCTACATTTGGCATTCCTCGATTTCTACGGTAATTTACAATTCCACCAGATTAATTGATTTTTTTCCGTTAATTATTTTTTTTCCAATTATATTTTTTGTTCTTACAAAATCACGCATTATTTTTGTTGAGAACGCATTTTTATTTGTTTTTTTTTTGTTTTTCCTCCTCTTTGTCTTTTTTTCCCCTTAAAAGTACCACCTCTTTGACGTTTTTTATTTACCATTTTTTTAAATTTATTTTTTGAAATATCCTCTTGGCCAATATTCAGTACCGTAATCCGCTAAGATTTCTTGATGTGGCTTTATAGTTTTGTTAGCTTGTAATTTAAAGTATGGTGATATTCCTTTTGTTTTTCCTATAAAATCAGAATTATTTGAAAAATGTTCCTTGTGCGTCATTTGCATAGCGTGCAAGTGTATGAGTTGTTTTATAAGCATTGACACAATCCTCGGGACCGTCACATGAAGCGTACTGAGCAATTGTCGTGGATCCGTATTTTCGATCCATTTCTTTTACATTTGTTCTTTTTCCAGTGTATAGTGCTATACCTTCGTTACGTTTGAAGGTTTTTTTGCAACTGTATAAGCCCTCACCAGCATTTCCTGATTTTTTAATACGTAAGTTGTCTTCTTTTGCTAAATGTATCCAGCATTTACTTGTATGTGCTGTTCTTTTACAACGTCTTTTTTTATTGTTTTACTTTTACATTGACGACAATCACGAACACTTCGTGAAAAATTTGACATTTTTCTACCACCAGCATTATAAAGTGAATTTCTTTTTTTTTTTAATTTTTTGTTTTTACCATATTTTTATTTAATATATTGTTCTTTTTCCCATATAATTTTTGCAATTTTCCTCTTTTTTTTAATAAATTTCAATAAGCATGTTATTTTTTATTACATAAAATAGAGTGTTTTATTGATTTTCCCGCCACTAATAAAAGTGATAATCTTGAATCAGCACGATTATCGCTGAATCAGCATTATAGTTTAACGCAATTTTTGCAAGGCAATAGGACAATTTTTTTATATAATAAACAGAACAATACATGGATGCTTGGAAATATGAAATTTATTTCTCGTGTTGAACAGGATATGTCACTCGTTCGCTTCGCTCACTCGTGAGATATCCTGGTCAACACTCGAAATAAATTTCATATTTCCGCACATCCATGTATTATTCTCTATGTATAGAACATCAGAAGGAATATTAACAATTTTTCTTTGCATTTCTTTAAATCTTTCCGTTAATTCAAAACTTGTTATAAATAATATTTTTTCATCCACTTTTTGAAATTCTTGTAGACAGTCTTTTAGAATAAAAGACGAAAATAATATTTGGCAATCATTATCTTCAATGTTTTATCCAATGTAAGTATCTTTTGTAATTAAATTTTGTAAATAAATTTCCACGTGAACTGTTGCACTACCCATTATTTTAATATAAATGAAAAATAAAACGAAAAAATATTTTATGTATATATTTTTTTTAAAAAATATTTTTTTAAAAATATAAATTAAAAAATTTTTTTTTTCTTTATAGGTTATCAAGAAGAAAAAATAATATTTGACTACATTTTTTTGAAAACGTAAGTTGTTTTGTTTTTTTTAGTTTTTTTTTTAAAAAAAATGGGAAGTTTATTTGCTAAAGATAAACCTTTTTTTACATTTACATGTATATCAATACGTGATTCAGATAATGTAGTTGTTGATCGTGTTGATGGTAGCAAGGAGGAAAAAGAAAAAAAAAGTTGTTTTTCATTTAGGAAAAAAAAATGACTGAGAAATTTACAGCGGAAGAAGTAAGTAAGATAGCAAAATTACTCGATGAAAGAAAAAAAAAGGGAAAAATGAAATTCAAGAAGAATATTTTGATGCAAGTATAATCAACGAAACGTACAACGATAAGTTTAAAATGAAACAAAAAACATTAAATTTTTCCATTTCAAGAAAAGCGAATGTTAATTTTATCACTTTCATACAATCATTACGAATTGTATTTTCTTATTTACTTAATGTAGCTAGAGCGTCTACAGATTCGGAAAATGATTATGTTAGATTAATTTTTAGTCACGCTCCAAAGACATATTTTTCTACAGCGGTATTACCGCTTAAGCATTTTAACGTTGACTTTTTATTGAATATATTTGAAAAATTAATGCAGAGCAATAAATTTTTAATAGCGAATGGGTGGGAAACAAACGTAATTATACAAACATTTCCGTTTAGTAGAAATTTTAATACAAATAGTTTAAAAAAATATTTACAGGAAACTCGGAAATGTTAACGATGATGGTGGTGGTGGTGTAAATAAAAATGTTGAAAAATATAAACGAAATTATGGAATTGGTGTTTTTTATGTAATACGTGATAAGTTAAATCGTTTTATCAAAAACTGTTGTTTTGTAGTTAGTTTATTAGTAGGATTATCGTATTTAAAAATAGATGAAAAGTATGTAAAAATGGAAAGAGCACCTCATAAAAGCGTAGATGAATTGTATACGGTTGATGAAATTCGTAATATTTATCAGCAGTGCGGAATTCCAGAAGGCGAAGTAAAAACAAAAAATTTTCGTGATATTTATGAAAAATTTCTTAAAGCTCAGGGTGTTGATTTGGCAGTGTACTCTGATAAATTTGATGATCGTATTATCTATGATTCTCGTACGGATGAAAATGGAAATTTAATAAAATTAACAAATAATATAGTTTGTTTATGGTTGAATAATAGTCATTACGATGTTGTTTTAAGTATGACTAAATTTTCTAAACTTAATCCTTCTTCATTTTGTGTTAAATGTATGAGTCATTTTAGACATTTTGCGCATAAAGATAATGATATATGTTATAGTAATTTAACGTGTCAGCGGTGCTTTAGACAAACTAAATGTTCACGAGAAGTAAAAATTGAATGCTCTAATTGTAATATTTTATTTTTTATGAAGAATGCTTTCGCGCTCATCTTACAAATAGAATTTTTAAACCAAAACAATCCAATGATGATAAATTAACACCGTGTCAATATTATTTTTACTGTGTTACTTGTAATAAAATCGCACCTCGCTTTTCTTTTTTTACAAAGAAAAATATTTAAAAAGCATAATTGCACGAAAAGATTTTGTTTTCATTGCAACGCTTATAACGAAGAAAAACGTTATTGCTATATGAGCACGATATCAAAAGAAAAATAAAAAAAATTAATTAAAAATAGAGACAATAATTTATTTTTTTTTGATTTTGAAACGCGTACTGATGAGAATAAATTAATGATTCCCTATTATTGTGTAGTTCAAAAAGTGTGTTAAAAATGTGAAAATATTGAATTTAAAAAGTTTAAGAATTATTCAGAGGATCAACAAGATATTCTTGAATGTTGTGGAAAACGTGAATTTGTTTTTAAAGGAGATAACGTTGTAGATGAATTATGTGAATTTATATTATTACAAGAAAATGCTGTTTGGTTAGCGCATAATGGCGGACGTTTTGAAAAAAAAATTATTTTTAAATTTTTATTGGAAAAAAAAATTTATCCTGAAACAATTATGAATGGGAATAAAGTGATGATGTTGAAAATTCCTGATAAAAATATTACTGTTTTCGATAGTTTTTCGTTTTTTACACATGAGCTTATCAAAAATACCCCCTGCAATGGGTCTTGAAAATGAATGTAAGGGATTTCACCCGTACTTTTTTTACGATTTAGATTACGTCGGTCCGCTTATTGACCGTGAATATTTCAATGTAGAAAATATGGATAAAAAAACAAAAATTAATTTTGAAAAATGGTACTTGGAAAAAACAAAAGACAATATGTGTTTGAAGAAGAAATGTATTATTATTGTAATTCTGATGTTACTATTTTAAGAAAAGGATGTGTTAAATTTTCTTTTTTAATATATGATATAGCAAATATTGCTCCTTTTTACGATACATCATGTATTACAATTGCAAATCTTGCGTTAAACGTATTTCGTTTAAATTGTTTAAGAGAAAAATGTGTGGGAATTATTCCAGCATCGGGATATAGGGGTAAAGTCAATCAAAGTGTCACTGCGTTAATTTGGTTAGAACAAATAAATACAAAACTTAACGGAAGATTGGAGTATAAATGTTCACAAAATGGTGAAAAAATGATTTTAGATCGTTATGTTGACGGTTTTTATAATGATACCGTCTATCAATACCACGGGTGTTTCTTTCATGGCTGTCCAAATTGTTTTTACCCGTATGAAATTAATACAATAAATAATGAAAAATTCTGTAATCTTTATTCGTCTACAAAAAAATTCACCCATTAATTAGAAAAAGCCGGCTATACAGTAATAGAAAAATGGGAATGGGAATTTTTAGAAGAGAACAAATTTACTAAAAATGAATTAGATGAAAAGAAAAAATATTTTTACGAACATATTCCTTTAGAACCACGTGACGCACTTTATGGAGGGAGAACCTCACCTGTTTGTTTGTTTAAAAATGCAGGGGGAAATGAACAAATTTTGTATATTGATTTTACTTCTTTATATCCTTTTGTTCAAAAAAGTAGCAAATATCCTGTCGGACATCCTACAATATTTATTAAAGATGAGTGTGAAAATAAAAATTTATCTGAAGTATTTGGTTTAGTAAAATGTCGTATTTTACCACCTCAAAATTTATATTTTCCCGTATTACCATCACGTATAAAAGGAAAATTATTATTTCCCTTATGTTATATGTGTGCAAATACTACGCAATTGACACGATGCTACCATAATGAAAGCGAACGTAGCCTATTAGGAACGTGGACGAGTATTGAAATAAATAAAGCTATTGAAAAAGGTTACCGTATGGTGAAAATTTACGAAATTTATCATTTTTCGAGGCAAGAAAGAATTTTTCAAGATTATGTAAATTGCTTTTTAAAAATTAAACAGGAAGCATCGGGTTATCCGAAGAATGTTATGACGAAGAAAAAAATTTAATTGATAGCGAAGTAGATAAATATATCGCGGATTATTATAAAAACGAGGGTATTTTACTTGATAAAAATAAGATTTGCTATAATCCGGGATTACGTAGCACAGCTAAACAAATATTAAATTCACTTTGGGGAAAATTTGCTCAAAATGAAAATAATGTAAAAGTTGATTTTTTAAGTGAATATGATGAACTATTAAAATTAGCTAATGATTCAAATATAAATTTAACTTCAACTGATTTTGTTAATAGTGAAATTTTACGAGTTACTTACACGAAAAAAGATAATTTAACAGCGCCATTAAAAACTGCAAACGTAATTATTGCTTCTTTTGTCACTGCCTACGCACGTTTGAAATTATTTGATTTAATCAATAGTTTAGGAGAGCGTGTTTTATATTTTGATACTAATTCTGTTATTTATTTTTAAAAAAATGATGAAAATGTAGTTGAAACAGGTAATTATTTAGGGGAATTAACAAATGAGTTAAAAGAAAATGAATGAATTACTCAATTTTGTTCTACAGGTCCAAAATCTTATTCTTATCGCACTAATTTAAATGATGAAGTTATACATATTAAGGGATTTTGTTTAACTAATGAAAACATAAAAAAAGAATTAAATTTTGAATCGCTACAAAATTGTGTTGAAGATAATGAACAAAAAATTAAAATTAAATATAAGAATAAAATAACAAGAGATAAACTGAATCATATATTCATAGAGGATGAAAATAAATTTTTTACTTTCACTTTTAATAAACGCGTTGCTAAAAATAATTTCTATACTTTTCCGTATGGTTTTTTAGAAATGGAAAAACATATATGAAAAACGTTTTGGATATATTAATTATTGCAAGCTATCGAGGTGATGATTGAGCCGCAAATTAATAAAATTATTTATTTGTATACATCTCAACAACTATTATATCATAATATAGAAAAAATGGTTAAAGAAAAAAAAATAAACATTGAATTTATTGATTGCAATAAGGGAATTCCATCAGCTGATGAATTACAGACGAAAATTTAAGTGATAATACTTTAATAATTTTAGATGTTCTTATGACTATTGCTACGTGTTCAAAAGAAAATTTAGATAATTTAAATAATTTTGCATCTCGTGACGCTCATCATAAAAACATGAGTATTATTTTTATATGTCAGAATTTAATGTACGGTAATGGAAATTACGAAATTCACGTATCAATAGTCAATATCATTTAATGTTTAAAAATGTCGCTGATGTAAGAAATATGTATACTATTGGTGATAATAAAAAAATAAAAGGAAATGTATTCAATACTATTCTAACTGATATTAATAAAAATACATATGGATATTTATTATTTGATAATTGTACAAATAGTTATGATAATACACGTCTTCGAACTAATATTTTTCCAGGTTAAAATACCATAGTTTACGATGTATAAAAAAATGTAAATAAAATAAAAAACACTTTTTTCTTAATTTTCAAAAAAATTTGTACGTATTCGTTATTATAAGGATGATACACAACAAAGGAAAATAGTTTTTTTATTTCTGTGAGAAGAAGGTGTAAAAAAAATAAAAATGGTTCGTCAAAAAGGAGGATTTATGTTAACTTCTTTCATCGGGGTTAAAAAATTTAGGAGTTTGAGGTACAGTAAAAAAAAGAAGAAAAAAACAAACAAAAAGGCAACGCGGAGGTTTTTTTTAGCGATATTGGAAAACAAGCAGCAGTAGCAAAAAAACATTTTGGCGGAAAATCTTTTAAAGAAATATTTGGCGGAGGGGGAATAAGACGAAAAAGAAAATTACAAAAAGGCGGAACAGCAACATATGTAATGCCACAAGATAGAAGATACGTCTTAGGAACGCATAGAAGATACGGTACGATTTGGTAATAAAAGTTATTTTTTTATGGAAAAAAAAATGAGGAGAAATCCTATTTATATTAAAAAAAATCCCAAGGAATTAATCATAAAAAACGTCAAAAAGGAGGTTTTCTTTTTTTCAGGAATAGCAGCATTAGCAGCAGCATTACTCTCATGAAAAAAAAATAACAAAAAAGCGATTTTTATTGAATTAACTCTTTGCGTAAAAAATGCTTAAAAAAAATATAAAAAAAGAAAAAATAAGAAAAAATCGTTGGAAATCTTTTGAAAGAAGAAGAAAAAAAAATTTAAACATTGTATAAAATGGAATGGAATACATATAATCTAAAAAAAATAATTTATTTTTTAATAAAAGATTCATAAAAATTACAACATTTTTGTTCATTTTTTTTATTTTTACATTTTTTTTTTACAATATTATTTTATTAATAATTTTTCCATAGCTAAAATCTATTATTTATTTTTAAGCTAAAATCATTATTTATTTTACGTTTATATTTTATATTTTTTATTTTCCATTTATTATTATTTCCAATTTTATTTCTACTCTTATTGTACAAATATAATAAGGACCAATAGCCGCATGTATATGTGGCAATTGATTGCAAAGATTTTTTTGGGGCATAATTGAATTTAATTTTTTTTTTGCATATTTTTTCCAATATTTTCTATTATAAAAATTTACAGTTTTAGCAAAACTATCAAAAAAGTACATTTCATTATTATCTGACCATATAGCTATCCAATGTTTTCCTTCCTGATCATTTTCGTCTGTATTCCATATCCAACAACAGCCGTTTTTTCTTTTTTTTTCAATATTTTTTGGAAACTGATCAGCCGGAAACGCTCCCAAAAAAATTAAAAAAAAAAAAAATTATCCGCTGCTATTTCATTAATCTCATTTGTAAAAAGAAACCGTTTCAAAAAACATAAATTTTTACAATAATTCATCTTTTCCTTTAAAAGGTCACGATCAAATCCTTTTTTTTAAAATTTTGTTTAATTTTACTGCACTTTCTTCATTGAAAAGTTCTTCTAATCCAAGTGTCTCACCAGTAGTACTAGCCCCATCAATAGACTCATCAAATTTAACCCCTCCACTAATATATTTTTTTTAAATAAATTATTATGTATATAACTTGCGGGCATATATTCTTTTTTTAAATATTGTAATGCAGCAGTATGTTCCGCTGATGATAAATTAAAAGATCCTATGCGATAAATCATATATTAAATATGTTTTGTTAATACTTTATTTTCCCATTTTTATATTTTCTTCTTTTAATCCTTTTTTTTTAAATCCCTCTATTTTTACTTCACTAGTAGATAAAGTTGATGTAGTACCACCAATAGCATCGTCGTCGCCTTCTTCTTCTTTATTAATTTACGTTTAACAGTATTTTTTGTTTTTAAATTGCACCATACTTTCACCAATTCGTTGTTTTTGATTCGTTTTTACAAAATTTTCCATCTCAATTTTTTTTCTCCAAGTTCAAATTCATTTCGATTTTTTATTCCTTGAAGTAATTTTTTTTCTCATTAGTAGACTTCAAATGTTCTAAGATTTCATTTAATTTATTTGTATCAATTAATTGTAATTTATTTACATTCATTTTTTTTTCTTAATTGATTCAATATAATTACAAGCTTTTCCAAAAACACCAGCTAAGCAGTGATCTTCACATAGTAATAACTTAAGATCATCTGAATTAATTTTATTATTGATTATATTTTTAAGGATATGTCTATACTCAATTGAACATTTCACAGGAATTTTTTTACTTAAAATATTTTTTGATAAAATAATTTATTTTTTTTGTAAAGTTTTATCATATAAAATTTATTTTTTTCATATTTGATCTAAAAAATGTTTTAATCTGTGGTAAAAATTCTTTACCTTTTCCTTTTTTTTTATTTTTTAAATGTTGATTATATAACATTATAGTTTTTAATATTTGTTTTTCATCTTCTGAATCATTGTCATCACTCATACTTTCTTCACTTTCAGAAAAAGAATTATTTCCTTCTTCTTCTTCTTCTTTTTCTTCTTCTTCTTCTTCTTCTTCTTCTTCTTCTTCTTCTTCTTCTTCTTCTTCTTCTTCTTCTTCTTCTTCTTCTTCTTCTTCTTCTTCTTCTTCTTCATTTTCAGAAAAGTCATCGCCGTCTTCACTTTCAGATTTTATTTCATCTTCTTCTTTTTCTTCATTTTTTTCTTCTTTTTTTTCTTTTTTTTCTTTCTATTTTTTCCATTTTTTAACTAAATTTTGAAACAACAGGGTAAACAACAATATGTTCTTCTCTTAAACGGTCTTTCGGATTAACAAATTTTTTTCTCTATTTTTTTTTTGTTGTTGCTCTCTTTCCATCTTGATTCAAAATAAAAGTAATTGTATTGTTTTTTACATTATATATCGTTTTTTACATTATATATCGTTTTTTACATTATATATCATATAATAAACGTGCGGGTGTTTTGAAACCGACTTTTATTTCATTACGAAATTCACCGATAAATAGCATTGTACCAGCAGCAGTATTTTGTGAAAATTCAGCATGCACATTAACTACACCACTTGGACGATTGGATAATACTTTTAAATGAGAATCGTGATTCGTGGTTAAATCAAATCCCAGAATTCCATAACCATTAATAAATTCATTGTAAGTAAAAGGCATTTCTGAATATTTATTATTAAGTACCTCACGTAACATTTGATATGCTTCTATTGAATTTTTTATATTTGCCACGCTAACATTATTTACTGAAACGTTGGCGGTTAAATAGTGTTCCCATCGAAAACGGAATATATTGTGGTCCCATCTACCGTTGATATTGTCTGTTCGAGAAAATACGATAAATAAACGAACGGGACAACTGTTCTTCCAACAGCAATAATTGATTGAACTGTACGAAATGTAGTAGTATAATATTTGGCTTCTTGTTGGTTTGTAACAAATGAAGTATTTAAAGCATTTGTTAATTGATCTTTTGGCTTGAAAATTGGAATTTTACATCGAAAATTGTCCAATGCTACTCTTGCATTTGCCAGAGCTAAACCACATGCGGTTCGCCCATGCATATTGTTTGTATATTTGCTCTTGCTAACCTAATATCAATGTTAAAAGCAGTGGGAAGATATGTTTCACCACCACCATCACTAAAGCATGGCATATTAATTTGATCAATTAAATGGGCTTGTGTATTATTTGTAATATGACGATTAACTGCTCCCACATTGTGTCCTAAATGAACGTCGTGTTGACCCGCTGTGTCCAAATAACCGCAATTTACTTCTGGTGAATCTTTATACATTGAAGGATTCTCACGTGTGACCATATTAATATAAGCCGCCAAATAAGCGAAATTATCAGCAGGTGTTACTCAATTATCATTCAGTTTTAATTATTTTGTTTTCCACATTGTTCGTAGTGGAAAAGGTGGAACAACAACACTCGCATTTCCTACTAGATCACCTGCTACATTTGTAATAGAAAGGTCAACGCAAAATTTTGCATCACTTGTTTTCATTAATCCCACACTAATACCATTACGAATAAATGAATATACATGAGAATATTTATCTTTTGGCGTAGCGAAAATTTCATCTTCTCTTGTTTAAAAAAAATTAAAACCATCATTAAAAGGTGTTGAGTGAAAAAATCGTAGTGGATTACTAAACAATGTATCCTGTTGTTCAATTTCTTTTTCTGCAAGATCCTCCATTTTTAATTTTTTTTTTATACGTTAATTTTTAACACTTGTCCCACAGTACCTAATATCTGAGGTAGAAACATACCAAGTGCCATACCCGCACCAAAAGCACCCCCTTTTTGTACTTTTCTTCTTCTTTTTCTTCCTTTTGACGATTTTTTCTTAAATAATTTTTTCCCATTTTTCTTTTAAAAAAAAAATAAATCTTTACTCAACAACAACCATCACAATATGACTTTTTTTTTAATAATATCTTTATTTTATTTTAATCTAAAAAAATGTTTTTTATTTTTTACTTTTTTACAAAAAAACAAGTTTTTTTCCCAAGTTTTATCGCATAAGACGTCTGAAATCATCGTCAATATTATTTTTTCTTCTTTTTTTAATTTTTACAACAAGTTTTTTATCATGATTTTCTCCATATTTGGGGGTAAACCAACTTGTCCATCCAGTAAAATTTCTTCTTTACTTGGTCTAATTTCTCTTGAAATCACAAAATGATTTCCTTGATATTGACTACCATTTCTTTTTCCATTTAATAATTCAATATAATCTTTTTCAGTTAATTTACTCATTTTTTAAAATTTTTTTTAAATATCCTTTCGTCTCAAATTTTCAAATTTAAATGAAATCTTTATTCTTAATATTTTGTTTTTATACTGAAGAATTTTTTTCTTCTTCTTCATATAAATTTAAATAAATTGTAAGTTCTTCACCCTTCAACCTATAAGCATTGTTTTCATATGAAATAAAAAACTGGATTTTTTCTTTAACATTTTCCTCATTTGTTAATAAAAAAATGGTAATTTTTTCTTATCATTTACACCGTGAGAATTTTTTTTTTTCATTAGTAAATAATAAAAAACGTTTTGCCAAAAAAATATATTGTTTAGATTTTTTTGGAGCTGTTACTTGACAGTTTTGTGAATGAATTAATCCCTCAATAGCCACAGTTCCCGAGTCAAATGGTATTTTATTACCCACACTATCTTTTATTATTACATGTAATGAAGAAATTTTCATTTTTTTTAACTTTCTTTTAACTGAAACTGGTGGGGAATAAACAATTAATTCACCACTTCCTTTTCCTCGCTCACTCCATCGAATGGGAACTAGTGTTAATATTTCTGATGTCGTATCACCAACTAAACTTCTTTCCAATTCTTCGCAATAAATATAACATTTTATCCATACCGTCAGAAATATCGGGTAAATAATCAGCAGTAATTGAATAAAATGTACTTTCTATTTTCTCTTGATCGGCATTTTGACTAAACTGAATTTTTTCCGAATCAAATCCTAACATAAATGCTAATTTTTTAGAAAAATTCAAATCAATATCGATAAAAAATGTTTGTTTTGTTTTATCTATTGATGTTTTTGATAAGTGAAAAAAATCTAAATTCTCACCATCATGTGCACGATAATCATTAGGGTCAAATTGATGTAACCAATATTCAGCATATATATTGGCTGTTATTTTTACTTTTCCATTATTAACGAATATAATAGAAACATCATATTCATCTATAGGATTATTTACATAATTTATTAACTTTTCCAAACTATAAATTCCTTGAGGAATAATAAATTTAGCCATATTTATTTGTAAAGTACAATCTTCGTATTTGTTGTTTGCGTTATCCCATTTAAATTTATGATATTTCATGTGCAACGAAAACCAACATTCATCGTTTGCTATATTTTTTGTTGTAGAAGGATAAGAAACAGTTGTTACTTCAAAAAATACTTCGTTATTTAGCCCGTCGATTGGATGAATTAATTTCATTTCAAAATCATTTGTATAATTAGTACTTCCTTCTTTTACAGTGTTACTTAAAATTTGTAAATTCATATTTTCTGTAATTCTTCCTTAAAAATCCATAAAATCTAGTAATTCGTACGTAATAGGATCAGTAACAAATACTTTTTTTATTGTAAATTTTTCGTCAGTCCAACGACGTAAACTACTTTTTTCAAAAATATTTGTTTTTCCTCGCGCAATACGAACAACAGTTCCTTCCTTTAGCACGTCATTTGTAAAGGTAATGGGTGAAATCATATATAAATTTCAACGGTGTAAATCCATCCAAACTTTTATGCGGGGACTTATTATATCTTTCAATAATAATGGGTAAATATGTGACATAATCAAATTCTCCAGTTAATGTTAAAACACGTCTCACCATTTATTTAAAAGTTTGAATTACTCTTTCAACATGTGACGCTTTAATTTCACGATTGAAAATGAAAAACAGAAAATCCATATTTTTTACTTAATTCTTTACGGATTAGCTGAAATTCTGACCCTTCATCACATCGTATTTTTTTAGGAAGATCTTCTTTTTTCAAAATATTTTCAAATTTATTTGCTGTATTTTTCCAGTTTTTTTCTTTAAAAGTTCAACCCAAACATATCTTGAATAAACATAAATCAAAAAACGTTTATATTTTTTTTACTAGTTCTATGTTGCTTATATTTTTCTAAATGTTCTTTTTCTAATGTTTCTCCTTTTAGTAATCTTGATGCTTCCTGATGAATTCCTCTGAAAAACGAGATTTATTTTTACTCATTTTTTTTTCTGAAAAAAACAAAATTACATTTTTTTAATTAATGCTCTGATATCTTCTATTTCACCAGAACTAATCATACTAACAAAATCAACTTTTTCATCGTCTTTTAACGATTCGTTCACGATATCATTGTAACGACAAATACAATCTTCTAAACTTAAATTACCTAAACTGAAATAATACAATAATTCTACTAAAGCTTTATCATTTGTAATTTTTTTTTTCAGGTACAATTTCTAACTCACATTCATCTACTGCTTGTAGAGATTTTTCTTCTTCATTCTTCTTTTTCTTCTCTGGTCTTTCATTTTTGTTGACAGTTTTCCTTTTTTTTCCACTCGCTGTTCCTCTCACGTCGTGAAGAAATCTTCCCAACTCACAGGCAATGTCAGCCAAATTATCTGATTTTTTGAAAGAAAAATTTCCCCATTGATCTTCCCAACTTTCCTCAGCAGACGGTGCCGGTCGCATAAATTCATTATATGTAATATCATCGGGATTTTCGTCAAAGGTCAAATCTTCTTCCGGAAGAATATTCAGCTTTTTTTGAATGATAAGTTCACCACATCCAAATTCGTTGCTGCGCAATACGAGACGCATCGGATCTTTCTTGTAGTTGACGTACTCTCCCACAACAATGTGTACTTGTTCACTCCAATTCATCGTTGAATTTGCTTGTTGCAACGTATTAATTAAATTTGGAATTAAATCCAAATCTAATTCTATTTCACTATTCAAAGTAAATTTGATATATTGCTTACTTGTTGGATATGCTTTAGCTAACATTGCTTTTTCATTTTTTTTTTCAACGCAATTACTTTCCGTGAAAAATCAGCATATTTCACTAAAATACTTTCATTCGATGTATATTCACGCATATAAAATTCCATTATTATTATTAAAAGGAGTAAAAAAAAATTATTTTTTTTTACTTCTAAAAGGAGTATTAAACTTCTTGTAAGTTAAAAGTTGAAATGAATGAAAAATTGACGAGTTCTATTTCTTTTATAATATTTTTTTGTTAAAAAATTTGGGGTCATTATCGTTTCAATCTTACCGCTACCCATATTTCTATCTTATTAAACAAAAATTTATTTTACTTCCTAATATTTTCTATTTTGTTCCTTATATGACTATAAATTATATTTCTATCTTATTCCTTATATGGTTATACATATGTTTTTTTAAAAATCAATATATCGCGACCAGTTAAATAACGGATCCTTCTTGTTCTTCAAATGTAAATGACAATAAATTTTAACATCTTTTATAAGGTGTTAATTTTATTGACTCAATACATTTGTTTACTATAACTTTCTGTTCTTCTAAATCACGTAATTGTTCTTCATTCCATCTATCTAAATACATTAGTTTCTTTTCCTCTAAATTTCTCACTTCATTGTTTCCACTTTTTTACTTCTTTTATCGCTTTCATTTTTTCCCCATTCATTATCTTTTTCCTCTTTAATTTTTTTTTCAGTTTCCCTAAAAAAAAAACAGAACAAAACTTTTTCAAAATAAATTTTTAAAAACATTTTTAGCAAAAAAAATTACTCAATGAGAAAATTGTATGCTGCAGGATTTTGTTTGAGATACTCTGCTACATTTATTGCAAAAATACGAGATTCAGTTTTACATTTTTCGCATACACGTTGTTCTTCCTTTCGTTCCATTTTGTTTCTATCGTATTCAGTATAAGAATTAATAAATGTTATTCCTTATTTATATTCTATCTTATTCCCTATATGGATTAAAGTAAAAATTTATTTTTTTATACTTTTTTAAAATATTTCTGAAAACATCCAATTTCTTCAGTAAAATTATATCCCGTACGACTTAACGTCCGTATATATGGATAGGAATAAGATGAACCTCCTTCACAAACTACTTCAAAAAAAACTTTATCTTCACATTGTTCAAAATAATCTTTTATTACTCCAACCACCTTAAGACGAATATTGGGTATGTTTGTTAATATTTCAGAAATTCGACTGAATGATTCATATTTTGCATGAATATGATTTAAATTAATTTCCACTTCACTAATCAGCATATTTTTATTTTTATTCTTCTCAATTTCCATTCAGGAATGGCAACTAAATTCTACTTCAGTTGTTATTATCAAATTCATAACGTAAATTTGGGATGTTACTATACATGTCATAAATGCAAAGTTTACATAACTTTTTGTGACTTTTGTAGAAGAAATTATAATCATAATCGTAAGTGTAAAATCTTCGAAAGATGTGAATGTAAAAATAGACAAGAACGGTGGTGTAAAAGATATTTTTTCTTAAAAAATAATTTATTTTTTTTAAAACTATTCAGTTTTCGATATTTACTAAAAAAAATATTTTTTCTTTTTTTTCCATATATGATGAATCATAAAAAATTTTCAAAAAAAAAATAAAATAAATAAATAAAAAAAGAACTATATATTCATTCGCAATAAATAATTTTTTTCTTATTTTTTCTTAGCTGTTCAACTACACTACTTCTACTTCTCTTCTCTTTTTTTTCTCTAAAAAAAATATTTATTTTATTTTTTATAAAATTCTTTTTTTCTCCCAAAAACACATACATACACAACCCCCCCTAACACAATGACCACACCCATGAATACATTAAAAATAAAAAAGCCAACACCCACTTTCTAACACCCCCCCGTCCAAAATCAACTTTAATTTATTCCTACTCGCTGCGGCCCCTCGGGGTATGTATCTGGCATAAAGCCCCATCCTCGGTATATAACTCGTACATGTATTATGACAAAATAAAAATGAGGGTGTAGCGTGTAGCTATTGTATATTAATTGTAACTGTGTGGAGAGTTGCCATCAAAAAACTAAGCCCGGTCGAATATACAAAAAAACCGGAAATATTCAACCGGGCTATATCAAATAACGTATCATGACAAAAAATGAGGGTGTAGCTGTTGTATATTATAACTGTATGGAGAGTTACCGTCAACAAACTAAGCCCGGTAGAATATACCGAAAAACGGAAATATTCAAGCGGGCTATATCAAATAACGTATCATGACAAAAAATGAGCTATTATATATTGTAGTAACTGTACGGAGCGGAGTTATCGTCAACCGAAACTAAGCCCGGTCGAATATACCGAAAAACGGAAATATTCAACCGGGCTATATCAAATAATGTATTATGACAAAAAATGAGGGTGTAGCTATTGTATATTGTAACTGTGTGGAGAGTTACCGTCAAAAAAACTAAGCCCGGTCGAATATACCGAAAAATGGCATCATCATCATCATCATCATCGTGACATCATTAATCAGTATTATTTCAGTTATCATCCCCATCTTAATGACACTGTCGTTATCATAATCAACACCATTTTTTATTATCATAATCAACACCATTATTATTATCATCATAATAATGATTACATCATCATCATAATCATCATGACATCTCCATTGTCATCGTCATTATCATCATCGTGACATCATCATCATTACCATGAGTAGAAAGTATAATATAGAATAGACTATAACAGAACAGAACAGAACAGAACAGAACAGAGTAGAATTGAAAGAAAATAGATTAGTATAGTATAGTATAGTATAGTATAGTATAGTATAGTATAGTATAGTATAGTATAGTATAGTATAGTATAGTATAGTATAGTATAGTATAGTATAGTATAGTATAGTATAGTATAGTATAGTATAGTATAGTATAGTATAGTATAGTATAGTATAGTATAGTATAGTATAGTATAGTATAGTATAGTATAGTATAGAATAGAATAGAATAGAATAGAATAGAATAGAATAGAATAGAATAGAATAGAATAGAAAGAAAATAGAATAGAATAGAATAGAATAGAATAGAATAGAATAGAATAGAATAGAATAGAATAGAATAGAATAGAATAGAATAGAATAGAAAGAATAGAATAGAATAGAATAGAATAGAATAGAATAGAATAGAATAGAATAGAATGGAATAGAATAGAAGACTCTATTTATAGAGGGTGACACTAAGCAGCAAAGAGCTGATAAACTTGTGGCCCTCATAACAAATATTACTAGACATACGATAATGATATAACACATGATGACATTAAAGTTAACTTAAACATAAAAAAACGACCATCTCTTCTTCACCATGAAATCATGATGATGACGACAATAATGTTATGATGATGATTATGATGTTATGATGATGATAATGGTGATGATGATTATGATGATTTCATCATAATGATAATCATTAAAATCATGATACGATGATGGTATTAATGTTATGATGGTGATCGTGATGGTGATAGTGGTGACGCTGTCATAATGATGACGATGATAAAGATGTCATGATGATGTCATCATTATAATGATAATAATCATGACCTTATCACTCATCACGTTAATGATGATGTTGATGGTGATGATAATGATGTCATCATGATGGTATAAATGATAATGAAAATAATTATGCCATGATAATAAAGATGATGGTAATGATGTTGATAATAATGATAACATGATGATGATCACAATGGGGATGATGATGTCATAATGGTGATGATGTTGATGATAATGATGATCATGATGATGTCATGATGAAGATAATGATAACGCGTATTCTGGTATATTTGACCGGGCTTAATTTTTTTACGGTAACTCTCGATAGAGTTACCACATACGATAGTTACGCCCTCATTCCTTGTCACAATACATTACTAGACATAGCCGGTTGAATATTTCCGTTTTCCGATATATTCGACCGGGCTTAGTTTTTTGACGGTAACTCTCGATATAGTTACCACATACAATAGTTACACCCTCATTTCTTGTCACAATACGTACATTACTAGACATAGCCTGGTTGAATATTTCCGTTTTTCGGTACATTCGACCGGGCTTAGTTTGGGCGGCGGATTGGGGTATATCCGGCAATATTTCCAAGAAAGGGGCTAAGTCCCCCCAACATCTTCGACAATGGGGCTAAAAAAGGCCTAAAAGTTGCTGGAAGGGGGGGGGGGGGGGGGGGTTGGGGGGCAAAATACACTTTTTATCATTCTATTGACGAATAATTAGCCCCTCCAATATAAAAATTCTTCCGTCGCCGCTGGGGCAGCGAAAGAAATATTACGTATAAGAGTTTCTCCTCAGGGTCCCCTTGTACAATAAATAATGAGCATATATAATGAGTCTCTTATTTCAAATAATGACTCTCTTATTTGATATAACCCGGTTATTACTACTGTTTTTAGTATTATTTAAATAGACTTTGATGTGTAAATGCTAAATGGTATCCACCCATCGCGTGCGCCTCGTTACCAGTATTCTACCCGTCGTATTCTATTTTCTATAATGTTCTTACATGAAGTATCCAGTTATTACCCCGGTTGCATTCCCGGTTGAATGACCAGAAAATGGAAGCAAAACATACCTCAATCGAAGAATATTCATGAGGACTTACGAGGAGATTATAGCGTATTTCAATTTTCAAGTAATCCAAGGTACCGTACATTTTGTATTATAGATAAGCAAGTTTATTGAACATTAAGGCGCGACAAACACAAATTTTTGTCAACAACTGTATGCTAAGACAACTTTTCACTCGAGCCATATCTAATCGCCCGACTGGTGCTCTATATAACCGTTTCAGCGATCAGAAGGTTGTGGGTTCGAGTCCCGCTTGGGAACTCATAAAATTTTTCTGAGTAAAATAGCTCAAAGAACATTTACATTCAACCTATTTATTTATTTTATCCGTGTGCATTTGTGTATGTCGAGATATATTAATATTTATTTATCTATGAGTAATGATGCTGGCTTTAGTTCTTCTAATACCATTTTGTTACGGATATAGAAAGTCTGGATACTTTGGAAGAATGGGTGCAACCACTGACCTATATATATATATATATATATTTAACAATTAGTCACCGAAGTCGAGGTGACTATCGGTAAATACACCGATAGTCACCGAGACTGAGGTGACTAATTGTTTTAGTATAATTTCAGAGGTTGATAAAAAAACAATCACGTTGAAACAAAAACTTTTAAACAACTGTTTTCATTTTAACAGTGGTGATACTGTTTATTCACAGACTATGTTAGCAAGCCACAGTTTTTGTCAGTAAATAATTTCAAAAAAAGAGTAAACGACATCCTACTTTGGAATTGAACTTGTACATACATTCAAATATATGCTAAAAAAACTTTTATTCTGGTGTTTTGGATCCTGTGTTACGGCTTTTTTGCACTTAATTATTCATGTTCAATATGTTCTTCACTCATGACGAAGTCTTCGCCACATCGCTACGACAAAAATCTAGCTTAAACATACAAAAAACACGAAGAATTATAGAAAATATACTTCCTTACCTTTATGAAGTTTTGTTTTTACGATATTTGATATGTACAACATCTCAGTGATAAATGTTTTCAGTATTATGGTCTTTTGTTTGTTTCAAAAACTAAAGACCCCATTTTGAAAAAAAAAAGTCAACAGTTCAATGAATCAACAAATTATAAAATCTCATACTTCAAAATGACAACTCCGAGGGGGAGACTGAAACGAGTAAAGTCAGTGCAGTGTTGAATAAGTACCAGTCTCTTTTCCAAAACTACTTTTGAAGAACAATTTCGTGTGATGCAATAGTCACCGCGCTAGGCGGTGACTATCACCTCAGATTCACCGCTGAGCGGACCAATCAGAAAGCTGGAAAGCCTCTTTGCCACTATGAAATTATACTAATTAACAATTAGTCACCGAAGTCGAGGTGACTATCGGTGAATATTTACCGAGCCGCGAAGCGGCGAGGTAAATACACCGATAGTCACCGAGACTGAGGTGACTAATTGTTTTAGTATAATTTCAGAGGTTGATAAAAAACCAATCACGTTGAAACAAAAACTTTTAAACAACTGCTTTCATTTTAACAGTGGTGATTCTGTTTATTCACAGATGATGTTAGCAAGCCACAGTCTTTCAATTTGTCAGTAAATAATTTCAAAAAAAGAGTAAACAACATCCTACTTTGGAATTGAACTTGTACATACATTCAAATATATGCTAAAAAGACTTTTATTCTGGTGTTTTGGATCCTGTGTTATGGCTTTTTTGCACTTAATTCATGTTCAATCTTATGTTCTTCACTCATGACGAAGTTTTCGCCACATCGCTACGACCAAAACCTAGCCAAAACATACAAAAAATACGAAGAATTATAGAAAATATACTTCCTTACCTTTATAAAGTTTTGTTTTCACGATATTTGATATGTACAACATCTCAGTGATAAATGTTTTCAGTATTATGCTCTTTTGTTTGTCTCAAAAACTACAGACCCCATTTTGATAAAAAATAATCAACAGTTCAATGGACCAACAAATTCTAAAATCTCATACTTCAAAATGACAACTCCGAGGGGGAGACTGAAACGAGTAAAGTCAGTGCAGTGTTGAATAAGTACCAGTCTCTTTTCCAAAACTACTTTTGAAGAACAATTTCATGTGATGCAATAGTCACCGCGCTAGGCGGTGACTATCACCTCAGATTCACCGCTGAGCGGACCAATCAGAAAGCTGGAAAGCTTCTTTTCCACTATGAAATTATACTAAATATATATAGTTCAATCTACAGACACGGTGTTTCGCTGTACAACAGCTCATCAGTGTAGCTTGGAACAATCTGAATGAATTTCACCAATTACTTATACACATGCGATCGTCGGTGACAACCGCATGTGGGAAAGCATCGGTGAAATACATTCAGATAGCGTGAAGTGCGCATGGGCCCAGAGTGCTCAAACTTCCACAAGGGTAGTGAGCGTTGCATTATCGCTAATAGGTACCCACGGCAACTTCACAGAGTGCTCAACAACCCCGAAGTGAAGGAGCATACATAGTTCAATCTACAGACACGGTGTTTCGCTGTACAACAGCTCATCAGTGTAGCTTGGAACACTGCGTGCTCCTATTACCTTTGAGTTAGGAAAAGTGTCCCCAAAATCGTTTTCAAAATGGCGGCATTTATGGGTCCTTTTGCTAATGGTGCAAGTCGCTGATAGCCTCCTTCGCAGACGTTAGCGCGCGGTCCCTGCCCTCCCACTAACGTCTGCTCACATTGGCACAACATTTCTTTCCCTTCAATTAACCAATCACAATGAATCCCCCGAAAAGTGAGGGATTGGCCTTTGACCTTCTGTTGCGAAACCTAACATGAGTGAAAATTTGCAATCAACCGTTAGGCGGTGATCGTTTTTCCGCGTTTGTCTACATTTGAAACGTTCACGTTGGGGGAAGTTGTTCGTTATTTGAAAGCTGTAAACCAACTGATTTGAACCGTGAATGGACAACCGTTTGACAAGTCCCGTCCACATGTTTGACAAACGTGAGAGCATGTTTTGGAGTGATTTTACACGTACATTTAGAAACAACGAAGCCGAAATCATTCGATTTTTATGGGAAAGGGTGGAGTTTATCGGCAGCCGATCACGGTGAGGATAGAGCAACTGTCGATGTTTGTTCTGGCGTCGAAAAGTTTACTGCCGATTGTGATTTGGGTGAGAAAACGTCGTTCAAGTAAACGTGTTGGAAAATTTATATCGCAAAGTTACTACAAACAACAACCCAAAGGTAAGTGTATTTTGTTTATGCATGCTAAATTCGCTCAAAATAATTTTAATACTCTGAAATAAGCAAATATACACTTACCTTGGTTGTTGTTTGTAGTAACTTTGCGATATAAACAATATTGGTTTGAAGTACGTTTTGTGGTCGACTCGAACTGAACTGTTTAAAATATTATAAGGTGAAGGCTGGACACTGCGTCAACAATTTTCCAACACGTTTACTTGAACGACGTTTTCTCACCCAAATCCAACCTCGTACCCAGGGCATTTTGCCTCCACGTTGGGAGGTCGGCGAAAATGGCCCTGGCATCGGCTGGTCACGTGACACCCAGAATTTTGGTGTGTTATGGCAAGAAAATTTATGCGGTCTTTGTGTTTTGTTTTTGTATAATACGTATACATGAATAATAAATGAGAAATATTTAACGCTCTGCCGACTCACTCATGTGAACCTTTATCATAAAAGCAACTGGCTAGCGTTATTCTTCATACTCCCACGATTATCCAGGATACATGTAAATGTCATGAACAAACATATATCTAATGTTGTTCTTGACTTTAACCAAAGCTATCGTTAATCGTTTCCATTCTTTGGGTAAACTTTACAGAGTGGATCTATCACAATTCAAATTTTCATAAATAAATTACACTCTAGCTGAATTAGTCGAGTTCTTAAACCGGCCAATCAGATTATAGAATCGACCAGCCGATGCCAGGGCCATTTTCGCCGACCTCCCGGCGTGGAGGCAAAATGCCCTGGGTACGAGGTTGACCCAAATCACAATCGGCAGTAAACTTTTCGACGCCAGAACAAACATCGACAGTTGCTCTATCCTCACCGTGATCGGCTGCCGATAAACTCCATCCTTTCCCATAAAAATCGAATGATTTCGGCTTCGTCGTTTTTAAATGTACACTCGAAAACATGCTCTCACGTTTGTCAAACATGGGCGGGACTTGTCAAATGGTTGTCCATTCACGGTTCAAATCAGTTGGTTTACAGCTTTCAAATAACAAACAACTTCCCCCAACGTGAACATTTCAAACGTAAACAAACGCGGAAAAACGATCACCGTCTAACGGTTGATTGCAAATCTTTACTCGTTTTAGGTTTGGCAACAGAAGGTCAAATATCGATCCCTCACTTTTCGGGGGATTCATTGTGATTGGTGAAGTGAAGGGAAAGGAATGTTGTGCCAATGTTAGCCTGCGAGCCGGCTCTCCTTTGGGGGATTGGGGAAAGGAGGAGAAGGAGAGCCTGCACGCGTAGTATTGTTTTTTGAGTTGTAGCGTTCCAAATTGGGACGCAGCTTACTAATTGGACGAGATGCTGATTGTTGACGTACAACCATATATTAATAGACTGCTGGTAATTTGTAAAATATTAAGTGCATTTGTGTCTGAAAGATATTTCCATCAGGTAAATATTGTTAATATCTTTGACCATTTATCAAGGGTTGTACGAACCGTATTAAAATCATATTATTAGGATAAACCCAGATCGATAGACTCGAATCGTTTTGAAACGAAATACTGACGTTTCGAGGGGAGTCCTTGCTCGAAATGTCAGCATTTCAGATTCGTTTCCAAAAATTTCACCACCTTTTCCCTTTGCCACGGTTGTTAAACACTTTAGTGTGAAAGCAAATCGTCCTCTCATGGATAAGTCAATTAATTGAAAATTTGGTATCAACTTCCCACGATTGAGAAAATATTATCTATAAAACAAACGATAAGGTTCGAAACACCATTCGCCTGCAATACACACAGCTTTTTGTACCGGCCTGTAGCTCTCGGGATACGATTATTTATATGACTGAAGTTCCTATGGCCAGGCAAAGTTAAAGTCTGAAAGACTCCGGCTCCTTCTTTTCAGTTCTTCCACTCGATATGTGAAAATATATAGAGATAGGAAAAAGTCAGACAGGACGTACCGAAGTGGCACGGCGGCTATACGACATATCACTATCTTGTCATTTGTGGAACAAGATGACTAGTAATTTCAGAACTACGCATCGTTGAAATATATTGTGTACGTATGTTGTTATATGTTGAATGAGTTTTCATTTGATGTAGAGTTCAAGATTCTGCGTTTTATAAAACTTGTTATACTGTCCAAAATGTGCGAACCACTGTTCCAAATAATATTTCATTAGCGTATTAGTCTGGCGAGGAAGTGTTACGGATATGCCTATCCTAAGACAGTTAATTAACTAGACGTTATTTGATCACTGAACACTTAATAAGTACTTGTAACCAATTAGTAATACTTATGACTTGGCATGAGTCAGCTATGATGTCATTTAGTAATTACGTAAATATATTATATATAGAATGAAGTATGTTACTATAATTATATACTCTAGAAACTATATAAGCAGCCATCGAACATATATCAGGCATGCATATGTATGAGAGTGAGCTATATATATCAAAGTGGTTACGAAGTCAGTCCTGGAGTTCCTGCCGTTGGTTTTATTATTCCTTCCTTTTCAAGTCCATGCCGGAATCTCCTATTGACTGTTTCGTTGTGTGCAGACGACAGATAAGTTTCTGAACTTTAGTTTAGTTTTAATCTTTATAGACATTTTCAATATCTGTTCTAAGTTTCTTATTAATTAAATAAATAATTGTAAATACCAAACAGCTGAGGTTACACTTTTTGTTGCGTATAGCGGTCACGTAACAGAAGTAAAACCGTTTTCTTTGTTTACATTGCGTGTCTGGTTTCTGATTGGTCGCTTTTGACAACGCGTTAGAAGGGGCGGCGCTCAAATTTGATAGCTATGCGTGCAGGCTCTATATTTCACCTCCCGCCCTACCCAAGAGCCGGCTCGCAGGCTATGCCAATGTGAGCGGACGTTAGTGTGCCTGTATTTTCATATTTTGCTCGGCATTCAGTAGATAAGCCACAGCTATAGCACAGCTGACTCAGTATTTTTCAGGAGCTCTTACCCCTAGATTTTAGTTTCCAGGGCTGGCCGTGTGAGCCCTGTGCGCGCATGTGGACCGGAAATACGTTTTGACTGGAAAAACCGGTTTAACAAGTGAGATTGTGGTCGGAAACAAAAATAGCTTATTTTAAATAAAATATTATTCGTGTAAATGAGCACAATGCGAATGTAAATGAGCACAATGCGAATGTGAATGAGCAAAATGCGCAAGCATGACGATAATGCCAATGTGATTGAGCATAATGCGAATGTGAATGAGCACAATGCGAATGTAAATGAGCACAATACGAATTTGAATGAGCACAATGCGAATGTGAATGAGCAAAATGCGCAAGCATGAGGATAATGCCAATGTGAAAGAGCATAATGCGAATGTGAATGAGCAAAATGCGCAAGCATGATGAGCATAATGCGAATGTGAATGAGCGTAATGCGAATGTGAATGAGCATAATGCGAATGTGAATGAGTAACAAATTAAATGTTGCAAATCAACAAATGACAATGTACTATATACATGAAATAAGTTTTTAAAATTCCAGATTTCGTTGTAATTTACCTTGCAGCTGTCTACGAATATTCGAATAATATTCAGAACAATAATGCGATATTCTCGTGTTCATTAGTTTGAATAAACAAGAATTAAAACTGGGTTTCATCAGAAGGTCATGAACTGGTCATCGATCACTATCACGCCTGGTGCATTATTTTCCATTTATCAGTCTTTTTTCCAGAAATTTCTGCCAAGTAATACTTTATCGCATCACAAACCAGCTACGATTATACTCTTACAACATTTCTACTGCTATTTGTTACTATTAAATTCCAGAATAAGCCACAACATCTCGATATATTTTGCAGAATATTGAACGGCTGTGCTGAAGGTTTTCGTGGGTCTGGGTACAAAAATACCAACTGCGCATGCCCCAAAATACACACGTTTTCCTGTATTTCAAATGGATTGTCCCAGAGCCATTTGATTTGCCCGGGGGTGTACCAAGTTTAGCGACATATAAATTGTCGTGCTTGGATGAATAATATCGTTGTTTTAATAGGTACTTTAAAGAGTCTCACTGATAACTAAGACAATTTAGTAAATTATTTGCGTGTATCTCTTGAAAGAGTTAAGTCAAACATTGCATTTTATCTTGAAGTATGTCGAGTATAAAATCAGAATATAATGTTTTCCTCTGGGTGTCTTCCCCCCGGTTTGGTTAGAATCTTACCGCGCAGGCGCGAAACTAAATTTTAACAGCAGACGATATATAAATGGTGGAGACACAAGAAGGACATGGCGTTATTAGTAGGAATCCCTCCGGCTTCTGATTGGCCGATAAATTTAGCACTTCTGTTGTCAAGGTGATTTGTCGTCTGCATGAATATATAAATATTGGGATTCAAAAATAATTGAAATGTATTTGACTGAAGCTTAGGCGACGAATAACAAATTTTAATAAAATCGAAGTATCGCATTGTTGTGAATGAAAATTAAAGATTAATTCTTTGAAGAGATTGCTGTGCACGTTTGGCGATAGAATGAGTCAAATACTCGAAGCCCGATGCCGCGATCAAAGCGTTAAGTATCATAATTTCATTAACTTGTTTAAGTTATAATTATGCCCAATCGCATACAAATTCCCCAAGCCACTCTTGGCCAAACAAAGCTTAAGAGCGGGTAAAACTAAGTTGCAAACATGTTGTCGTATCAAATAGTGCGAATCTTTCTTTTTGATATTTTAATACCGATTTCAAATCCGAGACTGCTCTTTCAACGTTATTGACATGGCGCGTTCGTGTGCTCTAACATTTTGCTAAATTTGGAATTGTTTCTTAAGCTGAGTCACAGTATTTGCAACAGAACTACAATCTAGAATCAATCCGTACTCAAAGAGCGATATATTTGTGCTACAGTAAAAACCCGCTAACAAGAACCTACATTTTACCAAATCAGCCTGGGATAGGTTCTTATATTCTTATATATTCTTATATATTCTTATATAAATAAATTCTTAATTTCAGCCTGAGGTTCTTAATAGTGGTAGGTTCTTGTTAGCGGGTTTTTACTGTACCGCATACATAAATACGCCCCATACCACGCCAGATACTAGTAACGTCATGCGGAAGTGCTAAGTTTATCGGCCAATAAGAAGCCGGAGGGATTCCTACTAATAACGCCATGTCAAGAAGGCGCGACCGACAAGCGATTAACAGAGAGAAGAGGCGATGAATTTTCTTGTCAAAATAAGGACTATGTGGTCTAATTAAATATGGTCTGAGCGAAATGATTAAATTTTCACATGTATTTCGAGGTAAGCGTATGTTGTTATTAGTTTCTATTTTACTGTTGACGAATAGCGGTTATAGCACCCAGCCGCCCAACTGCTATTTTTAAAATTCATAGAGTCAAACTAGAGATTTTCTTAAGGGTGGTATGATATTAGCCGTTCAGGTATGATGAACGAAGGGTAACGATAAACTCAGTTGTGGACTGGTGTGATTCTGTCCACAATCATCGTCTTTTGTTTTGGTCGTTTGTGTTAATTGCCGTGTTATATTAAAACAAGATACCTGGGTCAAGTGTTCACTCGGGCTACTGGAAAGTACAGAGGTCTCTATAACGCGCAGGGTTTACATAATTACAGGTCCTCAGAGTTCAGACCAATTCACAGACAGTCGTGAGCCAGATCATTAACAACTGTTAGTATTGCTGAGGCCATGTGAAAAACCTATGAACATCGCAATTGCTCGACCAAAAGCATGAGGAAGTGTATACAGTGCCAATATAAAGATCCAGAATGTTAGCGTTTTGATCCTCATCTCTGTACCGGCAGTATTATAAAATATTTTTTGTTTAGCCATGAGAAAAATATACTGTATATCGTTGTCGGTTGTTCGGTTGCCACTTGGATGCAACAGCTTCGGCTAGCTTTGCCTTTGACGAAATTGTTGGTAGGTTTTCCAAGTAAATTGCTTATATGGTTGATCAGTGATGTGCTTGATACAAAGTTCCACAGAGTAGGAACGAAGGAACATGACTGTCGATGAATTTTCGAAGTGATGGAACACTCGAAGTGTAGGCTCCATATATGGGAGGTATTGCGCAATTTTGCAGTTTTGTGTGGCGAAGAAAACAAACGGAGCCGAAACCTAGACTCGGCTACCACAGGTAGCCCGAGTAATAATCTGTATGACATTTCAGCTTCAGGGAGAGGTTTAGTTTTAATTTTCATCCTTTTTCGCCTCTTCACGGTTTGGTGATTTCCAAAACTTTAGACACAACTTATATTTTCATACTAAGGCCTATGACAAAATTACAAATCACAAACGACGTGATTCCCAAGGAACGCAGATACGCTGTATAAAGGCCAGTTTATGTAGTGTCTATTCTCAAGCCGTAGCCAGTTTAGCCAGTTTTTCTTTGCCAACATTTATATAAATAAAGTATTAAATGTGTATTTAAATAATCAGCGCTTGAGAAGTCGGCTGTTTGCATGTATGCATGTCCCTGTACTTTAGTAATATCATACAACATTTATAATAATGGCTCTGTCGAACTTATTACAAATGCCTTAATGGTTACAGACGGCGTATTGTTTATGAAATTTCAATTCTATTTCATAATACGGCGCATGAAACCATGCCGCTTGTCACAGCCCTACTCGCAGTCGAGTAATATAATATAACATGTTCTAAGGATTTTGGGTGAAGGAAAATTCGAGTGTAGAATATATATATTTTGAGACCAAACCGGAACAGTTGCGAAAAATGCAACTACACAGGCCTTATAATATAATTCACAGATAATATAATACACGGGCCTTTATAATATAATAAAATAAAAGTAGCGTGCTGCGTAGGCAGTGTAGAAACAACAATCGAAATATAGTAACTTAGGTTAGATATACTGCCGAAACAGAGAACGTAGGAATCGAACGTTTCGAGCGAAGGCCCTTCGTGAGAGGTCCTTTATAATATAAAGGCCCTTTATAATATAATTCGACTCGCCTTCTTTTGTTTTTATGTCAGATACTGTACCTCGGGCTCAGTGAAAGTTAGCTCAATAAAGCAACCGAGTAACCAGACTTTGAATCTTTATCAGATTCGCGTATGGATACAGTATGATTTAAACAAAATTATCAGATATTTAACAAAATAGTCGAAGGTCAAATTAGTTGTTTACGTTGCTCCACCTTTTTATTGTCCGTCAGCCTTCCAGGTATAGAGTTCACTGGGCTACGTGGGAACTTTGTCGTGATCAAACTGCAAGATAACAAAGTTCCGGAAGTGCGCAGAAGCATGCGTATTAATATACACGAAAAGTCTTTATTCTGCGCGCGCGAAATTCCGTCCAAAATTCCCCGTGTCCCCAATTTTTTTGCCTCACTTTTTCGTCCAGTGGTTGACTGGAGTTAGCCTTCCAGGTGTATATAGAGTTCACTGGCCTAGCCTAGTTTCTAGGCCTTCCTCGGTTAACGCGTTTCGGAAGTGATCTGAACGGATCCCCTGGGGAAGGCCTAGCAAAATTCGTAAACACTTTCACTTTACAGCTTGGTTGTTTATTGAGGAAGAGTTGTGATGTTATTGTGTCCCAAGTGTTTCCCGACATTTACTATTCCCATCTGCATCAAATAATACAAGCCTGCTCACTCGGATCGACGAAGTTTTACTAGCCTAGCTTTCTTATCACTAGTTTTCCTTCTGCAACGCCAAAAATTGAAAGTTAAGCAGTTAAATAAATCTTCATTTCGAGCTCCAATTGGAATAATATTGCATAATTTCCCTCTTTCGATCGCCAAGATCTTTGGTAATATTTTCGCAGACATCCTTATGCTTTTATACTGTCGCTCAGTGTTGTTTACGGTAGATGTACTAAATCGCAAGAACACTCGAAGTGCCAAAACGATTCTGGACAAGACCTTTTTGCGAGTTTTGCTAGGCCTTCCCGTTTTCAGCCTCTCCCCAGTCTTCCGAAAAACCCAAACCGACTACGCGCGAAGCAGTTGGCGGAAACGAAAGGCCTATAAACTATAGGCTAGTTCCCACATTTTTTTTCACTCAAGCACAAAGAAAAAAAATTTATAGAAATTTACGACGGAAGATTTAGGCAATAAAACCAATAAGTTTTCAAACTTGTTTACAAACAATTACTCTTGTACATTGTACATTGTACATTGTAAACTATTTAATGAAAATAAAAGATTAATTCTTAAAGTCATTCAAAGTACAACTACAATAAAAAAAAATTCCAAACAAGAACAACATATAATGGGCCGAAAGCTTCAAAAGAGAACTAATTATTTATACATGTTAACCCTTTACTCGGTAAAGGGATAAATCCCACAAAAGTTCATTTTCAACAGCATAAAGCTGATTATTTACTTTATGCTGCGACAAACTACAACTTTGTAATTTCCAAAAAAAAAATCAAACTACTTTATAATTGAGAAATTAGGATAATCATCTGTCTAGAATTTGCAGACATCCAAACTGACGATCCATTTTTTGGGAGTGTCAGACCATCGTAATCATTGGCATTTATCGAAATACTTTGTTAATCCGTTGCCTGCCTTGGGTAGCCCTTACTTAGGGCAGTTTTTATATCAAAAAGTTAAGATTACAGTTGTACTTTTACGTTTCTTTTACGTTTTCCAACTGAATTATTTCCCATAAATTTCAACAAAAACATGAAATTTGCACAAATATTTAATGGTCAATTGTGATTGGATTACGCAATTGTCACGTGTCATTAAAAACAACAATAATTTACAATTAATTTCCGCAAACAAATTTTAAGTTAGTGGTACTTAAACAAAAGTCAATCTCGTTTGACCATTCTTGGCACCACGAACAACTTCAAACGTCAGTTTTCTTTTCTTCGGTTTCATGCTATAATCATCTGTAAGGTAAAAACGCCTTTTGTTTCAAATGGAATTAAGGAGTAATGAAATGATTTTTTAAATCTTTAAATTGCAGATTATATAAGGTAGTCAGTAAACTCGTCGAATCTCTGTGAATGGAGTCTAAACGCGTACGTTTACGTCCATCGAAACTTGTATGTTACCGCTTGTTTAGGCGGGTCTTGCATGATTCCAAAACTGTATATGATTCGTTATAAAAAGTTAACAAATAGATCCCCTAAAAAATTTTGAGATCTAAGTAAGACCATAATTATCTAAAACGCGTATAAATCACTTCCCTATAGCATCGACTGCCAATCATAAAAATATATCATTCTGACTTGGAAAATGATCTAAAAAACACAAAAAGTGCCAGATTCACAAATATCCTGGTTTTAGCATTTTTCACCCGTTGCTACCGCGTTTCAAAAGTCGTGCAAAGATCTCTCTTAGGACTAGTTAAGTTTTAAAATGGATTGTGAAACATTTTTAGTTTAAACCTGACCATTTCGAATAAGGTCTTCATTAAGGTTTGCTGTGTCATTTTGGTAAAGCGCTCTCAATTCGTCAGAATTTATGCCACAAAAATAAAATCGTTAGAAAGCTACATTGCCCAGACAAAATGCTAACGAGCGACATTGTTGGTCGTCAAAAACGTCGCTTCCATTCTCGTTCTCAGAACCTACGTTTATTTTCCCGTGGCCTTATGTGTGAGTAGTGATAGACCCCCATCCAGACCAAAAAGGGATGCCGCCTCATTAATTATTCCACATATTATTTATTCATTCTCAGGCTCCTTTGGGGCCCTCCAACCCTACCTTATTATTTATTCATTTTATAGCGGCGGGTTACGTCATCCTACTTACGCTCCTTTGGGACCTCCAAACCCCTAACTTTATCAACCCTATCCCTAGTTGTTACTCAACCCCCCGAGCAATAAGTCATAACCGATAGCTCTCCGACTGATTCCCGAAGTTCTCATTATCAAAAGACTTTATTTGGATGAAGAATCAATTCGAGAAGTCGTTAGAAGAACGATCAATGATTTCATGAGAAAATATAAACGGAATATCTCTTCAAGCTGGTTGCTACGCTTTCTGTTACTAAGAGTGATATTTGCATATTTGTCCTGAGTGCACGTGCAGTGGACAAATTTTGATACACAATTTCTCCTTTGGGTTTCATGTTAAGTTGACATAGGACGCGAGTTAACTATTCAGCAAAGAGGACGCTTTGGCTTCTTCGACTCGTAGTCAAAGTGCGACAGTATTTCTTTAACACAAAAATCATCATGTAACCTTTCTCCCATCGTGTTCTGGGTTCGAATGATGGTCTACAAAATATCGTTCTTTTTATATTACTTCTGCGAGTCCTTCTAAAACAGGACCAAGTAAGACATCAAGAAATCCTGCACCTTTTTTAACCAGTATCTGCTTTTTTCTCATAAAACTACTTCTGGGACTAGCCAAAGTTAATATGTCGTCGCTATAAGGCCTAACGTCTTCAAGCAAAGCAGGTGATAATTGATATTGCATTGACCAAAAGTTCAACATACAATCACAAATGCATCTAACTTATTCGGGGCTTGCAGTCTCCAACAGAGCTCGCTGTTGAATAGGTTCACTTGTACATAAAATTTCAAGAAACTTTTGTGCTTTTTGATCAACATCTCTATTTGACAGTCAGTGTCTAAATGAGGAAAACGCTACAAAAACACATATTTTAAGAGGAGGAGGAGGAGAAAGAGGAAGAGGAGAAAGAGGAGGAGAAAGAGGAAGAGGAGGAGGAGGAAGAGGAGGAAGAGAAACAGGAGGAGGAGGAGAAAGAGGAGGAGGAGAAAGAGGAGGAGGAGGAGGAGGAGAAAGAGGAGGAGGAGAAAGAGGGGGAGGAGGAGGAGGAGGAGAAAGAGGAGGAGGAAAAAGAGGAGGAGAAGGTGGGAGTGTTGGTGGCACAGTGTTTAGTACACGTGCCTTTCACCTCTGCGAGCCGGGTTCGATTCCTGCAAGGCGCAGTTATCTGATTGAAAAACAATTCGCCTTCGCCGCATGTGAGAAGAGTACTTCCAGTTTGACTCTACCAAACACCACAGGTTTCCTCCGGGTACTCCGGTTTCCTCCTGTAGTAACACTGGACCAACGAGGGTGGGCCTTTACTGAACCTCTGAGGATAACAGTTTAGATATAACTGATAGAGATATCCAGTATAAATAAGGTTAGTTTAGTTTAGGAGGAGAAAGAGGAAGAGGAGAAAGAGGAGGAGGAGGAGGAGAAGAAAGAGGAGGAGCAGCAAATAAACACACACACACACACACACACACACACACACACACACACACACACACACAAAAGCATTTAGCTTAAACATAATTTCTTTCATAACTGGGAAAGCTCTTCGGGTTGGAAAGAATGCGACTTGGCAAAGATGACCCCGGGTGATAGAGAAGAGTATGAACGTCATCTATTGATGACTAGCTCAAAATATTTACCCATGACAAAAGGAGATGTATCACAATTATCACCAGAAGACAAGAAAGACTATCACGCTACTTTTAAAATAAAAACGCCTAAATATAACCTAAGAAGCAGACCTTACTAAAACTTTTTATATGTATATGTTTGAACGAAAACCGAAATAAATATTTTAAGCTAAATGCTTTTGTGTGTGTGTGCGTTTATTTGCTGCTGCTCCTCTTTCTCCTCCTCCTCTTTCTCCTCCTCCTCTTTCTCCTCTTCCTCTTTCTCCTCTCCTATTTCTCCTCCTCCTCTTCCCCCCCCTCCTCCTCCGCTTAAAATATGTGTTTTGGTAGCGTTTTCCTCATTTAGACACTGACTGTCAAATAGAGATGTTGATCAAAAAGCACAAAACAGTTTCTTGAACTTTTATGTACAAGTGAACCTATTCAACAGCGAGCTCTGTTGGAGACTGCAAGTCCCGAACAAATTAGATGCATTTGTGATTGTATGTTGAACTTTTGGTTAATGCAATATCAATTATCACCTGCTTCGCTTGAAGACGTTAGGCCTTATAGCGACGACATATTAACTTTGGCTAGTCCCCGAAGTGGTTTTATGAGAAAAAAGCAGATACTGGTTCAAAAAGGTGCAGGATTTCTTGATGTCTTACTTGGTCCTGCTTTAGAAGGACTCGCAGAAGTAATATAAAAAGAACGATATTTTGTAAAGACCATCATTCGAACCCTGAACACGATGGGAGAAAGGTTACATGGTGATTTTCGTGTTAAAGAAATACTGCCGCACTTTGACTACGGAGTCGATGAAGCCAAAGCGTCCTCTTTGCTGAATAGTTTACTCGCGTCCTATGTCAACTTAACATGAAATCCTAAAGTAGAAATTGTGTATCAAGGAAGAATTATAAAATAGCCGAATTGGTAGAATACTGCGTATCACCTTACTTCTTTGGAATTCCTGAACCAGCTGGTCTAAACGTATTTGTAAAAGGACTCGCCGACATTGACATTGACAAAAACCTTATCGAAAATGTTCAAGTGCTAACAATGTTGGCGCAGGCAGAAGAAGAAACAGAATCAGAGAGCGAAAACGAAGAAACTCCCTCCGAAGAAGATTCAGAAAACGATAAGGATTACACCGAAATAGAATCAGGAAATTCTATAAATGACGAACCTGTTGACTGCGAACGTTGTCAGAATCCTGTTAATTTTACACATGTAATTGAGTGCCCTAGTGTGGAAATATTTTAACAATTGCGTTAATCGAAATCTGATATGTAATGTTTGTGGTACCGAATTCAAGGCTCATGATCCATACCTTCGGATTATAAGATGTACTCTATGCCCATATGCTCGTGTTACCGATAGATCACTAAATAATCGAGAGTTCTTTGTGTAAAGATATATTTCTCAATAAAATATTTTAAATTCTGTATTAAAGTGCTAATGACCTCCTCGCCTAGAGTTGCCTTATCCCCTTAATGACCCCTAATGAGTTTTTCTTTTGTCCACTGCACGTGCACTCAGGATAAATATGCAAATATCACTCTTAGTAACAGAAAGCGTAGCAACCAGCTTGAAGAGTTATTCCGTTTATATTTTCTCATGAAATCATTGATCGTTCTTCTTACGCCTTCTCGAATTGATTCTTCATCCAAATAAAGTCTTTTGATAATGGAACTTCGGGAATCAGTCGGAGAGAAACCGGTTATGACTTATTGCACGGGGGGTTGAGTAACAACTAGGGTTAGGGTAGCCTGGTTCCCTGGCCCAATTTCAAAAGAAATAAGGGCCAGGTAACCACTAATCTCATTCTCGCGTCATCAGGGCTAAATCCACTTATGACGATTGCAGTTTTACTCATAGCCGCTAAAAACGCGCGAAAATTTAACCAATAGGAAAGCAGAAGTCTTTAGTGGTTACCAGGTAACCACTAATCTCATTCTCGCGTCATCAGGGCTAAATCCACTTATGACGATTGCAGTTTTACTCATAGCCGCTAAAAACGCGCGAAAATTTAACCAATAGGAAAGCAGAAGTCTTTAGTGGTTACCTGGCCCATATTCTTTGATTGGGCCAGGGTACCAGGCTAGGGTTAGGGTTGATAAAAGTTAGGGTTAGGAGGTCCCAAAGGAGCGTAAGTAGGATGACGTAACCCGCCGCTATAAAATTAATAAATAATAAGGTAGGGTTAGAGGGCCCCAAAGGAGCCTGAGAATGAATAAATAATAAGTGGAATAATTAATGAGGCGACATCCCTTTTTGGTCTGGATGGGGGTCTATCACTACTCACACGTAAGGCCACGGGAAAATAAACGTAGGCTCTGAGAATGAGAATGGAAGCGACGTTTTTAACGACCAACAAGGTCGCTCGTTAGCGTTAGAATAATTAATGAGGCGGCATCCCTTTGGGGTCTTGTTGGGGGTCTATCACTACTCGGGTGCCACGGCCTAGCGTACGAGTCCGTCAAACACCCAGAATATAAAGCTGCCTAACAAGTGGGCAGGGCAGTGACTGGCTTGTCAGCACACCGTAGTATGAAGCTGCCTGACGATCTAGCCGCTAACGTGTTAGGGCACTGCAATTTAGTGCAATTGTGTTTACCTGCGCAATCCTTCGCTTCACAGAGATCGTCAAAAAGCCCGAAAAATCTCCCGCGTCAAAAACATCGCTTCTAGTCTAAATGCGACAATGCCAGAGCCGATGACGTTTGTGTGGCGGTGGTTATCAATTCTGCTGAAACGTACAAGAAAAATTATAAAGCTGACTGACGAGCCAGACGCTGGGCACCACAATTATTGTATCTATAATTGCGGAATGCTCAATGCTTTTCTTCACAAACATGATGTCGTAAAAAAGTCACCAAAATCCTTAGCATCAAAAACATCGCTCGTATTCTCGTTCCAAGGCCCACATTTCTGTGTCCGTGGCTTGTGGGTGACCACAAGAAAGTGACACCCAAAATAAAAAGCTACCTAACGAGGCAGCCTCTCAGCCGCTACTCGTCTGGACACCGCAATTTGTAGAATACAATGTTGTATTTGATGTTGCGATAAACACAATCCAATAATAGTTGTGATTTTCTTCAGTAAAACCAGCAACGGAGGGGGAGGGGGGGATTCAAGTACAAAGCGTTTTATTTTCTTCAAAATTCTTTTCATGCAGTTCGATTCCAAGATAAATTTCCAGCAACACGGTGTCAGCGCTTTCTTAATATGTCGAGTTTAACGACCAAAGTTGGAAATGCTGTTTTCGACCAACATTGGGACAAAATAAGTCGTAAAATCAAATCCAGGCAATAAATTAAAAAGACACTGACATCGTCTTGCTGGAAATTTATCTCGGAATCGAACTGCAAAAAAGATTTTTGAACAAAATGAAGCTTCTGGTTTTACTCAAAAAATCCGACAATTACTATTGGCTTGTATTTACTGCAAAATCAAATACAACATTGTATTCTACAAATTAATAGTGGTATAAATTCTGCCGATTGAGAGCGCTTTACCGAAATGACCCTGCAAACCTTAATGAAAGACGTTACAATATGGCTTTATTTTTCGCTGCAATAGTGATTGACCATAGTGGTCAACAAACAACGCACCCTCGTCTTAATGAAACGAATATTTAACAATATGATTTTTTCGTATTGTTCAGCTACTAAACGCCTTATTGCTTCCAATTGTTGGCTCTCTGTATATTTTGTCTGCTCGCCTCGCTGAATGAATCATTGTATTATTCACCTCAATGCATTTAGATATTCTTATCATTGCACGAACAAAAAATATTCATTATTTGTTTCTTATACTGTATATAACACCAAAATGGTGCATGTCATACATCAAAACTCATCGCCATTGATTTAGTAAGGCTTTGAAACATTTTGTATGGTTTTTGCAAGGTTTTAACACGATTGGACCTAATGCAGATCGATGCTATGAAACAAAATATTTAAACAGTAGATGAGAAAAAAACTGCATGGTGTATGACTTAGGCAGTGCAATGGAAATTTTATTTAATATCATGTAATAAATAATCTAGCAATCAATGGCAATGACAACCTCGTACACAGGCTCTTTTCACGTGACTACCAAAATCTGGTTGTGACAAATTTTGCTTGGACAGGGGTGGGGTAAAGAGGATTTGAAGTTTCTTGCCTGAAAGATCAGAGCTGAAAGATTTACCGTTTGAGAAAATGAGAAAATACTTCAATCTTGGATTCAAGGGTTCAGCGCTAAGTGGGCACGATATGGTTATGTTTTTCGAATATGTTCAATCACACAAAAAACGGCTAACTTACGAGAGACTCGCGGCGCAGACAAGTGAAGCAAAGAAGCAGGCCGCAGAGGGTAAATAATTTATCCCCTTTGATTCTGATTTCTTATCCAGCTGCTCAGTGCTCAGAGTTTTTTGATATAATGCTATCCTCACACACACTACTTGTTTTGATTCGAATAATACGCAAATTATCAAAGTGTCACTGTGCAGCGCAGAGAAATCATTTACACAGTGTTGTGGAACGGAGACGGAAACTGATTCGTCTCGCACAGGAAGTGAAAATAAACAAGTGAAATAAACAAAGGTTAGCAGTACTCAAACTTGAAGGTTGATCATTAATTTTAAAAGAACAATTATCGACAACGTACATCATACCAAATAAATCGTAAAAATACAAAGCGCTGAGATATTTTTCGCGGCTACTTGTCGCCTTTGTTTATCCTATTTAAAACTTCTGCCGTCTGGGTAAATCTCGACGATCTTCGAGCCGTTCGAATTTCTCTCCGCTCAACACTTCAATAATTTACGTATAGTATTCACATCAAAACATACAAGTTGTATATAGGAATATAAACTATTATAGCAGAAATCTTGAGCAGCTAGAGAAGGAATGAGAATTTGAAATGGTATTAAAATTATTTACCCTCTGCATGTGGGCTGCTTCTTTACTTCGCTTGTTTGCGCCGCGAGTCTCGTACGTTAGCCGTTTTTGTGAACAGCCGTTTTTCGAATGTATTCATAGTCATATCGTGCCCATGCTCGTAGCGCTGAACCCTTGAATCCAAGTCTTTTCTCAAGCGGTAAATCTTTAGGCAAGAAGCTTCAAATCTTCTCTACCCCACCCCTGTCCAAACAAAATTTGTTACAACCAGATTTTGGTAGTCACGTGACCATGATATACCAGGGTCTTTTCTTCGCGCTGCGGGTTGAAAAGTGCCTGGGTACGAGGTTGTAGCAATGATTTAATGTAATGTGTCACATAAAAAAAACACATTACACTAAAGCTATAAGCTGGGAAAAAATGGTGACGTAAGTAAAAACGATCTATTGATGCAACTCCGAATCGATAAGTAACAGGTTGTCGCATGTCATAAAATAGTGCGATTGGCTGACTCGAGTTGACATCACGAATAATAATCGTTATCGTACACGTACCTCTTTTGCCCTCTCCCAGGTACCCCAAATTTGAAATCTAAAAGAAGAAGAAAAGAAAGGAATACTTAAAGGCATATGCAGCGAAAACAATGTTTGGGAGAGACTCTCTTATTTAAAAGATCTTTTGAAGCTATAACGATTCGCCAGCTATTCTATATCTCACTTCGCAGCTCTTCTATATCTCACTTCGTAATTCCTTAGATATTGAGATTTGCGTGATATGCAGTGTATAATGACTTTTTGGAAAATCATGTCTATTCTTGCAATAATTCAAGTAAATTACTTGAACGTTTTCGTATATAGTGTCCTGCGAAATACATGCACAGTTAAAAGTGATTTCGTTAAATAATGTCAAATTAATATCCAAGATTTCCCAATAAGTCATCTGCAGTGTGACGTCTAAGTGATGTTATTTACATGCAAAACAAATCTCAATATCTCAAGAACGAAATGAGATAAGGACGAACTGTAAACGTCATTCTTTATGAGTTCAAACGTTTTCTCAAATAGGAGAGTTTCTTTTGAACTTCATTTTCAACTCAGAAGCACTTTAAAAACAATTCAGTCTCAGTAATAAGTTGCATTTTAAAACCATGCCTTTCACATTTATATCACATTATTTTAGTAATACGAAAATGTTCAAATGAATAACATAACATAACACAATTTTATTCATACATCACCGGGGGCCCTGTAAACTAAGAATTGTTTACAATATATATATATATATATATATATATATATATATATATATATATATATATATATATATATATATATATATATATATAAATATTGACTAAATTAACTAGGAATCTCAGTGTTTTAAACAGTCAAGAACTCCCTGACAGCCTGAGAAAAACCGTTCAGGGATTGTATCTCTTTCAGGTCACGAGGCAGGCTATTAAATTGAATTGCGCCTGTATGATAAAATGAGCGCTTAGCCACCTCAAGCCTGACCTTAGGTAGAGAAATGTCCATAGTATTCCCGGTCTTATAAAAACTGCGCGACTCATTAAGCTTAAAATAATTACACAAATACGGTCGAACAAAGCCAGTAAGGCATTTCTTCACTAAAATCGTTGTGTGTGCTTTACGTCTGTCAGTTAGGGGAACTAATTTAAATGTTAGCATTAAGCTATCAGTCTCTAGGCCAGAATTAGGATGTATCAGTTTCGAATCCCTATGCTGTAGCCAGAGAATCACAATTTCCTTGGCCGCATCCTTGCCAGACAATGTCGCAATAATCCAGGGTCGGGAGGATCATTGTTTTGTAGATCTTCTCAGCTGCAGAAATAGTTAAAAATTTCCTCATGCGCCTTAGAACAACCAACTTTGCTGAAGTCTTTTTTGTGACAGGGAGAGCATGATCGTTAAAGGACAAATGTTGGTCTATATGAACACCAAGGTACCTAAACGATGTGACTCTTTTCAAATCGGAACCTTCATACCATAGAGACATTTCCTCTTGCAGCCTTGGGTTCTGACGTGTGCCATAAACAGCATACACTGTTTTACTCTTTCTACTTTCCAAGACCATATATTGGCACATTGGCCATTTTTTCTTAAAATGTAATTTTGCAGAATATTACAACGCGTAAACAACGTTATCCAACTCAATCAATTTTAATCAATTTTTGGTAATCCTGATATAATAAGTCACAGACGCAAGTGGCTCAAATTAAGCTTTCTAGCTGTCAGTTAAAATAATTTGTTTTTGCCTTTTATACGACTTCTAAAAAAATTAGTAACCAGGAAAGAAACTCAACTTTTGAGGAGTAATATGCAATAAAAAGTTGATTTTGTTGCCAGTTTCTTCTGTAACTCGTTACCTTGTGTTTTGCTTTTTCTTGTGCATGATGTTGGTTATTATAACAATAGAGCGTTTTCATCTGACGTCACGGCGGCCATATTGGTGTACCAAAACAATGAAATGGCGGCCATATTGGCGTACGGTATGGGAATTAGCTCTTTCTTATTCAAATATTTCGTATTGTTTCACCACCCCAATGGGGCCACCGATCACGTGAGTGAAAACGCTCTATAGCGTTGACGTTCGCGAGCAAAAATATGTTTTTAGCCAACTCAAGCTCATTTTAGCCAGAACGTCAGGCGAGGAATATAAAATCAAAGACAGTACATGCAGTAAATAGTATCTTCAACAGTGCTGTGCCGCCTTATATGCCGCCGGCGTGTATTACATTGCAATAAATATTTACCGATAACTCATAACTTACATGTAAAACTTGGTAGAAAAACGCAAAATTTGACATCAAAACAATGTTTGCTTCAAAGTGTTGACAAGAAAGGTATACAATTCCGTAAACAACAAATCAATGGTGATTTATAGAACTGTTAACTGAAACTGATATAGGCTCAAATCAGTGGGCTAAAATATGTTTTAGTCTGCTGAATTATTTTACCTTATATTGCTTAGGGTATTTACGAAACAAAAATTTAGTTTGTGTTGTCTAAAAGAACTCTTAAAATGACAGCGAAACATCGTTTGCGGTTTTTTGTTTCCTTCCTTCGTGTTTGAAATATTTCAGCTTGTGCAAACGACATGCACATATTCTGCAAACATTTTGTGACGTACGCGTGCATAATTTTAATAACTTATACCGGGGAAGGTCATGTATCTTTGCTATATCAAACGAAATATCTTGAAATTTTACAGGTTTGGTGCTGTGGGAAGAACACACGCACACGCTTGCTTCGAATTAAGTTTAGTTTGATAATAGCAAAGATATATATATAACCTTCTCCGGTAAGTCATTATGCTTATCAAACAAACTGAAATATCTCAAAAACGGAGCAAGGAAACCAAAAACTGCAAAATATATTACTTGTCGTTAGTTGATTTATTAGACACAGTTACGTTTAGACAATTCAGTTTGAACGCAACAAACTACGCAACGCACTCGGAGTAAAATACAGCAGAAAGCAAAGTGGAGAATGTATGCATGAATATTAACGCATAACACGGCTGTTGCTTCAATCAAATTCAAAACTCGTGATAAAATTCTTATCAAAGTCAAGATTTACCAAAATAACAATAATTGAAAATGTTAAGATTGTGTTCTTATTCGGTCGGAAACATTGCGGTGCCCCGACGAGTAGCCGCTGAGCGGCTGGCTCGTTAGGTAGGTTTTTTGTGACACCCGTAAGCCACCGACACAGAAACGTGGGCTCTGGGAACGAGAACACAAGCGATGTTTTTGAGGCCAAGGATTTTCGGGCGGTTTTTTACGACATCATGTTTGTGAAGAAAAGCATTGAGCATCCGCAGGTAGATACAATTGTGATGCCCTGACATGTTACCGGCTAGCTCGTCAGTCATGATCTGCTTTATAACTTTATTTGCTTGTAAGTTTGTGTAGAATTAGTAGCCACATGAGCCACACAAACCTCATGGGCTCTGGCATTGTCGCATTGAGAATGGAATTTGACGCGAGGGATTTTTCCGGCTTTTTGACGATCTCCGTGAAGCGAAGCGTTCCACAGGTAAACACAATTGCACAAAATTGCAGTACCCTGACAAGTTAACGGATAGATCGTCCGGCAGCTTTATACTACGGTGCCCTGACAAGCCAGTTACTGCCCTGACGACTTGTTAGATAGCTTTATATTTTGGGTGTTTGACGGAATCGAACGCTAGGCCATGGCACCCGTAAGCCACGGACACAGAGACGTGGGTTCTGGGAACGGAAATGCAAGCGACGTTTTTGACACCAAACAGGGCACCGATCTTTAGCACTTTGTTTGGTTATTTCTCCAAACTTCCAATAGTATTATTATCTAATTTCTTTAGATTAAATCACATACCATTTCCAAATTGGGTGGTACCATACCCCAGATATTTTCTACCGATCCAGGTACACGAGAACCAGGTCTTTCCGGTTTATACCTTTCTGGTTTTCTTGGTTTAGGCTGTACCACGCCTATAACATCCGGCATTTCATTTACTTCTTTCCAGCTTGTTGAAGACCTTAATCATCAAAATATCATATAGGCATTTAGTGCTTGCAACGAGATTATGCATTAAGCTACAATCGTTGGCAAAATAGTTGGCACGCGTTAAAAAATTACCAGTTGCGGCCCCCTGTATATATACCATTCAATCTTGTATTCTACATAAACGACGTGTTAAACCATATGTTGTAAGAATTTTTGGTGAAGGAAAATTTTGAGTGCAATAATATATATATTTTAAAACGGAACCGAGACCAGTTGAGAAAATGCAACAACAAGGCCTTCGAGCCAGGAATCAAACCCGCGACCTTGCGATTTTAGTATAATGCTTTTCTTTTTTTTTTCACATCTATTTTTGAATCAGGTAAGTATATTAGTCGAAATCGTGTAAATATTTATTTTGCAACTCTAAAATATTGCTTGAATAGTGACGAGCGTTATAAATTTTGTTAAGTTATAACTTTAAAAAAGACCCCAACGATTACCGTTGCCAAGAGCTTAGAACTCGTTACTGAGTTCTTTGCAAACGCTTCTGTAACTCAGTCAGTAGTCAGAGAAGCGGCGATATAAATTAAAGTAGTGCATGTTAACCCTTTATTGGCCAGGTTTCCGGAGACCACCTACTGTGAGTGGTTTTTTAGCCGGACAGGAAAGAGGAAAATTCAGAAAAATATATAAAATTGTCAGTTTTCCTAACATTGGATAACAGAAGACTGTTATTCGCAGAAAGTTTAAACTTGAAATGCAACGTAAAAACGTTTCTTTATTTTATTAAAGTAGACGATAGTGTAAATCCATCAACAAAATCTCGACAAAAAATTAACGTAAGTTTTGAAGATATTCAGCGCTTTCACGCAGTTTTCAAAAATTTATAGTTCTTGAACTACCCCGAATTTCTCAACAAAGCTTTGTCAACTTACTTACTTCAGTATATACTTTAAAGTGCCTATGCAACGAAATTTTCAAGTTGGAGAAAATAACATTAAGGTAAAGTCTGAGATTACTTCTTTCGATTGTGAAAGTTTCAGGGCGAATAATTAAAGGAAAGTATGTTTGTTTAGCTTTTGAAAAACGGGCTTTTGGCCCAAAAAGTTGAGACATATTTTATTCCACAACTAATGACATCACTAGGATCACATGAATTCTTATTGTTATCGAACAAACTGTTCAAAATACTCTTTAGAAAACTAAACTCTCGTGGAAAAGTGTTCACAAAGGTGTGTGTAATTTATTCATACCGTCCGTGAATAGTTCACTTATGAAATTCGAAGTTTCTAACCACAAAATCCCTTTATTTTCTCGTTATGTACACGCCATTGCGGCAATAGTTTAGAAGGCAATCAGAATTTGGGGTCTGGGTCGAGTGATGTCATTAGTTGTGCAACTATGCCAACTATTTTAATGATGTCTCAATTTTTAGGGGGGAAATCACGGTCTTCAAACGCTAAATAATCACACTTCCATTTAATTATTCGTCCTAAAACTTTCACACTCAAAAGAAGCGATATCAAACATTACTTTAATGTTATTATCTCCAACTTGGAAATTTCGTTGCATATGCACTTTAAGTTAATTTATTTTTCGTTGCATTTCACCTTTCCGTCAATAGACTAAATAGTGTGCAAACAACTATCAAAGTAACACAACACTGTCAAGTATACTTTCCGTTCAATGGTTCAACAAATATTAAGGTGTCGCTTGCTGTTCGGCTGTGGACCAGAATTTCAGCAGCTGTTTCTTTGCCTAAGCGTTACCTTATCTTTCTTTCTTATTTTATCACATTTATTTTTGTATCATTTAATGATTTAATGAAAAAAAATACCAAACTTACAGATAATGGCTGAATTACGAAGGTATTAAAATTTTACAGTGAGTATTAAATAACATATTAACAATAAATAGAATTAGATATGTGCATAAGAAAGTATGTAAAAACGAACGATTGCGAATTTTAAAAACTAAAGCTTCGAACGATTAGAACTAGCAATTATAAATGAATTCTTAAATCTATTAGTCTTGCATTTAGGGATGCTATCGTTGTCCTCAGGGTATGTGTGATGTTTGTGTTCAATTCTGGTAATAGTGGGTACAATTTATGATGTGGGTCTTCCGTAATTTGTTTAAATAATTTATCGCATGAGACTTGTCGTCTCTCGTCAATAGTCTTAAGGGGTTTTTAACCCTGAGCTGAGTGATCATCATATGATCTATGGTGAAATGACAAAGAAAGTCAGTAAACATAGGCCTAAGACAATTACGTTTAGACAGACCAAGAATACTAATTTTTAACTGCTTAATCAAGATTTGCTCAATGCTCCTTTGTATACTGTTACTCTTGTAGGCTCTGTCATCAAGCAGTGTAGATTATTCACTTCCTCTATACAGGTCCTTAGGTCTGTCCATTTTGAGGTCTCCTAAAATAACGACTGACTGCTTTCTCAGAGACAGATATCGTTGATTTCATCCTCCACCTTTTGTAGATACTTTGGTTCAGTGCTCTTTCCAGACTGCTTATAGGTGGCCTGTACGTATATCGCTATGAATAGTATTTCGCGCCTCCCTATGCTGGATTCTACTGCGATAGCCTCAATCGTCGTATACGTCTTTGGTAATTTCAATTTCTTTGTTGAAAAATATGCAATCAGCCCACCTCCCCCTTTTTTTCTATCTCTTCGATTCATTTGATATCTGTGTAGACTGTAGACTGAATTGACTGTTTGGATATGAACAATCAATTGGGTTTTATATATAACGAGGACATGAGCTTTCAACGAGTCATTTAGAAATTTCAGCTCTTCGAATTTATTTTGTATACTATTCATGTTCAAATGTGCGACAAGAGCTACATTCGCGTTATTTTTTCTTCCTTCAACAATTGAACTCACTTGGGAATTCGGAAGATGTTCATGATTAGCATTTCCACTTTGAACGTCGCTTGTATTCATCGTTGAATTAGTTGAAGATTTATCCACTTCAATACTAAGCTCTGTCTCAAAAGAATACACCCCGGTCCTGAAGTTCAGATTACACCATGAGCATAACCAATCGATATCTGGGTAATCCAAGTGGCATTTAGCATGCGACCATATTCAGCACAAAGCAGCGCGTCTCGATTCGAGCGAACATTTCGACCACACTCCTTGCAGGGATACTTTGGTGTTTTTCTGCTGTTGTTTGGTCCAGGATTTGTATGAATGTCTCCATTTAAAATAATCCTGTAGAGCTGAAAACTACAAGTACCATTCGCAGTACACGGAACTCTCGACGCTAAGTACAATTTTCCACGGCCACAGCTTCCTTGTCCAAAATTCAATGATTTTAACTTTTAAATTTCAACGACTTGGGTTGCCAGCCGGCTTTCTCTTCTTGTTAAAACATTCAGCCCATGAACTGGAATTATATTGTCCACGTAGTTAAGATCCAGCAAGACCGTGCCCAGTACAAAAGTCAAAAATAGTCGCGAGGTCAGTACCTTAGGCCTAGGTCAAACGTCGCTCTTCTCCTGCGCCGAACCTAATGATAATAAGCTAAATCCTTTGTTTATGCTGATTTGCATTAGGTTCGGCGCATGAGAAGAGCGACGTTTGACCTAGGCCTTACATTCGTACGCATTACGGTCATGCACAAAATTATCATGTTAGTCATGATAATTTAACTAATTGTTCAAGCCGAAGTGGTTGCGCAGACTACAGCAATTAAAATTGTTAAAATCCCCGAATAAAATGATTCCACATCATATACTTTCGTTATTGGCTTAGGGTGGGTGCATGTAGATTGTACCGATGACAATGCAAGAAAAGCATTTTGGCAAGCGATGTGGCAGGGCTTTGACCCACAGGACCTCAAACAGATGATGGTGGTATTGACTCAGTACCTCAAAGGGTATTGAATCTTTGATATAGAGACAGCTGGACACAACCGTGTATACTATTAACACGGTCCTTCCGTATGAGATTATATCCCGGGGTATGAATTACGTTGTCATGGACAGACAGCCATGTCTCAGTGAAGCTCACAAAATGTACCTTAGCGTGTAATACTGTGTGGCGAACTTCATCTATTTTTTGAGCTAGAGACATTGTATTTGATAGTAAAACCTCGGGACAAACTCATTGGTGATCGATGTGCGCGAATGTTATCAGTTAAGCATATTAGTCAAAACTGTGTAAGTTGGTTACTCTAAAGATGTTGCTTAAATAGAAACGAAACGTTAGTAAATTAAAATGTTTGGGATTTTTTCCAATCTTATCTTCGTTTATATAGCTTTTCACTAGGGCTAGCTATGGTAAGCAGAGTCTAGGTTTCGGCTCGGTTTTTCCCTTTTTGGGGGATGTCACGATTTTGCATTTTTGTACATTTTACTTCCGCTACTATTCATACTTCCGGTGATTTTTTTGCCGTGTGACGGAGTGAAGGCATGTTGTAAGTTATTTGCTTTTTTAGCTTTTGGAGTTGGACAAAAAGTTGAACAGCTTTGCCTTTTGCTCAAGGTACTGACTGACTGGCTTTGTGACTTTGTGACTTTGTAGTTTATTTAACAGTGATGACAACTCCTTGATCGTAAATATGTTCACTTCTGTGATGTATGCACGACATTCACCCTTCAATTCAAGCTTGGCGCCAAGTGCACCAAGCCTGAACGAAGGGTTAATATGGTGCATACTTCACATAAGTGAACGTGACTTGCCAGTACGGCAGTACGTACGTAGCCGGTCGCCCGAGTGAACGCCTGATTCAGGCGTCTTGTTTTAAAATGATTTGCTGGGTAATTAATATCTCTCTGTCAAATTACCTTGCCGCGGACTTCAATTTTCCTTTATTACACATGAATCGAGTGCTGTTAAAATTTCGGGATACACCTCCAATGACTTGTTCCAAGTTGCTATTACAAGGTGAAAGTGATTCCCCTTGCGGTTTTCTTTCAAAAAGGCAAATATTGTTCCTGTAGCCCAAAGCATGAAACTGACTCTGTTTTGAATAAGAAGATTGATATGTTCTTAACAACTGTATACAACAACAACAACAACAACAACAACAACAACAACAACAACAACAACAACAACAACAACAACAACAACAACAACAACAACAACAACAACAACAACAACAACAACAACAACAACAACAACAACATAATAGTAACCGTAATATAAAATAGAATTGAATTGAATTGACACCAAGGATTGACACACTACACATCGTCATAGATATGCGTCACTCGAAAAGTAGGGCGACGGACTAGTATCCAGAATGTGCATGTTCAAATGCCACTTAATTGGGTCAAACCTCGGGAAGGCTGTGTGAAAGTCCCTCAGGCCTTCTTTCGTCGCGTTCCGTCCACACTCCCTCGAGGACATTAATTTTAGTCACTAATATCCCTCATGGTAAGGTATTACTTATAAATGTACAGTACATAATGTTCAAATTTGCTTCCTGTTACCTCGTTGGTATCACAAAGGTCATTTTTGGATTGAAATCCACCAGAAATCCTGTTCTTTGTTGACATTTCGGAACGACTATTAGTTAACTGCGACCAATTAGCACATTTAGAGGTTCTACTTCTGAACAATTCTTGATCCATCTTTGGAATTCGCTCAGAAGTAATGACCGGGTTGAAGTAATTTGACGTTCCTACTGATTCTGAGATGGGACACTTTTCCTCATAAGTCACATTAGGTTGGGAATTTTCAATATCTGTATCCATTGGATACTTGGTATCCCCATGGTCATTGCAGTCTTCTGGAGGAAAGCGGGGCACTTGTACTAAAAAATCCTCGCTTTGTTCAAGAACTAATCCACAATCTGCAGTTGTTTTAAAATTCTTGGGAATAAAAGAATAATGGTGAAATTCAATTTCATCCTCTTATTAAATTAGACGATAGTACAAACCAATCAACAAAATTATTATTGGAGATATTAATGTTTTTGCATGTAACTGGAGATATTTTCAAGTTCAAAATTACGTATGTGTGACGTCACACTGACATTGCGCCATAGCTAGTCGTCATCATACAAACGCTTTGTATAAACGTTTTTTTTATTACTTCAAAATGGCATACTAAATACTAATTTTTATTTGAAAGAACGATTTAAATATCAGGCTAGATAAAAAACTTGGAATTTTCCATATACCAAAAAAGTAAAGATCTAAAATTAGTCGGAATAAGTTGGAGTAAAATCGGGAAATATCCCACTGTTGTCGGAAGCGATAATTAAAAGCTTTTAAAAACTTCAGAAAGGTTTCTGAAGTTTTTAAAAGCTTTTAATTATCGCTTCCTGTCAACAAAACTTTGTCAACTTACTTACTTTATAAGTTGTTTTTATGTTGCATTTCACCTTTAATAGTTAGCATGAATTTATGACATTAATAAATAATTCGTCTTTTAAAACAAAAATTAAAGTAAGCTTAAACAAATGTTTCGTCTTAAACAAAAATGTTAAGTAACTTTTGTCACACGCGGGCACTTGCATCTTTTTTCCTTTCTTTAACTCCTTGAGGTATTAACTCTATTTTATTGTGTTGTATCGTTGTTATGATACACTATACGTATTCAGTCCTATCTTATCCTAAATTTACTAGGCTACTCTAACTTGCTACTATTTCCATCGTCTCCTATTCAAATCAATCTTAACCTATCCTACTTTAGCCTATCACATTCTACTTATTCTAATTATTTGCATTCTAAATTAATAGTGAAATATTTTCTCTTTAAAATACCTTCAAAGTGTTCTCGGAGATCCATGGAAGTTCCTTCTTCAGAGTGTCAAACGGCAAAGACAGAAGCGTATGCAAAGGCATTACATTTAACATAAGCTGTGCGCTACAAAACAAATAGAAAGAAAATTAAAATTCTTATTCTATTCCTTGGTGTCACTTCTACACAAATCTACCACTGCAAATAAAATAAAATAGCACTAGCGGCCTTGACTGCAGTGTGCCACTTGTAAACAATTATGCGGATCTGCGGCGCGAGTCAGAGTTTAGCGCATTTGATGCGCGCATCTAAACTGCCAAACGTTTTAACATTTCATTCAACATCGTTGAACATTGTTGAATTCAACAGGTTGAAAGCGTTTGGCCACCTATGGACGGCCACTTTTGAAAAATCAGGTTTTTGGACGGCCACTTTTTGCATGGACGGCCATGGACGGCCTAAGCCAAATATTTTCCTCAAACAACAACTTACAGGTTTCCCCCTTTCTGATGTTTCTAGATCTCTGTTAGCTGCTGTTTACTTCAGCTATTGTGTAGGTTTTGTTACTTATTTTTGCCAATACCATGCAGATATGACGATTTATTATTGATTATTGCGCCTTGCGAGATCGATTTAACCACGTATACGTATATGTAAACCATTATGTGGTTCTAACATGAAGTAGCAACCACGTTGTTTAATAAAACCGCTCTTCAGTAAGTTTGACACGCTCACTTGTTCCAGACTCCTCGGTCCAAACACGCGATACAATATAAAGATGTTTTAATTTAATTTGTATTTATATTTTTATATTTTATATTTTTTATATTTTTATATTTTTATATTTTTCTTTATATTTTACTCAAAAGTGCCCTCAAAACGCGGAGAACGCTGTTTCAGAGACCCAAAATTCAAAAATTTTCCGGACCACCTAGAAATGTGTCGTCGCAAATTTTTTTTTGGACGGCTAGTTTTGAAATCCTGGCCAAAAGCCTGTTAGCCACCCCTGTTCAATGATGTTGAACGTTGTTGAATGGTGTTGAATGATGTTGAACGAAATTTGAACATGTTCAAATTTTCGTTCAACACGCGTTCAACATTTCTATTGTTCTCAAAATGTTGAAAGGTGTTGAACGCACTTGGCCACATTTCATTCAACTTTGTTGAACAGAGACATGCGCCATGCGCGATATTGTATATCTGTCAAATAATTGTCATTCATGAATGTTGAACGATGTTGAATTCATTTGGTCACTCGTGCTTTCAACATTATTCAACATCGTTCAACAATGTTGAATGCGATGTTGAAAGCGTTTGGCCAGGCCTTAAAGCGATTGATTGCTCTCACAAACGGTCTTCGTCGGGTGCGACGTGACATCCATCAAACAAATCTTTAGATAAATGTGACGTCTAAGTGCAAACCAAGGTACTACTAAGCCTCCTCAAAAAGGACAATGTTTTGGTCGAGATATTCGTTTAGACAAAGCATGAGATGGACAGAAGGGATTGGGAGGGGAAAGGCGATAAAGATAAAATTATAATTAAAATATTAATATTGTAAAAATATAATTTTTCTCCTCTCCTCTTTCCCGCTCTCGTGTTTTCTATTTTTAACTCCCAATCTCTGGTTGTCCCGTTGATGGTCAATCAAAACAAAGATTTCGGCGAAACATTGTCCACACGTTGAAAAGCCACAGCTTTGGGAAGCCACGGCACAAATAGTTTGTTTTACGTTCATTAATATTTATACGGCACTATTGGTTAATTATTTCACTTACCAAAAATACAATGTGTTCAGCGGGCGGGAAAATGCACATGCAGTACGTGAACAAAAACATAGAACAAAGACTTTACGTGCGCATTTGCAGGCATTTTGATTTACAGTAGGGTCTATGATTTACATGAACGGAACAATAAGTATATGGCTGTCAAATGTGGTAAATAAACAATCACGTTTGAACCCAATGGCATGCAAATAAAGCACAATTCGTCGAATTGAAGTTTACTTCTCACTGATAAATATTTAGCTATACGATTACCTGAATGAGTTCAATGATGGAAAACCCAGGAAAAATCTTTCATGCTATAAAAATAATAGAAGTGTGTCAGATTATATATGGCTCATCTTATAATCAACTATATATATATTTATTATATAGCATGCTATCGGATATGAGCTTTTGCGTAATCTGATTGGTTCCCTACTAAGGCTATCAGCTCATATCCTGCTAGTAGAGGAAAAACAAGATGGCGGCATGTTTTTTTAAACTGCCGAAAAGAGTTGAAATTGACGGATTTTTATACAGAAAAACATCAACACCCTCAAACCAATGTATAAAAAAACAACATTGTGCACAAATATATTAACAAATACACAATTTAGCATGTCAAATGGTAAAATTCGCCTAAAAATTACGTCTTTTTACTTCAGAAACACGACTAAATTAGCGGGTTGATCTTAATTTGTTGCCAAACAAAGAAACTCACGGTTAAAATCAAGCTTACAACACACATTTCGTAGGAGATCACCAGTAAAGAGACTTTTTTTATTTAGATAGGCATTTGGAGTAGTAAAAAGCATGTTCTTTTTCAAAAACAACCAACTAAGTAATTTAGTTTCACTGCCGAAGGTGTTTCAGTTTCATTTTTGCATGAAATCAAAACCTTTTTCACGACAGCAACGCTAATATAAACAACTGACCAACCTTTTGACTTCATGAAGGTACCTTTTAATCTTTTTTGTTGATCTGCTTAACACATTTTTTGCCTCTCGAGCAACATTTATGCAACATTTCACTGAAGCTGTTTGCCGAACAGCTCAGCAAGAAACTCTGTGTGAATGTATCATTACGCATGGCGGAAGTATTAGTTGCCTGTTGCCCATGCCGGAAGTTTGACGTTTCAAACATTTCGCTGTAATTTTGTCTCTTGTACAGTGTTTGGCTATATAATAAAACAGTTATACCATTCGCTCTCGTCGTATACGAACTATATGAGCTCATATACGACTCGAGCTCATGGTATAACTGTTAAATATATCTTATAATCGACAGAATTAGGAAACATTCTGAAATCTAAACATTCTTATTTCAATTCTCATATCAAAATTCTTAGCTGTAAACTCCAGCTATAAATGGCTTACAGTTGGCATATATACTTATTTGGTGAGTTAAGTTCAGAACTTTACCTCACTAATTTCTCCAGTCAACCAATTTCTTTTGGCCCAATCTTGCTTTGAAAACACGCTGCTCGAATCTCTCGTTATTTCACACAGTTTTCTTATAAGACAAGCTGTCTGTGGCACAGAATGAGAATAAAAAACATCCACAACAAACTGAGGGAACGATGCCTGTATGGACACAAGACAGCCGTGGAATTTAGCCAAATGTGATTGCACTTCTCCAAGAAAAGAATATCTATGACAAAGTAATTCATTCATTAAAAAACTATAAAAGTATTCAATCTAAAGTGCATTAGTGCACATCTAAGTAACGATTAAAACACAACTAGCAGTGTTTTATCAAGTTGAAAATTTGAACACACAGAACTTTTTAGAGTTGATAAAATACGGTGTTTTGAACAGCTTCAAGAGTTTAAGAATAATACGCTATTGGTTGTTTTTGCCTTTTCATCTAATTGTTACCTTAGGAATATTCCATCATTAGTATTCTTTATATAAAGCTCTACGTCATTAGTATTCTTTATATAACATTCTTTGTTCATTAGTATTCTTTATATAAAATTCCATGTTGATTGGAATGCTTTATTTAAAACTCCATATTCGTTAATATTGCGGTGTCCGGATGAGTTAGTTCCACAGCTAAGCAGACTCTCGGACAGCTTTATATTCTGCCAGTGGGCATACATGTAGGCGCAGGGTTTTGTTTATGTCATGTCATATAATGTATCTGAATCTGTACTACATATTAATTTTGATAAAGATAATTTTCTTATTTTCTTTCGTTCTAGAAACTTTTTTTTTCATTATTTTTATCATTTCCTTAATTTACAAAATAGAAAAAATACTTGACTGATAACGTCTGTATGAAAAGACCAATGGCAACATAATTTTGCTGTGATGACCGACCAAACAAGGTTAATAATGTTGGGTTTTTTTTATATGGCTTAAGTTTTTTTAGTTTTATTTGAATGTCTATAGAGTACAAGCAGCAAAGACCAAGGTAACCGACTCTCAACGAAAACTGTAAAAAAATATTGCCAGTTACCGTAAACACTGTCGTATTTAAGTTTTTCCTCGGTAAATTCATCTTCACGATACCTAAACATTATTTTAGCTTGAATTGCTTATTTTTTTATTTCATTTTGGAATTTAATGACCGATCTTTACCAGTTTGTAAACCAATCAAATTGAATATCGCTGATGTTAAGGAGCCATATAATAGTGCAATGCAACGCAACGTATTGCATTGAATTGTAACGTAATGCAATGCAATGCAATACAATGCAATGCAAATGCAATGCAATGCAATGCAATGCAATGCAATGCAATGCAATGCAATGCAATGCAATGCAATGCAATGCAATGTAATGCAATGTAATGCAATGTAATGCAATACAATGCAATGTAATGAAATGTAATGCAATACAATGTAATCTACCATAATCTAATGTAATGTATTTTATTATGACTATTCTCGTGAGTGCTCTGGAACGTGATATGCAGCAATTTGATCGGTTCCTGAGCGGTCCGGAATCTACCGTTGCAGACCGCTGACAGTGAGAATTTTATAAACAACATGAAAGTCATGTCAATATATGCAACAAGAAGGATAACAATTTCAGAAATATTCATTGTTGAAAGATATCGTGCAGGTATGTTTTTAGAAATTTTGTTAAGTTTTCATTTGATGTATAGTTCAAATTTCCGCGTTGTGTGAAATTTTTAAAATGTCCAAAATGTTCGTAACATTGTTCGTAATAATATAGCGTTTACTTCTCACAATGGATGAATGGATGGATGGATGGATGGACGGACGGACGGACGGACGGACGGACGGTCGGACGGACGGACGGACGGACGGACGGACGGACAGACAGACAGACAGACAGACAGACAGACAGACAGACAGACAGACAGACAGACAGACAGACAGACAGATATATAGATAGATAGATAGATAGATAGATATATAGATAGATAGATAGATAGATAGATAGATAGATAGATAGATAGATAGATAGATAGATAGATAGATAGATAGATAGATAGATAGATAGATAGATAGATAGATAGATAGATAGATAGATAGATAGATAGATAGATAGATAGATAGATAGATAGATAGATAGATAGATAGATAGATAGATAGATAGATAGATAGATAGATAGATAGATAGATAGATAGATAGATAGATAGATAGATAGATAGATAGATAGATAGATAGATAGATAGATAGATAGATAGATAGATAGATAGATAGATAGATAGATAGATAGATAGATAGATAGATAGATAGATAGATAGATAGATAGATAGATAGATAGATAGATAGATAATTTGTAATTATTATCTCCAGATCGTATTTTATAACATGTATTAAGTATTGCCATAATATATATTTTATGCATCATTGTGGCTGAATTGATTATTCGGCAAGAGCGTAAATTATCCCAGCCAAGTTCTATTAAAAGATCAGATGATCGTATTTCATACTCAGGCTGGGTAATTACACGTGCTGCTCTGTTTTGTATTTTCTGTAGTCGATCAGATTGCTCTTGATTCAGACCACTGTGCCATACTATATTTCACAGTAATCGAAATAGGACTGAATTATTGAATGATAGATAAATATTATCGTCTTTCTGGGGACATACTGACGAACACGTTTTAAGCCGCCAATGGCGCTTGAAATTTTCTTTACCAAGACATCAATCAGTGATGTTTTGACCAAGAAACTTTCTCGTCAATGTGTAAACCCAAAGTCTTTCTACAAGACACACGTTTGATAATTTTATCACCTATAAGTAAAATTTAGGGTTTTCAATTATATTCGACAATCTATTATCAGAAGTGATAATCATATATTCAGTTTCAGTTATATTTACAGAAAAATTGTTGGCTATTAGCCATTCATTTATGTTTTCTAAGTCACGGTTTACCTGATGCTGAAGTTCACAAATGGTATCAGCTTTAAAAGTAAGACTTGTATCATCTGCAATCATTCTTGGTTTTGAAACGAGAAACAAAAGCGAACGTAAAACTGTTCCCTGAGGAACACCACAGGTGACAGTAGAAGGCCTTAATTGATAAATGACCTTCGGTATAACATTGTTGTTGACGGCCACTAAGATAGGACTGGAAAAATTTCAATTCTATATCACTAACACCATGCAATCTCAACTTTTCTATCCAAATGCTTTTTGTGTCAAATGCTTTTGCTAAGTCTATTATTATTATTATTATTATTATTATTATTATTATTATTATTCTTTATTTAAGGAGGATAAGTTTTTCAGCAGAGCTGGTGGGGTCCTCCATTTTCAGCTAAGACCTATAGGTGTTGATTATATAACTGCAGTCAACAGACCTACATCCATATTAGAGAACCATTCATTTGTCGCATCAAGTAAAGCCGTGAGCGTGGAATGATTTAATGTAAATCCCGATTGGTATTTGTTAAACAGGTTATTTGAATTAAGATATCCATATAATTGTTTATAAATTATTCTTTCAAATACTTTTGCTATGATATTAATAATCGAGATCGGTATATAATTGTTAGGATCGTCTTTACTGTCCGCTTTATAAACGGGAATGATTTTAGAACGTTTCCAATCATTCGGGACGATCCCCGTAATGATTGATTTATTAAATATAATACACAAAATAGCGACTAATTTGAATATTCTTTTATGCGCATCTTAATAAGCCTTTCTGGCCTCGCTTGCGTGTCTGGCCCATACAACATCACAGTAATCAAATTGGGATTGAATTAATGAATTATAAATTATACGTAGCACTGAAGGTTTAACAAAGGAACGTATTTGTTTAATGCCATTTATAGCCGAATTTACTTTTTTCGTAATACATTCAATTTGTGCTGAATAAGAAAGGGTAGCATCAAAGGTCACGCCAATAGATTTACTCTTGACCACGCTTTTTATCAGGTTCTCACCCAATCTGATTTCGGGTGTTTTAACCAACTGATTTAATCTATACTTAGAACCAATTAACATGTATTCAGTTTTCTTTAAATTAATGCTTAATCTATTGACAATTAACCATTTTCTGACATTATCTAAGTCAGAATTTATAGACAACTCTATAGTCTTTATAGATTCCTCTGCTTTACTTAAATTGGTATCATCTGCAAACAACCTTGGTTTCGAGTTCTTTATACAACAAGGAAGGTCATTAATATAGATGAGGAATAACAATGGGCCAAGAATTGAACCCTGTGGTATTCCGCACTTTATAGTACGAAGGAATTTGACTGGCAAAATTAGGCCCAACATCGGTAAGTGCTTATTTAAGAACTCCGCAATTTCACAGGGTTTAGATAACACTGTATTACCAGATGTTGGTCCAATACTTTGGATAGAATAATTTTTGTCTTTGCGTGACATAACGTTGTTTATTGTTTTCCATATTAGCTTACTATTGCCTGGATTACCCTCAATTTGTTTTTTATAATAGATCGTTTTCATCTGACGTCACGGCGGCCATATTGGTGTATCATCTTTATCCTGTGGGAATTTAGCTCTATTCTTATTAAAAAAATTCGTATTGTTTCACCACCGATCACGTGAGTGAAAACGATCCACACAATTCTTTGGCTCTTTTAACTGTGTTATTTGCGTCGCTCCTAGCAGGTTTATACTTGACCCAGTCCTCTTGGATTTTAGTTTCTTAATCTATCCCTATTAATGCACTTTTGTCTTACTTCGTGATTTATCCAAGGTGCCTTTTTAGATCGGACTCTTTTGGAACGCAAAGGTGCATGTTTATCAACGACAGATAAGAAAATATTTTTTCCATGTTTTCCACATAAGATTGGGGTCACCATACTCATTTATGATATTCCAATTAATACCTTGCAAGTCCTTTTTAAAATTGTCTACATTAAAATTTCGATAATTTCGAGTTTTAACAACTTTTGGTTTAAAATCAGATGGAATTGCCACTTTTCTAGATGCAAAAATCATAGCATGGTAAGAAAACCCTATATGACAAACACCAGCATTAATAATTTTGTTAGGTTCATTTGTTAGAATAATATCAATTAATGTTTCAGAGCAATTCAAAATATATGTTGGCTCTTTTATTAATTGAGTCAAATTAAATAATGAACATAAATCTATCAATTGTTTTGTGCGAGGTTTGGGATTTAATGACAAAATTAGGTCATAATTTAAATCTCCTAAAATGATTAGTTCTTTATCCTCTTTATCAATTGCTCCGATAATTTTCTCAAATAGGTAAAAAACAATCCATCTCATTTAGGAGGTATATAACATGCGACAACTACAAAAGGCTTGCTTCTAGGCTTTTTAATTTCTAAAGCTAATGACTCAATGTCTTATACATTTAATTCCTTACGAATAGTACAATTTATGGATTCTTTATATAAATGGCGACACCACCACCAACTCTCTTCCTGTCTTTTCGTACTAAATCATAACCAATGAGTTTTACTTGAGCATCACTAATTGAATCTAGCCTTGTTGATTGATTACTAAAAGGTCTAGTGGTTTGTCAACTAGTAATACTTGAAGCTCTTCAATATATTTCGGAAGACTAGTAGTGTTTAACGATGCGTATTTAAAACCTCTATTCTTTGGTAAATCAAGTAAACATTTAGACGAATTTGAATTTAAATAAGTATGTGATTCTTTATCGATGGACTCACCTTCAACATTATTTCAAAAAGATTCGTTAATGTGATTAATAAAGTTCTTAGCTAATATTGCAGTTCCTTTCCGGTTAAGCTGTAAACCACCTCTGTTTAGGCAAATTCGATTTATGTTCCTATTGTTTACGAACGACCAGTTATAGCTTTTTTGCAAAATTGTTGATCAGCTTGTTGGTTTCTTCAACTTTTTTGGAAAGGTTTTGATCGTCGTCTCGTCGAGTAAGCCCAGATATCGCCAAATTGATGTTAGAAGCCTCTGCATCTATCTTTCGTGCTAAATTTACGACATACTCAGCAATACTTCTTAGAGAGGAATTATTAAAGTCATTAGTTCCAGCATGGATAATAACATGCTGGTCAGGTGATTTGGCGATTGTAGGTTGCACATATGATGATTCATGTCCTCTACAGTACAACCAGAGAAAGATTTGACAAGGACATCAAATTCTTCGTTAGACAGCTTCTTCGGGTTTATGTTCTTGACAATTGAATCGCCAAGGATAATTACCGATTTACGCTTTTCTTTTCTCCAAGAATTACGCTTATGTTTTCAACATTTGCTTTCTTCCTTTCTGTAAATTGATTATCTCGTTTTCTTTGGCGGCTTATATTCTTCTTTGAACGGACATCAGGCCATCCATCATTCCCGTTGTTTCGCGGCGGCAGAGCTTGAGAATTTACTTGCTGATAGTCCTCTTCTAACATCCAGAAGTTGTAATTAAGCTAGCTTTTTCATCCTTGAGGTCAAATATTGTACTATTCATTTCACTTATGCAACGTTATGCCTGCTCGAGTTCTATTCTCAATCTGTTATTTTCACCTTCCAATATGGACTGAGTATTGGGAAGCAATTGATTATGATTCATTTGCATATCTTTCCCGATGTTGATTCTGTGCTGAATATCTTTAATATCTTCTTGCATTTCTTTAAACTGTTGTGTTAAACGCCTTTCCATTTGAAGTATCTATCTTCGGTGGATCCTTCTAGGGTACAATCATCAGTACCACAATAGTTTTGAGTCTGTACAACAACGACACTCTCCTCGAAGGTACTTGCCGGGTTGTGATGCGAATCATGAACAGTCGAGTTATTTAAAGCTTGAAATTGTTCGTATAGAAGCTTTCGGAATGAAGAACCTTCAGGGCCTTGAATCACTAACATTTTCGTAGATTCATACCTTTTTACAATGACATTATCTATTTTGTAGTAATATAAATTGTGAACCTCCATGCTGTAAAACACCATCGTCGTCATAGGAAATTCGACCCAAAAGCAAATTCTAGGTTTTTTTAAGTCTTCTAAGGTTCCAATCCAAGTAAACGTATATTTATCTTCTTCATATACTATAGACTTTGATAAGAGTAATATATCTGGCACATTAGATATTGTTGAGGCGCTACTAAGAGCGTGATCATCAGAGGACACTGACGAACAACCATCCTCCATCTTTTTAATAGAATAGAATAGAATAGAATAGAATAGAATAGAATAGAATAGAATAGAATAGAATAGAATAGAATAGAATAGAATAGAATAGAATAGAATAGAATAGAATAGAATAGAATAGAATAGAATAGAATAGAATAGAATGGAATGGAATGGAATGGAATGGAATGGAATGGAATGGAATGGAATGGAATGGAATGGAATGGAATAGAATGGAATAGAATGGAATAGAATAGAATAGAAAAGAATAGATAGAAGAAAAGAAAATAGAATAAAATAAAATAGAATAGAATAGAATAGTATAAAATAGAATGGAATAGATTAAAATAGAATAGAATAAATTTCAATAGATTGCAATGCAATGCAATGCAATGTAATGTACGGCATCGTGTCGATTGTGTTGTATAGTAAAGTATTGCATTCACAAAACTAGTTATATACACTTACGCTGAGCTCCCATGCGTATCACAAACAAGTATTATACTGCACATTTGACATTTGAATGACGTAGAAAGAACCAAGTCTACTGCGTTCTTGTATCCTTCTTCGCTGGCGAAATTAATGATATTCTCAATGATGACACCAGATTTTTGATCCAGCATAAGATCTGGCTGTAGACACATTTTAGAAGGAGTAGTCTGTTCACCATTCAGTATTTTAGCGTATTCTCTTTCAATAATCATTATGTCACATCTTTGCTCTAGACACCGTAGTAAATCGATATTCCCTGTAACTTTAGATGATCCAATCAAGGTATATACTTCTTGCTTCAGATTCTCATTTGGAGGCAAAACTTTTAAAATAAAAGAAAAAAGTAATTATACCCAGATAATGCTCTTGACAAAGCTACAAGCATACCGTGATGTTCGGAAAGTAATCGCCCTATCGAAAATAATAACCGCATTTTTTCATGATGCAAGATTAAATCCAAAAGGTACCGCTCCCTGAAAGTAAACGCACTCCAAATGTAACCGTTCTCCAAAAATGATCGCTCCCCGAAGGTGCCGCTTCCTGAAAGTAACCGCTACCTGGAAGTAACCTCACGGCGATACCTGTAATTTATACATTGAAGAATTGTTGTATTTAGTACGCCAACTTATTATAGTGCCCCCCTTTTTTTTTCCCTTACGAACTAGTTTCGTCAATGGGTGAGGACCTTTGGTTTATCCTTATCTAAATTTTAGCTTTTAATTTACTTTACTTATTTTATGGGAACTACAATACATCTGGAGTCACTGCGTAGGACCGCTTCATTTTCTAAAAATATTATCTTCTGCCTGCCCCAAATTTTTTGTATGCGAAGTTCCATCTCATATTTCTTCGCCCCGCGAACCCAAAAAGAGGTGAAAAGATGGTAAACAATCGAAATTTTTGAAATTTTCAGAGCCCTTCCCAGGGTGCGATGTGAAGAGTCTGTATTAAAAACTAGTAAAAAATCCATGACATGAAAACTGGAAAGGTTATGGCATAAAAAACTTGAAATTACTGTTAGCTATTAATATCCACGTTTAAAAATACAGACTTTGAACGGTGGAGTATTGTTAGACCCCGTTCACACAATTCTGGTACGAAAGAATAACGGCTATTAGTTAATATTGAGTTTAGTTAATCTTCTTCGATTTCCACTAGCTACTCATTGGCATAATTGTGGAAACACGATTGCAAGCTCTAAAGTCATTACCAGAAATTGATGACAAAATGGCTGCCGCTGAAGGGCTAATTTACACGTAGTCCTTATAAAATGGCATCCAATTTTGAACAATAAAATAACATATAGAAGGGAAATATTAAAATGAAAATTCTGCTAATTGAGTATCTCGCTTACTATTTGCCGACCTCGCTATTTAAGCAACAGCGATTCTCAAATTATTCACTTCCTTATTTCTTTAAATCAGGTATACCTACGATCTGCCAAATGGCTATATCTCTCGAGCTATCATTTGTCAATGTTTGACCCTCCATCAATCATGGTGAGTTCAAAATGCCCATTGTCTTGTTTTCATTACAAGTCAGGTAGTTGTTAAATTAGAGGTATACAACTTCAGCCAATTTGGTGAATATGTAATCTATTACATGCAAGATAAAGGTTCCTCTGTCAACTCGCGAACATTTCACAAAAGACGGTTTTGAAAGTATCAAACAAAACTACCGCAATCCCGTGGTGCATGACCTGCTTATTTGTTTACTATTTTCAACACAATTTGGCAGATCGTAGATATACGTGATGCAAATAAATAGGTGACTGAATGATTGGATAATTGTTGTTGTTTAGATCAGGAGGTCGGCAAATAATTGGCAAGCTACTCAATAAGCAGAATTTTCACTTTAACATATCCGCTTTATATATTTACTGTTCAAAATGGGACGCCATCTTCTAAGGAATATATGTAAATTGGCTTTCCAGCGGTGGCCATTTTGTCATTAATTTATGGTAATGCGAGAACACAAAGGAACTTTTCTATCTCTGAAACAAACGCCATGCAGTCGCTAGGTTAGGAGTTGAAAATTTTGGAATATTAAGGTGCTAATGCGGAGCAAAAAAGTAGCTGATCTTCTGCTTATACCACACCGCCAATTGTTCCATTTTCATCTCGCACCATTTAATAGAATCGTTTTCAAATTTCTCCGGTTAGAGCAACGTTTACCAATTGAAAACAATTGTGTTCATACAATTTCAATCCAGTATACGTACCGTGTAAACGCAAAGGTTTTTGTGACTTTTAGCGCCGTTTTCAACTCGCTCCGAACTCATGTTCTTCAAAAATGGAAAAAGCCTCAGAAAGTGCTTATAAATATTTTGAAAAAGAATGAAACTAACGTTATGCATAGAGTAGCGTTCAGGGCATCGAATAAAGTGTTTCAGCCGTTGCCATGACAACAGTGACGTTTCAAAATGGTCGTAAATTTACATTTAATTTAATATATTTCAAAAACGAGTTCGGTGACCCCCAAATTTTTTTGTATTAAAACATTTCTTTTAGTTTAAAAAATTGGATCTCCAGAATTTTTTCTAAATCTGCTTATTGATTACTTAAATTTAAAGAACCGTTTTAATGCAAAAAAACAATTGGGGGTCATACGGCCATTTTGAAACGTCATTGTTGTCATAGCAACGGCTGAAACACTTTATCTATTAACAGTATTTGATGCCCTGAACGTTATTCTTTGCATAACGTTAGTTTTATTCTTTCCCAAAATATTCATTAGTAATACACTTTCGGAGGTTGAATCTTGCTTTTTTCCACTTATGAAGAAACAGTAGGGAGCCACCTCAAATAAAACATGTTTCGCACATTGAATTTACCAGTTATATGTCGAATCTAATGCAAATGAACTTGAAATCGCTTTAGATTTGATACATGAAAAGTTCGACGTTTGAAACGGGACTACGTAAACCACAAAGGCCAACTCGTCTTCTACTCCCAGACAATTAATTAATTAATTAGTCAGATCCGAGACCCCCACTGTGAGAACTTACCCTTTTCTTTGCACTTGTCTTTTTCCCGCGGAAGGATGCTTAGTGTTCCTTTGAGGCAAACGAAGTGATTTATTTTAACGCTTTTACCATTCAAGAATTTCCCCAACCATTCATTTTTATCTTCATAGGAGATTAAAGAAGTAAAACAAAACCAAGGGAAATTTTTACCAATGTTAACAATATCAGTGATGACAACATGGGAATTCTCGATGACAGAAGCAGGTTGGGAATTTCCATCTAGCAATGCTATCTTTAAACCATGTACTTGCTGGAGTTGGATATAAAGAGATGAGTACACTTTGCGCACACCTCTGAAAATGATCACGAGGATTTTCTCTTCCAAAGAACATAGCGAGGCTCGGGGTATCCATTCACGGATGTACTCAAAGGTGGCGACAATTTTTGGATGGAAAGACTGAACACTGGTCAAACGTTGTCCCGTTTTCCAAAGATGTTCCACAGTTTCGTCAAGTGTTCCAGCAAGAACGTTTCTGTACTGAATACATATAGTTTGGACATATTCTGAAAAAAATTTTAGGTTCAGAGGATACACTTTAGTAAAATAGATCAATCAAACAAGAATAGCATCGTTTTATTAATACATACAATTGACAACGACAATGACAACCTCATCATCAACGTTGTCATCGTTATAATCGTCAGCATCATCACCATCCTCCTCCTCTTTCTCCTTCCCATCCTCTTCTGCCTCCTCCTCCGCATCATCATCATTATCGCCCTTATTGTCTTCATCACTTTCATCATTATCTTCCTAATGTTTGTTTTGCTGTACAATCCTTCCCATCATCTTCTGCCTCCTCCTCCGCATCATTGTCATCATCATCATCATCATCATCATCATCATCATCATCATCATCATCATCATCATCATCATCATCATCATCATCATAATCATCATCATTATCATAATCATCATCATCATCATCGTCGTCTTCATCGTCATCATCATCATCATCATCATCATCACCAAAGTCGAAAAGTTTTCGTTCCGAATATTCTATGCAATGGACGTTTTACCTGTTAGGAAAAACCCGCAATGCATTGTGGTAGTTGGGTATCACTTCACTTCCAGGTGAAATGGCTGCCGCGAGGCGAGCACTTTTACTTGGAAGAATAATTGATTAGTTTTAACCGCTTTTATCTTTCGAGAGTAAACTTTACTTATTGCAACATAACTAGGGGGGTATTTACTACATTCTATGGAAAAGGTAATAAAGTTACTGCAGTCGTTGTCGAGAAAGTCAATTCAGAGTCATCGACTGAGCGAACACGCTTCGAACAAAAACATTTACGAAGAAAGGTCTGTGCGAGCGTTTGCAGGTGAGTAAGCTTATCAAGTGGCGATCAATAAAATATTTTGCTATGTGGATATTTGTTTGTTGTTTATCTGTACAGATCGTGTCGTTTTTGCAATTGTGCACGTCTCTTTAATGCCTTTTTTCGCTTATTGAGACTGACAAAGTTTGGCCATGCTTCCGATCAGACGTTCGATAAACAATACCCCTACTAACAATGTTTTGGTTCTGTTTTGGCCCTAACCTGAATGTCAGGCCTTTATTTGTTCCCGCCTTCCGCTAAACCCGGCAGCGCGGGCAGAGGTGCGGGCGAGCGAGAAGGCGAGAAAAATAAAGGCCTGAGGAAACTCTTAACAAAACTGTCTTCCGCCCACTTTGCTATTTTTAAACATGAACGAGTATGATTGATATGAGTTGTCAAAAGAACAAAGCGTATGTTTTGATTTCATCCCACAGAAATATATAGTCTTTCTCCACGTCTGCTTTTAGTCCAGACTAGTCTAGGTAGACTTGCAATAAATACACGAGCTCGAATTGAAGGCGTTTGTCCATGGTATCTAGACCCGATCTAGAGAAGAAGTCGAAGAATTGGAAAATACGATAAGAAACCGAGAAATTTGACAATTTGAGAGTATACAATAAAAGATAAACACGATTTGATAGCCGCCTTGATATAGTTTCGACTAAATTAATAAAATATATAATTTTGTAGCACAGGCTAGAACGTTGGAGAAAAGGATCGACTGGATATTGATGTTTTATATTAAAAACAAACGCAATAGTTTGGGAATATTTTATACAGTTTTAGAATTTAAATTTTAGAATGCAAGTAGACCATTTAATATATTGATACATAATTATAAACACGTCTCAACTGTATAAACTCAGTCATCCACATAGTGACTAACTGTTCCGAGATTCCCGTTTTGTAACTTACGGGTCCACTTTAATTTCTGACAACCATTGTTCAGCACTGCCATTAAGGAAACAACTTGGACTTTCGCATCGGCTTTGCCTTCAGTAGCCATCGTCCCTGATCATCGAACGAAGGACCCAAGTTGACTGCTTTTCGCCAGGTCTCCACCTGCTACAACGAAATTCCTCACCGTGCCATGTTGAAGTCGATGAAGTTCAGAGAACACAAATGACAATATCTGATATATATCAGACTTTTACCAAAACCAGTGGGCAAAACAGCAAAGACATCTTGGCTGTCAACAGCGAGCTTTCGAATGCACGTCGTTTGTTCTGGTTTCAAAGACTCATAGCCGAAATGTGTCAATGAATTTAACAAAGCGGTTTCGAAAAATCCTCCTATGGTTTGATTTTCCGACATAATAAATTATTAAATGAATGAATTGGTCACAGAAACGTACACGATAAACACATTCGAGAAATGGCGATGACCTTGTCACGGTGTGCACCTTGACGGTGCACCTTTGGGCAGTTGTTTATCTGAATGAACCAATCAAAATCCTTACTTCAATTAGTCAGCCAATCAGAGCTCCCGTCGATGAGATGGACGGAGTCCCCACAGTTTTGTTAAGAGTTTCCTCAGGCCTTTATTTTTCTCGCCTTCTCGCTCGCCCGCACCTCTGCCCGCGCTGCTGGGTTTAGCGGAAGGCGGGAGCAAATAAAGGCCTGACATTCAGGTTATTTTGGCCCGAAAACTAAGCTTGTCCAGTGAGCAAAAATTCAGGTTTTTACAAGAGCTGCAACTCAAAAGGGCTTTCGCGAGTTTTGCAGCCGTTGTTTTGCTTATTTTCTTTGTCTTGATTCGTCTCCTCCCAAGTAATTTAGTAAGTTCTAAAATATTATGCACTTGTCAAAGTTTAGCCCCAGGGTAGGGGGGGACGATCAAACCCAGGGGGATTTGACATTTTTTGAAAATTTACTTCAAATTCCTTACCCAGGGGGCAAACGTTTGTGTCAAATAAAGAAAAAAACTTTTCTGTGGTTCCACCATTGTATCAATATAAATGCACCTATCAATGTTAAGCCCCAGGGTGGGGGCAACCCACAGGGATATTGACTTTGTGGGAAAAAATTGTCAAATTCCCCTGCAGTAGAATAATCTTGTTGGTCAAAATACCCCTCCCTGGGAAATATCAAGTGCTAAAATTTAATATTAAGATCATTTTATGTGTCAAAAATCCCGTCCCTCGAGCTTGTCAAGAAAGTCAAATTTCCCTGTCTTGGGAAGTCCCACCCTGGGGCTTAACATTGATAGGTGCATAGCAACTGATTCAAGGAGAAACAACATTAACAGCATAATAAAGCAGTCAGTACAAAATCTATGTATGTGGCAGTGTTCAGGGAGTTGGACGTTTTTAATATTACAAATACATGATAAACTAGAAAAACCAAACTAATTGCTCTTGTGGTCAATCAAGAACATTTAAGCCCATTTCAAACCTTGCACTACTGAAGAGAGTAGTTTCCAGTCCATCTCTTCTGAAACCTTCTTAAAAATTAAATACAGTATCAGTCAACAAACTTAAACAAAGAATATTAATTAAACTGATATTGTCAAAGAAACTGAGCACAATTTCAACCTGAGCGATAATAGAACACAAAAATACAATAAAAACAGCTCATATTTACCTATTAGATTTATACACCACATTTCAATACTTGGTGGTCACCAGACTCCCACACAAAATTATCAAATATCCCCTCTCTCAGGATGGTTGTTTTTGTCAAATTCCTAACCCACGGGCACATGGAGGTTGTTAAGTCCCATTGGGTTGCCCATCCCCCCTCCCCTGGGGCTTAACATTGACAGGTGCATTAGTTTTAATATGTCGTAAAATAATTTAAATTCAACATTGTTTATTTACTAAATATTAAAAAAAAAATGTGGAATTTTTCTCTGTATGTGTTGTACATTGGACTTTTCTCAAATAGTTTTAGTTACTTAGATATTAGTAAGTTAAAACTCAAGGTATAAATATAAACTTTATTAGTGTTTGTGCAGTGTTCTAGAACTATAAATACAACCTAGTTAATACAGTAGCTTAGAGGTGCTCCCAATTAATCTATTATTTTTTCGGGTTTTTTTTGCAATCGATTATACTTAACAATAATCTGATCATCTATAAATATGTAACCCTGCACAGCATGATGCCGGAATGAGTTTCTTTCTGGAATTAAAAAATTGTGACAAGATGGCATTGTCATTGTGATCAAATGACAAAGGCGACTTGTTTTGATTGGAGTGCAAAGTGTAAACTGTGAGAGCGTGAGAAAGTGCACAATCTATAACTGTGATTAAACAGCGATTTAAAACGTGAATAGTGACTGAATTGTTGGGCGACAACAAGGGAGACAATCCCCAACAAATTTAGTAAAAACTTTATAAAAGCACCCCCCTCCTTTGAATGGACAAACCCACCATGGACATGTCGTATTTAAATTATTTAATCAATACGATTAATCGATTACGAAAATGAACCGATGGGAGCAGCTCTACAGTAGGTTATTACAGTAATATAATATTTTAACCTAAAATAACATTTGTAGGGTTTGGCTTAACTTGTTAAACATGTTGATAGTTTGTAAATGAAGTAATTATAAATATTTGTACTGTATATACATATTAGGAATATATTTATAATATTAAAATAGTTAAATTAGTTAGAATATAATTTATTAATATGAAGGATGAATCTTGCACTTTGAAGGAGGCAACAAACTGTGCCAAGGTGGGACAAAGCGATGGATAAGAGACTTGAAATTCTTCCACCTTTATTTAGCTATGAGCTGTTGCAAAAGCATCTGGGAACTGAATTAGCCAGTGACAACTCTACTGGTGCTGTCTTAAATATATTGATACAATGGTGGAACCACAGAAAAGTTTTTTTCTTTATTTGACACAAATGTTTGCCCCCTGGGTAAGGAATTTGAAGTAAATTTTCAAAAAATGTCAAATCCCCCTGGGTTTGATCGTCCCCCCTACCCTGGGGCTAAACTTTGACAAGTGCATAATATTTTAGAACTTACTAAATTACTTGGGAGGAGACGAATCAAGACAAAGAAAATAAGCAAAACAACGGCTGCAAAACTCGCGAAAGCCCTTTTGAGTTGCAGCTCTTGTAAAAACCTGAATTTTTACTCACTGGACAAGCTTAGTTTTCGGGCCAAAACAGAACCAAAACATTGTTAGTAGGGGTATTGTTTATCGAACGTCTGATCGGAAGCATGGCCAAACTTGGTCAGTCTCAATAAGCGAAAAAAGGCATTAAAGAGACGTGCACAATTGCAAAAACGACACGATCTGTACAGATAAACGACAAACAAATATCCACATAGCAAAATATTTTATTGATCGCCACTTGATAAGCTTACTCACCTGCAAACGCTCGCACAGACCTTTCTTCGTAAATGTTTTTGTTCGAAGCGTGTTCGCTCAGTACCTTTTCCACAGAATGTAGTAAATACCCCCTAGTTATGTTGCAATAAGTAAAGTTTACTCTCGAAAGATAAAAGCGGTTAAAACTAATCAATTATTCTTCCAAGTAAAAGTGCTCGCCTCGCGGCAGCCATTTCACCTGGAAGTGAAGTGATACCCAACTACCACAATGCATTGCGGGTTTTTCCTAAAAGGTAAAACGTCCATTGCGAGGTTATGCAAATCGCAGTCTCATTGTGTAAGCATTAGAATTTGCCCTAAACTTAAACTCAATTGAGAAGGCGGGTACACCCGTCCTGGATTTATGATTATTACGATTATTATTATTATTATTATTATTATTATTATTATTATTATTATTATTATTATTATTATTATTATTATTATTATTATACGGGTAAGGATCGATGGCTTACCCGTATTTTTAATGAGATTAATCTCCTTACCAGTATTAATTATGAGCTTACCCGTAATTTTAATAGGGTTAACACTACGTTACCAGTTATCCGTCTTTTTCTATGGCTAACAAGTTTGAGCTCATTATAAATACGGGTAAGGAACGATCTCTTACCCGTATTTATAATGAGTTTACCCCCATCGATCGCTTACCCGTATAGTTCATGTCTTTACCCGTGTTTTTAATGAGCTTTATCTCCTTATCCGTATTAATTATGAGCTTACCCGTAATTTTAATAGGGTTAACACTACGTTACCCGTTATCCGTCTTTTCGCATAACCAATAAGTTTGATAATTTCCATTGAACTTAAATTTAAACCTGAAGTAGGATACGGTTAAAGTCGATTTCTTAGCGGTATAATTCATTTCTTTATTCGTATTCACAACGAACTTAACTCATTCCTGTGCAAGGGCTTTCCTGGAGGTGAATAAAATCGTCTGACCTTAGCCAGAATAAAATACTAAAGACCGATTCGGACAGGAAAGAGCTTTAGGGAGATAGTTTATAACTCATTCCTGTCCGAGGGCTTTCCCGGAGGTAAATAAAATCATCTAGCGTTAGCCAGAATAAAATACTAAAGACCGATTCGGACAGGAAAGAGTTAATCAAGATTAATATAATTTTTGTACGTTTCGTTATATTTTGACTCGAGGATATATATATGTTATTTACCGGCTGGGAGGTCCGTTTGGAAAAATATTTGCCCGAGGTCTTAAAAAAGGCCCGAGACCGCAGGCCGAGGGACATTTTTGAGACCGAGGGCAAATATTTTTCTGTACGGACCGACCAAAACGGTAAATAACTTATTTATTTTTTTGTTACATAATCAGATAAATTAACATAATTGAATTAAGTTGCGTAATTGAGATGAGGTTCACGTGATATTCAAAAGTCCAAAGTTTATCGTTCGAGAGTAAACAACTGCCGACATGCAGTCTGACAGGGAAGCTTGGAACCTTTTTTTGTGATAAAAAAAACATTCAAAACTTGAAGATCTAGTTACGAAGGGAAGTAAAAATGCAGTCCAAGTGTTTTTAAAGTTTAGTTGATAAAGATTCTTCATCGCTTGCTCGTTTTTGGCTGTTCGCTTGGAAAGTCGCTTTCAATATTTGGCTGACTGCATGAAAATTGAAAGTGTGGTCCTCGAGTTTGGAGACGAAAATGCTTGTAGTAAGCCATTTGTAATTTCAAGTTTCAAGGACATGAGACAATAACGTTGGCATGTGCAAAATATTTGATTAAAAGGTAAATACTTGTAGCGGTTTTGTTGAGTATAGCGGTTGGATAACAGAAGAAAGACAGTTTAGTGTCAAAAGGTTTCAGGTTTTCTATCTTCTCGTGGTATGATTTTTTATATATACTTCTATATAGTTTCATTTAGTGATTCAAAATATACTGTGTTCACAAGTTTATGTATGTTTTTCCTACCGTTTTAAACTGTTTTCTTTATAAATATCGCTCGTAAATTTTGCTTTGTCACAGTTTTCCTAGCGTTTCTTTTAAAATTCGCTGTTTATACATGAAGTAGTCAAAACCATTTGTATAATAAAACTCATTTGCATCCCCATAGCTCTCTGTTGAATATATTTTTTCTGTGGCAAGCGAAATAGTTATGAAAATCAATCAATTTTAATGACAGAATGTAAAAAAATAACTTTTGGGACCGCGGTCCAAGATATCGTAAAAAATAGCCCGCTCAAGTAGCCAATCAAATTGCAGGAAAGCCTAGGATTCCGCCCGCTCACGACTAATAAAAAAATAAACATGCATATCGTATATATTATACACACGCATGTCGTGCATGTAATATTTCTTTCGTTCTGCATGTGCAGTGAGATTGTCTTTTGTACAATAAGTTCCTCTGGGTATAGCAAAAAATAGAAAGAAACGTGAAAACGTTTGTGATTTTAATAATTCTTTGAATACGTTGGTGATTTTGTTGACGGCAGGCAAGTCGCGTATAGCAATTTGGATCTGATTTATAGTCGTGTTGGACGAAATGAATAGAATCAGATTATAAGTTGTTGTGTTTTTACGCGGTTGTATTGTACTAAAGAACAAAAGCATCTCCAAAGGGAACGTTATTTGCTTCACGATAACAATGAACGTTTGTTTTTTGGGTCAACGTAAATAAGATGTATAGTATAAGTTGAACCATCCCGTCACAGAACACCCATCGCGATGCGTCACTGAAAACAGCCTGTAGATTGGAAGTTAGTCGAAGGAGCATTCTCGAAACGACGACGACTGTACCTGACGAAAGACAATTAAGCAGGGCCTCGATCATTGCCCTGTCGCAGAGGTTGCCTTATAAACTTACCACACCCTATTCTTTTGTTTTCAGTCGGTTTTTAATTTCAGTGTAATAACCGCTGTCTGAAAGTAGGCGGTGGTATTTGAATATTCCGGGGGAAAGGCGGGGTTGAAAGAAACTATATAATAACCGGGTACCAGGTTATTACTGAAAAATAATAACCAGGTACCAGGTTATTATTTAAAAATAATCACCTACCACCAATTCCTTTAAATTAACATAACACAACATCATAATTATATTTAAAACAAAAGAGTGCACTCATGCATACATACTTTAAAACACAACACTGGCATTAAGCACAAAACTATACTTATAAAGTCAAAATTATCCCATTTAAGAGTTTAAATTAAAGTTAATTGTAATGTTGAATTTTTTCTTATCTTCATTTCCTCCATCATGCTCCAAACACGCTTCTTTCTTATTTCCTCCTTCAACAGGCTCGTGGGTCGCTTCCTTCACTTGAACAATCTCGGCAGGAGTCACTTTCTTCTTCCCTTCAACAGGCTCCAGATCCACTTCCTTCTTTGCTTCACTCGGCGTTGTACATATCCTTTTTGTTTCTGTCAAATTCCCGTATAATACGGACGAAACGCCTTCTTCCAGCTCTTTACTGGTCCTCTTGTAAGCTCGGACCGCCAAACTTCGATGGCCTAAAATTAATCCACACGTTAAATTTAACACGACATACCATGTACCTACACGGAGACTAAAGTATACCATATATGGGTCACGTTAAAATACTGTGTAAAGACCATCCAAAATACATTCTATTTTAACCATGAAGCAAACAAACCTGTTTTTTCACAAATTAGCTGTTCGTCTACTTTCGCGTCGTACAATCTCGTCGCGGCCGTGGCTCGTAAGCTATGATTTGTCTTAAATCCTTGTATTCCCCCAGCCTCACACAATCGCTTTACCGTGCTCGCTAACTTGTTATGACCTAACGGAACTGTAGAGTACCAACAATCATTCTTTGGAACTCTTAACGGAGTCAGGTAGAAAGCATCACTGGTTCTTTCTTTCGGACTACATAAAATCAGATAAAGATAATTTATATATATTTACACTAAATACGCACGATCTTTAGTACGCCGAATTTAGATATTAAAAACGATATACACTCACTGTAGACTACATAAAAAGAACGCTAACCATAGACTACAATACTTTTCGTATCGACAAACTATGCATCGCGATGGGGTCAGCATTCTCATGTGCACGGGTAGTTTTCCCTCTCGTCCTTCTGTTGTTAAGTCCACCAGCGTTTGTCTTGCTAATGTCCTCGGTGTATTCCAGATATTTCTTCCCTTTATCGTCGTACTTCAAAACAATTTGAGGATTAACCCGACGTAGGCGACGGTGCTCCTTTCCACCCCGTAATGCAAAATGAAGTCCGAACAAGTAAACTAACGTTTCGACCAACTGCCTGCCATTGTCTTCCCCGAGGATATTCTTTACCCATAATTCACTCTCTTCATCAAGTGAAATGACTTCAGCTCTTTTGCACTGGGCACCTATTCCAGCCGACGATCGCTCTTTCATAACAGCATCGAGTGATGTACGTAATTTAATGAAGACATCGTCATTCAAAAATCGAAAATTCTTTCCACATTGACTTTTCAGATGACGTTGTAAACTAGAAACCAAACTATGGACTGAATTAGCTGGGTATTCTGTGCCGTCTTGCTTTTTGACTTCAAACACAAAATACGAAATCGACTCATTAAGCTCATCTGCAGACATATTTTCGAGAGGCGTCTTAAAGCAACGTATTGTGTTATTACTAAGCGCCATTTTTTCTCTACTTAGACGCCACGTTTCGAAAGCTCTCACCGCCCATCCATCCTTGTATCTAGTCGCCAACGGAACGGACTGCCGAACACGATCCTGTATTTCTGACTCGCACAACCACCGATCAAACCTTGCCTCAATATCAGAGCCTCCTTCTGATAAGATATCACTCACAGTTATTTCTTCTGATATAAAACGGCTCTGAGTAATAAAGAGTTCTTCGTCACTTTCCGCCATCACGCCTTCCTTGCTTGAACTCAAACGACTTTTCACTGTATTATAATTTCAAAAATATGCATAAAACAATTATGAATCTTTAATGTCGAAAACCGACGGAAAACAAAAGAATAGGGTGTGGCAAGTATATAAATAAGTTAAAGCCCTCGGGAATCGGTTTTTATTTAACTGTAAAGACCTCGGGCTTCGCCCTCGGTCTTCACAGTTAAATAAAAACCTCTTCCTCGTGCTTTAACCTATATGTAAACACGTAAACGCTAAACATGGCTGGTACTTGTATTTCGACAACAAACCTAATATCGAGGCGGCAATGGAGTTGACTGGCGAACTCAGGAGGACATCCGCGAGAGAGAAGACGCAGGTGCCGTGTTGTTCAACGGAGAACGCGTTCGCCCGGTTGTTCTCGCAGTGGCTTCAAAGTACGATCGGGGGTGGCAAGTCTCGTAAACAAGCCGACGTAACGGTCAAGAGAGCCCTAAAATTTCTCAAGTTCTGTTGCGAGGAGACAGGCGAAGACGAGGACGCCGTGTTGGCCACCGTCGAATTGATTGACTATTTCCTTAGCTGTGCTAAGCTCCTCACCGATTTTCTGGATAAGCCCGAAACTGAATGGCAAATGAGACAATCGGGGCAGATCGGCTACGTTTACGGTATCTCCGATTTACTCGACTATCGTAAGTTTAACTCGCCGGCTGCTTCAGTTCTACAGAATTTCGCCGTGACCGAGGTGTACATCAAACGTGCGAGGAAATGTTTGGCGAAGAACATGCCATCGCATTGGACTACCGACTTAGACGTCGAAACGTTCGAGTCGAGAAGAAGTTGGGCGTCGCTCGGCGAGCTGTATAGACTGTCGTTCCATTTCACATAGAGCGGTATCAGTCTGTCTTGCATGGAAACGTGCAAAAAATACCCAACGTCGGTCACGCCGAGCGACATTACGTTTGCGACGCGATTTGTGGCGGTCTTCATGTTTGTCAGGGTTAAACGCTGTCGTCCTATGACTTATGAACACTTGTCAGTGCAAAAGTTTGAAAGCGCAAAGAGTAATGAGGGCATGGTAGATCAGAAAAATTTTAAGACGGCTCAAAAATACGGTTTTGATTCTCTCTATTTCGATCAAGTTAGTTTAAAAATTGTAGATGATTACGTTCGCGACGTAAGACCGCTATTAAACCCCAGCTGCGTTTATGTATTGGTAATTAAACCGCAACGGCGTGCAGTTCAAAAAACTGACGGAGCTGTTGAGCGTATTAGTGTTTCAGGCGATCGGCAAGTACATCCCACCTACCAGGTACAGGCAAATCATCGAGACCGAGAGTTCTGCCCTCCTCGACGCAGAAGAGCAAAAGTGGATTTCCGAAGATCAAAAGCATTGCTCAAACGTTGCGCGTGTACATTATCAAAAGAAACGATCCCAGGAAATCGCAATCAAGGCGCGTGTGTGCATGGAAAAATTGCGAGGAAACGAAGGCAAAGTGATGGACGAGCGTGTAGAAGATCGACTACATACGACTGAGACGCCTGAGAATGAACTTGATTGCGCGACGGAGGTGAATGTTGAGCGACCGACGCTGAAGCCTGTTAAATTTGCTGGGAGAAAGAAAGGTGTTCGGTTCACGAAAGACGAAGACGACTACATCAGGAAAGGGATTGAAATGTTCGGTTTCCGATGGGCTACAATATTGCGTCACACCGATTTTCACACTTGCAGAGTACCTAACACTTTAAGAAAGAGGGCAGAAGCTGTGAAGCTAGTGTGACATATACTTCGATGACATAATGAAATACAATGTAATGTAATGTAATTTAATGCAATGCAATGCAATGCAGTGTAATTATATAATTGCTGATCCAGTTTGAAAATAAAATTTGCCTTTAATGTTCCCAACATTAAATTTGTCTCAGTAGACGAACCAGGTGAAAAGCGTAATCTTGTCAGGAATATTAAAGCCCAGCATATAATTTTAAAAGGACCCATATTAAAAGAGACATGAATCTTGATTAACTCTTTCCTGTCCGAATCGGTCTTTAGTATTTTATTCTGGTTAACGCTAGATGATTTTATTTACCTCCGGGAAAGCCCTCGCACAGGAATGAGTTATAAACTATCTCCCTAAAGCTCTTTCCTGTCCGAATCGGTCTTTAGTATTTCATTCTGGCTAACGCCAGACGATTTTATTCACCTCCAGGAAAGCCCTTGCACAGGAATCAACCCTCGAAATTCGCCTCGGCACTCGGCAATTGCCGAGGCAAGTCATGGCAAGTCATAGTTTGCCTCGGCAAAAAAATGCCGAGGCAATTCCACCCGTTATTGACATTGTTTATATACCTTAAATTTACAAACTACAGCGTTATAACTTGAAATTCAAATCTGTAGGTTAAAATTAGCACGGCCTATAGCTACAATGTTAGAAAATAATTGTAGGCAAGGAAAATTTCTCAATTCGGCGAATTCACTCCCTGTATGTCGCTGGATCACATCATAACGTTCGATGTTATATCGTATCATATCATGACGTATTGCCGTATAGGACCGCGGGCGCTAATAGGACCGCGGGCGCGAATACGTTAAAAAAACGTTTTTTTATTGTTTTTCACACGAACTATGCATGTTATTTGCATAATATGAACAATACTATATTAAAATATAGTGACGACTGAAACACAAAATGAATATTCCGATATGGTAAAGAAGGCAACTGTCGAGAAGTGGGGGTTTGACGAAATAAAAGTCAATTGAACTCAAGTGTATTATTTGCACTGAGTACTATCAGAGCGACGAAGACGGCAAGAAAGCGTTAAGTAAGTTAACCGGCGTTGTAAAATCGTTAGTTAATAAATGGATTCAAGGCACGACGACGATAAAGAAAAACAATGCTAACGATCATCTCAAAGCCCAGTATCATGTTAACGCAGTCAGAAAACTGAAGGAAAAGGCAGAGCAGAAATGTGACGAAGTTGATATTAGCGAGGCAGAGAAATCGGCAGCGGAAAAACAATCCAGCCAGTCAAGTATCTTGACGAATGTCAGAAAGATTAACGTTATGCAAAGAGAACAGCTGCTTAAGAAATTTCAACTGGTCCACTTTGTGGCGACTAAAAACCTTTCTTTCCAAATGTATGAACACTTTGCAAAGTTTGAGCGCGACACCCATAAAGTAGATGTCGGAAATGCATACTTGACAGATCGAAGCGGACGAGAAATGCTGGTGCATCTTTCAAGAGCTTTATTACAACGAAATGTCATTGATCCTCTCAACACAGGAGCACGACTGTACTTCAGTTTGTTGTACGATGGTTCGTCGTCGGCAAAAACAAATGATGAAAAGGAGCTGTATGTTATAAAGACCTGTGATAAAGGGCGACCCTCGTTTGATGTTCTTTCACTCCAAGAACCTGCCAGTGTTGACACAGTTGGTCTCAAAGCTGCCATGGACAAGGCTGTCGACGAGGCGAAGTTGACCATTCCACGAAAACATCACGAAGTCGGAGTGGGGTCTGACGGCACTTCAGCAAACAAACGGCTGTATCTTCTGGAAAAGGAAGATGTTGGTGACCATCTTGTATTCATTTGGTGTTCTTCCCACAAATTAGAGTTGGCTGTCAAGGACGCATTTAAAAATGTTATTCTGGATTCGGAAGCGCAGCAACAACTGGAGAACGAGTATTATTTGTTTAAAAAGGCTACTTTGAAGTGGAGACTTTTTAAACGTTACGCTGAAATTGAAGGGAAAAGAGCTCATCGGTACAAACGCCCTGCCGGAACGCGCTGGCTGCATCACCAGCAGATTGCAATCGACACCCATTTGCGAAACCTGAAAACCATGTTATCGTTTTCCAATGAACAGATCGAACTTCCGTACAATCAAACAATGAAGAAAGAGAAGGCGAGGCTCGAAGGTGTCAGACGCGAAGCGTCGAGTATCAAGCTACTTATTTACCAAGCTGTGAAACGTGATGTTATTGCCTATCTCGTGCCCTGTTCATTAACGCTGGAAAAAATCGACTTGATCATGCCCGAAGCAATAACAGCCATCGAAAGAGCGCAGAAGACAGTCGAAAAGCTCCACAAGAAAGTCGAAGAACTCGGCGATCAAGCGTTTCTTGCTGAAGATCTTTTCCCTACTTTGAATAAAGAAATTCTCCCTGAGCTGCAGGAGAACCAACAAGCACCCGTGCCTAGACAAACCAGAACGCGACGTCTCCCGTGCTATGGTTCAAGTTGCAAACTCCATTGAAGGGACATTAGCATCGCTATCGACGTACCTCGAAGACCGGATGAACGATATCACAACCAACCCTCTGTACACGGCCGCTGCAACTTTACTGGACACGAAGTCCTACTCTTTGAAGCCGGAGGTTGACGTGAAAACTGCTGCACATACCTTGGAAGAGCACTTCGAGGGGGTTTTGTCTATGGCTTCTAGGTATTGTATCATGTACAATACCAATGGCTTCTAGGTATTGTATCATGTACAGCTAGTTTAATTGTGCTTATATATAATATATATAATATATATAATGTTCTTTGGTTTCATTGTTTCATGTTTAATTGGGTCGGGTTTTTTTAGACATTGAGATTGAAATTTGTTTCTCTCACGTAGCGAGATTCTTGTCATCAACCACTCCAATGAAAGCATGGGAGAGTCTGTTTAGTCTTAAACAGAAGCTCGGAATTGGCAACATCCTCCAGATAGTTGAGATTTGCATTGTTCTTCCCGTGTCCAACGCAGAGGTAAATAAGTAAGCTATTATAAATGCATTATTTCGGTTCCCCGCATCTGATCATGGTATTCTAAAAGTTAAATCTATATTAATTTGAAATATGTTTCCTATTCAAATGTTGACGTGGTTTACAAACGTGAAAATATTCATTCTTAATCCTTTTCAGGTGGAAAGAGTTTTCTCATCCTTTGCAAGAATGGTGCGCAATGATCGAAAAAGCCTGAATAACCAGTCAATGGAAGCAGTGCTTCGAGTTCGTAACCGCAAAGTCATCACAACATGCGACTTTGAAAACGCGATGGAATTGTTCCTAACCGAATTTCCTAATGGTGAAATAAGATCAAATAAACGTCGTCTTGATGGAAATATGTCAACTCACCGCAGAAAGAAACGCACTCCAAGAGACAAAAGAAAAGGTCTTGATCTCAACCTTTCCTCCTCAGAATCAGAAGCGGATTCTGATTCCAGTCAGGGCAACAATGAAATTCGGGTACAGCCAGGGGAAGATCTTGACCATGGTCGGACGATTATTCATCGTCAGACAATGACCTAGACTATTAAGTTATCAGTGTTATTATATTGTTTATATTTTGTTGTTAAGCTTTCAGTCCATGACAAAAGACATTACGCATTTGTTATATATATTAAGAAAGAAATGTGCCTGGCCTAACTCTTACGTCTAAGGTCTTACCAGTTACCACGTTCTCGTTTGAGTTACCGCTGAGCTCGCAAAATTTTATTTATCGTAATTAAGGTAATCCTGTGTACTGTGTATCACTTCTTTGTTCGAATCGCTGTCATCGACGTCGGGTGCCGTGAACAACTGAAGATTTCATTCATACTTTACAAAATATTTAAATTTGAGCTTTCAGCGTCGGCTTCGGTTGATATAGAACAATCTTGATGGTTTAAAGACGACACGTCGGGAAACTTTGTTTTATCTTTTAGACTGTCGTGTGATTACCCTCAAGTTTATTCTTTCATACAATTTGTTGTTAATTACCACGATCTATTTTAAAACATTTTAAATCAGGAATTTGTTCAATTTGTAAAATAACAACAAATTGTCAAAAATTATGTCAAACGCCGGAATCTACGCTCGTTATAATATTCGTTATAATAACTTCCAGTTCCGTATGTACTTTACTTTAATTACAACTGCCGACGTGAATGCGGAAGGGTGCCGAAGTAATTGCCGAAGGAATTTAAGGTGATTTCATTGTGCGCCTCGGCAAAAAAAAATTGCCGAGGCATTGCCGAGGCAAACTCGAAAATTATCGAAAGACTTCGGCAATTATTTGCCGAGGCAAAAATAGTTGAATTTCGAGGGTTGGGAATGAGTTAAGTTCGTTGTGAATACGAATAAAGAAATGAATTATACCGCTAAGAAATCGACTTTAAGCGTATCCTACTTCAGGTCTAAATTTAAGTTCAATGGAAATTATCAAACTTATTGGTTATGCGAAAAGACGGATAACGGGTAACGTAGTGTTAACCCTATTAAAATTACGGGTAAGCTCATAATTAATACGGGTAAGGAGATAAATCTCATTAAAAATACGGGTAAGAGATCAGTCCTTACCGTTCTGGATTCAGTTTAAGTTTAGTGTAAATGTAGAGAGAAAGAGAGAGGAGAAAGAGAGAGAGAGAGAGAGAGAGAGAGAGAGAGAGAGAGAGAGAGAGAGAGAGAGAGAGAGAGAGAAGCAAATGGGACCAAAGCATACTTCTCAATAAAGGAACTAAAGAAAAGGATCGCTTTGGTCCCATTCAAATCATTTTTAAGCGTTCCGCATTAAGGAACACTTATAGGAACGAATTTCCCAAATGGAATTAGGAACACGACGACGTTCCTTATCGATTCATTCCTCTCCTTAGGGAACAAGTACGATACGTTCCTTCGCCAAGCGGAACAATTAGTTCCTTTGATAGGTCTTCTAAATATCATAACAAACACATGTCAACCAAAAAAACAAAAATCCTTCCTTTTCCTGTTCTCCCTAAACTGCACCGCCCATGTTGTGTATGCTCTATATAGTCTCATTAATAATCCGACTTTCCACCTCCCATATCGATCGTTAAGCGTAAAAGTAAAGTAATAGCTTGCTTAACAACTTAGAGTGCTGGAACAAAATATAAGAAAATGCTAATCATTATCGCCCTTATTGTCTTCATCACTTTCATCATTATCTTCCTAATGTTTGTTTTGCTGTACAAGCTGTCATAAGTTGTTAAACTTAGAAAATATTGAGCTCCAGACGGAACTCAAACCCACAACCTCCCGAATACCAGCCGGATGCTCTAACTGTTGAGCCACTAGAACTCAGATAGCATATTGAGAATGCTTACGATATTTATACTTGGAAAGGAGTCCTAAACCGTATGCGTGTCTCCAGCCTTGACTCGCATTGTCTCTCATCTGGAACTCATAGTTTTCTGAGTCTAACAACTTACGACAGATGTACCGCAAAAACAAACGAAACCTTACCAACATCAAGCTAAAAACACTATTTAGAAATAGAAAACAATCGTTAATTTGTTTCTTAACTTGTCATTTAAGTGACCCCGGTTACAGTATAGTCGCACTGTAAAAACAGAATGCAACTTACCTTGTGCTACCGACAAATCACATTCCTTCAAGAGTTCAGCAGCGGTGACTAAGGTATGTAAGCAAATCAACATCCGATATTTCTTGTTATCTTGGCTACGATGAACATTAAACTCGTCCATGTTTTTCTTTTCTTCTTGTTTCAGGATAAACCTCGTATAATCTGCCGTTAGGTTGGCGATCGTGTATGTTGGTGAAATGCAGTCTATTTCTTGTAATTGCAAGAGAAAAGGTTGAATATAATTCTCAATAGAAGTATAAATAGTTTGAAATTCTTTGCTTAATGGGACTTCTATAACATCAGCGGAGCGTTCTGATTTTTGCTCCTAAAAACAAAAATAATATGATATACTTTTAGGCATTTCGTTTGTCCAAATTCGATGCTTCTTATTGGGGAGTACCTATGATAAAACAGCACACTTTTGATTTTTTATTATTTCTTTGAGAATAGATGCTACATTTCAATCAGTTTTATACATGTAATTGATGGACGAATGTCAATTAAACTTGATAATTTGGGGAAAAATTAATATTCTATATTAGTATAATTTCAGACTTGAATATAATGATTTCTGCATTTTGATTGTGACATTGCGCGTAAATAATCTGAGACAATATTTCCGTCTAGCACACTGAATATTACATCACTAGTAATTCTTTGTCAACAAGTGGTTTGAAAAAGTGACTTATAATTATAAGAAACTGTGTTTAGTTTACTCGGGATTGCCAGTATTTTAATGTTTTAAAGTATGTGGTTTCAGAATTTGTCGGTTGTGAAGATTGTTGGGGTTTTTTTTTATTAAAATGGTGTCTGTATAGTTTTTGTTGAAACAAACAAAGATCCAAAATACTGAACAAATGTATTACTGAAAGCTGTACACACCTAATATCATAAATGTAATGTTACCCCAACACTTACTAGAATCTAATCGACCTTTATTCACATATGCAAGTGTATTTATACTTACAGGCTCATATATTATTCAGAACTCATCCAAGCATTCAATAACACCACCTCTCCCCTTCCTGGAGAACTGTTAGTATAAACATAATATTTCTAAACTTACTAACTATATCTCTTTTTCCTTTTTGAAATAATTTACTAACTCAAAAGATGATACTATCCATAATATAAATATATATAATACTGTCCGTTTAATAATGTCCGTTATATATTGTATCATTCTCAATATAACCATATCCAATCCTAAGAGCATTTAATCTCTATAACGTTTCGGTAATCGAATCTCTCTTCCACTCCTCGTTGTCATACGACTCGAACTCTCTCGCGTTAAACGACCCGTTATCTAGAACAGGAGTTTCTATAGATATATCAGCTCTTTCTCTTTCTTTGGATGGACAAACTCTTTGCTCTTCTGGAATGAATCTGAGATGTCGTCGGTTTCTCCGAAGTTGACCAGCTGGCGTCTGAACTAGGTAGGATCTCGGTGTGTGTGCTTTCCCTTTCACTATTCCCAATTTCTTTGTGTCTGGAATCCACACTTTATCTCCCGTCTGCAGTTCTGGAATATCCCTCACGCCATGGCAAACATCAAAGTTTCTCTTTTGTCTAGCTTTCAGGATTTTATCTGCTCCACGGAATTCCTCCAAATACCACCACTCCGGATTAAGTTGTTCCGGTGATGTAGGGACTGTTGAACGTATCTTCCTACCCATTAAGAGCTCCGCTGGGCTTTAACCACTCGCAAGAGGAGTTGAACGATAAGCAACTAACGCTTTATAAGGATCTTCTTCTTTCTTCAACATACTCTTTACGGTTTTAATAGTCCGTTCTACCTCTCCATTGGCTTGAGGAATTCTAGGACTTGAGGTGACATGCGTGAATCCATAATCTTCTGCAAACGTAATAAATTCTGTTGCCTTGAACTGGGGTCCATTGTCAGACACGACCAGTTCCGGGATTCCATGTCTCGAAAAAATACTCTTCAAATGGTTGACTACGTCACTTGCCGTCGTACGACTCTTTGACATTCTGGCAACTTCTGGAAATCGAGAAAAATAATCTACCACCAGAAGAAACGGGTGACCCTTCAGTTCAAAAAGATCAACCGCAACTTTCTGCCACGGTCTGTCCGGTAATTCTGATACGATGGCGGGCTCGACCGGATTTGGGCGTTCTCTCGCACAGATAGAACATTTCTGTACTTTTTTTTCGAGCTGTTTACTTAAACCCGGCCACCACACGGATGTCTTTGCTCTTTCTCTGCATCGCGTAATACCCTGATGGCCTTCGTGCAAACGATCCAACACGTCAGTGCGCTGCGAACTTGGAACTACCAGTCGGCTACCTTTCATCAATAGACCACTTTGTACTGTTAGTTCTCCTCTTACTGTCCAGTAGAGTTTCAAGGTACTATCAAGTCGAGCTTTCTCTGGCCATCCATTTGCACAATATCTCACGATTTTACAAATAACTCCATCTTGCTGCTGATGGACTCGCAGAGTATTAAGACGGTCGGCGGTAGCTGGTAGATCTCGGACCACTGAGGCCACATAAGCTTTGATCTCTTCTTCCTTCTTGGTCTCTTCTTCTGAGGATCGACTAGGAAGAGGTGCTCTCGACAGTGCATCTGCTGTTGTCAGATCTTTCCCAGGAACATACACTATATGGTGGGTCATTCTCATCAGGCGCATCCGGAATCTTTGAATTCTCGGTGGAAGACTGGCAAGGGACATTGATCCTAGGAGAGGAATAAGCGGTTTATGATCGGTCTCCAACTTGAATTCCTTTCCGATGACGTAATCAGCAAATTTCTCGCATGCCCACGTGACTGCAAGCGCTTCTTTTTCCACTTGGGCGTACCTCCGCTCTGTATCACTCATGGCTCGCGAGGCATAAGCCATTGGTCGCCAGCAGCCGTCGGATTGACGTTGCGTGAGAACTGCTCCTAAACCATATGACGAAGCATGCGAGACGACATATCCTAAACCATATGACGAAGCATGCAGAACTCATCCAAGCATTCAATAACACCACAATAAAAACAACGCTTTGTACAGGTGAGCAAGCATGAGTTTTACAATTCTTCGAATGTTGCAGTAGGTTATGCTCGGAAATTATCCATTGATATAGTCACCTCGACGTGGGTGACTTATTATTATTTGTTAAATATTTTACTGTAAAATCAGTACAGTATAGCTTAGATACTGCAAAACGTCCCAGATATGTACTTTTTAGGAAAAATATCACACATCTAGTAATTTTTTTCTGTATACCTAAAATAAACAAATGCTAAAACTTAGCATTAGCCAAGCAAGAACAAATATAAATGATTGAGGTGTTATCAACGTAAAAAACAAACAAACAAAAGAAAAACACAAAGAAAAAATCAGTCAAATGTAAGATTACATTACCTTTGAATTTTCATCTTTACCTTCATCTACTTTAGTTCGTTGAACATTCATGGCTTTGACAATGGCTTCTAAAGATATAGAATTTGGGATAAAATTACACTATAATTTTTGTAATATATATATATATATATATATGATTTAAAGATTTGTAATCCAGGCATTATGTTTTTGAATTTGTGTTCTCTGGATTTAAGTTTTTAAAAGTTTTGAACTTTCATAAAAAAACAAAAAACAAACTCTAACCACCTTATTTCTGACGAAGACTCGAAGGACCGAGTTTAAAGCTCAAAACTTTTAAAAACTTAAATCCAGAGAACACAAATTCCGACATTCCGTGAACAAAATCACACGTGCTCGTTTATATATATATATATATATATATATATATTTAAACATATTGAGCGCCAGGTAGATATAATATCAGTATTGAATGTGTTCTGGAGAGCAGCAGAGTATCTTGATTTTAAATATTTTTTAAAGAGACTATATATGTGTTAATTTCTTTTGTTTGATCTGAAAGTGTGTTCCAAAGTCTAGATGATCTTATGAAAAAACTGTTTGAAAATGTTTAGTCCGAGTCCAAGGTTTTGGTATTTTGAATTAATATATTATGTTTATTTGAATTTCTGAATGGTTAACCGGTAGATTTGGAAGGTAGTGAGATAAATTGATGTTGTATTTTCCATTTGAGCTACCATGAAGAAAAAGCAAGTCCTTAATTTCGTGCCAATACGAAAGCGGAAGAAGTTTGGTTTTTATTAATCTGTCTTTGTAATTGACGGACAACTTTGGAATGCCAAAGATATATGTTGTAGCTCGCCTTTGGAAGCCCTCGATATCTCTCATCTGATTGTTGATTGGCCAGACCATATCTCACTAGCATAGTCAACATGAGTGCAGCAATTTGAGCGAATTTTTTTCATCTAATTCTACAGCGAGTATAGTTCAAAGTTTACTGTAAAAACGAAGAAATTATCAATCAAATTAAGGGGCGGTAACAATGGTATTGGGTCAAGTGATTATTACCCATTCCTGCCTGAGCCAGCCAAAAATGCCCCCTTACTAAATTAGTAAACTTTAGTTTTACCCGGCTTGTAACATCAGATGCATGGCAGATGATAAGATTGTCCTTTTTGTCAAAATTATAGTGATTTTGACAAAAAATGTTCATATTACTTGGATTACTATGTTTATATTAATCAAATCATCATAAATTAATTTTTTTGTTTTTGTTGCAAAGTGGTTAATATATACCTTTAAATATTTTATTTTATTAAATATTAATTAACAAATTGTTGAATTAATTTTCTCATTTTGCAGGACCGCTACACAAAGAGTGATGCCAAAACTTCTCAACAAAAGAAAAGGATTGTTGATCTCCAAGATGATTTCACTCATGTTTACTTGTGTCATTGCTGATTGGATTGTTGTTAAGTACACTTTGAAAATACCAACATTCTAAATATGCTGACACTATTGTAAATACCGCTGACGATTTTCTTAAGGAATCAGTTTCTTTTCTTCCCGCCACGCGCGGATTTAGGCTTGCCTCGTTAAATATTACTAGCTTACCAAAGCATATCGATGAACTTAGAGTTTTACTTGTCGACACCCCCATTGATGTGCTAGCAATTAACGAGACAAGGCTTGACTCTTCGATTAGTGATGGCGATGTGTATATTCCGGTTACGAAATTATCCGTCGTGATAGAAGTACAAACGGCAGATTCGGTGCAGGTGTTTGTTTTTATATTCTATGTAGTATAAATTATTCACCTCGCCTTGACCTATGTATTGATCAACTCGAAAATCTGTGTATTGAAATTCGAAAACCGCGATCGAAACCTTTTCACATCGCGACCTGGTACCGACCACCTGATTCGACTGTTGATAAGTTTAAGTTTTTTGAGACACTTGTTGGCAAGCTTGATGCAGAAGGCGTAGAATTTTATTTGATGGGAGACATGAACTGCAATTTAGCAGCGCCTCAGTTGGATCATAATTCAAATTTGCTGAACAGCACAGCTGAACTTTTTAGTGTGCACCAACTCATTAGTGAACCAACTCGTATTGCTAAAACATCGTCAACCTTGATTGAGTTTGCTCCGGTGTCGCTCATATCGGCATTAGCGACCATAGTCTTACTAAGGGTCACTGTACAGTGACTTATAGGAAATTTAAAGATTTTGATCCAATCAATTTTCGTAATGATATTAGTTTACAGAGTTGGGACAGTATAGATATGTACGATGACCCGAACAGTATGTGGCGTGCTTGGAAAAAGTTATTCTTTAGTGTAGTTGACAGGCACGCCCCCATACGTACAAAACGTGTTATTCGGGCTTTTAAATCACTTTGGATCACATCGCATTTAAAACAACGTATGCACGAAAGAGATATTTTAAAGTTAAAGGCGACTCTATCTAATGATCCTAGGGATTGGTTTGTCTTCAAGAAATGTCGCAACTCTGCTAGACTTCTCCGTGAATGCGCTGACCTGATCGAAGATTCTCTTTGTTTGATTTTTAATCGTTCCATTATCACAGGTATTTTTCCTGATGAGTGGAAGGTTTCGAAAGTTATACCGTTATTTAAACAGGGGAACGTGCTGATTTGAATAACTATCGCCCCATTTCAATTATTTCGGTTGTAGCTAAAGTTTTCGAGAGGATAATTTACGATCAGGTCTTTGCTTTTCTAACGGAAAATAATTTATTGTCTAGCCACCAATCAGGGTTCCGATCCCTTCCTTCTACAGTAACTGCATTACTAGAGGCGACTGACGATTGGGCATATAATATCGATCGAGGTGATGTGAACGCTGTAGTTTTCTTAGATCTTAAGAAAGCTTTTGATACGGTGGATCACAATATTCTGTTATCGAAATTAAACGAATATGGCATTAGAGGCGTCTCGAAAAATCGGTTTAAGTCTTATTTGACCAATCGCAATAAAAAATGTTTTGTGAACGGTTGTCTCTCATCAAACCGTTCACTATCGTGCGGTATCCCTCAGGGAACAATTTTGGGGCCATTATTGTTCATACTTTATATTAACGATTTACCAAATTGCTTCTCTCATACTCAGCCTCGAATGTATGCTGATGATACTCACTTAACTTTAGCTAGTGACAATATTGATGCCATAGATCATAATATGAACCAAGATCTTGCAAATGTCAATGAGTGGCTTATTGCGAACAAGCTAACTCTTAATAAATCGAAAAATGAATTCATATTAATCGGATCTAGACAAAAAATAAGCACTTTTGATTAATCACCGTCAATAACAATTGATGGGACTCCTATAGAACAGGTATCTAATTTAAAATCTCTCGGTTTTATATTGATGAGAATCTTTCCTGGAATATACAAATCAATAAGTTGTCTAAAAAGATTGCCTCTGGGATCGGAGCCCTGAAGCGCATTAGAACATTTGTTCCCCACAGGACGCTGCGGTTGGTATTCAACTCGCTGGTGAAACCACATTTTGACTACTGCAGTGTTGTGTGGGGAAGTTGTAATAAAACCCTTGCTACTAAAGTTCAAAAGTTGGGTTTTAAAACTCGGGTTTTAACATTTTCTAACTATGATGCTAATGCAGATGATTTGTTTGAAGAACTTGGCTGGAGAAAACTAGAATCTCAGCGCCAAATTAGTAAAGCTATTATGCACTATCTTTGTTCTAAATTTGTTGACCGTAGCAGCGTTACAAATTACTCTTTAAGGAATACTGAGAACAAGCTTGCTATTCCATTTTCCCGCACCAAATTTCTTAAAAATAGCTTTGCCTATAGTGCTGCAACCTCGTACCCAGGGTTTTTCTCTGCGCCCGCTAGAGAAAAGACCCTGGTAGGAGCTGCTGACGATTTGCTGACGGTGCACCGAGCAAAAAATTTAATACGGGAGGGGATGTTCTTTTTGTTATTTTGGTGAGTTCTGTCGTCTACGCCGGCTAATCTAGTTGTTATTAATAAAGACTGAAATGTTTCTACCTGGTTGTCGATTATCATTGCAAACACTTACTGGTCAATAATTACTTGTTTAAAAATGGAGACATCAATTGAAGATTACTCATGCCTAAAACATTGTCTTGGCTAGCTGAAAATTCTATCTTCGATTTATCGCTTTGGAATTTTAAAGCAGGTTAGTTTTCGCACTTTATTTTTTTACAATAGCAGTGGCAGGTCGATCAAACAGTTCGAAGTCTGGCATCTTCATTTGGTACCAAGTATAGAGCATTGTTTTCAATTTAAAACCAGTATAACGCCAATGGATATTGTACTAAAAACTTAAGTTATCTGCCATTTTTTGAGTTCACTACATGCAATGTTTGGCCTAACCTTTATATATATGACCTTTCAGTCAGCAATAGCGATTATTCATCGTTAAGTATAAAATATGTGATTTTTAACAGTGTCCCACGTTATTTTGTCACTGATTGTAGTTTATAATGAAGTTAAGTTTTGTCGTTGAAGTATGCAGAAGAGTTTTTCAGTTCTGATTTAAACGTTTGTACGTGTTGTTTCAATAACATTTCTTACAAAATTCTAAGCCTCAAATGCCAAGATATAATTACACAGTAAAACCAACTGCTGTTTTGTATAATTTTAATGATATCTGCGATTCAAGAAGGGGAGAGAGAAATTTGGAGTCGGAAACATGAATTAACTAATAAACAGATAGTTTATATTGTGCCGAGTTTCAGGAGTTTTTCATTTTTGTTGAGTTTTGTCGGTTATTGTTTACTTTTGTCAAAATCGGTCGCAAAAACATATGAAAACGAAACATATGAAAGAACAACAGCACATTTTTTACGTACCTTTTTGTCATGTTGGTTTTCGGTTGAAGTAAATAAAGATCCGGCCATTTCTATCTTTTTTAAATGCCGTCGAGGAGTGGAAGTACTGCATCTTTTAACTCTAGTAAAAGTGGCTTGGCTTTCAGAAATAACATACTTGAAGGTCTCGAAACTGTAAAGTCGCCTTTCACAAGCTCTGCAGACCAAACGTGGAACTGAGTCGGCATTAGGAATTGAAGCACAGTATATATCTTCCGCGGTCGATAAGATCTTGTTCTTTATTTTGAATAAATGTTTTTGAGTGTCGCACATCACAAACAGAACGACACAGGCGACAGCAATTTGTGTTTATATTTTGAGTTGCGTAGATTTTTCTTGGACTTTCTGGTACAGCTTTACTTAATGACATTGCTCAATACTGATATTATGTTTTTACATTCAATGGGGGTGGTGGCGTCAGCAGCTCCTACCAGGGTCTTTTCTCTCGCTAGAGTGAAAAACCCTGGGTACGAGGTTGATAGTGGTGCTGTTTTGTGGAATAGCCTTCCGATTGAGTTGCGACAAGCGGAAAGTCTAAATGGTTTTCGCACTGGCTGCAGCTGTTTCTTACTTTCTTAGTTTTTAATTTTTTATTTATTGACAACACACGGTACTTATGGAAAGCAGGTTCTTTGCGTTTTGTCTTTTTTTTTATTATTGTTTTAATTAGGTATAGGACATTTTGTAATATATTATATAGTAGTTTGTAACTTTGTATTTTAACTTTTATATAAATCCTTTTCATTAACACACCTATACAATAACATGCACACCTTAATGTGTGTTAGAAAACCTAACTTAAGGTGTGCTAAAATTTGGACAACATCTTTTTTAGAGTTAATATTTAAGGAAATTTCAAACTAAACAGTAAGAGAGCTCAGTAATGTTTACAAAAAAATAGAAATGCATAAATTAAAGCCTAAGCTTGGTTTTCATATACTTTAAAGCATAACAGCCAGTCACATTGTAATTCCATCATAAAATTTTCATCAAACTCCAAGGTTGTAAGGGGCACAAATTTGAAAAAAATATTTTCATTGACCAACCAAATGTTGCTATAAGTAAATTTTTCTTGATTTAGGAAATATATTGTAAAAACAAGAATGTGACTAGAAATTTTTTCTTTCTTGAGGAAGAATATTTTCTTAATTCAACAAAATTTTTCTTGATTGAAGATTATCTGTCTTTCCAGCTGATAATCTTTATCTAATTTCAACATAAATCATCTTAAAAATTTTTATTTTTTTCTTGAAACTAGATAACTTGACAAGAAAATATTGCTTGTTTTAAGACAAATTATCTTGTCAAGATAAACGATCTTATATAAATAAGTTTTGTGGAAACACCACGTAAAATATTTCTTTGCTAAGCTTTCGGCCTGTTGACTCAGGCTTTCATCAGAGCAATGATAAACTAAGCAACTGATCAATTAAATCACGTATATACTGTATATTATAAGAATACAATGGCGTATCACGTTAATTTTATTAATTAGAAAACAAAATCAAGAATGTTCTCCGAATAGGGCACACCACGTCCATTAAGGTGGTCTTACACCCAGAAAATATTTTTCTTTACATTTAAGTATAAGACAAAATAAAGATCATATTATTGTAGCATTTTAAAGGGTAACCCTGAAAACACTCTATTCTACTCTTGTGTTGCCATGGTAACCAAGATAATTGCCCCCTATGGTGAGAAAGAGCCCTTAAATTCAGACCTGATAACACATGAAGGAGTGCTCTGGGAAATGTTTTTAATGGTTTATTTTATCAATAGATACGTATTCTAGAAGCTAAACCTAAAAAAATGGAACAATTATTAGTGTTTTCAAAAATTTTGGAGATTCTTAAAAAAAATAGCAATTTTTAAAAATTAAGCGAGCGTACAGTGTACTATAAAGGAAAAAGCTTTACAATACTTCTCAGTTTTATAGGTTTAGTTCCTAGATACTTGTTGTATCTTCCAATATTGAAAAGTTCATAACAGTTGGTTCAAAAGTCATGGAGATGTGCTGTCTGAAGTATACACTTTTTGATGAATTTTACGATTTGGGTAAAATTGCTTTAAAGTTAACATAAAATGTTATGTTGACGTTCATTCGGCAAGTCTTACAGCAGCGGTAAAATGGAATGAAATGGCATTTAGAACAAGAAAGGACTGATTTAGTTACGTTAAAATTCAAATAATAATTGTGTACACATTTATATAAATAGTTAGGATAGTTAGTAGTGTTAAATAAATAAATAAATAAATAAATAAATAAATAAATAAATAAATAAATAAATAAATAAATAAATAAATAAATAAATAAATAAATAAATAAATAAATATTAAATAAATAAGTAAACAGAAGCCAAACCACAAACAATGAATGAAGAAAACAACAAAATACTGTGGCTACAAGACAGCACTGAGGAAAAAACACCATCATCAGTTAGCCGTGGAGGAAGAACATGTTGTGTACCTCACTGCCATAACAATAGTAGATAAATGCCTGATATTTCCTTTCATAAGATTCCAGTTGAGCCAACATTAAGGAGGAAGTGGTTAAAATTACTTAAAACAAAAGGCTTTTGTAACCCTAGCTCTAATCACTGGGTATGTTCAGCTCACTTTCCAGGAGGGAAAAAAACTTATGAGAATAATATTCCTACAGTTATGCCAGAAACTAGTCCAACAGTAAACAGAGAAAAGGTGTTCAAGAGATAGCAGAGACTATGCCAAATGCACAAGAGCCCATTTTGAGTGAACATGAATCTGGAGAATGCATGCAACCTGTACATGTAGCTGAAAATCTTCAAGAACAGCTTCAACTTCTCCAGAAAAAACATGATGCATTGCAGGGGAAACACGACACATTGCAGAAGAAATATGATGATGACATGAAGACAATGGAGCAACAGTTATTCCGCATTTAACGATTTATAGGCAGTGATCACGATTTATACCAGTTTCCCTGACTATAGCACATTTAAAGTATTTTTTTTTATTATTTATCTCCTGCATGCAATAGCTTGATCTATTATGGATCTAGTACAGGTAATTTAAGCTCACAACAGCAAACAAAACGGAGCAAACCAAGGTCAATATCTCCAGAACAGGAATTATTTATGGTGTTAGTTAGATTACGTTGTGGTTTACTGATTGAAGATATAGCACATCGATTCAGTTTGTCATCATCGCATGTTTCTCGGATCTGGATCACATGGCTTACCTTTCTTCACCAACAACTCAGAATGCTACCAATTTGGCGAAGCCGTAAATTTGTTGATGACAACATGCCTGACTGTTTCAAGCAAACCTTTCCACAAACAAGAGTGATAATTGACTTTATTATATGTCTTGCGAGTCCGAACTGGCGTATTGAACGCTGATTGGCTAACGTGCGAGTCCGTACTTTACCGTACGGACTCGGTGTACGGACCCGCACAAAAACAACATACAAAAAAAATTAAAAATTATAAAAATTAAAAATTAAAAAAAAATGAAATAAAAAAAAAAATAAATAAATAAATTATATTCTTAAAAATTATAAAAAAAAATAAAAAAAAATATATTCTTAAAAATTATATTCTTTTCAAAATGTTTTCCCTTTTGGTTGTTTTGTTGTCAATTATATCGAATCGCGACTATGAGACCGCTCAGCCTCCGCTTGCGCTGACGTGCAGGAAGACGTACTGTCTGATAATGTTTTCTCTAAATTATTTCCCGTTGTTGTGGAGACATATAATAAATTCCTTATTAACCTCACAAGCTCGGTCCGTACAGGAAAATATTTTGCTTTCGATCTTTTGAGTACAGACCTCGCCCTTCGGGCTCGGTCTGTACTCAAAGATCTCAAGCAAAATATTTTCCCGTACGGACCTCGCGCTCGGTTAATAAGTACTTAGTACTGAGATTTATATTGAAATGCCATCCTCATGCAGAAGCCAGTCAGTCACATTTTCAAATTACAAACATCATAACACTGCCAAGGGGCTGCTGGGCATCTCTCCAAATGGGTACCCAAGCTTTGTGTCGAGCCTTTATGGAGGGAGAACAAGTGACAAGAAAGTCACAAATGACTGTGGAATTTTGAAACTTCTGGATAGAGGTGACCAGATCATGGCAGATCGTGGGTTTGATATTGAAGGAGACCTCCCAGACTGGGTAACCCTAGATATTCCTGCCTTTTTGAAGGGGAAAGTCACTTTCAGTTGAAGAAGAAACATCAACAAGAAGAATAGCTTCTGTTAGAGTCCATGTTGAAAGGGCCACTTCAAGAATAAAGAGCTTCCGAATTTTACAACAGGTGTTTCCAATAACATCAGCTCAAAATCTAGATAAAATCTGAACTGTTTGCTCATATAACAGTTTATTTATGCCCCCTTTGATATAGGGCATATAAAAACATTGCATTTATTGTTTTTGAAAAGCAACATATAAATTATACATGTATATTGACAAAAACATGTTGATTAAATGTGTTGTTAACAAATTAAAAGTGCTTTACTAAAATTGGAAGAATATGTGTAAAATAAAAATTTGTGAGCTCAGGCAGCATTTCCTTTTCGCACAAGTCCTGGTCAAAGTATACTCTTTCAACATACAAGTCTTTGCTATTATAAACAATGAAGTCAGACCACTGCACTTTTAGGATTTGGATTTTACAAACAAAATTAATCTTGGTTGTAAGTGCATGCGTTGTACTTGAGTTGGTTTTTTTTTAATTATCTGCATAGTTTTACTTATGCTTTTTGTATTATAATAGATAACTATACATCTTAAACATTTTATTGTAAAATAGCTAGTTATATTAATTGTTGTAATTTTTAAATAAGTATTGTCGAGCATTTTTAACATGAGCCTCTGGCTCGGGAGACTGGGCAACCACTCCCTATGCCACCGACGTTAAATAAATATTCGTATTCGTATTCGTATAAGTAGTGCTATGGTTCCTTGCAACTGATAATAATATACATGTTGTTGTTTTTAATTAACTTTACCATTATTAATACTTAAGTAAAAGGTACGGTCTTTACATACTTCTTCAATAGTTAATTCTCTTTTTGAGTAGGGACACCTAATCTCACCAATGCCAAAAGGCGAAACCTCATGTGTATCACTGATTAGAAAATATGGACTAGCACCTAATAGGGGGGGGGGGCGGAGCATCTGCATAATTGGTGGCCCAAAAATGCATGACCCACCCCCTTTCGTCGGCATAAAACCAGCTGACCCACCTCCAGGTATTGGCTGGAAATAACATGACCCACCCCCAAGTCAATTTTTGATTAAAATGTAGGTAAATGGAACCATACCGGTGTTATAATTGTGTGTTTGTGTAGTATTTAGCGTTAATTTGAATGGTTAAACCATGGGGAAGTTCTATAAACAACTAAACCACATGATGAGCACACTTTAACTGTTTGGTTTTGAAGTTCCTTACAATTTAAATATGCTTCAATGGCTGTGTCTTCATTGTCTTTACCCTACTTACAAGGTGTTGGAATTCTTTGCTTTGGTGACTGGCTTTGCAACTTATTTAAGAGTGACTTAGGATAGTTTTGTTTCCTTCGCTTAAAAATTAAAGACAGCACCAAAGTTTGAGGCAGTCAGTCGTCAGTCTCAGCTTTCGTTCCTTATACCATTTTTCACAATCAGATTGGCCCCTAGTGTTCCTTTCAATTTCCAATGTTGTGTCATGTGTTGTACAGTACCTCAATTTTCTTCCACAAATGCATATTATTTTCATCTACATATGTTCGGTTTCAGTTATAAAATGTTTTTGCAGAAAATCATGTGAAAATGGTGGAAGTGACTTTAAATCTCTTGTCCATGGCCGCAGTATTTTGTTGTTTTCTTCATTCATTGTTTGTGGTTTGGTTTGGCTTCTGTTTACTTATTTATTTATTTAATATTTATTTATTTAACACTACTAACTATCCTAACTATTTATATAAATTTGTACACAATTATTATTTGAATTTTAACCTAAGTTAAACTAAATTATTTACAATTCTATAAGATAATGCAGTAAATTAATTATCCAATATGCAATATAAAATTTATAAAACAAATTAAGCCTTTATAAACAGTTATCAAACCACAGTAAAAAATTAAAACTGTGCCAACAGCCTCGACAGCTTGGAAAATCAACTTTTCAGCTAAATACTTATACTAACCTACATTTAAAACCTACTGCAATTAATGAAGTTAAGAAGCCTCTTCCACGATTACAAAGAAATTCAGAAACAAAATACCAGCATAACGCTTTTTTTCAAGTTAACGCTTTTGTAAAAGACCTGAGCGTTCCCGTTGACAAGGAAACCGGGCTTACTGGCGCCAAAACAAATTTAAAGGTCTGTCTCTTTGGTATTAAATGTTTATCGAACGTCTGATCGTAATTAAGGACAAACTTGCTCGAGATTGCAGAGACGAAAAAGGCATCAACATGTATTCCGATGCTCAAAATATTTGCGATCTAAGTAAATTAGGCATTGCCGCTTAGTCCTATAACAAAAGATTCTTACGAGATTAAATATCCAAGTCTACTCACTTACAAATGTGCAGTAAGACGCTTCTTCTAGAATGTTTATCTTCGAACAGCCATTGTTTGTCCAGTCAACCCGAGTCAATATTTCCAACAGAAATCGCCGCGATTGCCTTATATTTAGTTTAGGGTCCGAGTAAAAACCTCCCTAACCGTAAAGATCAGTTTTGTTGCTATTTTATTTGATGATACTCGTTTAAAAAGCAAAAGTCCTCTACCACACAAAATCCCCGCTCCTCTCCTGCCATTTTGCTTGGCAGATGAGCGTTACCATTTTTTGTTAAAATGGGAAGGGTCCATTGAAGATGACAATGCATAAGATGCACAAACAACATCCCATTCTCCACAAAAAACAAGTAATATAATTTCACAAAAACTTTCACAAACACGACTTTAATCACAACTTTAGGCCACCCGACGAACACATGTGCCGCAAGAACTGTCTCACAACGATTAGTTATGTCCTGTGTTGCAAATCTGCTACAGTGCAATCAATTTCATATCAAATAAGTAATAATTTGTGTAAGTACCATGGTTATTATATATTGCTGAGCGTTAGACTTGAATCATTTTTAAGAGCAAATAACAACATCCTCTTGCCCGGACCTCATGCATGTAAACAAATAAGATCACCGAAGAACCTAGCATGCGAACCCAGACGTATTTTTCTGTTCTCGTATCTAATGCACAAATTTATTTTCTAATTAAACAAGGCCTCAATCAACATGTCAAAATATTGTAGTATAACAAGGGGTTGAAACAAATTATCGCTTAATGATTAAAATTTGTCACCATGTAAAGACACAAGTATTTAATATTATTTTTCGTTTTCCCCCTTACTAAAGGGGGGGAAAAGGGGAAAAAAGACAATCAGAAATTGATAAATTAAAGGACAAGCTTCACCAGGGAATTGTGGAAGGTATGTCAATGTTTTATACTATAGTTTACATAAATGGAAATTGGGTTTCTGAATGACATGGCATTCTTTGTACATCAATAACTTTACAACTCGTATTAAAGGGAATTTTATTTTGTTTTTAAATGTAAAAAGATCTATTCCCAAAACTAAAACCATGTAAATTTAAAAAGAATGTAAGACTTGCTTTAATATATATCAGTATCTATTAAACAAAGTGAAGTTCTACATAATTATCGAACAGTTTTGAAAACACATTCACTATGGTGATTGACAAAAACTTTTAGAAATTTAACAAAGTCGATACGAAAGACGTGGAGAAAAAAGCTAAAAAGTAAAAACTAAAAAAATGTTTGTTGAAATGCATTATTTACAAGGTATTTATCAAAACAGTACATGATACCATAGTTAGCAGAACATATACATGGTTTGGAAGCTCTATTGTCTTTCAACATGAAGCATGGTCATGTTGAACTGACAATGGAGTTCCTTATATGGAAGTAAATTCTATGGACACGAGACGATGAAGCACCACAACACGTGACGATGAAGCTACTCGCTAATTAAACCCGAGCGTTGCTATTGGATGACTGTTTCATTATACAGAAAATACAATACCGTGAAATTGCACAAATTTCCATAAACTTGAACAAAAACATAGAACAATCACTTTGGACGAGTTTCCAAACCATGTATATGTTCTATTAACTATGATGATACTGGGAAAAGTTGTCTGAAGCCCTTAACTGTACAGACTTACACTGTAGTCTGGTGCATCCACAACTTCTCCCAGCACACTGACAAATCATGTTGTGTAAAAAGTTAATTACTTTTCCCTTTGTTCGTTCATATTTACACGTTTTCTTGCTCTTTTTGTGAGCTGTTCATACTCTAAGACCCAAACAGTGAAATAGAATTACTGAGTCTCATGCATATGGGGTGTTAATTGAGACACCAATCGATTAATCTTTCAATAATTATTTTTCTACCCAACATTGTTATTCTGCACCATTGATGGTCATTATTTTATTATATCATAGCATGCTTAGCTTTTGCATACTCTCATTTGTTCCATACCAGTAGCTTATCAGCTCATATTCTATTGGTAGATAAATCAACAAAAAGCATGGCTAAACGAAACAAAGAAATTGAAGTTTTACTTAAGAATCACGGAATAGAGTTTAGCTATATAACAAAAAATTATACCGTGACATAATATACAGTATGATTTGGGGCTTAAGACATAACTGTTAATATATATATATTATTTACCGGCTGGGAGGTGGTACTGTACTGTACTGTACTGTACTGTACTGTACTGTACTGTACTGTACTGTACTGTACTGTACTGTACTGTACTGTACTGTACTGTACTGTATTGTTAATTGTATGGTACTGTTCTGTAGGGTTATGATTTATAATAACACAATTTTCTAAATTAACCCACTCTAGAAATAAACATCCACAAAAACAACCCAATCTATATTAAAGCTTTAAAATGTCTGTACTGTTTGCTTACTTGTATAGAGGTTGCCAATACTCAATGTGTCCACCTGCAGTAGCGATAATAAAAATCCCTCTTGATTGCATGTCACAATCGCAACCTCTTCGCAATCTTTTATTAGGCTTTTATTTTTTGCCATGAATGACCTAGTACCTATAAAAGTAAAATTTCATTACTGTAGTTTAGATTTCAACATTGAAAAAGCATGCCTTTTGCACTTAGTTGTAGGCTGTCATAACCACTTGACATGTCTGACTTTTAACCCTTTCACTCCCAACTAGCTGATAGGTCTTCCATTGACGAGTAAAACCATCCGGCATTAGAACGAGTAAACTAAATAACAAAACTGCCAAATGGCAACATTGTACATGTGAAGGAAAGGGTTAACAGCTTTATTAACTAATCTTTTTAGATCTTTAGATCTTTTTGGCAAAGATCACACCTAAGCAGGAACTCTTGGTAATTATGTAAATCTATGTAGTATTTTGTAATAAAAATATTGACACCATTATTTCTTTCCTAAAAAGCAAATCTTTGAATACCTTGATAAACTGATGCATTGTCCTCATTTCTATCAGGGGTTGTTTCAGAGTCTAGCTCCTTGAGTATTTCACATGGGTCTATTAATTTAACATCGAAATTCGTATCAACTAGCCACATACCTTTCGTATACAATTAACTATTACGCAACGACAAAATTTTCTGAATGCATTCACAAGTTACCTTTGTTTTGCTTACTACAGTACTCTAGGAACGGTCTTAGTTTTGTTGCTGTTCCTTTGTTTTCCACCAACGGTGAATGCCTATCACAGAATGTGGATTTGTATTCAGGATTTCTTAGACAAACATCTAGATAATTAATTTCCCCTTCATATCCAGCAATAATTACTGGCACAGGAAACATACAATGTGCATAACATAACTTCCAGTTTCCATCTAACACATATAACTTTCCACAGCCTTTAAAAAGCGAAAGAGAATCACTAGGTCACCCAAAACTGCATAACCAAACTCAATTACATTAACAGCAGCTTTTCAAAATTGAATATAATACAATATTTAAAATTCGATGCACTGTACCTTTATTTTGACAACTTTGATAGCATTTGTGATTGTACGATGTTGACATTCGGTTTCTCACAATAAATTCAGCAGCAGCATCCTTGGAGCCAGCTAAATTTGTACAAATGTCATCTTTGATGAATAACCACTTGTCTGCTACATTCATATCCAAAAGCTCTTCATACAGTTCACATTCCCAAAATGCAGCAGCGACAGATTTTCGGTTAAATTCACCAGGAATATGAGCTTTAAAAAACACATGTGTATATATTTACTGCATGTTCTAGTGTATTACAAATGTCTGACTTTCTATGCTGCAGGCACTTGTTATCCATTTGTGAATACACAATTTAAAATTTGAAAGCGGATAATGAATGAACATGTGAACATTATATAATTTCCTATAAAAAATGTAGAAAACCTTCAATGTCCTAGTTTTGTCTGACTCATTCTAAGAAAATTAGGAATGAAGTTAAGTTTGTTTACTTTAAAGACATACAGTAATAGAGTAATTATTTATTTAACTTTGGCACAGAAACATCAACACAGCTTGAGCCAATTACGTTAGAGACCTATAGCTTAAATTACAATCATAGGGTTGGATTTAATACAGTATATCTAGTCAGATAGTGAATACTGTACTATCCATTTAAATAAACAATTATTGTACGAGGTTGAGTATGATATTTAACAGTTATACCATGAGCTCGAGTCGTATATGAGCTCATAGCCAACGAGGCGCTTCGCCGAGTTGGCTATTAGTTCGTATACGACGAGAGCGAATGGTTATATAACTGTTTTATTATATAGCCAAGCACTGTACAAGAGACAAAATTACATGCAGCGAAATGTTTCAAACGACAAACTTCCGGCATAGGCAACTAATACTTCCGCCATGCGTAATGATGCATTCACATAGAGTTTCTCGCTGAGCTGTTCGGTAAACAGGTTTGAAATGTTGCATAAATGTTGCTCGAGAGGCAAAAAATGTGTTGAGCAGATCAACAAAAAAGATTAAAAGGTACCTTTATGAAGTCAAAAGGTGGGTCAGTTGTTTATATTAGCGTTGCTGTCGTGAAAAAGGTTTTGATTTCATGCAAAAATGAAACTGAAACACCTTCGGCAGTGAAACTAAATTACTTAGTTGGTTGTTTTTGAAAAAGAACATGCTTTTTACTACTCCAAATGCTTATCTAAATAAAAAATGTCTCTTTACTGGTGATCTCCTACGTTAATGTATTTTTACACAATGTTGTTTTTTTATACATTGGTTTGAGGGTGCTGATGTTTTTCTGTATAAAAATCCGTCAATTTCAACTCTTTTCGGCAGTTTAAAAAAACGTGCCGCCATCTTGTTTTTCCTCTACTAGTAGGATATGAGCTGATAGCCTGGTAGTAGGGAACCAATCAGATTACGCAAAAGCTCATATACGATAGCATGCTATATAATAACAAGAATTATCCAGACCGAGAACTTAGGTGCACTTTGAGGCAGTGACGTTATCATCACCCAATAATTAGTGTGTATAGAGCGTTTTCATCTAACGTCACGGCGGCCATATTGGTGTACCAAAACAATGAAATGGCGGCCATATTGGTGTACGGTATGGGAATTAGCTCTTTCTTATTCAAATATTTCGTATTGTTTCACCATCCCCATGGGGCCACCGATCACGTGAGTGAAAACGCTCTATACTAATAAACTGCAGATTCTATAGAATTTTAAAACATGAAGCACTTACAGTACCTTTCTCAGCTTTGTGCTTTAAGATTTTCTTTTCACTGGGCCCTATATTTTGTTATACCTTGTCTAACACAGCAGTTATATGGTATAATACAGTATTGATAAAACAATCATTACTTTTCCACTACCTGAACTATTAGATGGAGAAATCATTTGAACATCAGCATCCATTGTCTCATCATCCATTGATATATCATTGTCCATGAACTCTTAAAAATGTTCAACATTGCATAACATTCTTATATAGCACAGAATATGTCACATTTAAATTTAATAAAAAGTACTATATACCATTAGAAAATCCAGTAGCCAGGTTCGGTTGGCTCCCTTCATTCGCATCTTCTTTCACATATGCTTGCCGTATTAAAAGAAATACCAGTTGAAAACAACTTACATGTCATTGGGTTACACCGTATATTTAACAAATATTAGACAAGTTGTTTGCGAGCAGATAGACGACGTTTCAATTTTATTATCAATTTAAAGATTACCTGATTCAAAGTTAACCTTAATCTCCTCACTAAAAGTTTCATTACAAGAAACAGAAAATCCCTCAAATGATACAAAACAATGGTTTCTGCAAAACATATAGAGATACAATTATATTTATACGCTTTTTCTGATTTTAAAGCATACATGTGTTGACTTGATGAATATAAAAACACTTACATGAGAGACGGTATCCAACTGTACAGCTTTTTGTCCATATACACAACATTAGCAACTTCGACAATATCATCTTTGGCGGCTATTTCATTCGGATAGTAGGATGATACCCCGCTTGGCTGCGTTATCATCGATCGACCGTAAGACACGTACTTTACAATCTTGACATCGCAAACAAACTTTTGTGCATGGCTTCGGACCGTTGAGGGTATACAGCGTACAGCTGCTGAGTGGATTCGGGGCGGATAATGATGCACCACAATTTAGGCAGTCCTTCACGGGAGGAGCAATAAAACCACCGTAGTTCAACCCCCCTTTTCTTGGTGAGACTTTGTAATGCTTCTTCGAAATGAGCATCATGGTTTCTCAACAAAGAAAATTTAGGCACGAATTCTTCTATGAAACAAACGATCTCCCCAACCAACTCCGTTGTAAGGTTTTTCTCCGGACTGAGTGAATTCACAATTTCGAATATCGACACTTTTTTAACATTTAATTGGCTTTTAAATTTTTTTATAGTGTTTAAAAGCTCCTTCTCTTCGTGGATTTCGCGCAAAATAGCTTCTGGCGAAAAGTCAACTTTTGTCCTTTTGCCTTTGGATGCCATTTTGACAATTTGACTATAATTGGTACCAGACTTCCACGCGGGGAACTATTTATGGGGGCTACGCGGGGCAACTAGCCAACTACGCAACTACGCGTAGTTGAACCGTAGTAGCAAAAAACTCTTCATATAACTCGCCTCTTATGAACAAAAACTGGTAGCGGAGAAGTGTTTCGGCATGAATAGTTATCGGCAGATTCATCAGTAGTTAGTTTTGAAGGAGTTTGTTGCTGCAGAAATATCGGGAGAAATAAAAACAGGAAAACAAGTAGAAAGGCCAATTTCGTTGCGTACATTGACCGTTGGTGACGATGTCAAACCACCTGGCGTGCGCAAGCGTAACCAGTTAACGGGCTGGCGAAAAATAACGTTATAATAAAATCTGCTCCAGCAATGTTAGGAAATACTTAATAAAGTCTTTACTCACAGTTGTAGAACTTCTTTATACCCCCAAAATTGGTTCACGATGCTTTTAGAAAGTCTTAAATGAGTTAGGATTCCAGTTTGATTCAATCAAAACGAGAAAAAAACACGATTTTTCGAGCAGTTCCTCCGCGCGTGCCTGCACGCGCGAGAGCAATGGCGAACGTGCGTTAAACTATGTTATAAGTTTAAGTGTGTTAATGAGAACCACATTGGAGTTTTAGTCGTGTAATGTTGATAAACAAGGGAGAGATTAGAAGCGAATTCGAATAAAAAGCGCAATTAACCTCCGGCTATGTTGCATATGAAAAGGCGACGCGGACCACGCTGTCGCTGTTGGACATGCAGTGTAAAAATATCTTACTTAACCACCATGTATAAAACATCAGAAAAAGGATATCGATAAATGATTTGTAACGTATCAGGATCTTGGGACACAACCCTGGACGCGTTTCGACCTTTTATGGTGGTCTCATCAGCAGGGATTTGGCGTTGGCAGTCGACGTAAATAAGTTAATTATTGGAAGAGAAATAATATAAATCGCTATCAACACAATATATTAGACGAGAAATAAAGTGAGTGCTCACCAAACTTGTTGTGTGTTTTAGGTAGTCCAACGCAATTTATTTACAAAATTTATTTAGTTTAATTTCATTTAATTTGGCACTGAGGTGTTGGTTGAGGTTTGAGTTGCCAAACCACTCTTGAAAGACGACAAAGTAGATGAAAGTTTCTAATAAACTGTCGAGCTATATCCATGATTTAGCTCCAGCAAACTTGAAACTTTTCTTCGTGTAATCTGTACTTGGTTTAGCGAGAGATAGATTAACATTATTGTTTCTCAGACAATACTTCCTGGTGTCAATGATAATAATAATAACATTTATTTATACCGCGCAAATTCAACTTTAAGGTTTTAAAATGCGCCTTACAATATTTTTTAACATGGCCGAGTCGAAGGCATATCAAAGGCGCTCAGGAAGCCGCCATACGACACATATCGGCCCACGAATTACAGATAAGCCCTAGGTGTTGATTTTACGGAGGGAGGAAAACCGGAGTACCCGGCGAAAAACCCTCGGAGCACAGGAGAGTCCAACTAAACTCTACTCACATGAGTCCCAAACTCGAGAACGGGGTTGTTCCCAGACGGTCACCCATCCAAGTACTAACCCCGTCTAACCGGGCTTAACTATTGGTGAGAGGCAGCGCCCTAACAGCACACGCCATCAGTGCTCCCTAATGCCATAAGAAAATTGAAAGTATTTTTTTTAAATATGCAGGAGCAATAGCATTTACGACATCGCAATAATCAAATAATGGCTGCATCAAAAAGTTATAAATAGTTTTGGCTGTTTTGAAATCAACGAAGGGTCTCACTTGTCTTAACACACCTATTGCTGATGGAACTTTACGCGAAATAACTTCAATATGATCTGTCGAAGACAGTCTCTAATCGATGATAATTCCTAGCAATTTACTTTTACATTTACAGACAGACAGACAGACAGACAGACAGACAGACAGACAGACAGACAGACAGACAGACAGACAGACAGACAGACAGACAGACAGACAGACAGACAGACAGACAGACAGACAGACAGACAGACAGACAGACAGACAGACAGACAGACAGACAGACAGACAGACAGACAGACAGACAGACAGACAGACAGACAGACAGACAGACAGACAGACAGACAGACAGACAGACAGACAGACAGACAGACAGACAGACAGGAAAAGAAACATAACCTCTTGGCAGAGATATAATTATAAGTTTCTTTGTAAATGACTGACTTACTTGGAGGACAGTTGGACGATGCAGTTGATTTTACTCCAGTTCTCAGCAGTACAAAATCATCTATTCCGGAATGAATATAACTGTATTTCCGACAAATCTCCACTGGCTTTTTCATTACTTTGTATGTTGGTGAATTACATTGCTTCTCTCCTTCTGGTGTATCCACCCGTGATAAATTTATCTTTATTTCTTTGACAAGATCAAAACATCCCTTCAAAACGTCTTTACTGAAACCTAAAAAACAAACGTAATTTTGGCGACACTACTGTTTGTAGGATAAACTGTGCGTATACATGTAGTGGATGTGGTACGTTTGCGATCTTGGTGTAATGTAACAGGTGTTTGTTGGACGTTCGTCAAGCTCAATTTGTCAGAAAAGATTTCTGAGCCCCAGACAGGGTTCGAACCTTCTAATGACCGGTTAGACGCTCAAACCATTCAGCCACTGAGGCTCAGATGGAAAACAAAGGTTGCAAATACATAGTCATATTTGCTCTTGAGTGGTAGCGTTTGTATATGAGATGCAGGTGATGTGATATTAAGCTCAACGAAGCTTGACGAAGGTCAACCAAACGTCTGTTACATTACACCAAGCTCGCAAACATACCACATGCACTACATGTATACGTACAATATATCATATCACTTTAACTACATCTTATATGCAAACGCAACTACTAATTAGGACCAGACCACATATGACTATGAATTTGCAACCACGGCTTTCCATCCAAGCCTCAGCGGCTTAAATGGTTAGAACGTCTAACCGGTCATTTGAACGTTCCAGGTTCGAACCCTGTCTGGGGCTCAGAAATCTTTTCTGAGCAATTGAGCTTCACGAACGTCTACCAAACTTCTATTACAGTTTATGTTATAATTTCATAAAAAGCCCATCAAAGTACGAATTTGTTAATAAAAAGCCCATCGAGTACGAATATGTTTGATCGAACAAATTTTCGGAGAAAATACAGTCCGAACATTTTACCGTCCAAAACGTTTCGATCATGTATATTTCAGTAATTGTGCTAATTAATTACTGCAATGTTAAGAACTTTACAGCAGGGGAAGTTTATATAAAAACACTCTAAAAGCACTTGCTAGAATAACAATTTTGAGACATTCAAGTTTTGAGAACGCAATGTTCCTGAGCCTTTATTTTGTTACCTCCGACAGGTTATGTTTTCACCTCTGTTTGTTTGTTTGTCTGTCTGTCTGTCTGTCTGTCTGTCTGTCTGTCTGTCTGTCTGTCCGTCCGTCCGCCTGTCCGTCCGTCCGTCCGTCCGTCCGTCCGTTGTCCGTCCGTCCGTCCGTCCGTTGTCCGTCCGTCCGTCCGTCCGTTGTCCGTCCGTCCGTTGTCCGTCCGTCCGTTGTCCGTCCGTCCGTTGTCCGTCCGTCCGTTGTCCGTCCGTCCGTCCGTCCGTTGTCCGTCCGTCCGTCCGTCTGCCCCTCGGTCTGTCCGTCGGTCTGTCTGTCGGTCCGTCCGTTGTCCGTCCGTCCGTCTGTCCCTCGGTCCGTCCGTCGATCCGTCCGTCTGTCCGTCCGTCCGTTGGTCCGTCCGTCGGTCCGTCCGTTGGTCCGTCCTCGGTCCGTCCGTCGGTCCGTCCGTCCGTCCGTCGGTCCGTCCGTCCGCACGCGCGCCCGTCCGCCCGCCCGCCATGCAAAATTTTGGCACGGGTACAATCAAGCATTTTATTCATTCCTAAATGCGTAAGTCTCGCGAGCTAGCCTGATTAGCGGGATGACTCGTTTCCCCTTAAGGTAATTCCTCAGTTTTGCATTGCGCAGCTTTTCTGCGCATAATTCTGCAAATAATTCAAGATGTATCCAAGTGTTAGTGACAAAAACACATAAAAATATTACTAAGGAGGCTAAATCAGCTAACAATAACTTTGAGAAGAAGATACTAACTTAATTTTGTTTTTGAAAAAAATTGTGTGGTTTCGTATATAGATGAAATGATAGGGAATAATGCTCCATGTTCAAGCTTTAACCTTATGTAGCTCACGAATACATTTGGTGACCCTCACTTTTTCAATTATTTATTTCCTCCACCAGCTCTATAGGATATATAAAAGAATACAGAAAAAATAATTGATTCTGATTTCAGACTCTCGTTGGTCTTTGGTGAGTGCCTGAGTGGAAAAGATTAAAAAACGAAAGACTTCTTTCAGGCCTTATAGCATTTCTCTTCAAGGCGTAAAGCACCTGATAAACTACAATGTATAATTTATTATCAGTTGAACGTGATTTTATCACAATTTATAAAGTTTTGACATTTGCTGGCGAGGGATGTTTTGCCGAACACTTCTATTTATATCATGCGTTGGGCCGTTGGCCAATCACATTCAAGTGGTTCCACGGTCAATTAAGATTTCAAATGAGATCAGAGGAGGTTGGACACGGTCTGAAAAGGATCATGGGTGGATGTTTTGACCAATGAGAAACCTGATCGGCGAAGAAGCGATTGGAGGCAATTTTGAGCAAGGAGAAGAAAAGACCTTCAAAAAAGTGATATTTTCGACAGATTTTTAGAAATTTTAATCAACAGAAATAGGAGGTAAGACAAGTTATTAATATTTTTGGTTAAAATCTAGCTGGAGATCGGCTTAATCTAATGTATAATGTGAGGTGATAGAATGGGTCTACGAAATGGCGCCATTTACCTCGCGCGTTTGTAGTACTTCACCTTCTGATAGCTTACATGAATTGGTTAAGAGTTCACAGTGGATTTTTAAGTCATATGTACAGAATAAAGGTTGCTGATTATGATTATGCTATCGAACCCCATTGAACCTCTTCTGGTTTTCGAGATATACGTCGCTGAAAACATGCTAAATTTTCTAGCAAGTTGTTGTCCTACTATGTTCAAAGTCTTGCATAGGTCTTGTGCGTTTTGGTATAATTTGTCATATACTGATACGTAGAGTGTTCTTATAGTTTCTTCGTATTCATAATATTAGTATGATTATTAAAATTAGTAATGTGTAGGTTATTTGGAGTTTATTATCCAGCTAATTGCATTTTCTTGTTATTGTAAATAATATAATATAGTATGTTGCTATTGCTAATTTGTTGTTGTTGGGACCTTATTATCATTTTCCAGTACCAAATATATTATATTATTTATTTTGTCCCAGTGAGCCCTTTTAACTGAATCAGTGGTGTAGGAAGCAAGTTGATGTGGATGCTGGGGGACTTTCAAAAGGGCATGCACTGAGGTCTTCAGAAATTGAAGGGTAGAAATTAACAATGTCAAACGAAATGAAGGTATGTCTGTTTTTCTCTTCAATGTTGCCAAACCATTCGATTACTTCTTGTGTGTTTCTCCATTGATTTACGTTCAAAATGTTCCTTAACTTAGAGTTGATTTTATCAAGAATTACTTTGCTGAGCTTTCCGGACTATTCCAGAATAAAAAGTATTCAAATGAGACGGAACTTTCGAAATACATTTGGAATCTAAAAGAAAAAAACCAAAGTTTCGACATAACCTGGTCTATACTAAAACACTCAATTTCCTACACGGGAGGATCAAAAAGATGCAATTTATGTTTGGACGAAAAACTTTTCATCATGAAGGCAGACAAACAACTCTTACTAACAAAAGATCAGAAATAGTTTCGACGTGTCGGCACAAAAATAGATTTCGGATCAACAACCTAAACAATCAAAGGAATGCGCGCAACGTTTCGACGCCCACCCCCACGCTCCAAATGAATCCGCCGGACGTTTCGACGCCCACACCCACGCCCCAACTAACGCATTTAAGCAGCCCACTAACCGATATTTTTCAGTCGCCTGATGATCCCGTTTAGGGTGAAACCTCTGGTAGCGAAGACTTTAAGGTAAAACTATACTTTATACTTTATATATATATATATATATATATATATATATGTTCCAAGCTACACTGATGAGCTGTTGTACAGCGAAACACCGTGTCTGTAGATTGAACTATGTACGCTCCTTCACTTCGGTGTTGTTGAGCACTCTGTGAAGTTGTCGTGGGTACCTATTAGCGATAATGCAACGCTCACTACCCTTGTGGAAGTTTGAGCACTCTGGGCCCATGCGCACTTCACGCTATTTGAATGTACTTCACCGATGCTGTCCCACATGCGGTTGTCACCGACGATCGCATGTGTATAAGTAATTGATGAAATTCATTCAGATTGTTCCAAGCTACACTGATGAGCTGTTGTACAGCGAAACACCGGGTCTGTATATATATACAATCAAGTAACAACACATAAAAATTCTAGTTATTTGTCATCTGTGAAGGCTTCAGGTGGTGCAATATTTCTATGTTGAACATTTGACCAGTTACTAAATGTTTCAATAGATCCTGGAAGCAATTCAATTTTCCAAAATCACCCTTTATACAAACAAAAAAACAACAATACAAATTGAATATTAAATAAACTAAACTTATATGAACATGAAACATTGGTAAATTAGTCAGAAAATAATTTTTGTCAAAGTTCATTAATTTTGCTATTTATATTGTGTTGTCCTCATTAGCCTGCTGTTCAAAACATACAGTATAATAAATTTCAACTATACTAATAAGAACTTGATTTTGATTCTCAGACAAACTAAGCCAAATAAAGCCAAAAAATGTACATGTATAATCACGCAAAATAATCAAATCCAAAGCATAGTATAAATTGTATATATGCAGTCTACCTATTTTAAAAACATCAAAGTTACATGTAATACCAAATACATAAATTAATTTCATACAGCCAGTGCTAAAAATTGTTCCATACAGAAATTGCAGAACATATTAAAAAATTTTATATACTATTTTAAAACAGTATTAAACAACAACATTGGTTTCTTGCCCCACGCTTTTCTCCATTTGCAACGACTCACGACGCGTTCCACATCTAAAATTTTCAGCACAACCAAATCCTTTGTTGTAAACATCTCATTCGTTTCCTCGAATCCGAAGGAACTTGAGTAGTCCTTGAAAATTATCTTGAATGCCAACACGCCATTGTCGCGAATATACACCAAATAAAGCACAATCTGATCATATTTAATTGTCTATGATCATCACGAATTGTTTTCGTCTTTAGCTTTATAAATTCTGGATCAACTGCGACGAATTTTCAAAAGATTTTACGCATCGAGAAACCGTGAGTCCACCCAGAGGAGATCACTCCTCGTTTGTGGTCAGATGCAAATTAATCGATTTTGGCGTTAGTACCATGATCCTTTTCGGACCGTGTCCAACTTCCTCTGAAATGAGATCAACAGTTTTTCTTTCGCAACGGCGACTCGCCGCTTATTTACTTTTAATAGGAACAAGACGCCTGCTAGGCGTAAACTCGGGCTACTTATATTAACTCTAGCTCACAATAGACAACGAACTGCATTGCTCAAGTTACAAAAATACATTATTGTCAATATATAAAAATATATACAACATAAAAAAGATTAATACGAACTATGAACAATAAAAAGACAGAAACCGAGGCAAAACCTAGACTCGGCCTTACCATAGTAGCCCGAGTAATGATTATTTAGAACCATGTCTATAAACTAGAACAAATGTTTGTGGTTGCTTTAACATCTTGCATATCTGTGACAATCTTTTGGTAACTGTATTAGGGGATTGTCAGTATATATAAACTAGAGGTTATTATCGGGAGTGAAGTGGTGCCTCAAATGGGACGAGAATCTTGATTAGTTTCCTGATGTTTTATATTTTGACAGGGTAAACATTCAGGGTTCGAATTAACAGTAAGCGATGTGCCCAATGATATACCGGGCAAAGAATAGTACATCAATTACAACTACAACCAACCACTACCCTTCAACGCATTAGCTTTACAGAATCATCTTCTCACAATTAAACAGACAATAGCACCCCAACACTCAACAGTTGATGGAAATTAAAGCAACAGTGGTTTGCCAAAACAATGAAATGGTGGCCATACTGATGTGCCAAAACATTGAAATGGTAGCCATACTGGTGTACCAAAACAGTGAAATGATGGCCATATTGGTGTACCAAAACAATGAAATGCCAGCATACTGGTGTACCAAAACATTGAAATGGTGGCCATAATGGTGTACCCAAACAATAATACACGCTTGATGAAAGTAAGGTATAAACTGTTTAATAACATCGACTTTTATTTGCAAGACATCAGTACAATAATAAACGATACAAGCAAAAATAAAGGAAACGACAAATGTTAATACAGTTACCTCAATTCATTTACATACAGCATTCACAGACACAAGTCAGTTCAGTTAAATGTCAACCTCGATGAAGATGTAAAACACAGCATGTTTACCTTTCACTTGCAAGTTGGCTTTATCAACTTTCCTTGTTCTTTGATTTACAGCACTTGAGCAACATTTTTCAGCGCAATTTAATTAATAACACATGCAAATTGATCGAGAACACATTGATCGGGAATTTTCGTATAAAGTTTGCTCGAGTACTACACCTTTTCAGCGTACGGTTATCGAGATCGCCGACCAACCCAGGTCGACTATAGTCTATTGTAAGCATTGTGAGCGTGTTTATCATTAAAACACAAATTCCCTTCGCACAACACAACCAAAGGCCGTCAGGAGAGAAAAAACGGTTGACTTCTGCACGCTCATGCATGAAAATCAGCCATGATGAAATCAGCAGCACTTAAGTGTGACGTCACAATTGCCGTATCTCGACACAAAAAAACAGAGCCGAAACCTAGACTCGTCTACCTGCGGTAGCCCGAGGTCATAGGGAAAATTAACTCAACGGCGCCTGCATCAATATATCACGGCTTGCATGCATCTCGCGGATAACAAAACAAAAAATAGCACTCCAGACTGCAACTTAAATCAAATTGATGTAACCACTAACCAGGCATTTTAATAGAATTCAATTTTGTGCGCCCTTTGTGGAGTGATATTTAATTTCCAAGGAAAGCCAGAGAGTGACCGATTGCCAACAAACGTCAAAATTTTGTGATAAAATTATATCGAAGTTAGTATATAATTATTTACGCACCCCATATTTTGAGGGGCTCGCATATGATTTAAACAATGATGAAGCCGATGCGCCCAGCCTTTGGTAGGGCGAGGGATCGCGGGCGCACCGAGACCCAACGGCTGGTATCTGAGCCTATCGTTCTTATGGCTTCAAAAAACATGTAACAAGAAAGAATGTGGACATTCTTATATCGCAAAAATGTTTGTTAATTGTTATTTTCGTCAAATTTTCTTCCATTATTTGTTGTCACTAAATAGTTCATATATGAGTGCATCTAAAATATCAAATATTTTTATGAAGGATTTTTTAAGATAACAAGACGAAATCGAGAGTTAGCCAAAATAGCTATATACAAATTGGGAAAACATCATGGTTTACTGGCAACTGTATTTTCTAAACGAGTTCGGTAACAACAACTTTTTTTTTGTAATTTTACTATGAACATATCATAAACTTTAATACTGGGGAGTTTCATTTCTGGAAAAATTACTGAGGAATTACCTTAAAGCATTTCTAATAATAACCCGCTGACGGGCTTATGCAGTCTCTGAGCTGGCAGAGGTATGCATGCAGTCTCTGAGTGCCCTATTGTTTTGTTCTGTTTTATGGTTTGTTTTTTTGCATCATAAGCCACCATACCCTGTACCAGGGTACAGCATTTTCTGCACTAAAAAATTACCTATATATACTTACACGATTGCTCAATATGAAATGTTCACCGTCACGAGAAATTTTAATATGAGCATGCAGTTTCAAGTGATTTTGTTAAACAAACCTAGCTAAACATATAACTGATTTTGCTTTGTGTGAAAATATTGCCAAGTACCCTGGTTATAACGTCAGGGCTGTTCTAGCACAAAGAAATAATTCGAATGTGGTGCCGTCATGTTGTCAAGAAACCCTCAACATTTGCCGTAGGGAAAACCACTAGAAATTAAATTTTAACTCCGCTAAAAGATTTTAAAGTCGAACAAATTCAAAATCACAAGTTTTTACAACGTTTCTACGTTTTTCAATTAATGCTAACAAATCGGGGTTGCGCTCTATTTTGCAGTAATCGCCCAGGACGTATAACAACTGGTGCAACATTTGTCGCTGCAGTAATTTGTATTTTTTTTTACCAGTAAAGAAAAACATAAATCCTTTTGAAATGCTTAGACTAAAATAGTGACTGATGTCTAGATGACAGAAGCAGCCGCTTTGTTTTCGAAAGTCAGTATATTATGAAACACTAGCCTAATTTATATAGACGACGACCCTAAGAAATACAACATTACAAGGATATATTATTATAAGTAATAGTATAAAAAGAGGTGTATTAGCTATTAAACGTCCCGCTCGATGAGGGTCATTTAGTAAAATTGTACTAAATGATCCAAATCAAGCGGGACGTTTAATAGCTAATGCACCTCTTTTTATGCTATTTCTTTCTAATATCATGTTTGTGGGAATTTCTTTTGTTGCCACCTCCGTTGACGTCAAACTGGGTACGATTAGTTCTAATCAGACCTGGTTTGACGTCAATGGTGGTAGGATTAGTAAAAATCGGGACCGCAGTAATTGGGGTCAAACCTGTTGCGATATCCCTAGCATTTTTTCTGTTTTTATGTAATGTGCTGAAGCTTAATAAATCATAAATCTTAAATCAAATGCATATAATGAGGTATATTTAACAATTATTCGCCGAAGGCGAGGTAAATATCGGTGAATAATAGTCGAGGTTATTATTCACCGATATTCACTGAGCTTGAGGTCTGGTGAATAATTGTTTTAGTATAAAATAACAATATATAATTATAAATACACATTTTCGTACTTTGAGTGCAGCATTTTCTTAAAAATTGTTAATTTCCTCGTCTCTCGCATTGAGAAATTGGCTGGCGGCCATGTTGAATAAACGCTGTAGGTGATTATCGAGAATTAGTCCGAAGTAGCTCGACCAATCAGCGCGCACGATTTTCCATAATCACATGTGTATTTATAGCAATAGTTGTTAATGGACCTGTGAGAACCAAAGAAATTCCCGCAAATATGATATTACACCAAGTATAAGTTAATTGTGAAGGTGATTGTGACCTCACGTTCTTATAGATTTTGCTCAATTTACGACTGGGTCATGTCAGCTAGCTGCAGCTACAAAGTAGTCTCAGCTGCAGAGCTAGCTACAGAGGCCAAAGTAGTCTCAGAATGCAGAAATTGCAGATTTTCAAAATTTCACGAAGGAAAAAAAACCTCTGATCCACCCTAGAAGTCCTTGATTTTCGGCCTCCGCCGGCTTTGTTGCCACAATCCTAAATTAGTTGCTAAGGCCCAGTCACAAAAATTATCGTGACCTGTAATCCGCGAAGACGAAAAAAATTAACAAACTACAATTGAATTTTGATATAATTTCTAAAAGTCATTACCATATACGTCTTTCCAAGGTAACTTCTTACAACTGAAATTGAGAACTGGATTGGAATTCTTGATTGGCAAGTATTTGTTAGAAATGCAGTCATCGTAATGTGTGAGTTTCAGATCGGGAACACTGCTTTTTGGGATGATATCATCGTAACGTTTGAGTTGTAGATTTGTAACACCCCTTGGTGATTTTGGCAATGGATTCCAGTGTAACTGGAGCTCCAATTCACTAGTAAAGTCTTCTTTCAGCAACGACGAGAAGCTATTAGAGGAAGTTATCTGTTGATTTTTGAAGTTCTCTTTTAGATCGGGAACTGAAAAATACGACAAAATAAATATCTGTTACTTGTTTGTTTGTCTGTCTGTCTGTCTGTCTGTCTGTCTGTCTGTCTGTCTGTCTGTCTGCATGTCTGCCTGTCTGCCTGTCTGCCCGTCTGTCCGTCTGTCCGTCTGTCCGTCTGTCCGTCTATCCGTCTATCCGTCCGTCCGTCGGTCCGTCCGTCTGTCTGTCTGTCCGTCCGTCTGTCTGTCTGTCTGTCTGTCTGTCTGTATGCCTGCCTGTCTGTTTGTCTGTCTGTTTGTCTGTCTGTCTGAATCTTTTTAAGCATACATACCTTCTAATATCAAGGATGAAATCTTGTCTAGCAGTTTACTCGAAAAACCAATTTGTCTTGTCATTTTACTTATAGAGTGCGGGGAGCAAAGCAATCTGAAAAGTTTGATACATATAACAACTGATTGGTTTTAATTTCGCACACGAAAGCTTAAAAATAATCGCAACTATCTGACAAGGGACATTTCTCTATCTCACAAGGTACGTTTTAATCAGTTATATATAGGAACTAAATACATGCATAAGCCGGGCTAGCCCAGTTAACCAGTCTGACTCGTTTGATAATGATCGTACTGTGGTTTATTTATGGCCTGTTTATATGGAGCCGAGTTACCCTGCAAGCCGAGTTGAAAAAAGATGAGTGTTTATATGAGACGAGTTACTTGGCTTTACCCACGCATTATAATGGTTTCAGTCCATGAGTATAGATAGATAGATATTAGATAGATACGTTTAATAGAAAACACCTTGCAGCTAAAAGCTGAATTGCGTGTACAATTATATCAAAATTACATATCAAAAAATTTAAAATTAACTAAAATAAACTAAACTAAACTAAACTACAGGCTACCTAAAAATGCTAAATAACGTTACAGGGAATTTAAAAATCTGATGCACACGCAGGTAAAAATGATTGTTTAAATCTATTTGTTTTACACTTGGGGATGATAAAATCTCTTTGGTTCCTAAGTGAATAACTAGATGAATTAACATTAGGAAGAATATCATTTAATTTGTGATCTCGATTTTCCACTATACTGTTAAAAGTTTTCTTGGTCAGATGATATCGACGGTGATGAAGGCTATCCAGGTTTGTAATTGATAATCTTTCAGAGTAGGATTTTCCAGGAAGAATAATTGATAATACACGCTTTTGAAATCGTTGAATGTTATCACTCAGATATTTTGGTAACGAGAAGTGGAATACTTCACAACTATATTCTAGAATTGGACGAACGCACGTACAATAAAAGCTAATGATGGCGTTGATACGAACATGCGCACGTTTCAATTGAATTATGAAGTATATACGTTTGTTAGCTTTCTTAATAATATTTTGGATGTGTACATTCCATCGGAGGTCACTGCTGACTGTAAGTCCTAAAATTCTTGCGTGATTTACAAGTTCTACTTGGCCAGACTCTAACATAATCGGGGGAAAGATGTTATCATTTTTTTTAAACTGAAAAACAAGTTCCTTGCATTTTTTAGCGTTCAGTTGAAATCTGTTTATATTCGACCAGTCTTGAACAATGTTTGCTGCCACTTGTATAGAACTGTTACTATGATTATGTACGACTTCCGATACCGTGGTATCATCAACGTATATCCAGTTATCAAAATTAGAGATTTGGAGGTCATTAAGCATTAGGATAAATACCCATGGTCCCAGTTTAGTTCCTTGGGGTACCCCTGCAGGAACTGAGGCGCAATCAGAAAAATAGTTATTCGCCAATTTGACACGTTGAAATCTGCATTTTAAAAAGTCAATCACCCAATTAATAATTTGTGGAGGCATTTCTAGTTGGCGAACCTTCCTTACCAGCAGGTGATGGTCAATCAAGTCAAAAGCCTTCCTGTAGTCAAGTAGTAGAACACGTACTGCTGCACCAGTACCGTCGGTAGCCTTGACCACTTATGAGTAGTTTCCTATTGTCTTGATAAGTGGCGCGTGCGCTGTTGTGACGAATTCAACTCGGCTAGCCGAGTTACCCGGCAAGAGAGTGTTTGTATGGGAATATTTTCATCCCGGCATGCCGATATCTCGGCTGTTTTGCCGGGATCTCGGCTAGCCGAGTTACCCGCCTGTCTCATATAAACACTCTGCCGGGATAGCATTGAATTTCTATACATGGCGGGTAACTTGGTTTGCCGAGTAACTCGCCTAGCCGGGTAACTCGGCTCCATATAAACAGGCCCTTAATCAGGTTATTTAATCAGGTTCTTAATAAACATGCACCTAAGATTCAGATGAAAATACGTAACAGTCAGCTGCCGTGGTTTAACACGCATATTCTTAAACAAATAAGTTTATATAAGATATCGTTTATATAAGAAATTCCGTAAAGTGCCATCTGAAAGCAACTGGAGCAAGTACAGAGAGCAGCAAAACCTAGTGACGGGTTACTTTAGATAAAAAGTTAACATTTTAACCTCGTGTAAAAGAAACGCTCAATAAGGTGTTTGCAAAAGTCTCGGCACTAGTCGACGATTACGACGATTGGTACCAATGCAGGTTATGATTAAGTTGTATAAAGCCTATGTACTGCCTCACTTTGAGTATTGTTGCCCTGTATTACTTGGTATTGTAAAATGCCTGAATAACAAACTGGAAAAGGCGAACTATTATGCTTTAAAAACGCTTCTTAAAGGGTATTGGCAATAAAAATTAAGTTTGTCTCATTTGAAAGAACTCATAAAATGGTACAAGAAGACCTTTTACACTTTTTGTTTTGGTTTTGGAAATATTTCGACGAAAGACAGCGTGCTCCGCTATCTTGGAATTATTTTCGATATGCATGTGACATCATAAGCAGGGTAAAGTGAAATTTTTATCTTGCCAACCTTATGACATTATGAGCTAGAAACTCGATTTTGTTGCGCTATTTCCATGCATTTTAACTTGACCCACGACATTGAAAAAGCCTTCCGTGGAAATTTGGTCACCCACGGAGTAGTTTCATCAGGTTTACCCTGCTTGTGACATCACCAATTTCCTAGTTAATTAGACCCAATATTACAAGAAGATGGCGGACAGCACGCTGTCTTTGGTCGAAATATTTCAAAACACAAGAAAGATATAGAAAAATTACAAAAGGTCTTCTTATACCATTTGACGAGTTCTTTCAAATGGGACAAATTTAATTTTTATTGCCAATACCCTTTAAAATGGACAGTTCGACCAGTTATGAAAGCCTTTTGAATTTTCGGGCATCTATGAATAGCCTTGAGCAAAGACGATACGAACACTCACTTATTTTAGCTTTTAAATGTATTAAGCTTCAAGGCCCTAAATATATTTCGAATATGTTTAAAGTAAGATCGTCTAATTTTAACCTTAGGAATGGTGGACAGAACTTCAGTTGAACAAGCAAGTTATAATACATTGTATTTACACAATTCTTTTTCCTACATTGTTAGTCATATATGGAATGAACTCTCTTCGCATATTAAAAACTCAGAATCTTTGGCTACTTTTAGAAACAGCATAAGTAATTTGGATTTTACCAACAAAATTAATCTTGGTTGTAAGTGCATGCGTTGTACTTGAGCTTTTTTTAAATTATCTGCATAGTTTTACTTATGCTTTTTGTATTATAATAGATAACTATACAATTTAAAAATTTTATTGTAAAATAGCTAGTTATATTAATTGTTGTAATTTTTAAATAATTATTGTCGAGCATTTTTAAGGAGACTGGGCAACCACTCCCTATGACACCGACGTTAAATAAATAAATATTCATATTCGTTTCTCTCTCCAGCACAAAGGTGCTTTCAAACTAGGTTAATTTGCCAAATAAATCAGCGGAAAGTAAAGTAATGCGAGCAAACAAAAAAATAGGTACGCAATGCGTACATGTGACTACCACTGTTAAGCACAGAAAGAGATATAGACTTAAGAAGCAATGCATGAAAATCCGCGAAAAGCACACAGACACACAAAGAAATTGATAGTTATTTTAAATCATTTTATACATGTATTGCTAATTTGAACATGGCACATACTATACAAACATTTGACTGGCTGCTTCCAGAACATACATAGGCGTAGCAGCCCAATTATGTTTGGCGGGGGGGGGGGGGGGGGGGGGGGGGGGGCAAAAAATTTTGCCCGGAAAATTTAGGGTTAAATATTGATTTATAAGTCGTATTTTTTCACTCTTAGTTTAACGTATCCATTTTTTTTGAACATTTCACAGCAACAAACATCAAAATTGCCCGAAATTCCCAGCATAAAGTGCCCGAATTTTGCACATGTTAATAAAACATCTGTGCTGGTTGTAAGAAGCCTGTATAGCCACTTTTTTTTTTATTCAGTGGATAAAATTTAAATTAGGTTGTTCAAAGCATGATTAGTGCTGTTCTTTAGCTAGGACGTATCAACTAGATAAGCTATCTGGGCTTCATACAACAGGCCCCAGAACATCAACAATATTGTGTTCCAAAACAACATTTTACCTGTCATGAATATGCTGTGGCATTCAAGTGTAATGCACATCACTAATATTTTTGTGATTCTGCTAGTATTTAAATAAGACAGTACAACAATACTCAGTATTGTAGTTTCAACCGATATATTTCTTCATTTCAATGTTTTCAACATATTCAAGGGTTTAAGTTTCCCAACAGTTCACAATAGCTTCTCAACAATTTATCAAAGTGTACAATTGAGTGACACTTAGACACCAGATCATAGAATATTTTAGTACTTCACCAGAAATGCGATTTCCATCCACATCTTTGAACTTTATGTCCACACACATGTTGCCTTGCACATCTCAGGCATTGCTATACATCACCATTTCTATTTTTACACTATCCTGGTAAACCCCACTGGTATTTTTCACCTTCCTGGCGTCTCATTCAGCATTATCGCATCAACATCACTCATCATCCTGGTAAGTTCCACCAGCAGCTTTAACTGTCAAAACTCACGAGTGTCAGTGGAACTTACCAAGGTGGTGTAGGATGGCATAATTGTTATTGAAAAAAAAAGGACATGTTTTCACAAGAGTCAGACTTCTGGTGTATCTACTATTCTGTGGTCAGACCACTGGAACAGCTCTGGTGTGCACAAACTTTGGTTTCTTAATTTTATTATACAAGATATTGAACAACACCTAAAACAAGTAAACAAAGCACCAAGTCAAAGTTTGGTAATGGGTATGTAACAGCCAACATATTTTGTCCGCATAAATTTCTTAAATACATGTATATAGTGTAAATACAGAACACTGTGATATAGACCACTTTCATAATGGCCACCGCTTTAAATATTCTTTTATGTGCATCTAAATTAGCCTTTCTAGCCTCGTTAGAGAGCAAAGATTGTTTTGAATTGCAGACACGCAAACGAGGCCAGAAAGGCTTATTGAGATGCACACAAAAGAATATTTAAATTGGTCGTCATTATTAAAGAGGTCTATATACTGTACTTCTCAACCTCATTAATAATTCATAAACCAAACACATAATAAAATCATAAGCCAGACAAAGGTTTGATATGTGATCAAACACTTGGATATAAAATTAAGCCAACGTTTACCTCAAACTTATCTTAAAATACTGATTCAATTGAGAACTGATTCATTTCCTAATTTGTTTGATCTTGAAACACTCGAAAGTTGTGTTTCATGATCTAATATCAAAACACCTAGCTCAAAGTTGGTTAAAACACACTTCTCACTCCTAGTGTATGATATATTACACACCGTATTCATAAAACTTCTTTCAATAAAAAACACAAGAACAAGGTTTGAAAGGCTAATTTAAATAAAATAAAAGAATATAAATTGCAGTCATCTTTATGAATACGGTGTATTCTACTAAACATGAGACATGAGTCACTGACCAGTGAGCACAACACACAATTCAACTAAAATTAAACTTAAACTCAAAAAGCGATTTTATCATTATAAAACACTTCTATCCAAGACAATGGTGTATACTGACAGTTTACGATAAAAGAAGAAGAGCTTTGAAACAGGACACAGTTGAAGGCCCAACTTTATAAGTGAACTTTATAAGCTGAATATTCTTAGTACTGCTAAGTACGAGGTTTGGCTTTGAGACAATTTGTTTCCGATCAAGTATATTTAAAGATTTATGTATATAAAAGATAAACAACGTCACAGTTTTGAAACTACTTCTTACCTTGTATAAACTGATCAATGACAAAAACTGTTCCAAGAAGAAAAGATTTGTGCACAAAGTAATAATTAATACTTTTCAAAAATCAAAACAGCCATCGAGATGTCCAGGAAAACAACTCGAGTACTTCTCGAATATCTGGCAATCAATGGCGATCTTCTCGACCATATGGCGATCGTGAACGATCGTGTCAAATATCTGGCGATGGCTGTCGAGTATGACGTAAGTGCGGTCCAAGACACTCAAGCAAGCAAGATTTCGCCGACATAGTGGCTCCCGCTGACAGGTCAGCGGTAGTCACAAAAATGGCTTCTGCCAGATTTGAGTCGTTTTCTTGTCAATCTCGAGCCCATAGTCACCCCCTTTTTGGTCAGCGGGAGAGCGCGGGGAGACTCTGGGGAAATTGGATTTAATTACCCCTGAAATGAGGGGTTCCGGTTGTTAAGCGCATGATCGTAGCCTCAGCTGCTGTGCAGGATGTGCGTTGTGTTCATTATATTTGTTTGAAATCGCAAATACTATATTTGTGAGAACCCTGCATAAAATGCAGATCAAATGCACGTTAAAATTGTCGGAGAGAGACTGACACTGCTGGTGGTGGCACTTGACATAAACGTTCTTGAAATCCAAGGTAAACTTACTAAACTATCAATTCACGACGCCAATATCGTCCTCGATCACATGATCACAAGCCTTTTAATACGAGTGCGAAGGCTGATTCCTTCTTTAATTGTCTTAAATATGCTTTTTCGTTGTTTAAATTGTTTTACATTTATACATCAAATATAACGACAAATCCCACCAGGGTTTGTTTTGTTTATTGCGACATTAATTTGTTCGAAATTCGTCTTAAGTCTTTTAAACTTTGCTATGAAGTTTGTTTGTGTCACTGAGACCCAGATATATTAAACAAAGAGAGGAGATGTAAATGAGGCGTCTAAATTTGAAGATATATATGTTTATTGAATTAAGCAATATATTTGACTTTCATTATTTTACAATCTGTATGTTTTGAATCGATGAATTCAATAAATTTAAATGAGCCAATCGAAACAGAGAATCAATCCAGTTTCCCCAGAGTCTCCCCCGCGCTCTCCCGCTGACCAAAAAGGGGGTGACTATGGGCTCGAGATTGTTTTCTTGTAAGCGAAGACGTTTTCTTGCAACGATTGCACGAACACATTAACATGGTTTTTGGTTAATTGTCTCAACTATATTGTCCAAGGCCCCACTATATCAGATGGTTTTTGTGTCGGCACAAAAACCTATCTAGTATAATGTGAACAGACTCGGCACGAAACGGCACAGAATGACAAAAAGCTATCCGATAGATATACCTCTTTCAAGATGGAGCGGCGCAGCGGCCTGTCGACTCAAAAATTGTGCCGGAACAGGCGTTTTGTCTTTTAACAGAAGGCCTATCCGGTATGGTTTTTGTGCCGGTAGTTTGAGCGGGCCGCGCGGAGCCAAGATTGTATGTTATAGTCACTCATCAAATTTGTCTAGAAATGGTGCCATGAAATTAGTCATATATATCATGTATATTTAGATAGGGTAAACACTATATTTGAACATATTTAACTTTTAAGAATAATAAATTAACCTAATAAGAATAATAAAAATATGTATAAAATCATTTCTCCTGTATACTTACGGACTATTTTCTGGTTTCATTTTGATAGGGTTAAGGTCAACACTTCTTTTAACGACGCCATTTTCGTGGTTTTCAGCTCCAGTACAAGTCCAAAGGTTGCCGTAAGGAGGTGGTGACTCCAGTAATAGAGGAATGGAAGTTTCTACTGAGTCTTGTCTAGTGCCTAGACAAAAAAAGGAAAAAGAAACCTGCCTTAGACGTTTGCAGGCTTATTAATTTATTAATTCGGAAAGCCATGATATTGCAGAGCCATTACCAAGTAGGAGAGTCATTCTACTACACTTAAGGGGCCGGGTGTTTATATGGAACCCGAGCTAGCCCGCTTTGCCGAGAGATGGTTTTTATCATGCAGTGTGTTTACATGAGACGGGCTAGCGCATAGCCGGGCTGGCTTGCTTGTTGTGCTAATTGCGTAATTTTTCAGTTCTGGTAAGACACGAAGTCTCATTCTTTTAAATATGAACTGTACATGAACAACCAGAACTTGTGAATTGTTAATATGTCGAAAAAAGCTGATAAAAACAGATTTTGTCGCGTGTACGAAGTCTGTATTGCCAGCCCGGATAGGCGAGCCAGCCCGCGGTCAATCGTGTTTACATGGGGAAAAAGCAGCCAGGGTAACCGAGATCTCGGTCTCACAAAGCGAGATCTCGGCTAGGTGGGCTGGCTCGGCTCTCATATAAACACAACATGAAAATTAACAAGAAATAATAGCAGAAGCACGATCTCGGCAAAGCGGGCTAGCCCGTGTACCCTGGTAAAATACTAAAGTCTGCTTTGTTCGAAAACGAACCATACATATACGGTATACCGCAAAGAGTTAAAGCGTTTACTGGTGGCTTTTTATAACACTTGCATGGACTGAGATTATTCCAGTCTTTCATCGTCCTTATACACGTAGTAAACGAGCGGCCCCTATTAGAAATCTTATTGAAATGAAAGCAAATAAAATGAACTTAAAGAATCTGGTATTTCCTTTATAAACATGCATAGGAGTTTATTTTTAGTTTCTCATATTGATATAGTCTGGAGTGTTTTTGTTTATCCTTTTGTATGCTATTATACAGCAATTAATATAAGTTATATAACAGTGTAAAAAAAGGACCCATTCTAATTTGTTGACTGAACATTGTTACTGCTCTATAGTCGTACGTTTCGCATCCCAGAATTGTACGTGCCACGCGCTTCTGTGTGCAAAACGAAACTCTATATATCTCACTGGTATTTCCGTGCAATTATTGACCCAAATAGATTTCATATAGATTTAAAATTTCAGAAAAAAAATGTTTCCTCGTGTTTGGATACCCTGATGAAATACTAAAACTCGTTGTTGAAATAATTATTACGTAATGTATGACATTGATATGACATAGTTTGTTGTATACCTTTCTGATTCAGTTCCATAAAATTAGTTGTCCTCAGTGGCACTGGTTCTCCAGAAATAATTTCACGCTCTGACCAATTCCCACTTTGACAAAAACATTGTAGTTCTTCAATACAAAAAAATAACATTTACTTCAAATATCCATTGCAATACTGAAAAGAGATGCAGATTTATTGACTTTGTATTCTTTTAAAGATTCCAGACTGGTTTTTTTACGGCTACTGGTAACTTAAAAAGGCAAACAACACAATAATAGTTTAAAATTTTAACAATAAAATACAATAAATTGAAATAGTAGTTTTTAATAATGAATCAGAGAAGGATTAAATTGAATTTGCCGCAATTAAAACATAGGTTCGTTAAGGCAATGGAGATGAGTAATACCAAGTTTGAAAATGAGACGCTTCTCTTGCCGCTTGCGGATATCATTACTATACCTGAGATGGAAAGGGGGCGCAGACATTTATGTCTGAAAGCGAATGGTTCGAACCCTATTTTTTTATACTCTCGGATGGTCTATTTCTTACATTTTGTAGTCGATAGATTATCATTTTCTCGACAGCTTGTGGTACACCATAAATTCAGAATACTCTAATGAATAATGAGCCTGAGCTCTAAAATAATATACGCCTGAGCCCGGGCGTAGGGCCGAAGGCCCGGAGCCCGTTGAGGGTGCTAATCTCGACACACGTGGAGTCATTTTACACGCGTGGACAAACGTGATATGCGAACAAATTTCTGTGATCTGAATATTTATTTGTATATATGTGTGGACGGACCATGCGCGGTTAAGATTGTGGGGCACAGGGAACAATATAGTTCTTGACAAAAATATTTGACTATGCATATATAAGCAACATAATTTATTCTTGACAAAAAGGAGTTTTTGGGAGTAGCTATATCACTTTTAAAAGAACAGAAACAAATCAACGTCTACGTATAAAGCAAAACAACGTCTTGAGTGGAAGGAAACCCGTCAAACCGAAACTCGAAAGGAGGAAAAAGCAATAGTAAAACTTGAAAACCAACGAAGAAATAAAGGCCGGCGAAAAGTTACTTTGAGTTTACGGTAAAAATATAGAGCAGTAGTGATACACCCCCATTTAGCCGATTCATAATTAATTAGGTAAATTAAATTTTTAATGAGCTCTGTCAACATCCTCCTCAGGCTCCTTTGGGACGTAGTAACCCTAACCCTCCGTGCGGATACGTCATTCCCGATTGGTCTCCGACTGATTTCCGAAGTTCTGGGTTACGTCATTATCAAAAGGCACCCGACTTATATCATTATAAGTAATAGTAATTACCTTTTCATTTATACACTTTACCCTACTGTGAGTCGACAGTTGTGGGACACGTAGACGTACAGAGCATGCGTACAGTAAACTTTAACAAAATAGACGTTCTTTACAAGGAACTAAAGAGAGACACTTATAGAGACACTATATAGAGACACTTTATATTTTTTATCTGAAACCTTGTCTGGAGGAATATAGGGAGTTTTTAACAGCTTAAAGTGTCTGAATTTGGCAGAGAAATCGTATTAATAGTATATCATGAATATTATATTAGTTTAGAGCCTAAATATTCAAACAGAGTAAGTCATCCTAGAATCATTACTAACTAAACCTTCGTTTATAAGCGAGGAAATCGTAGGAAGATAGAATGAATAATCACTTCGAAAAGCCGTAAGAACGATTTTAAGTGTCGAAATATAAACTAAAGGAAAAGAGATTTATTACTTTGAAAGCGTTGCCACGGTTTCTGTTACTAAGACTGATATTTGCATAAGCCAAATCCATTAAAAACTAATTAGCGATCATTAACGGATAAAACAATGAGACGTGTTCGGGCAAGCAAAGCTGTTACCATGGAGAATGTACAGCGTCGCGTCGCCTCATAAGACAGAATTCAAAGCATTCAGTTTAAAATATTTATTTAAGCTTTGGTTTAAACTTACACATATCAAAACATTACGGTTACATTAAAATAGTTCACACCGAGTATCTAGTAAGGTCTGTTTCTTAGATTATATTTAGGTGTTTTTATTTTAAAAGTAGCATGATAGTCTTTCTTGTCTTCTGATGATAATTGGGACACATCTTCTTTTGTCATGGGTAAATATTTTGATCTAGTCATCAATAGATGATGTTGATAGTCTTCTCTTTCATCCGGAGTCATCTTTGTCATCTATTCCCAGTTATGAAAGAAATTATATTTAAGCGTCGGTTGTTCAACGGTAGGAGGCGGTGTTAGGAAATAGGTTTTAGGTGTAACAGGGAAACCCCACGGAAGATCGTCAGTTTCTTGCTTTATCTCCGGTGTCAAATTTGGTGAATTTTTCCGAGGCTGAGTTTCAAGATTAGTTAGAGGTTGAAGCTGGTTCTGCAGTTGATTTTGAAACGTTAGAAAACGTCCTATCTGATTGGAGTAGAGTATGCTCTTTTCTTCTGTTGTTAAATACGGCGCTTGTACAATATCAGCATTTTTTGTTCTGTATTGTACATGGCATTAACGATCGGAGGTTGCTGATAAGATTTGCTTTTGTATGAAACTACCAAGTTGCTGCTGCAGGGTGGAGTTACTTTCTCCAGGTAGAACATTGGTCTTGAGACGATGATCGTCATCTGTTGTCGGCTTTAGACCAAGCATTAAATAACCATGAGGGCGACTTGTAGCTTCCTCGTAACTCTTCATAAATTCCTGGACATGACCCGGGTTCACTTGCCTTGCCAAGACAGAAATTTACTGCTTACCCCTCGGAGACTTGAAGAGTACGATGATATAGTGTGTGTTGAGGCTGATGTTTCTGCTTTCTTTGCCTTGATGAAATATATTCTGAACAATATAGATCACGGAGAGATTCCGATGATGACTTCCCTTAGTAAATAAATTAGCAATACATTTATCTCCTCCTGATTGATCAATGAGATCGTCAAGAACAATAAGACTTCGCTTCGAAACATCAATAAAATCACCCGAGTCTATATCAGAGGGTATGCCTTCGTTAAGCTCAATACGTCGTATTGTCTTGATAATTTCTAAATACATGGGCTGCCATTGTCCATAACACCGAATGATACGTTCGGGAGGAGGATTAATCCTAGTTTTGGCGTTTTCTAGAAGTGTCTTCATCCATACTGTTTTACCGCTCTGAGTACACTCTGCAACAATGCATGTAAAAGGATGCTGCATGACTGTAGATCCATTGATAACCGGGGAAACATGCCGGGTATTACTTTCCTGATGGAAATTTTTAATATGACGTTGAAGATTGCCTCTTGTCGAAAACGTTTTTCCGCAAGTGCTACAGATGTACGACATGTTGACTCTTTGACGATGAGGAGTAAAATTATTGTTTCAAAGTATATTCGGACAATTTATTTCAATTTCTTCCCCTCTTATCTTCCTCTTATCTTCCTCTTATCTTCCTCTTGTCTTCCTTATCTTCCTTTTATCTTTCTTATCTTCCCTCTATCTTCCCTTTATCTTCCTCTTATCTTCCTTATCTTTCTCTTCTCTTCCTTATATTACTCTTATCTTTCCCTTATCTTCCTCTTATCTTTTCTTTATCTTCCCTTTATCTTCCTCTTATCTTCCTCTTATCTTCCTTTTATCTTCCTTATCTTAAATTTATCTTCCCTTTATCTTTCTTATCTTTTCTTTATCTTCCCTTTATCTTCCTCTTATCTTCCTCTTATCTTTATCTTCTCTTCCTCATCTACCTCTTATCTTTCCCTTATCTTCCTTATATTCCCTTTATCTTCCCTTTATCTTGCTCTTATCTTCCTTATCTTTTCTTTATCTTCCCTTTATCTTCCCCTTATCTTCCTCTTATCTTTCTCTTCTCTTCCTTATCTTCTGCTTATCTTTCTCTTCTCTTCCTTATCTTCTGCTTATCTTTCCCTTATCTTCCTTATCTTCCCTTTATCTTCCCTTTCTCTTTCTCTTATCTTCCTCTTATCTTCCTTCTCTTTCTCGTCTCTTCCTTCTCTTCCTCTTATCTTCCTCTTATCTTCCCTATATTTTCCTTATCTCCTTTATTTCCTCTTATCTTCTTTATCTGCCTCTTATCTTCCCATTTATATCTTCCTTACCTTCCTTTTATCTTCCCTTTATCTTCCCTTTATCTTCCCTTTACCTTCCTTATCTTCCTTTTATCTTTCTCTTATCGGCCTTATTTTCCCAATTTTCAGTCCCAGACCCCTCAAGGATATCTGTCACAAATTCAAAATATATAGACAAGTCTGTCTGATAGAGATGTTTACCAACGAACAGAGGGCATTTCGTCAGTTTTTGTGTCTTTCAAAACCCATACAACAGCGAGCTGTTTTGGAGTCTGTGAGCCCTGAGCAGGTTCGATGTATATGCGAGTGCGCGCACAATTTTTGGCAAATGCACTACCAACTACCTCGTCAGATGATTGAAACACTTAGCCCTTATCAGGACGATCTACACATTTTGGTTGATCCCCGACGAAGTTTTAGACGAAGAAAGAAAACACTGGTCCAAGACGGTGAAGGATTTCTAAGCCTGCTGCTTGATCCTTTTTTAGAAGGACTCGCAGAAATGGTGTAAAAGAACTAAACGTTTCTACGATAGTCAGTTTAAGCGTGAACATCATGGAAGAAACAAGTCTCGCTAATTATCGCGTCCAACAAATAATATCACATTTACACTACGAAATCGATGAAGAGAAAGCGTATTCTCTGCCAAACAGTTTGCTGATATCTCATAGTGTTCTCACGTGGAATTCAAGAGGGGAAATAGTATATAACGGAAGAACTATACCAAGAACAAATATCACTGATTTGATAGAATATTGTCTTACAGAATACGATGCCAAGATTCCCGAGCCCCTTGGTTTAGATATTTTTGTTAAAGGACTAGCAAATTTGAAAATTGATAAAAGTCTCATTGAAAATGTTCAAGTTTTGACCATGCTGGCACGTCACGAACATCAAGAGCCGGAATCCGAAAGCGAAGATGAAGAAAGCGAAGACGAAGAAACTGACTCCGAAAAGCAAGAAGAGTCGACGCGGAGCATTGGAGTGGAGAGGACTCGGAGAGAAATGAAGAACTTTCTGGAGAATGTGAACACTGTCAAAGTATTGCACGTGTTGTATATTTACTTCATTGTCTTTAATGCTTTAATGAAATACTCCTAAATCAGTGTTACACTATACTAGGAGGTTTACAGGTACATAACTAATAATATAGTACATATGATATATATTAAAACAAAGAAAAAGGACGGGGGGGAAAACAACTAATAAAATGATTTAAATATACAAGTAATAAGAAAGTAAAATACAAAATCAATCAATAAGATGGATGACAGAGGGACTTAATTGTAGGCATAGCGGAGGTTTTGAAGCTTGGAATACTAGATATAGACGAGAGATTACTGTATGGAATCTGATTCCACGTAAATATTGTTCTAGGATAAAATGAATACTTATATATGTTATTACTGCACTGGATCTGACGAAAAGGAGAGGTGTTAGGCAACCTGGGAACTCTACTTAAAAGGCACACTTCCTTAGGGAAACTAATACCTACAAGACATTGCTGGATCTTATAAAACATGGTGGCTTGATACAGTAATCTACGTTGCTCAAGTGAGTCCCAGCCTAAATGATCAATCATAGGAGAGATATGGCTAGCTCTAGAGTAGTCGCTATGAGTTAATCTAGCAGTCCTGCGCTGTATCATCTCGATGTTATTAATGTTCCTTTTAGTGTAAGGATTCCATACAGAGCAGGCATATTCTAGTTGGGGACGTACAAGACTAGTATCAGCCTTTGACTTAACTTTCAAGCTACAATCACTAAGGATTCGCCTAAGTAAGCCAATAGTACTATTTGCCTTTTTATATATATATTGTCACAATGCTGATTCCAACTTAAATTATGGGTTATAGTAATACCTAATTTGGTTATAGCTACTCTATTAATAGTTTGATTATTCATAACATAATTGAAAGACTGAGGTGCACGTTTGTTTGCAATGCCTAAATGATAGCATTTGGAGAAATTAAAATTGAGTTGCCATTTGTTGGCCCATTTAGTTAAGTTATCAAGGTCCTCTTGTAAAATAAGGTGATCCTGGAAATTATTAATCTCTTTATATATAATACTGTCGTCGGCGAATCAACGAATTTGAGATTTAATGCTATCAGAAATGTCATTTATATATAAAGTTAAAATAAGACAGGTGCTAGGATTGTCCTTGGGGTACTCCGGAAATCACTGGTTTTGGATCAGAGCGGGAACCATTAACAGAGACAACTTGGGAACGGTTCGATTGGAAAGCCTTGATGCAATCAGCTGATGGTCCTAGCTCTAATACCATAATAATCAAGCTTGGGCATTTGTCGGCGGTGGGGGACAGTATCAAACGCTTTACTACAGTCTAGTAGTATAACATCAGTTTGCTTTCTTTGGTTAATACTTTTAGCCGTAAATTATGTAATTTAGGATCTCCCTTATCTTTTTTACATTCAATTGGTTTCTGTACTGCACGTCCCAAGGCTTATATTACCAACGGAGTTAATGAAAATAATTTTGAACCGAAATAAAAAAATAGATAATCCTCAAACTCAGCCTCGGAAAAACACACCAAATTTGACACCGGAGATAAAGCAAGAAACTGACGATCTTCCGTGGGGTTTCCCTGCTACACCTAAAACCTATTTCCTAGCACCGCCTCCTACCGTTGAACAACCGACGCTTAAATATAATTTCTTTCATAACTTGGAAAGTTTGGGCGACCCGACAGAGAAAGACTTGGCAAAGATGACTCCGGATGAAAGAGAAGACTATCAACATCATTTATTGATGACTAGATCAAAATATTTACCCATGACAAAAGAAAATGTGTCCCAATTATCATCAGAAGAGAAGAAAGACTATCATGCTACCTTTAAAATAAAAACACCTAAACATAATCTAAGAAGCAGACCTTACTAGATGTTCGGTGTAAACTATTTAAATGTAACCGTAATTTGTTTTGATATGTGTAAGTTTAAACCAAAGCCTAAATAAATATTTTAAACTGATGCTTTGAATTCTGTCTTATGAGGCGACGCGACGCTGTACATTCTCTATGGTAACAGCTTTGCTTGCCCGAACACGTCTCATTGTTTTATCCGTTAATGACCGCTAATTAGCTTTAATGGTTTGGCTTATGCAAATATCAGTCCTTGGGGGCTTTCCATTTACACGGTTAGACCGGTCAGTCCGGTTAAATGGAACACGATTCGTTTGAGACCTGGTATGATCTGACTGGAAAATTTGGTCCTAATCAAAAGCAAGTCCATTCTGGCCGGACTGATCGGTCTAACCATGTCAATTGGAAAGCGCCCTTAGTAACAGAAACCGTGGCAACGCTTTCAAAGTAATAAATCGCTTTTCCTTTAGTTTATATTTCGACACTTAAAATCGTTCATACGGCTTTTCGAAGTGATTCTTCATTCTATCTTTCTACGATTTCCTCGCTTATAAACGAAGGTTTAGTTAGTAATGCCTAGGATGACTTACTCTAAACTAATATAATATTCATGATATACTATTAATTCAAGTCTATACGTTATCTCTGGCAATTCAGACACTTTAGGCTGTTCAAAACTCTCTATATTCCTCCAGACAAGGTTTCAGATAAAAAATATAAAGTATCTCCATCAATTTCTCTTTAGTTCCTATAAAGAACGTCTATTTTGTTAACGTTTACTGTACACATGCTATGTACGTCTACGTGTCCAACAACTGTCGACTGTCAGTAGGGTAAAGTGTATAAATGAAAAGGTAATTACTATTACTTATAATGATATAAGTCGAGTGCCTTTTGATAATGACGTAACCCAGAACTTCGGAAAAGTCGGAGCCCAATCGGGAATGAGGTATCCGCACGGGGGGTTGGATGAAAGCTATGGTTGGCGGGGGGAAAGTTAGGGTTACTTCGTCCCAAAGGAGCCTGAGGAGAATATTGACAGAGCTCATTAAAAATTCAATTTACCTAATTAATTATGAATCGGCTATAGGGGGGGGGGGGGGTATCACTACTTAGAGCTGCCGCTCTCAGTAATCACAAACATTTGGTATTCTCATTAAATGAGAACTGATGAAATCGCGCGTTAAATGGTGTGTAAATGTGGTCTCTGGGGGGCTGTGTGTGATTGTGCTAATTATTCATGCATAGGAACGCTATAAAAACTAGACAGGTGTAGACAGATGGGTTTTATTCGGGTAAAACGTGAAACAAGGAGAAGACTACGACCGGAGATTTGGTGGCTAATAGCATCCTTACTGTTGGCCTGCAGCAATGGCCCAGACACAAATTCCACAAGACGTAGTTCCTCCGCCAGTCCCAATTCTGATTCAGCAACAAGGACAAGGTCAAGAAGAAGAAAATGTTCCGCAAGTTGGACCAGCCAACGTACCGGTTGCCGATGTACCAGGGCAGGTTCGTTAGATTTGTTTCGTTATGTTTAGTGTGTATCGATGACTTGCGAATGACTGGGAGTTTTCTTTGGTGGTTATTGTTTTTTATTATATAAAATAGAGTGTTTTATTGATTTTTCCGCCACTAATAAAAGTGATAATCTCACATGTGCGATTATAGTTTAATTATAGCATTATAGTTTAATGCAATTTTTGCAAGGCAATAGGACGATTTTTTTATATAATAAACAGAACAATACATGGATTCTTGGAAATATGAAATTTATTTCTCGTGTTGACCAGGATATGTCACTCGTTCGCTTCGCTCACTCGTGAGATATCCTGGTCAACACTCGAAATAAATTTCATATTTCCGCACATCCATGTATTAATATAATTCTCTATATATTTATTGCTAATCAGTTGATGTTATTATTTATGCGGTCTTATATCGTGGCGGATTGTTATAACGAGTTGAGCTTCGCCATGGTTATTCCAGGTCTTGGTCGTTTTTGCGTTTGCCCGTGACTCTCCCAATATGTGAGGTTTCTCAAACGTTATCGTAAGGGTTACCGTGTTTAAGAACGTTTATTTTGTGGAAAACTTTGGGCGTTTTGCTCTTGCTAACCCGACCATTACTTGGTTTTGGTTAAGTGCTGTCTCGGCTCGAGGCCGTTCGGGTACAATGAGCTTATCTAGTTCAGAGCTTCGGGATTATTCCGTACATTTTCCTTGATTAGCTCTGTGTTCCAGTGGTTTGCATGTATTCGTCGGATACTAGTACTTCCAATTATATGATGCGGATAAATTTGCTATTTTCGACCTTATTCTCTTGTCGTTATTATTTTTCCTTTCGGCAATGGCGGGGGAGGGTGTCTGCTCGGATTAAATGGGCTCTTGCCATAACGGTGACCGCTCATGCACCGGATACACCCTGACACGGTGTCAGGGTGTATCCGGCGCGTGAGCGGGGCGTATGTGTCCCGGGTATCGGCTGTTTTATTTTTAGGCGTTCGAAATATGCCGTCTCTTATAATTTATGACATTGGTCCTTCTGTCCCACTTGTTTTTTATGTTGAACCCTATTTCGGGTATGCTGGTCTTTGGGGGGGGTTACATCTCACGGCTCTAATGCTGATTCTCATCGCCGCCCAGGAAAAAAAGTATCGTCTGGTGTCTGGGAATCGGTGTAACGTGCTTGCCCCCCCCCCCCCCCCCTCGTTTGTCCCTAGGTGCTGCCGGTGTAAGTAACATTTGCGTGTTGACGGGAAAACCGCATTTTCAGCTTTCACAAGACTCAGTCAGTGCTATTTTGCGATATCATCCCTTCGGTCGCCGGATAGGGGGAATTACGCTAGGGGCGAGAATGCGTTAGCCGAGTTACCAAAATACCACATGCAAACTGTGTTAGCCGAATGACGTAAGATACCATCCGAGACAATGTCGCCGGATGACGTAAGATACCATCCGACAGAATGTCGTAGCCGGATAACGTAATTATAAGATCCCCTCCGCGAGAATTTCGTAGCCGGATGACGTAAGATACCATCCGAGACAATGTCGTAGCCGGATAACGTAAGATTCCATCCGCGAGCATGTCGCCGAATGACGTAAGATACCATCCGAGACAATGTCGCCGGATGACGTAAGATACCATCCAACAGAATGTCGTAGCCGGATAACGTAATTATAAGATCCCCTCCGCGAGAATTTCGTAGCCGGATGACGTAAGATACCATCCGAGAGAATGTCGTAGCCGGATAACGTAAGATTCCATCCGCGAGCATGTCGCCGGATGACGTAAGGTACCATCCGAGAGAGTGTCGTAGCCAGATGACGTAAGGTACCATCCGCGAGCATATTGTAGTCGGATGACGTAAGGTACCATCCGAGCGAATGTTGTAGCCGCATGACCTAACATACCATCCGTGAGAATGTCGTAGCCGGATGACGTAGGGTACCATTCGAGAGATTGTCGTAGCCGGAAGACGTAAGATACCATCCGAGAGAATGTCGTAGCCGGATGACGGTAGATACCATCCGAGAGAATGTCGTAGCCGGATGATGTAAGATACCATCCGAGAGAATGTCGTAGCCGGATGACGTAGGATACCATTCGAGAGTTAGAAGCCGGGGTCGACCGTGCCTTACCCGGGCACGTATGCGCAGTCGCGGATTTCTATATTCCCGTAACTCGCTTATCCGCGCGCGGTTGAATTAATCAGCAGTTAATGAGCATGCATTGGTATTTTAAACGTATCCATTGCATGTTTTTGCTTGCCTGTTGTACTTTTACCTGTGGCTGCGGTCTTATTTTCTCATTACCAGAAATTTGGGACATTTTGCGGCCACGTTCGTAGCCAGTGGTTACTCCCATGATAATAATATACAGTAAATATTATGCGAAAATGCAAACGGCTGCTAAGAACAAAGATCGCCTCTGCTTCAAAGTAAACGAACATGGCTGCAGGCTGCTCGAAAGAGAAGAGACCTCCGTGGCTTCGTCGTTTGTCCTTCTCGCAGCTCAACTCCACGTTTAGACATAACGGCCTCCTGCTGATAGACGAAATCGGAGTTTCGACTGTGCATACAATCTGAGTCGGGATAGTTCGTTTACAACATGAGGCTGAAGCAGCCGCAGTAAACATAACATTTCTGATTTCAGAAACCTTTTAATGCTTAGGTATTCTACAAGGATAAAATTTGCTTCTCAATTATCCTTGACAATAATCCTAAACGTAGTGTCTAAAAATAATGAACTCAAAACATGAAAAAATAGTCCCAGCCTATGTTATCTTCCCGTTATGCTTTAATAGACACGATGTAATTTGCATAGGGGCCCAAATTGAAAAGGAAACTAATTTGCATGTGGGCCTAAATAAAACTACGATTTGGTGTATTGCTCAAACACACTGTAAAATCAAGAAAGTTTAAACGCTTTGGGAACCGCAATGTTGTTAGATACGGAGATATTTACGAGTTATATTAGCAGTTCGAACATTGCTAAATACATAGCAAGCTCCGCACTTTGCATCATTCGCAAGGAAAGTGGTGTATTTGGCAGATTTGTATCGCATGTTTAGCAGGATTACTATGGCTTACATAACAGAATGAGTCAAATAAGCAGCGTAAATAAATCGATGTTGGGAACCGGCTGTGTATTTCGGTAAGCGAACATTTTTTGTTATAACGTTTCCTTACTTAACTCTTAACAGGAATCGAGCTCCGCAACCGAGAAGTCTATGTCCCTAGTAGGATAAATTTTAAAATTTACGATTTTACTGTATTATTCCTTATACGATTTGGCCGTCATGTTTAATAGCCTATATGCGCCCGCGCGACGCCATCTTGTCCCAAATTTCTGGTAATGTTTTAACAGTTTCCTATATTGTAAAACCACTTCCGACTTAACGAAGCGTGTCTATAATTTGGCATAAAAATCAGAAAAGGAACAAAACGTACAAATGCTGTTGAAATATTTATTAATATGTAAGTGAAAACAGTTTCAGCACTTCAGATTTTGATATGAAAAATTGTTTTTGTTTTATTAGCTTAAAGGAATTTGAAATGCCATAAATGAATATAGCCGTGACAGGCAGCCAGGCAGTTGTTTGAGTAGTTTTCAATCAATTCAATGCCTTTGAAAAATGCAATATTATTAGATGCTGTAGCAATATTTTTATAAACATGGGAAAAAGAACTGTAAAATATCACCCTAATATTTACAAAACCCCTGACTGGTGGTAACATCGTCGGGAACACGATGGTCGAGTTCAAACACTGGATGCGACCTGCAATTTTATTCTCTCAATATTTTTTACGAAATAGCATGCTTAAATTTTTTCTTTACCTTTTCTTTAAAAAATTAGAGTTATTAAAACTGCAGTTTTTTTATTTCATCATATTCTACTAGAATTACTTGCTTCATTAATTTATTAGGTAACTATTATTTTGTATAAAATGATGTTGTAAAGTGCGCTAATAACAAGCAAGTTGTTGTGTTGGCGCAATCTATAATCTATAATTTTGTACAAAATAACGAATGCTCGTTCCGACAAGAGTAGCTATTTCCTGGCCCCCAATAAAAAAGAGCGCTAGGGGGGGGGGGGGGGGGGGCATTAATGTTTTCTAATCCCCGAGCCCGGGCGGAGGGCCGAAGGCCCGGAGCCTGGTGAGGGTGCTAATCTCGACGTGCGTGGAGTCCACTTTACACGCGAGATGAAAAGCTGAAAGTAATTCTGAAACCTGTTTATATATATGTTATCAAATCCACAATTTGCGCAGTTCGAATAGCAGGGTACTAGTAACTAACCTGTTAAATTATTCAAATTATTTAAATTTACGTCAGCAAATTATAATTTATAAGTTCGGTTGGATTACGAAATAGTTTTTCAACGGTCATGACGAAAGAAATCTTTGCCAGAAAAATGGTTTCAGCTAAAATGTACATTAATATTACTATGGAAAAAGACCAAAGAAAGAAGGCTAAGAAGAGATGTGGCAGCGAGAAAAAGACAACAATAAATACGACTTAAAACAGTCACTGAAAAAAACCTAAAAATTAATACGATAAAGACCGAAAACGATGCCGACCGAAATCAACTGAAAGAAGAAGGATGTGTCCTGAAACTGTTCAAAGCCGGTAAAGAATTTTGCTCTGGTGTATTCTACATAACTCGAGAGGGAACGATTAAGAAATTTTGAAACAAACGGCTTTTCAGATCATGAAGAGAACTGAATGATGCCTTGTCATATTAATGTGTCAACAACGAAAAAAGTAAGAATCCGCGAACGAGAAAAACAATCCGAAAAGAGTAGACTGAATTGGCAGTGTTTGTGGTGACAAAAGCAGAAGAAGTTTAACGGTAGGAGATTCGTATTTTCCAGTTTAGCTAAGTTAAAACGGAAGAAATCTTGAAAATGAAAATTGATATAAAAAATATATTGTCTACAGTTGTCAGTTGAACTCTAGGACGTTGACTTGTATCTTTTCTTGGCCACTGTTTATATCTATTTTTGAATGAAAATTTGTCATTTGGTTCATCTCGTTATGTTTTTTGGTTTTTTTTTTAATATTGACTTTGCATGTTCTTTCGGTGTGTCAATACATGACTACAGGTGAACCTTGCTAACTAATTTTCTGGGATGTTTTCTGATCTGTGTGTCATTAATACATCAAAAAACAGAAATTAGGGGAAGGGGGGGGGGGGGGGGGGGCGGGGGAGTGGCGTTAAAAAATGCATATAACGCGGGCGAGGGGTTGTTGCGTTCATGTATTTCTAGTCAGGGGTTATTTACAACAAATTCATGTAAAAGTGGGCGAGGGGTTATTGCGTTTATGTATTTCTAGTTAATAAAAGAAGACGTTAAAAACTTAGATGAGTACGGAGCGTAGAAGTCGTATTCGCAAGGTAAAGTACTTTTTAAAGTAAGTTTCATGTTTGTGGATGTTCAGTTGCTTGCAAGAAGATTTCTTGTAGAAAAATTAAGACTCGGATCAAACGTCTTACTTTTCATGAATCAAACTCAATTATACAAAACAACTCAATTATACAAACGAACTTAAACAAAAGAGTTCCCATAAGCCGCACTGATCTACACCTGAAAAACATTCAATGGCCATTGATTAAAAAATAGGCACGCCCATGTCTACTGCGTTTAATGCCTATAGCTACTATGGTAAAAACAATGATGCAACTTTGTACTTGTAACAACCCTGTATTCACAGTCGAAGAAGATTCTTGACAAAATTGATGGAATTGTATCTAGTTGTAACAACCTTGAATTCAGATCTAGAGCTGAACAGGATTTTTGACAAATTTGTCTACTGTATATGCTCACAGGGCATGCTGTGTTTTAACTTTGATAAAGAATTCAATCAACTCAGACTCTCAGAGTAAAGCCAGCAAGGCACAGAAGGCTAAGTGCTAACAACTCTACTCATATCTGGCATGAGTCCAAACCCGGACAGGTGCATGGTCGCCCATTCAAATACTAACTCAATCCAAATGGGCTTTACTTCGGTCCTCAGTGGTGAGAGGCAGTGCACTAATAGCTTGACTATTAAAGCTATGGTACTAAAAGCTATAGTCATAAAGTATGGTAGTAAAGCTTTAGGTAGGTCAATCAAATTAACATAACTATATAACAACTCACAAAATTTGACTTAATTGACTAATTTAAAACAGTATTTAAATATTTTCGTTACAACAATTTGTCAAACAATAATGCAATCTAGTTAGAAGGTAAAGAAAATCGCTTGAGATAACAAGCATCTCGAGTATTACTTCTGTAAAATTTAATAGTGAATGAAAAAGATGTCCAGCAAATTATGTCATCAAAATTATAAGAGCAACCATACATTAATTGTTCTTCAAGACATATGCATACATGCAGAAAAAGGTACAATAAATGTTTGCACATTCATAACACAGATTTTGCATGACATTGACAGCTGCAGCATACAATTTTACTCCATTAATACTGTATATAGACTTGCTAGTTACTGACATTTGACTATTTGTCATCTACATCGACAATATGTTATTTAATAGCATATTTCGCTCGTGGACTACCATAGGTTTTGGGCATTGTTGCTTGACCATGAAGCTAACTTTGTTTTCTTAGAAGAAGGTCATACATTTCTATTCGGCAACGCACAGTCTTTTCAGTTTACGAAGCTCGACCAGACATGTTGGCCATATAAATTGCCTCCTCTGAATATGAAATCGTCCACGCAACGACTCGATTAATTTGCTTTCAAAAACTTTTATCATTATTCCAACAACGTCTAGTACATCACAATTAAGAATTGACTACGATTCATACTTAAAATACTTACTAAATTTGTAAAAACTTCCTCTTGTTCAATATCCCGCTCCTTGTCAAATATCTCGCGCCATGCGACCATGCTGTCAACAATGACTTATGAAATACTTGGTGTACAGTAGTCATTTTGGTTTCGGTGGTCTGTCGTGAGTCAATCATTTTATTGTATGTTTTGATTGGCTCCGAAGGCATTCTTTTGTGACCTTACCTTACCTTACCTTACCTTACCTTACCTTACCTTACCTTACCTTACCTTACCTTACCTTACCTTGCCTTACCTTACCTTACCTCAGGGGCGGATTTAGGGTACGTCAAGCACGTCATGCGACGTAGACAAAAATCCCAGACTAATTTATTCATGAATTAATTAGTTGGAAAACATTTTAAAAAATTATTTAAAATTTGAAAATTTCAAATTTTCAAATTTCAATATTCAAATTTTTAAAAAAATTATATGAATTTTTAAATTTTTTAAATTTTCAAAAATTTCATTTTCGCGCGTATTTAGCGCTATATCGAGGAAAATTGAATAATTCTCTGACTCAGCCCCCCTCCTCGGCTGGAGGACACTTAGTGTCTTGGTCTACTTCATGTAGCCTGAACGAAACTGTTCATACGGTAGGGATAGAGAGGGATGTCATTCACTCCATTTACAAATGTGGATAATTAGACTACGTCAAAATGGCCGTCTACGTCGAAATAACGAGCACTGATTGGACAAAGACAATAGAGGTACGTCGGAAGTAGATAGTCTACGTCGGAAGTAAAATATTTTGACGTTCTTTGGCTTTTGATTGGCTAGCAAAGGATATTTCGACGTACACGGACTACGGCAAGAGTGCAAGACTACGGCATAACTAAGCTATCTGAGCCGGCAGTCAAACTTCAGCTTGAGACTGTCACGGAACTTGTAGAGAATGCTCTACACTACAGAGTGGAAACGATGAATATTTGTTGAAGGCGATCTGTTGCGATTTGACAAAGAAACTCTAATCGTGTGGTTTCCTCGTGGGTCAAGAGTTTTCGGCGCAGATATTTGGCAAGACATTACATCGGGATATCGACACGGAGGCATATATTCCTCAGTATGCTAAAGCTGTTTGTTGAACGAAAGTTAAGAAACGTTGTATGGTGAGTGGATACTATCTTATCTTTAGTTCCTCAGACTTGTGCAACCGTGAAAAGCGTAAATTATTTAAATTAGATGGGATATGTAGAGCTCGAGTATATTTATGAATAATTCATAATTATTGAGATAATGAGATGTGTTACAAATATAAGTAAGTAATCCATCACTGAATATTATAATTAAATCTTACTGTAGCCGAAAGTTTGTAGCAATTTTAGATCAATAGCGACAGAATGTAAATCATTTTTAATATACAATTTTAAAAAAATGTAAAAAATTAATTTATTAAAAAAAGGCAGCAATTAGGTTTATATATTATTTCATCATATATTATATATATATATATATATATATATATATATATATATATATATATATATATATATATATACTGTAGAAGATGTTGTAAAAACTTTTGGCAGAGTGCTCGATGGGAATCCAGAGCATATTATAGTTAAAGTTCAAAGACTCAACAGGTTATTATTGTTTTATATATATATATATACAGTATATATGTGAAATAGTAAAATGTACTTTAAACAAAACAATTTTCTAGGCTATATCTGAGCTAGCATATTCATCTCTTCTCTATACTAACAATGTTATATTAAGTTAATATAACAGTAAATACCTTCTTGGGCTTATTATGCAACATCGATAATTTAGATGTTGTGTAGTGGGCTCAAGGTGGTATATATTGTCCATAGTTTGTTAAGTATTAATTATTAATGTATACACCAAACAAGCAAATTTTGAATTTTGCTTTCTTGTAGATTCCCCATCACCGTAAATTATTATTTTCTTCTTTCATATCTATTTGTACTATCTATATTATCTTGCAATGAAATAAAGTATTTATATATACAGTATATATATATTTCTTGGGGGGGGGGGGGGGGGGGGGAGAGAAAAAAAAAGTACTTGGTAGTTACTAGTTAGTATGTATGAGCATGACTTGGAATGATGTAGAGAGAGGTGAGCTTCTCTATATGTCCATGAAATGTCCCATGTGGTCTTTTGATACTAAAATGACTTCTAATCAGACAGTCTCTGGCTGGATAGAGGTATTAAGGCAAGTATCTGGTGCCTCAAAACCAGACAACTCAGGGTAAATAAGGGGTAAAGTATTAGTTAAGATGACTAGGATGATGTAGAGAGATAAGCTCCTCTATGTCCATGAAATGTCCTATATGGTCTATTCATAATTCTTCTTCTAATCAGACAGTATCTGGTGCCTCGAAACCAGACAGCTCAGGGTAGATAAGGGGTAAAGTATTAAGTAGTTAAGAATTAAGATGACTAGGATGATGTAGAGAGATAAGCTCCTCTATGCCCATGAAATGTCCTATATGGTCTATTCATAATGCTTCTTCTAATCAGACAGTGTCTGGCTAGTATGTGTTAAGGCTAGTATCTGGTGCCCCAAGACCAGACAGCTTGGCAGCTAAGGGATTGCACTTGCAGCAAGTGGCTGCAATTGACCTTACAAAATATGTTGGAGCCTTGGCTGTCCATGTTGGATTCACTGTACAACAGTGATTCATAGGCATGCTGATGAGCTCTGACATGGAGCAAAACAGTCCTAAAAAGTTGTCTCCAATAATGATAAAAAAAATACAAAAGCACAAGTCCTTAAAAAATCATAAAATGTTGTATAAAAAACACAAGTTAAAACTGTAAGATTTTGCTAAATAGTCTTGCCAGAATGCAGGAAATGCCATTTCAGGGAACCAAATTTTAAAAATTTTCCGGGGGGGCATGCCCCCGGACCCCCCTAGAAATAATATTTCCGGGTTTTGACGTACGAAGAAAAATTCCTGGATCCGCCCCTGCCTTACCTTACCTTACCTTACCTTACCTTACCTTACCTTACCTTACCTTACCTTATCTACATACAACAAAAACAGAGTTAGACTGTTGCCAGGAAAAAAGATAGTGCCAACTTTCTCTCTTCTGTTGGCCAATTCCATGTACAGCTATATACTGACTCGCACGAACATTAGGGAAAGGGGAAATGACACACGTAATCAAACACATTGTACCAACTGTTCAAAGCATTTTTTCCCAAAATATTGTCACGACCAGGGGTTGGAATAATAGTTTTTAAACTATCAAAGTTTAAAACATTTTAATAGTTTATTGTTGCTTGCCAAATTATAAAATAGGTTTTATCGTTTGGGTTTAATTTTGTGTTTTTTCCTGTGTACGTGTTCCGCCATTTTAAAAGAACCTTCGGAAATCGTTGATGCTTAAAGGATCCGAGCATATAAGCCTTTTTTGTAGTGCCCCTTCATGTTTATTTTCAAACTCTAAAAAACTACATTTCACGCCTTAAAACAACAGTGAGAAACGGCGTATCAGATAATGCAAAGTTAAAAAAATGGTAAGCTGCCGAAATTTTTAGTAAATGAAATACTGACGTTTCGAGAAGAGCCTTTCATCAGAGTAAATTTCACTTTGCTCTATCGAAAACACTGCCTACGCAGCATTCTACAACCTTGTAACAATTTATGATTTAGTTTTTTTTTGTTTGTTTCTGCTGTATACAAGCTGTCGTAAGTTAAACTCAGACAAAAACTCTGAGCTCCAGACAGGACTCGAACCCACAACCTTCCGAATGCCAGCCGGACGCTATAACCATTGAGTCACTGTATGGAACTCAAATGGTAGGCCGGGGTTGTTTTCGGTATTTATAACAAGTACTTGTGATACACATACGGTTTGACTAATTCGCAGGTATAAATATCAAAGACAACCTCGGTCTACCATTTGAGTTCCAGTGGCTCAATGGTTAGAACGTCCGGCTGGCATTGGGAAAGTTGTGGGTTGGAGTCCCGTCTGGAGCTCAGATCGGTTTTTCTCTAACTTAATATGACAGCTTGTACAGCAAAAACAAACGAAAAAACTTTAACAACTTCAAGCTAAAAACACTACTAACAAGAAATGATGGTTATAGCTTACCATTAGTATAATTGCCATGCTCCAATAGTATTTCGTCTTTTTCTTCTATTATTCCCACAAAACTCTCTAGGTTGGCGTAGTCGTCGCGACAGTCATCGGAAGAATTGATCACAGGACTTGAAAGATAACAAGGCTCGGCTTCATTCTATATCAAATATTGTATTTTATTATATGGCAGTAGTGCTGACAGCTCAGCATACGGAAATCCTGCAATCTGATTGGTTCATAAGCGGTCGGATATTTCCTATATACCGAAAAGTTTATCGGAGATAAAGAACCCAATAACAAATGCACTTTGATTAATTAACAAAGAACTACTAGAAATACATTGAACGCAACAACCCCTCGCACGCTTTTACATGCTTTTTTGAAACACCCCCCACCCACCCATCCCCTGATTAAAATAAGCACTCCTGATATACAGCCAATATAAAAACAAACAGATATAAAAACAAATGATATTAAATCCTTGGGATAATTATAGAATTTATGGATAGGATGACAAAACTGATTTAAATCATTGTTGAAAGTTGAACATATCAATGCAAATTTTAGATTTCATTATTAAATTCTGGTTGTAAAAATTATATTGTTTTTAGGAGATTTCAAAAGGGATTATTCTTAGCCAGCTTTAATGGCTTCCCTATAAGCAAACATGTTTTGCAAAGGCAGAATTAATAAAAGTCAACAGCTCAAAAATTACATTTATAATAGAGTCCGAGATAAAAAAAACAATTCAGTAGAATCGGATTCTAGAAATAAGTATTAAACAGACGTTTCAGACGAAAATTTGGAAATACAACCAAAAAAATCACCAAAGCCCATGCTAATGAAAAATAGGTATGCTATGCGTACATGTATCTGCGCATGCTTGTAGCATTTGAAGAATTATATGGATGATTGCACTGTACCTCTCTCCTTCACTCAGCAGAAACCTCTGCGGAGAAGAGAGGAGCTATATTGAACTATATGACCGTACCTACTTCATGCAGACAATATACAAATATTTCAACCAGTTTTAAGATTAATTATATTTAGAAATCATATGTAACTTTATATACATAAACTAGAAGTTACTATCGCAAGTGAAGTGCTGCCTCAAATGGGACAACAACCTTTAGCCTACTCCACAGGCAACTCTGTACACTTTGTGGCTAATGTGACACCCCCTAGCTTGCCCACTCCACCCAAGATTGCCCACTCTACCCAAGGTTTTCTCACCTCTACACCATAAGAGCCCACAGCGTTGCTTGCGAAGGAGGTTGGAAAGTCCAAAAATTTAATATTAATTACAATAGACAGAGTATGTATACATTTCTTCTATATTTTTTAATTATAAAATTGAGAACTACATGTTAGTATAACTTATCGCTTGACATGATATGGCAAGGGTTTTGACAGGATGTACACATAATTTATAATATACAAATATTAAATAATCAATTATGCGCCACAGAGCGGATGCGACGACGACGTCAAAGAACAGTTCAGAGCAGACCTTCAGTCGCTGACGGAAAGAGCAAGCCCAGGAGAAGTACTCATCATACTAGGAGACTTGAACGCTCATGTTGGATGTGATAGGACTGGATATGAAGACTGTATTGGTAGATTTGGCAAGGACAGACGTAACAACGAAGGAGAAGATCTGCTGGATATGTGTCTGGTAAACAATTGGATGATTGCTAACACCTGGTTCGAAAAACGTGACTCACAACTGTATACATACAGGAGTGGGGGTAGACAGACACAGATAGACATGTTGCTGGTTAGAAAAGCACAGTGGAAACTTGTCAACGACGTGAAAGTCATCCCAAGCGAAACAGTGGCCTTACAACACAAGCCCCTGGTGGCGACACTCCAGCTCAGAAGGTTCCAGAAAAGAGAGCTCTGCTCAACAGAAACGAGGATTAGATGTGGAAAGCTGCGTGGCCCCAAGGGCATTATGTTTAAACAGAAAGCCCTTGCGAACACCCCGCTGATTGAGCCCATTATGTCTGCACAAACAGAATGGATGACGCTGAAGACAGCCTTGGTTGAAGCAGCGGAAGAGGTATGTGGCAGGGCCAGGTATGGCAAAAAACCTGACAGAGAGGAGTGGTGGTGGAATAGTACTGTGCAGAGTGCAGTGGAGAGAAAGAAGGTGACAAGGAAAGAATTGGAACTACGACCTTCGGTGCAGGCGAGAGAGGATTATAAGCAAGCGAGTAACGAGGCGAAGAAGGCAGTGCGACAAGCAAAGGATGAAGCGAAGAACGAGTTATATGATGAACTGGAGACGAGGCCAGAAGTTGCCCGAAAAAAGATTTACAAGCTGGCAAAGGAGAGAAGAGGTGCGGAAGAAGACAATATAGCGTCACCTTTCATCAACAACGATAGAGGACAGCTCATTGTGAATGGTCCAGGTGTCAAGGATAGGTGGAAGGAGTATTTTGGAAAGTTATTAAACGAAGAGAACCCGTTTAGCGCCGAGATACCAACAACACCAGCAAATGTCGCACCACAACCAGATATTTCGCTGGGGGAAGTGAAGAAGGTAATCTCGAAGATGAAGTGTGGGAAGGCACCTGGACCCGACGAGGTGAACTTAGAGATGATACTGGCACTTGGAAACGAGGGTGTACTATGGGTACACAGAGTGATGCAAGCAATTTGGAAGGAAAAACGAGTACCTGATGACTGGCTGGAATCCATTTTGGTTCCGATCTTTAAGAAGAAAGGAAACATACACGAGTGCGGTAACTACCGAGGAATAAAGTTATTATCACAGCTCATGAAGTGTCTGGAGAGGATAATGGACGCCAGAATTAGACTGTACGTTCACGAGCAATTGGGAGAGGAACAATTTGGTTTTCGACAAGGTCGTGGCAACCGATGCACTCTTCATCTTGAGACAGCTGATGGAAAGGAAGCTGGAATTTGGCCAAGACAGTTATTGGTGTTTCTTGGACCTAGAGAAGGCGTATGATAAGATCAACAGACAGATGATCGCACCGATTTTGAGGCTCTATGGAGTCCCAGAAGAAATCATCACTATGGTTACAGCATTGTACCGTACACCAACAACCAGAGTTAGAACATGCTTCGGGAAGACAGATGCCTTTGAAGTGAATGTTGGGCTGCACCAGGGCTCTGCCCTAAGTCCACTGATTTTCATCATCATCTTGGACTATATCAGCAGAAGATGCCCATCAAGTCGTGGAAAGAAGCTGACATATGCTGATGATATTGCATTGAATGAGAAGACCGAGGAGGCGCTACAAAGGGCCACTAACAAATGGAATGAAGAACTGCACAGCCACGGTATGAAGATGAGCCAGTCAAAGACGGAGGTTATGGTAGTAACGCGCACAGAACCAGCACCAAGGGTTTCCATCAATATAAACAGCCAGGTACTGAAACAAACTGCGACTTTCAAATACCTTGGGAGCTGGGTCGAAGAGCAAGGAGGGTTGGATCGGGAAATACGAGCAAGGGTGCAGGGAATAGGTGCAGCGTGGAACAATGTCAGCGGGGTCATGTATGACAGAAGGATGCCTGTAAAACTGAAGAAACAGATCTACAAGACGATGGTTAGACCTGCAGCCCTCTATGGATCTGAGACGTGGGCCGTGAAGAAACAACACCTATGCAAGCTGGAAGTGGCGGAGATGAAATGCTTGAGGGCGATAAGAGGGGTTAACAGGAGGGACAGAATGAAGAATGAAGAGGTGCGAAGGGATGTTGGGGTGGTACAGCTAAGAGATAAGGTACAAGAAAGCAGAATGAGATGGTATACGGTCATGTGCGAAGGTGCGAAGGGGATGAATTAATCAAGTGGGCGACGGAGAGAGGAGAAGTGGGGAAAAGGCCGATAGGAAGACCGAGACAGAGGTGGAAGGATTGCATCAAGGAAGATGGAAAGTCGATTGATTTGGAGTTATGTGGAGACAGAGCAAGATGGAAAGCAGTAACAAGACGACCTGACCCCCCTTGAGGGGAAAAACAGGTTATGATGATGATGTAATTCCAAGTGCTTAATATGTTTTGACAAATCTAGAGCTTTAAGAACATTTTACAGCAATGTACCATTGAGCCCATCAGATTATTTTGCAGAATTTGTATAAGTCAAAACACACACACACAGATAGTAGTGTCTGATCAGAATGTTGATCCTGAACCCACACTTAAGTTTCTGTTTTGGGTGGTTAATGTTAATGTTCAAATAAAAGTTTGTTTTTAAACTGTGTACATTACATGCAGTTGGTAATTTGGTACTCCCTGTGAACTTTGATATTGTGAAAGTTATGAAATAACGGGAATCCATGTGATTATAACACCAGGTGCTATGGGCCCAATACATAGAAATAAGTCTATTGTTTCCATGGCCCAATATTGCCACCACAGGCCCAATTTTCTGCTGGGATTACAGTTGTTGACTATTATGCAGCAGGTAACACTTGCTTATATAAGATTACTGTAATATATTTGTTTTAAAATCTCTTACCTTAGTACATTTGGTTCAGAGGATTATATAATATTCAGTCATACAGTTATTACAGTAAAATCTCTTACCTTAGTACATTTGGTTCAGATGATTATATAATATTCAGTCATACAGTTATTACAGACAGTGCGCCTGAGTGCCTCTGAAATTCTTATCATTAAAAATGTTAAAACATATGCTTCGAAGGCTAAAGAAACGATAGAAAATATCGCTACATCAAGTAAGCATACTCCACACCTTTGCCGACGCCATCCTGCTTTTGCTCGCCTAAGCATGATTATAATCGTCATTGTTAACAAACCTAACAAACCTAACAAACTTTCACGCACGATAGCATATATCTGCTGCGCAGATACAAAAACATCACGTCTACATAAGCTTATAAAGGTAGTGTTTTAAGTTAGCTTTAGTTAATAAGCTGATTTATGGTTTGGACTAGCAAAGGAAAAGCACAAAAACGTGAAGCTGCATATTGTTTAGGTTAAGCGAAAACTTGAAAACAACAAGAATCCTACCGTTACTATGAGTGACTACAAAGACTGGAATTCGGATCGAGTTTTGTTTTACGGCGTTTGGTTTCTTGGTTTCCCTTCAAGATATATTAAACGGGTTGTTTGTATCCTTCTTTTCTTCGTCCTTCTTTTCTTCGTGCTCCATTTCGTTTCGTTTAAATAAACGAAAGCAAAATACTATTTGTTTGAGAGTTTATACTTTATAGTTTTCTTCGTCGCTAGTCACCAGTATCCAACAATTTTTACCGCGTGACACCCTACGACGTATATATATATATATATTGAAGCCTTGGCCAGCCGTCTATATATATATATATATATATATATATATATATATATATATATATATATATATATATATATATAGACGGCCGGCCAAGGCTTCAAAATATTACTTTTGATGGCATTTTTTGTTACAAGCAGGCAACCATGCCAAATCGTATCGGATAGTGCATACTTTGAAGGTGAGAGGGGTTGCCATCTGTAATTATTGATTTATATACTAAAATATAGAGCTTTTTGAAAGTACAATGTGATGGATGGGATATCTGTAAAGAGCTGTCTAATATGCGTTTGTGTTTTATTTGAATTGCTAAATTCAGAATGCATCCAATCAGCGTGCGCGAAGTTCTGATTATTCTAATTCGCATAACTCACAATCATAAACAAACAAGAAACATGGCGCAAATTCACCTAAATATAACACTTCGGAGAACAGCCATAACAAGCAGCCAACTTTTTGTTACAAGCAGGCAACCACCATAGAAATGTAGCTTAGACATTGATCAAGATGACTAGATGGGTTGCCTTTCGTGTATCACAAGATAGCACTGTTGAACCGCCAGAACCGGTGAGTTAAATGTCTAAGGAACAATATATATAAGTAACACTACACTGTAGTGCAAAAGCTCAGCTTTATGACAGTAGATACATGGCGGTATCGGCAAATTATCAAAATAAAACGAAGTAATTTACGAATATGAGACTTTCCTGTAGCTGCCAGCTCTAATAAATTTCTGATTCTTTGCAAGCTTATGTTGTTGTAGCTTTTCTTCGAAGTGTTATATTTAGGTGCATTTACGCCATATTTCTTGTTTGTTTATGATTGTGAGTTATGCGAATTAGGTTAATCATAACTTCACGCACGCTGATTGGATGCATTCTGAAGTGAGCCATTCAAAATAGAACACTAACGTAGTTTGCATGAAATCCCATCCATTCCAATGTGTTTTTAAAAACCCATAAATTTTAGTATATAAATTCAAAATTACGGCCGGCAACTCCCCTCACGTTCAAAGTATATACTATCCGATACGATCTGGCATGGTTGCCTGCTTGTAACAAAAAATGCCATCAACGGTGTTTTTGAGACACTTTTATCGAGGTTGGCCGGCCGTCTAATATATATATATATATATATAAACTATTTCCAGATTTTCGTCTCCCTTGCTTTTTCTACACGCGTGTAAAATGACTCCATGCGCGTGTCGAGATTAGCACCCTCACCGGGCTCCGGGCCTTCGGCCCTACGCCCGGGCTCGGGGATTAAAGCCAAACAAATTATGAAATAAAGGTAGCGTGCTGCGTAGGCAGTGTTGAAACAACAATCGAAATATACAGCATTTGCCCTTCATTAAAGCAAAAGCGGTGATCACTAGAGCGATTTGCATCGTCAATTGAACGTTGCAAATTACAATAACGCCAATCAAGTTTCAATTGCGTTATAAAGTAAATTCATTAACAACACCTTATAATTTATTCCGTATCAGAAAAATCCATAGAGTCAATAAAAAAACAATAGCATTTATTGAACAATCATTCGCGCGAAGCAAAATTCAATAAGGGAAATGCAAATATCATTCAAATAACATAAAATGTTCAATAACACAAGTTGAGCGTTTGCAAATTTTCGATGGAATATTTTTAAAATATTCTCTAGTTACTGTCTTTACACACAACGAAAATCTATATACATATATACACCGTTTAGACGATTTATCCTTGTATGTTCTCTCTTGCAAGACATCTAGGCAAGTATGACTGCATAAGTCGAAACCAAGCTGCACATTTTGCCGCGGTAATGCTGTGCATGTTTCTTTCTGCGGCTGCAATTAAAAGTTGCTTGCGATATCCCCCAACGGTAAATGTGCATTTCGGGTCGCGTTTCTGTCGCACATCTGATTTTGCGCGTGATAACGTGCAATGTCTGCCTTTATGTTTGCTTTTAAACAACTGATAGCTTGCTCCACATGATTTAGAAATGGAGAGTAAGGTGGCAAAATCTTAATTTCGGCGTCTTCTGTTGGGGCCTCTACTCTTCGGTGGGCTGGTGCTCGGTCAAAAATAATGTAGTGTCTTCCATCTTCATCCATCACTTCATTCGTATTCACAAGAAACTCGTTAAATAATTCTCCTGTCATGGCACCCACTTGAATCACATGGTGAAGCAAGCCAAACACTACTACCTCTACTACCTCTACCTTTTTTTCCACACACCTGGCGATACGCTCTATCCCCTCTTTGCGAACGACCCTGGCTTCTCGCTGTCCAGATGCGGGAAATCGTTGTGCCAACTTTAAAGTGTACAACACGCCTTCTAAATTTTTTCCAACAGTACGGACGTGTACTGTCGGCTTTTGTGGAAGACGTGCTCGTAATTGGGCGGCGATAGCTTCGAATGTCAACATGCAGTTCTCATTGACAATCTCCTCAAGACACTGTTTCATTTCATCACGATTTCATCATCAAATTTTACGTTGTTTCTACCGCCACGTGGTCTTTCATCTATCCTATTCTCTCGCATGTACCTTGCAATTATGCTCCGAGCAGTTAAACGATTAACACCCAACGTATCAGCCACCAAGACGTAGTCCTGGTCGTCTTCTTGAGAAATTCTATTTCTTCTTTCGTCGTTCCGCCATTGTAGAACCTTGTCAAAATGACTATACCATCGCGAAAACTTCAATGTATCCTCAACTGAAATCCCATACGGCCAACATCGGTCGCAAACTTTCTAAACGCTTATTAACTTGTGTTATTGAACATTTTATGTTATTTGAATGATATTTGCATTTCCCTTATTGAATTTTGCTTCGCGCGAATGATTGTTCAATAAATGCTATTGTTTTTTGATTGACTCTATTGATTTTTCTTATACGGGATAAATTATAAGGTGTTGTTAATGAATTTACTTTATAACGCAATTGAAACTTGATTGGCGTTATTGAAATTTGCAACGTTCAATTGACGATGCAAATCGCTCTAGTGATCACCGCTTTTGCTTTAATGAAGGGCAAATGCTGTAGTAAGGTTAGATATACTGCCGAAACAGAGAACGTATAGGAGTCTAACGTTTCGAGCGAAGCCCCTTCGTCAGAGAGAAACGTAAAGAGTATAAACAAAAACGAGCTTATATAAGAAGGATAATCATGTGACCAAAAATAAGCCAATCAGATAAAAATAACAATATCTGATTGGCTTATTTTTGGTCACATGATTATCCTTCTTGTATAAGCTCGTTGTTTGTTTACACTCTTTTCGTTTCTCTCTGACAAAGGGCCTTCGCTCGAAACGTCAGACTCCTACGTTCTCCGTTTCGGCAGTATATCTAACCTTACTACAAACAAATTATCGTTGTTTATGTTTTTTTTCGTTCTGAATAAAAATAACCAATATCTGTAAAACAAAACGTTGCGAGTTTTGCAATGGCGTTTTCATGTCTCTAATAATGATTTCAGCAAGGCCATATAATAAACTACTTATTGACCTCGCTTGTTCGGTCTGTACGATTGAAATATCGGACCTCTGTTGTTTGCATGGACATCAACTCGATGCGCGCGTCTCGGTCCATACCAAAAAACATCACACTAGTACATACCTCACGCAATAAGTATAGTTAATAATATAACACATGAAATATTGCACTAATCCTGGGTTACGAATTGTAACGTTCTAGTATATAATGTTTGTGTTTTCTTGCTCGAATCATAAAATTATCGCCATGAAAATTTTGAAAGAAATAATCACTTTAATTACTTTTACAACCATTATAAGCATCAACTTAAAGTGCCTCTATGGCCTGTGGGATCTTTACATATTTAAATAACTTAGGTTAAAAGAAAATGTTTCCCGAAATTTTTTCTCAAAAATATTAAATCCCCACCCATTAACAGCGCTTCAAAGTTGGTACCTCTATAACTGTGACCGTGCATTAGGGACATGGTGCGAGTTTACTCTGTGACGTCACGGTCGGAACCGAACTTCTGACTATTTAGTGTGTTTTTGGTATTGCGTCTCTTAAACCTTTATTTAAGCAATGAAAACTTTAGATATATTCATCAATATGTTCCAAGATGGTTCGTCTGACTCAGACTCGGTGGAAGAAATGTTGGTGTTCCGACTGTGACGCAAATGTGACGTAAATCTATCAATTAGAGCCCAGGCCCAAGAAAACGGTCTAACTTTCAAAATGGCGCGATTTGGGCTGATTTGGCCAACTTCGGAGCACTGTTAATGGGCGAGCATTTAATATTTTTGAGAAACAATTTCGGGAAACACTTTCTTTTAACCTAAGTTATTTAAATATGTAAAGATCCCACAGACCATAGAGGCACTTTAACAACAGAGGCGCGATGCGGATGTGTGTCTTTTTTGTAACGTTATTAGTCTTAGCAGATATACGTTCAATTATACATTTAGGGAAGCGTAATTTCAGATACTTTGCCAACATTGTGATCAAAAGTACTCTGTCAGTAATATAATTATACAGGTAATATAGACGATGCCACGATGGCCTTTTATAACGGCGAGCCGAAATATTTGTTGATATCTCCACGAACATTAATTGGTGGTTTGCAATCAGTCCCTTAACCCTCTCAACCCTGAATTCCCTTTTAGAAGTATTTTACTCTGGCTAACGCCAGACGATTTTACTCGTCATTGGGAGGCGGCTAGGGTTGAAAGGGTTAAGATTTCGGAGAAAAAGATACGGCGGCCATGAGATTCCTTTATTAAAATTCCTCCGTCATGACGTAAGAACAAAAGAGAAAAAAGCGCAAAACAAGAAATGGTGGCATCGTATCATCCTATATACTATAATTACATTAGGTACAACTATACGAGTGACAAACCATACTGACCGGGTAAGTAGAGAAAACAAATCGAAATCTAATAAGGTTTGAGTACTGCTGAAATTATTGAACGTAGTTTCTAACGTTTCGAGCGAAGGCCCTTCGCCAGAGAGAAACGGAACAGTGGCGGATATAGCGTTAGTCAAATAAGTCATACGACTAAGGTAGAAAATCCGCAAGTAAAAATAATTATCGTATCGTTCTTCCCTCACTCCCTCCGTCTCGAGGCCGCTTGAGATGGTCAGACCGCCGACCGGCATGTTAACCTGCGTCGCGCGGTTGACTTTGTTCTTTCTCGACTGATTTGAGCCTATTGAATCAGTCGCTGTGATTGGTTGAATTTATAAATTAGCCTTTATAGCGACCTGTGATTGGTTTGCCGAATGTTTGCCGAATTTCTTTGTCTTTCTCGACAGATTTACACCCCTTGTATCACCCTTTCTGATTGGCTTAATTTTTCAACAGCTCTTTATCAAGAGCACGGATTGGTTTAGCGGCATTTTACTTTGTGGTTCTCGACTGATTTGTGGACTGGTCTGTGATCAATTCTGACTAACTTGCGCTGAGAATCACTAGACGCGGATTCTTTCGTTTCGAACATGGCTTTGCCTAATACAAACGTGATAGATCTTGCAATATTCGCTTTGAAGGACAACGACGAGATTGTGTTGCGACAGATTTATAACTTAATACCGTCGACTCGAGGGTCAACAAGCAAAGGATGCTGTGCGCAAAGGAGCATTTTACCAAGATTGGCAAGACGCTTCAAAGGAAAATATTTTGTCCCTTTCTCGATATATGAGCAACCGAAATAGATGACCTATTGGGAAGAGAAGCGTACTTAGCTCGCCTTAGTCCTTAGACAGCCTTAGACCGCCTTAGACCGCCTTAGACCGCCTTAGACCGCCTTAGACCGATTTAGACCGACTCAGACCGCCTTAGACTGCCTTAGACTGACTTAGAATAGCTTGGATAGATAGATAGTTTATTGTATAAAACCTTGCAGCCAAAAGCCTGAATTATGTTAAATAAAGTATATTAAGTATAAATAAGTATATTAGATGTTACAAATGTTAAAATTACTGATCAACATCATTAAAAATATTAAAAATATGCTATAAATTAAAATACACACTAAGAATTATGCTTACATTAACTACATATTTAATTAATTATGTATAATAAAACTGTTCCTGAACCTTTGGGTACAGAAAGTGACATAGACCTTATTCAAAAATGGCCGCCGAATTAGCCCTTATATAAATTAGCCCTTATGACCTCGTTTTAAAGTAAAAATTATTTTGAATTTCCCACATGAAAACGAGTTCATAAGGGCTAATTTATATGTATATAAAAGAATCTTAATTTGGCGGCCATTTTTGAATAAGGTCTATTAAACTTGCGCTCCTTCCTCAAGCTACAAACGTTACTGTTGTGCGGAGGAAGGAGGCCGTGTAGTCTATGGCTGTCATTGGTCGCAATGTCTTGAAAACGTTTGTGTGTTAATTCTTGTCTTCGGATGTGTAGAGGTTGAAGACCTGCAAGAGATAGAGCATCACTATATGATACCCAAGGAAAAATAATCCGCAGTGCTCTTTTTTGTACCATTTCTAAATCGTTTGATAAATAAATTGTTAAACTATTGTGAAAAGCCGGACTAGCGTACTCCGTGATAGGCCTAATACAAGTGCTGTAAAACTGGACAAGTTCGCTGGTGCCAACTTTGGATCTTTTCAGCTGAGTTAGGAAATACAGTCTCTCCCTTAGATTGAGTTAGGAAATACAGTCTCTGCCTTAGACTGCCTTAGACTGACTTAGACCGACTTACACCGACTTACACCGACTTACACCGACTTACACCGACTTACACCGACTTAGGGCGCTTTCCGATTGACAAGGTTAGACCGGTCAGTCCGGCCAGAATGGACTTGCTTTTGATTAGGACAAATAATAATCAGTCTAATATAAAAAGTGAAATAAAAGTAGCGTGAAATAAAAGTAGCGTGAAATAAAAGTAGCGTACTGCGTAGGCAATGTAGAAACAACAATCGAAATATATAGTAAGGTTAGATATACTGCAGAAACAGAGAACGCAGGAGTATATCGGCAGTATATCTAACCTTACTATATTTCGATTGTAAGTCGGTCTAAGGCGGTGTAAGTCCGTTTACGTCGGTCTAAGTCGGTCTAAGTCGGTCTAAGTCGGTCTAAGTCGGTCTAAGTCGGTCTAAGTCGGTCTAAGTCGGTCTAAGTCGATCTAAGTCGGTCTAAGGCATTCTAAGGGCGCTTTCCAATTGACAAGGTTAGAGCGGTCAGTCCGGCCAGAATGGACTTGCTTTTAATTAGGACCAAATTTTCCAGTCAGACCATCCCAGGCCTCAAACGAATCGTGTTCCATTTAACCGGACTGACCGGTCTAACCGTGTAAATCGAAAGCCCCCTAAGTCAGATTAAGTCAGTCTAAGTCAGTCTAATAAGGCAGTCTAAGGCATTCTAAGTTAGTCTAGTGAAATAAAAGTAGCGTGCTGCAGGGCCGTAGACACCCCCCCCCCCCCCCCCAATAATTTGTAAACTAGCATAATCTGTAAAGTTTGGGAGGGAAATAATGACCTGTGAAAATTAGACAGAAATTAACGCGGACAGAAATTAACCCTTTTGTTGCCAGGGTCTAATTAATCATTTATTTACTTGTTAGTTGTAATGTATAACTGATGTGGGGATGTGGGGGATGAAACTGCCCACTAAACTTTATAATAATATTTTAGTTGGGAAAATCTGGTCAAATTCGTGGAGGAAATACAATTTCCGACTGCACTGCTTCATAACTTTTGATTTAAATCTCAAAATATCTTGACATGTACCCTAACTCTGTTCTGCTTTAACAACAAAATTTTGCTTTTTACGCTATAAATTTTGCTATAAATCTCGCCCCAGAATGCGGGAAATGCTGTTTCAGAGACCCTAGAATCCAAAATTTCCCGGGGGGCATGCCCCAGGCCCCCCTACGGGAACTCGCGTCTTCGACGCTCGCTACATAGAGTTAGTGCTAATCAGCCCCCCCCCCCCCCCAATACAAAATTGCTTCCTACGGCCCTGTGCTGCGTAGACAGTGTAGAAACAACAATCGAAATATAGTAACTTAGGTTAGATATACTGCCGAAACAGAGAACGTAGGAATCTAACGTTTCGAGCGAAGGCCCTTCGTCAGAGAGAAACATAAAGAGCGTAAACAAACAATGAGCTTATATACGAAAGGTAATCATGTGACCAAAAATAAGCCAATCAGATAAAAATGACAATAACAAATTGATAATGAGATGCGAAAAATTAGCCAATCAAAGCAAAATAACAATAACAAATAGATAATGAGATGCGAAAGACATTTGCTATTCATACCATCGATGAGTAAAAAGGAGGGGGTGTAAAAAGGATCAGCGAGAGTAAAAATAGATAAATTAATAAAGTGAAAACGCTGTTTATGTCCGATCTTGCTGAACAGAAACAACGTCTTCAGAGGTGGTAAATAAAAGAAAAACGTTCGTTGAGTCCATGAGGGTGAATGGTACCAATTTTGAAAATGAGACGCTTTTCTAGTCTTTTGCGGCTGGAAATGGGTGAGATGGCACAAACTTTCATGTCTGAAATACAATGGTTGGCACTATTAAAATGTCGGGCAACAGGCTTGTCAACATCATTGTTCCTCACGGAACGAAGATGTTCAGCAAACCTGTCAGATAAACGTCTGCCAGTTTCACTGATGTAAAGCATGCAACATTTATTGCAAGAAATACAGTAAATGATGTTGGAAGAGATGCAAGTAAAATTATGCTGAATACCAAAATTAGATTTAGGTCCCGAAATACATGTAGCGGAGTTAAGAAAGGAACACGTGTGACAACGGGTACGGGAACAAGAAAAGGTACCCGCAGGTGCCAGTAGATTTATTCTAAGGGCACTACGCAATAAACCATCACGAATATTTTTATTACGCCGAAAAGAGATTAGGGTTATCGGTGAAAATAGCTGACGTTTCAGGATCATTCTTTAGGATATGAAAATTGCGGCTAATGATATCCTTAACTTTGTAGTTGAAAGGATGAAATGTGAGAACTAATGGTATTTTATTATCAGAAACTCTTTCTAAAAGTTGTTTTAAAGTGTCAGGACGAGGAATACTAGATGCTTTGTTAATAGCAGTGTCTAACACAGGTGGGTGGGATAGCCACGCTGGACAAAAAAGGATCTCATTTCCAAACATTTGGTCTCAAAATCTTTGTCATCACTGCATAGGCGGCGAAGTCGCAGAAATTGAGAGTATGGAATGGATTGTATAGTGTGTTTGGGATGAGAGGATGAAAATAAAAGGTAACTAGAGACAGAAGTCATGAGCGCATTATCACTAATCGATAAAAAGATATCCAGGAACGACACAAGTAGTATTATAGGGGCCGATCGACCCGTATTTTTAAGGCGGGTTGAAGGCGGGTCTCATTAATATTCTCATTAATTATTCAATTTTTATTTATTCAAGCTCAGGCTCCTTTGGGACCTCCTAATCCTAACCTCATTATTTATGCATACGTCATTCATTCTCAGGCTCCTTTGGGACTCTCTAACCCTAATCTCATTATTTATGCTTACGTCATTATTTCTCAGGCTCCTTTGAGACCTCCTAACCCTAATCTCATTAGTTATTCATTTTATAGCGGCGCGTTACGTCATTAATGGCTAACCCTACATACGTCATTCATTCTCAGGCTCCTTTGGGACTTCCTAACCCTAACTTTTATCCAACCCCCGTGCGAATACGCAGAAACTTGCAGTACTGTACAGATGGTCAAAATTGAGCGAGATTGAGAGTATAGGTTCGTTCGACTTCCAACCGTCTCCCGGGCCCGGGTATACCTCAGTCATGGTGTCTAGAAGCATGCCGACCCGCTCTGCAAATTGTCCTCGTTTAAGTTTATAGCAAATAAACTTGAAAGCCATAAAATCGTTTAAAGATTGCTCTCACTTGGTCTATAATGAAAACCGAGTGAATTGGACACAAGACTTCAATTCTTTAAAGAACTTTGTTGCAAACAATCTTGGCCTTAATGGGAAATGGTCGTCTCCTGGTGGCAAATCGAAAAAGTTTAATAGTCCCAACCTGGACCTGTCTGTAGTTTGGCACTACGGTAAGCAGAAGACTTTGCTGTTTCATGGTACGGATGGAGCTGTTTTGAGAGAAGCTTTCGTAAACGTTTTAGAGAAATCCGATTCCGAAGTGGATGAGACTGACAATCATATCTCTTTTAAGGATAACACAGTTTGTTGTAATTGTTCAAGCGAAGCAGCATTGAGCGAGATTATTGAAAACATGAAACTGGATATTGAGATTTTACAGAGTAGAGTGGACTCTCTGCAAACTTTGACGAATACTCGCGATTCTATGCCTCCTGTGAATAGTTTTAATGCGGAGAGTGAAATTATTGGCTTACAAGTTGAGCTTAACGAAGTTAAATCGAAAAACGGAAAGCTGGAGGGTGATATAGTCGGTCTCAAAAGGGAATTTGAAAATTTAAAAGTCAAATTGAATAAAAACCCGGAAGCAATGGCTGAAATAGAAATCAACCATGGGGATTATAATCACCGATATATTTCTTCGTCAACAATGGCCTATAATAAGGAGATACCAGAGCGGAACAATACCAAGCCAATATATGAGGTAAACCATCAACGCATAGCGACAAAAACAAAGGACCTGGTTGATGAAATGCCCAAGCCAACGACCACAATAAATGCCCGACCGAAAGTTTATTCGCAAGTACCGCTCAAAAAACCTGTAACATCTAATAAAGTTAAGGAAACGATTACTTTGGTTTCACTCTCCCAGTCCCAAGCTTTACCACAGACATTCGAATGGATGGGCTGTCTACCTTTGATTGAAATACCAATACCAAAGCCGATTAATCAAAATATTAATGTCGACAATAGCAACAACAGTAGTGGCGTTGAGATCCGTTTTCAACCGCATCAACCTTTTTTTCCGAAGGGACGTCCGAACAGACCCCCCTCTTATCGGTCAAAAACTGTGAAGCTACATGACAAAGATAAACCCTGGGTAACTCCCGATTTTAAAGAGATAATTCGAAATCGGCAAAAAGCTTACCATGACGGGAACATCGAACAGTACCGCCACCTTCGTAACCTTGCAAATAGAGAACGGGAGAAACTTAGATCTGCCCACCTCCAGAAAATGATTGATCAGTTGAAATTGAATCCCAACCCTAAAAGGTGGTGGGAATGCATTAAACAACACGCAGGATATCCCAAGAAAAAAGCGCTCTCAACCCTGGTCGTGGATGATGAGATAATTAATGGAAAACTCCTAGCTAATAAAATTAACGATGCCTTTACATCAGTTACCCAAGAAATGTCCCCCCTAAAACAATCCCCCACCGAGACCCAAGCAGAGAGTAGTCAATTTTTAATCCTTCCGGAATATATTTTCAGTGAAGAAAATGTATACCACAAATTGGCTGCTGTATCTTCTTCAAAATCACCTGGACCTGATGAAACACCAAATTGGGTACTGAAGGACAACGCTTACATCTTAGCTTTGCCTGTCTCTTCCATCTTTAATGCTTCGTTCCAGCAAGCGTTTGTTCCTACCTCGTGGAAAGAAGCTAATGTTATCCCAATTCCAAAAGTATCAGCACCTGTCGATATAAATAACGATCTACGCCCTATATCACTAACTCCCACCTTGTCAAAAATTTGCGAAAGTTTTGTTGCTGATTGGTTGATCGATTCGATTAAGGAACAAATTGACAAAAGACAGTTTGGTTCACTAAAAAACACTTCGACGACGCCTAACCTGATAAGTCTTGTCCATCATTTACTTAGTGAGTCAGACGCAGCAAAAAGTGTCGTAAGAGTATTCCTTCTCGACTTTTCCAAAGCTTTCGACCGTATTGACCATACCACTCTTTTGCGTAAATTATCAGATATGAGTGTACCATCAAGTATAGTTAAATGGATACAAAGTTTTTCTTACAGATCGCAAACAACGCGTAAAACTGTACAACAGTTTGTCGGACTGGCATTATGTAAACGGAGGAGTTCCCCAAGGGACAGTGCTAGGTCCTGTTCTTTTTCTTGTAATGATAAATGACTTGCTCTCCGAATGGCCTGACCGATGGAAGTACGTCGACGATAGCACGGTCACTGAAAGTATTTCACCTCACTGTAGCAGTAACCTGCAGGAACTAGTGGACTATATTCATGATTGGACTGTGGCAAACAACATGAAGCTAAATATAGCTAAGTGTAAAGAAATGGTCATCGACTTTTCGAAAGAAAAAACGGAATTTTCCACCTTTAATGATTAACGACGTAGCAGTACAACGCGTAAAATCCGCTTGTATCCTTGGCATCTCTCTTCAAGATAATATGAAATTGGAATGACCACGTACATCAAATCGTTAAAAAAGCTGGGAAAAGACTTTACATGCTGAGACTTCTAAAAAGATCGAATGCTAACATGATGATATTGTGCACGGTTTTCACCACCATTATAAGGCCGGTCTTAGAATACGCTTGCCAAGCATGGCATTTTAACATCCAACAGTATTTAAGTGAAGACATCGAGAAAATCCAAAAACGTGCATTTAAAATTATGTTACCTTCATTAAGTTACTGCCAAGCACGTGAGCTCACTGATCTCCCGTTACTTAAAATACGGCGTGAAGAACTATGTAAACAATTCTTTGCGAAGAATGGAAAAAACAGTAAAGTTAGTGAACATCTGATCCCAAAGACCTCGTCAGTTTACGACATGAGGTCAAAATGTAAATATAAGAACTTCTTATATGTAAAACGGACAGATTTAAGAACTCATTTTTACCACAAATTATTTCTAAAGAAAACAGTAAATAGTAAATATACAGTTTTATAGGTCTGCTACATTTTAACTTTATTGTAAATTAAATGTTGTTTTTTTTATTTATATATTGTAATTACTGATGCAATTTAACCTTCGGTTACAATATCAGTTTGATTTTAATAAAATCTAAATTTACCTCCCCCAAAAGAGACAACTGGACGCGTGAGCCACAGAGCGTGTTTGTGACGTTTTGCATAAATTAATTTCACGATATCAAAAACCATAGAAACTGAGTGAAATATAAGTGATTTCCCTGATCCTGTAGCCTGATCATGAATGACGAGAACATCTTGGCTATTAACCAATTTCCACAGTTATGGGACACGTAGACGTACAGAGCATGCGTACAGTAAACTTTAACAAAATAGACGTTCTTTACAAGGAACTAAAGAGAAATTAGTAGACACACTTTATATTTTTTATCCTAAATCTTGTCTGGAGGAATATAGCGGGTTTTGAACAGTCTAAACGACTGAATCTGCTGAGACAACTTACCTTGAATATTATCTGAATAAGCTATGAATATTATATTAGGGTTAGAACCTAACAGAATAAATCATCCTAGAATCATTCCTAACTAAACCCTCGTTTATAAGTGAAGGAAGATAGAATGAGGAATCACTTCGAGAAGCTGAACTTAAGATACGTACGAATCAATCCGAAAAGCCGTGAGCTCAGAAAAAAACGTATTGACACATACCAATGAAAAGCTTATATATGAATATTATATTAGATATTTGGTTCGCTTTTGAATATTATATTAGATATTTGGTTCGCTTTTGAATATTATATTAGATATTTGGTTCGCTCTTGTGATGTTTATACGTATAGGAACCGTATGAAGTTAAAAAGAGTCGCCTTGAATGGTAGCGATTCGTTATTGTAAACTTAGAAGAACATTATTCGACAGCATCGTTGACCAAGCACTTTGAAAAATTACAGAACTTGGTTAAATAATTCGTCGCTATGATTTAGTATGTTATAAGATTCTCGCACGTGCAGAACACAAAAAGGAAAAGTCATTAAAGTTACTAATGGCTAAAACATAACCGGATTTGCATCTAAGTAGAATATTTAATTCATTTTAGGGGGGTGATCATGAGCTTTGGGGGGTAATAAGGGGCATGAAGAGGTATTAATGCATGGGCAAGTTTAGGCGAAGCGTTGGTGTAACCATGGAGAATGTACAGCGTCGCGTCGTCTCATAAGGCAGAATTCAAAGTATTCAGTTTAAAATATTTATTTCTTGGTCCAAAAAATCAAAGCATAGTCGAAAGTTTTGTCGTATTTGAAGAAAACGCAGTTAATCAACCTGTTGGAGACAGTCCTGTTGTTAGTTTGGCAAGCGAAGAGTGTGTAAATGATTCTAGCTTCCCCCCTAACCTTAGCTGGATAGAGTAAATGATGCCCTGAATGAAGAAACCGTTCGGTAAACGGTTTGAAAGACATTGAAACACTTTCTTCAGAGGGGTTTACCAGAATATAAACTGTCAGGGGTTAAACGGCTGACTCGGCTATTTTATTAACGTCGTCAAGCAGCCTGTTAACTAATGTTGCTAAGGCTGATATTTGCATATTTATCCTGAGTGCACGTGCAGGAGACAAAAGAAAAAACTCATCAAGGGTATTAGGGGGATTAAGTGCATGAATAAAACAATGAGACTTGTTCGGGCAGAGCTGTAACCATAGAAATGTACATGCAACTCACCGTAGAGAATAAGTAATTCAAAGCGTTTGGTTTAAAATAATTTATTGAGAAATATATCTTTACTCTTGATTATTTAGTGATCTATCGGTAACACGAGCATATCGGCATACAGTACATCTTATAATACGTAGGGAGGGACTTGTATTCGCTAATTCGTCCCGTTCTAAATATACACCCAAATACCCTCCAATACCCATTGACATCTCTATATACACTCCAAAGTCCCTCTATGCACCCTTTAAACACCTCATTAAACCCAAACATCCCTTAGGATTCAATGATTCATTCAATGATTTATAAAAAAACATAAAAAACAACAAAAAACAACAAGACTCTCGCACGTGCAGTATACAAAAAGTAGAGTATGCTCTTTTCTTCAGGTGTTAACTGTGGAGCTTGTACAATATCTTGCATTTTTTGTTCTGTATTGTACATGGCATTAATGATCGGAGGTTGCTGATAAGATTGCTTTTGTATGAAACTAACAAGTTGCTGCAGCTTGGTGGAGTTACTTTCTCCAGGTAGAACATTGGTCTTGAGACGACGATCGTCATCCGTTGTAGGCTTTAGATCTAGCATAAGATAACCATGAGGGCGGCTTGTTGCTTTCTCGTAGCTCTTCATAAATTTCTGAACATGACCCGGGTTCACCTGTCGAGTCAAGACAGAAATTTGCTGTTTATCCCTCGCAGACTTGAAGAGTAAGATATAGTGTGCGTTGAGGCTAATGTTTCTGGTTTCTTTGCCTTGATGGAAAATATTTTGAACAATATAGATGATAGACAAATTCCGGTGATGACTACCTTTAGTAAATAGACTAACAATATGTTTATCTCCCCCTGATTGAGCAATAAGATCGTCGAGGACGATCAGGTTACGTTGAGAGACTTCAAGAAAATCATCCGAGTCAATATCGGAAGGTATACCGTCGTAGAATTCGATGCCTGGTATTGTTTTGATCATCTCAAGGTACATGGGCTGCCATTGTCCATAGCACCAAATGATACGTTCGGGAGGAGGATTAATCCTAGTTTGGGCGTTTTCCAGAAGTGTCTTCACCCATACGGTTTTGCCGCTCTGAGTATACCCTGCAAAAATGCATGTAAAAGGATGCTGCATGACTGTAGATCCATTGATAACCGGGGAAATATGCCCGGTATTACTTTCCTGATGGAAATTTTTAATATGACGTTGAAGATTGCCTCTTGTCGAAAACGTTTTTTCCGCAAGTGCTACAGATGTACGACATGTTGACTCTTTGACGATTAAGAGTAAAATGATTGTTTCAAAGTATATTCGGACAATTTATTTCAATTTTCCCCCCTCTTATCTACCCTTTATCTTCCTCTTATCTTGCTCTTATCTTCCTTATCTTTTCTTTATCTTCCCTTTATCTTCCACTTATCTTCCTCTTATTTTTCCCTTATCTTCCTTATCTTCCTCTTATCTTCCATTTATCTTTCTTATCTTTTCTTTATCTTCCTTTTATCTTCCTCTTATCTACCTCTTATCCTTCTCTTCTCTTCCTTATCTACCTCTTATCTTCCCTTTCTCTTTCCCTTATCTTCCTTTTATCTTCCTCTTATCTTCCTCTTATCTTTCTCTTCTCTTCCTTATCTTCCTCTTATCTTTCTATTCTCTTCCTTATCTTCCTCTTATCTTTCCCTTATCTTCCTTATCTTCCCTTTCTCTTTCTCTTATCTTCCTTATCTTCCTCTTATCTTTCCCTTATCTTTCTCTTCTCTTCCTTCTCTTCCTCTTATCTTCCTCTTATCTTCCTCTTATCTTCCCTTTATCTTCCTTATCTCCCTTATTTCCTCATATCTTCTTTACTTGCCTCTTATCTTCCCCTTTATATCTTCCTTCCCTTCCCCTTATCTTCCCTTTAGAGATTAGGGTTAGGAGGTCTCAAAGGAGCCTGAGAAATAATGACGTAAGCATAAATAATGAGATCAGGGTTAGAGAGTCCCAAAGGAGCCTGAGAATGAATGACGTATGCATAAATAATGAGGTTAGGGTTAGGAGGTCCCAAAGGAGCCTGAGATTGAATAAATAAAAATTGAATAATTAATGAGAATATTAATGAGACCCGCCTGAATATTAATGAGACCCGCCTTCAACCCGCCTTAAAAATACGGGTCGATCGGCCCCTATAATACTACTGACACACAGGTTTCACTGATTTCCCATGTGAATTTGAGCGCTGGATGGAAATCATTAACATAATTAATAAATCTCTCTAAATTCACACGTGAGCACGATGCTGTTCCGAAACAATCATCTATGTATCTCTTAAAGAGATCAGGAAAGGGTCCAGTGTATCGTTCAAAGATTTGTTTTTCAACATAACCAACATATAAGTTTGCGTAGCTAGGGCCCATTTTAGTACCCATTGCTACTCCACTAATCTGTTGGTAATGTTCACCATCAAATGAAAAATTGTTGAGGGTGAGTACAAGTTCTGCCAAGCGAAGTAATGTAGTGGTGGATGGTTCCAAAACTGTATCTAAGACTCGTTTCTGTAGTCATATTACTTTTATTAGTCGTTGTTTATACCGCAGGGTCATTCCCTACGGCTTTAAATCTTCCTTCAACCTCTTGCATTTTAATTTACCGACCATTCACCGCCATTTCTCTGACTCCATATCGGCGGCTTGTTCGAATCACTCTCGTCGTTTGATGCGTATGACCATTTAATCGATGTCCATCTACATACAGCAAACTGATGACAATATTTCGCATTGTAAAACTTTTCTTTCTCAGGTTTGTCCACCAATTTTGGTCACTGATATTATCACCAAAATTCGCTTTTTAAATTCTAAACTTTATTCATTTCTTAAAGACGTCAAGGCGTCCAAATTGTCTAAATTATTAGGACCTCATTCTGTTTCTCCTGACTGTACTAGTTCTGTCAACGAAGATAATCTAGTTTTCACCATTCCGTCTGATTTACCCTTGTCCGACCCCGAGAGATCTGTTCTTGCGAAGGGTCTCAAGTTCGTTCCCAACTCCGGGCCCATTGATTTATTTTCAGTCAAAGAAGACACTGAAGCTTTTGCGCCGTTTACGCCTAAAAGCCCATTTTCATAATCAGTCCTCCACCTTTAATAAGAATGTCTTTGAGGAAATCAACCCTAAAATGTCTTCTTGGTCTCCACCTGATGGCCAATTTTCGTCTCTTGATCTTTTTGTTCGACAGTGCCGCCATGAAATTGACAGATTAAACCATTCACGCCCCAAAAGGGCTTCTAACCTCAATAAAGAGGAACTTCTAGCTTTTCAATCATTGCATGGTCGTAATGACGTTGTCATCAAACCTGCGGACAAAGGTGCTGCCGTTGTTGTCTGGAGATCTGACTTGTACCGACAAAAACCTGATAATGACCACTCCTAGAACACCAGTTATCTATTTTTTACCTAAAATTCATAAACCTAACAATCCTGGCAGGCCGATCGTCTCTGCTTGCAGCTGTCCTACTGAACTCATTTCCAGCTTTTTAGACAATGTTATGTCACTTTGGTAAAGAAGTTGCCTTCTTATATCAAAGATACAAAACATGCTCTACAGATTTTCGACCAAATACATTTCTGCGGTTCCAGTAAATTCATTTTCAATATGGATGTTAAGTCTCTCTACACCGTCATTCCTCACCGCGATGGTCTGGAAGCTTTGAAGTTTTTCCTTGATTAACGCACCGTTTTGGAACCATCCACCACTAGATTACTTCGCTTGGCAGAACTTGTACTCGCCCTCAACAATTTTTCATTTGATGGTGAACATTACCAACAGATTAGTGGAGTAGCAATGGGTACCAAAATGGGCCCTAGCTACGCAAACTTATTTGTTGGTTATGTTGAAAAACAAATCTTTGAACGATACACTGGATCCTTTCGTGATCTCTTTAACAGATACATAGATGATTGTTTCGGAACAGCATCGTGCTCACGTGTGAATTTAGAGAGATTTATTAATTATGTTAATGATTTCCATCCAGCGCTCAAATTCACATGGGAAATCAGTGAAACCTGTGTGTCGTTCCTGGATATCTTGGTATCGATTAGTGATAATGCGCTCATGACTTCTGTCTCTTATAAGCCGACCGATTCACATATAGTTACCTTTTATTTTCATCCTCTCATCCCAAACACACTAAACAATCCATTCCATACTCTCAATTTTTGCGACTTCGCCGCCTATGCAGTGATGACAAAGACTTTGAGACCAAATGTTTGGAAATGAGATCCTTTTTTGTCCAGCGTGGCTATCCCACCCACCTGTTAGACACTGCTATTAACAAAGCATCTAGTATTCTTCGTCCTGACACTTTAAAACAACCTTTAGAAAGAGTTTCTGATAATAAAATACCATTAGTTCTCACATTTCATCCTTTCAACTACAAAGTTGAGGATATCATTAGCCGCAATTTTCATATCCTAAAGAATGATCCTGAAACGTCAGCTATTTTCACCGATAACCCTTTAATCTCTTTTCGGCGTAATAAAAATATTCGAGATGGTTTAGTGCGTAGTGCCCTTAGAAAAAATCTACTGGCACCTGCGGGTGCCTTTTCTTGTTCCCGTACCCGTTGTTACACGTGTTCCTTTCTTAACTCCGCTACATGTATTTCGGGACCTAAATCTAATTTTGTTATTCAGCATAATTTTACTTGCATCTCTTCCAGCATCATTTACTGTATTTCTTGCAATAACTGTTGCATGCTTTACATCGGTGAAACTGGCAGACGTTTATCTGACAGGTTTGCTGAACATCTTCGTTCCGTGAGGAACAATGATGTTGACAAGCCTGTTGCCCGACATTTTAATAGTGCCAACCATTGTATTTCAGACATGAAAGTTTGTGCCATCTCACCCATTTCCAGCCGCAAAAGACTAGAAAAGCGTCTCATTTTCAAAATTGGTACCATTCATCCTCATGGACTCAACGAACGTTTTTCTTTTATTTAACACCTCTGAAGACGTTGTTTCTGTTCAGCAAGGGCGGACATAAACAGCGTTTTCACTTTATTAATTTATCTATTTTTACTCTCGCTCATCCTTTTTACACCCCCTTCTTTTTACTCATCGACGGTATGAATAGCAAATGTCTTTCGCATCTCATTATCTATTTGTTATTGTTATTTTGCTTTGATTGGCTAATTTTTCGCATCTCATTATCAATTTGTTATTGTCATTTTTATCTGATTGGCTTATTTTTGGTCACATGATTACCTTTCGTATATAAGCTCATTGTTTGTTTACACTCTTTACGTTTCTCTCTGACGAAGGGCCTTCGCTCGAAACGTTAGATTCCTACGTTCTCTGTTTCGGCAGTATATCTAACCTAAGTTACTATATTTCTAAGTTAGTCTAATTAGTCAGGCTAAGTAAGGCTAAGTCAGGCTAAGTCAGTCTAAGTCGGTCTAAGGCCTAGATCAAACGTCGAATTTTACATGAGACGAATTAAATTCTTCAAATTAAGTTCATGACAAGATCGACGTTTGACTAATTAAGTTTGACTGATTGTTTTTGGAACGTCTGAAGATCGTGGGTCAAACGTCGATCTTCTCATGAGCCGAACTAAATGCATAATTTAAATTTAGTATGATAAATTATGGTAATATGGATTTTGGTATGAGAGCATGCGTAGTACACTATTTTTTGACGCGTGCGAGGGACTGGGAAATCTAAAAACATCATGGCGTCTTTATATGACCAAGTGGAAGATCTGCACTGTTATCCTCAAGGAGTAATTTTAACTAGTCCCCCTTTACTCCATTTTAGGGCCAGTAAAAACAATTGGCATATTTTAACTCCATTTTCGGAATTAAATTAACTCTTTCGGGGGAGTATATTTTTAGGGAGTTATTTTAACTCCCCCTTTAAGAGTAAATTTTTTTTCCATATTTTGACTTTATGAAGTATAAAGAGTGACAGACAAATTCGGCAAGAAAATAATTATATGGCTTTTCTTTTAATCCATTTAAAAATCCTTTGCGTATAGTGTAGTTCTGTCCTTTGTCTATATGCATGGGTATTAATTTTTTAGTAGATCTGTTAAATTGCCTTTGAGAAAACGTTCTTTGAGTTGGGTTAGGTAGACTTGGAAAACATTTTACCCAAAATATAAGAGTGTTTATTATAAATATTAGACCACTGACCTTCAGAGTGCTACAAATTGGCTCTTGGCGAAAATTAGGATATAAACAATGAATTTTAGTCTTTACTATAAGCAAGGTCGGATAGCGCAGTGGATAAGCTAACTGACGAAGGGCCTTCGCTCGAAACGTTAGACTCCTACGTTCTCTGTTTCGGCAGTATATCTAACCTACTATATTTCGTTTGTTGTTTCAAAACTGCATGCCTAACGCAGCACGCTACTTTTATTTAACCAAGGGTAAGTTGACTTCTAGACACGCCCTGTGTCGGGTGAGGTGCAACCTTTTTTGTTTTACTCCTGAAACAGGAGTAATTTTTACTCCCTAATATGGGTTATTTTAATTCCAAAATTCGGGAGTTATTTTAACTCCGACAGTGGAGTACCTTTTACTACCAAAATCGGATAGTTTTTTATTTAGATTAATTATTTTAGATACCTTTTTTATTAACTCCTGTTTTGGGAGTTAAAATTTAATACTCTCTGAAAATAACAGTGTGTGTATCATGTTTTCAAAGCACAAAATACTTTTGGCTTGACTCGTGCTCCATTTTTCCAAGGATGTACCTGAATGTATCTCTGGATACTCGAAACGTTTTTTTAAACGAGCATTCGAGTATGTATTCCAAACATCGTTAAAGCAGTCCATCTCACGTCGTGACAAACGACGGCATGAACAGAAACGAACAATATTAGTTGTATTGTTACGTGACAAAATACGTAGAAAAATAAGTGTGTTCACCGCTTCTCCTGCGCGAATTGTGAAGCATTTCTGAACATTCATACTTGCGCCATTTTGAAGTTTTGTTTGACCTCCGGTTGACCCAAAGAATTCCGAATTGGTTTCGACTGCTTTAAGTTCGACGTTTGACCTACTGTAACTGTCGAACTTAATTAATTTAGGTCGACCCAAAATAGAAATTTAGTAATTTAGTTCGTCTCAATTAAGTTCGTCGTTTGACCTAGTCCTTAGTCGGTCAATTCGGTCTAAGGCGGTCTAAGTCCGTCTATACGTTCGTCTACGTCCGTCTAGGTCGGTCTAAGTCGGTCTAAGGTAGTTTAAGGCAGTCTAAGTCAGTCTAAGTCGTTCTCAGCCAGTCTAAGTCAGTCTAAGTCGGTCTACGTCAGTCTAAGTCAGTCTAAGGCAGTCTAGGGCAGTCTAAGGCAAGGCCAAGGTGGACTAAGCCTCTCTTCCCAATAGCTCATCTATTGCGGCTGCTCATATATCGAGAAAGGGCTGGAATTTTGGCGCTGAGAAATACGTGGTAATAAATACTGATACGCCAACATTGACAAGAAGAAACCTCGTGTTGCTCTAAGGTAAACAGATTTTTCTCCCTTAATATTTTCTAGTTTCTTTAAGTTCGTTCGACGTATAAAGACATATAAATTCTACACGGAGTTTTAATCCCCGAGCCCGGGCGTAGGGCCGAAGGCCCGGAGCTCGATGAGGGTGCTACTCTCGACACGCGCGGAGTCGTTTTACACGCGTGGACAAACGTGATAGGCGAACGAATTTCTGTGATCTGAATATTCATTTATTTGTATATATGTGTGGACGGACCATACGCAGTTCTTGACAAACAGATTTGAACTAACAACATAATTTATTCTTGACAAAAAGACTTGAGAAAGGAGTTTTGGAGAAACGTATATCACTTTTGAAAGAACCGAAACAAGTCAACGTCTACGTATAAAACCAAACAACGTCTTGAGTAGAAGGAAAACCGTCAAACCGAAACTCGCGATCGAAAGGAGGAGAAAGCAAGAGTGAAACTTGAAAACCGACGAAGAAATAAAGGCCGGCAAAAAAAGGACCGCTCTCGTAGTAGTAAAACTGTTCGAGTTTCCGTATGTATATCCTATCACTGTTAATTTTGTGAACTCTTTTGTGTGTCCCTAAAGTATCTTAAACTTATCCATTGCGTGTTAGTTTGCTTGCCTGTTGTATTTTTTATCTGTTGCTGCCGTCTTAATATCTTTTTACAAATAGTTTTCTTATTGTGAAACCACTTGTGACTAACGTAACTTGTCCATAATTGGCATAAAAAGGAGCAATTTTTCTTTTGAAAAACGTACAAATGCTGTTGAAATATTTATTAACATGTAGGTGAAAACAATTTCAGCACATTGAAATGGCATTAAATGAATATTGCCGTGACAGCCTGCCAGGTAGTTTTGATAGTTTTCAACCAATTCAGTGCCTTTGAAAAATGTTTTCAGACGCTGTAGCGATGTTTTTTTGTAAACATGGAAAGAAAGAAGTGTAAAATATAACCCTAATATTTTAACAAATTTTTTCCGCCTGCCTCGGTAGTCTGGTGGTTAACATAGTCGGCTTGCACGGTAACATGGTCGAGTTCAAACCGTGGATGCGACTTGCAATTTTCTTCATCTCAATATTTTTCACGAAATATCATGCTTAAATTTTTCTTTGTTCCTCGTTACCTTTTTCTTCAAAAAATGGAGTTATTAAAACTGCAGTTTTTTATTTCAAATATTCTACTAGAATTTTAAAAACTATATTTTGATCAACAGGAGTGCCTATTTCCAGGCCCCCGTGGAATAAAAAAGAGCGCAAGTGTTTCTAATCAGAAGGAATATCAAAAGCGGGCGAGAGGTTATTGCGTTCATGTATTTCTAGTATTATGATTTTGAGACTAGCATTTTAGCAAGAATTGAAATACAAGCTAAAGGATTTTGTCAAGATTGGATAGTGTAGACTACTTCATAAATAGATACTTCTGTAAAGATCTACCAAATATGAACGAGTTTTCTGATTGGCTATAAGAAACCAATCACATTGTGCAGGCCCCGAGTTGACGTTAAAGTCTGTGTTAAATTCTTTATCACACGAGTGAACATTGATTAACCACCTTATCTCACGACTCTTCTGCACTGAAATCATATTGTTTTTTTATTTAATTTACAGTTTCAAGGGTTAGAAATCTCATTAGTATGCGATAAAGGGCGTGACAAGTGGTTATCACACTCTGGTATAAGTGGTTATCACACAATTTTCTCACACTGCATGCAGTCGATTAAAGGATTAATTTAACCGGTCTATTAGAACAAATGTGGGTGTGTCATGAGATAAACCTTTATACTATAGTTTTAATTTCCGGGAGATACCAACTTTGTGTGGTGACCATGTAAATTATTGCCAGTGGCCAGTTCACTACATATCCTACTACTACATATCCAAATGTTTCATTAGATATCCACAACTCACAAGTGTAGTTGTGACCTTAGTTAAAATCGGAAACTTGGTCTGTTTTTACTTCTATAACTAGAGTAGCTCCATGCACGATGTGTGCCCACAAAAGCTGTTTATTATTGACGTTCTTACGAGATAGATGCATGGATTGTCATTCGAAAGGGTTTTTAATCTCTTTAGCTTGAATGATTGATTGTTGTAAATTAATTCATGCTAAAAAAAACCCCAACAATTTCTACTAACCTGTTCATAAATCGACTGCTTCCTAAAGACTTCTTTCGATGATATTCCAAAATTGCTTTTAATCGAATTAACTTCACAATAACATTTACCGCTAAAAATAGACAAGAAAAGGAGTCAGTCAAGTTAAGGATAAATGCAAAATGAAGTCTAGATAGAAAATTTAACCTATTTTTTGAGTTACTGCATTAATATACATATCTAAGAGATATTAAGGTGAACTCCATAGAACGCTAATCTGAAAAGACTGAAGACAATATACTTAATAATGATCAATGATTTACATTGAATGTTGATTAGACGAATTTTGTTAGCTAAAAGTTTCATTCAGCGTTGAACAGTTCTTCTGAATTGTAGTTCTCTTCAGAATGCTTCTTGGATTTCTTTCCTTCTCCGATCCTCTTCTTCATCCACACGACAATATGTTATTAGTTTATAAGAAAAGTATAGTGAAATATATTGAAAATATAGTTCATTGTTTTTTATATTTAGAACTGAGTTTTTATACCAAATTTTCTTCTTTAATTAAAAAAATAGAAACAAATATCAGGTTGCTAACTTTTCGATTTAGTTCACCTCTTTATCAGCTTCTTACGCAAACCGTAATCAAGGTTTTAGGAAATGTGATTGGTATATAGTTGACGCACGAAAGTATTAGAAGAAATGTGATTGGCAATTGAATAATTTCCTGCAAGAGATTTTTTATTCTCATCATGTTTCTTTTTTCGACAAAATTTACGTCTTTTTAAAGTCAAACAAATACCAAATGATTTTCTGTGCTATGTACTGTAAGTTATTGGAATGCGCATGCTGATTAACTTTCGAAAAGCTAAAAAACACTGGCCGGGCCTAGTGGCTCGTATTTTTTTATAATGATTTTTATATATGATTTTCAAGTTTCCCTTATTTTTCACGAAAAACCATTTGTCTCTTAAGTCGTATGTATTTTACTCTGGCTAACGCCAAACGATTTTACTCGCCACATGGGAAAACGCACCGACGGAAAATTAATAAAATACTGTCTAAGGAACACGTTTCAGTATATTGTGCACTATATAGAAGTCTAATTAAGAACAACCATATATGGGTTAACAACCGAAGTATTACATACTGCGTTTCTTTAATGCTGCAATATTACTGTTAGTACAAGCTGTTGTTAACGTGTTTAGGGCCCTGTTACACGTGGGTTTTTCTTGTGCAATTTGCGTCGTAAAAATAGAAACTTTAAGTTGCACGGCAATGTTTTGCGTGTGACATCTCCTCGCGCAACTGAGTTTTCACATTTTCAAGTCGCACGAAACGTTGGTTTGCTATCTACTTTCGCAACAATTTTCTACAAGTTTCACAAGCAACATTATGTGTAACATAGGTCGTAATTACAAGACGCGGGCTTAAAGGATGGCAGACGCTAGAAAGTTAAACAGAGATGAAGCTGGAAATAATGAATCAAGTTACCAAACCTTTCTTCGACTTCTCTCGTCTCGATTGTTTACCTTCCAATTACATTATTAAGAAGAGGATTGCGAACGCTTTTCTATTTTAAGTCATGTTAGATTATCATTTGCAACTCGCAACATTTTTTGCGCCACGCTAGAGTTGCAAAAAAAAATTGACGTGTAACGTGGTCGAGTACAACCCGTATATTTTTTTGCGACGCAAGTTGCGCAAGAAATATCTACGTGTAACACTAGACCACTGCTCTCGAAATAACTGGATTGCTCATCCTTTGTGCTCAGCACATTGGTACTCCAGGTCCAGTATACCTTGCAGGCTTACGAGCAGTAAGTGTTTACTGGGGGAGTTGGAAAAGCCGTATTAAAAACAATTGTCAGATGTCAATTTACCGACTGGAAAACAGAAGGAAAATACAAGCAAATACAGTCCGAAATTGTCCACTACAATGCTACATACTTCAAGGCTTTGTAAGAACACACGTTTTACAACAGTAGTGATACCCCCCCCCCCCCCCCCCCCCACTATGGCAACCAAAGGGATGCCGCCTTATTAAATATTCAATTTTTATTTATTCATTCTCAGGCTCCTTTGGGACCTCCAAACCCTAATCTCATTATTTATGCTTACATCATTCTTTCTCAGGCTCCTTTAGGACCTCCTGACCCTAACCTCATTATTTATGCATACGTCATTATTTCTCAGGCTCCTTTGGCACCACCTAACCCTAACTTCCCCCCCTAACCATAGCTGTTACTCAACCCCCTGGTTTTCACTACGTCATACCGACTTTTTATTTATTCATACGTCATTATTTCTCAGGCTCCTTTGGGACCCTCCAAACCCTAATTTTTATCCAACCCCCAAACCCTAGCTGTTACTCAACCCCCGTGTAATACGTCATAACCGATAAGCTCTCCGACCAATTTCCGAAGTTACGTCAATATCAAAAGGCATTCGACTTATACTCCTTATAAGTAATAGTAATTACCTTTTCATTTATACACTTTACCCCACTGTCAGTCAACACATGTGGGACACATAGGTACAAAGAGCATGCGTACAGTAAGCTTTAACGAAATAGACGTTCTTTACAAGGAACGAGAGAGAAATCGATTGAGACACTTTATAATTTTTTATCTGAAACCTTGTCTGGAGGAATAGAGAGAGTTTTGAACAGTCTAAATGTCTGAATCGGCAGAGATACCTTGAGGTAGTTCGACTTAATAACATATCATGAATATTATATTAAGGTTAGAACCTAAATATGCAAACAGAGTAAGTCATCCTAGAATCATTGCTAACTAAACCCTCGTTTATAAAGCAAGTCAAGATATCGTAAGAAGAACTTAAGATATATTTTAGATGAGGAATCACTTCGAGAAGTCGAGAAAAGAACGATTTTAAATGTCGAAATATGAACTAAAGGCAAAGCGATTTAATACTTTGAAAGCGTTGCTACGCTTTCTGTTACTAAGTGTGATATTTGTATATTTATCCTCAGTGCACGTGCAGGAGACAAAAGAGAAACTCATTAGGGGTCATTAAGAGGATTAAGCGCTTGGGCAAGTCTAGGCGAGAAGGTCATTAGCAGTGTTACCATAGCGAAACCGCGTCGGGTCCTTCATTCGTCTCAGGCTCCTTTAGGACCCTCTAGCTGTTACTCAATCCCCCGTATAATACGTCATAACCGATAGCTCTCCGACTAATTCCCGAAGATCATCATTATCAAAAGATGCTCGACTCATATAAGTAATAGGAACCAAATTTCATTTATGCACTTTACCTTACTGATCGACAGTCAGCAGTTGTGGGGCATTATTCAAACAGAATAAGTCATCCTAGAATCATTGCTTACTAAACCCTTGTTTATAAGTGAAGAAATCGCGAGAACATAGAATGAAGAATCACTTTAAGCCGTATATAAGAACTTAAGATAGTGTGAGGAATCAATTCGAAAAGCCGTGAGCTAAGGGGTTTAAAGCGTATTAACACTGGTAAATAGCAACGTAAAGCTTGTATGTGAATATTGTATTAGATATTTGGTTCGCTTTTGTTGTGTTTATACGTTTAAGAACTGTGCAAAGTTCATCAAGGTTCGCTTTCGATGATAACTCTTAGCGAGTTGTTAGTCTAAATATATTTTATTGTCGGAGTCTACTTCGGAATATTACAGAGCTTGGTTAAATAATTCGATACTATGGTTTGGTAGTTTATAAAAAAATTAGACTCGTACGCGTAGAACGCAAAGGAGAAAAGCCATTAGAAACTCATTAAATGTTACTAATCAGCAAAACACACCGGATTTGCATATATGGTAGAATATTTAATTGTTTTGGTGGGTTAAAGCAGGATAATAGGGGACATGAGGAGGTATTAATGCGTGGGCATGTTCGGGCGTGAAGGTTATTAGCAGTGTTGCCATAGCGAAACCGCCTGGGGGTAACCCCCAAACACTCAGGAGGTAACCCCCAATAACTCCTGGGATACACCAATCACCCCTGGGTTAACCTCTAAACACCCCTGGGGTAACCCCCAAACACGCCCGTTCTCCTCCTCCTCTTTCTCTTCTTCTCCTCCTCCTCCTCCTCTTTCTCCTCCTCCTTCTCTTTCTCCTCCTCCTCCTCCTCCTCTTTCTCCTCCACCTCCTCTTCCTCCTCCTCTTTCTCCTCCTCCTCCTCCTCTTGTTCCTCCTCCTCCTCCTCCTCCTCCTCCTCCTCTTTCTCCTCCTCCTCCTCCTCCTCCTCTTTCTCCTCCTCCTCCTCTTTCCGGAGAAAGAGGAGGAGAAAGAGGAGGAGGAGGAGGAGGAGGAGAAAGAGGAAGAGAAAGAGGAGGAGGAGGAGGAGAAAGAGGAGAAAGAGGAGGAGGAGGAAAAAGAGGAGGAGAAGAAAGAGGAGGAGGAGGAGTAGGAGGAGGAGGAGGAGGAGAAAGAGGAGGAGGAGGAGAAAGAGGAGGAGAAAGAGGAGGAGAAAGAGGAGGAGAAAGAGGAGGAGGAGGAGGAGGAGGAGAGAGAGGAGGAGGAGGAGGAGGAGAAAGAGGAGGAGGAGGAGGAGAAGAAGAGAAAGAGGAGGAGGAGAACGGGCGTGTTTGGGCGTTACCCCAGGGGTGTTTGGGGGTTACCTCATGTCCCCTATTATCCTCCTTTAACCCACCAAAACAATTAAATATTCTACCATATATGCAAATCCGGGGTGTTTTGCTGATTAGTAACATTTAATGAGTTTCTAATGGCTTTTCTCCTTTGCGTTCTACGCGTACGAGTCTGATTTTTTTATAAACTACCAAACCATAGCATCGAATTATTTAACCAAGCTCTGTAATATTCCGAAGTAGACTCCGACAATAAAATATATTTAGACTAACAACTCGCTAAGAGTTATCATCCAAAGCGAATCTTGATGAACTTTGCACAGTTCTTAAACGTATAAACACAACAAAAGCGAACCAAATATCTAATATAATATTCACATACAAGCTTTACGTTGCTATTTACCAGTGTTAATACGCTTTAAACCCCTTAGCTCACGGCTTTTCGAATTGATTCCTCACACTATCTTAAGTTCTTATATACGGCTTAAAGTGATTCTTCATTCTATCTTCTCGCGATTTCTTCACTTATAAACAAGGGTTTAGTAAGCAATGATTCTAGGATGACTTATTCTGTTTGAATAATGCCCCACAACTGCTGACTGTCGATCAGTAAGGTAAAGTGCATAAATGAAATTTGGTTCCTATTACTTATATGAGTCGAGCATCTTTTGATAATGATGATCTTCGGGAATTAGTCGGAGAGCTATCGGTTATGACGTATTACATGGGGGGTTGAGTAACAGCTAGAGGGTCCTAAAGGAGCCTGAGACGAATGAAGGACCCGACGCGGTTTCGCTATGGTAACACTGCTAATGACCTTCTCGCCTAGACTTGCCCAAGCGCTTAATCCTCTTAATGACCCCTAATGAGTTTCTCTTTTGTCTCCTGCACGTGCACTGAGGATAAATATACAAATATCACACTTAGTAACAGAAAGCGTAGCAACGCTTTCAAAGTATTAAATCGCTTTGCCTTTAGTTCATATTTCAACATTTAAAATCGTTCTTTTCTCGACTTCTCGAAGTGATTCCTCATCTAAAATATATCTTAAGTTCTTCTTACGATATCTTGACTTGCTTTATAAACGAGGGTTTAGTTAGCAATGATTCTAGGATGACTTACTCTGTTTGCATATTTAGGTTCTAACCTTAATATAATATTCATGATATGTTATTAAGTCGAACTACCTCAAGGTATCTCTGCCGATTCAGACATTTAGACTGTTCAAAACTCTCTCTATTCCTCCAGACAAGGTTTCAGATAAAAAATTATAAAGTGTCTCAATCGATTTCTCTCGTTCCTTGTAAAGAACGTCTATTTCGTTAAAGCTTACTGTACGCATGCTCTTTGTACCTATGTGTCCCACATGTGTTGACTGACAGTGGGGTAAAGTGTATAAATGAAAAGGTAATTACTATTACTTATAAGGAGTATAAGTCGAATGCCTTTTGATATTGACGTAACTTCGGAAATTAGTCGGAGAGCTATCGGTTATGACGTATTACAAGGGGGTTGAGTAACAGCTAGGGTTTGGGGGTTGGATAAAAATTAGGGTTTAGAGGGTCCCAAAGGAGCCTGAGAAATAATGACGTATGAATAAATAAAAAGTCGGTATGACGTAGTGAAAACCAGGGGGTTGAGTAACAGCTATGGTTAGGGGGGGGAAGTTAGGGTTAGGAGGTCCCAAAGGAGCCTGAGAAATAATGACGTATACATAAATAATGAGGTTAGGGTCAGGAGGTCCTAAAGGAGCCTGAGAAAGAATGATGTAAGCATAAATATTGAGATTAGGGTTTGGAGGTCCCAAAGGAGCCTGAGAATGAATAAATAAAAATTGAATATTTAATGAGGCGGCATCCCTTTGGTTGCCATAGTGGGGGGTATCACTACTTACAACCAAATAAATAAAAATAGTTTTGTTATATACCAAAGACTTTCGTTTGCCAAAGATGAAATCTTATTGGTAAAATCATGAAGGAAACAGCGCAATGTTTTCCCCTGACGTCGTGAATACACAACGATTATTGCATCAGATCAAGAACCTTGGACTCTTCGGAGCATTTTAAAAACAAGAGCTTGTTTCGAGCTTGTTTGTTGCGAAATATAGCCAATATTCCAAAAGGTCTGAAGAAAACCTGGAGATACTTAAAGCTTTTCTTTGTACTTGTTGAATTTGGTGTATTTGTTTAGCAGTGAAATGAAATTACGAAGACAAAGTCAAAGTGTTTTGGTAAGTCTGTTTGCCTTTTGCAAGTTTCGAGTCAGTTTGGTATTTGGTGTCTTAAAAGTTTTTGGTATATGACTTTTGCCTCGAGAAATATCGAGTTTTACTGTCCCACAGGCTTCAATGTCACCCTCGGGCTTGACATTGAAGCCTTCGGGTCCGTAAAACTCGATATTTCCCTCAGCGCCAGTCAACAATTAAGTGTATAATATAATGAAGTTATTCACTGGTTTCCTTGGGTTTTTTTGCGAGTTTTGTGATATTCTCTACTTTCCCATAGCCCATAATTCTTTGCGTTTTTGGGGGTTACAACTTCGTACCCAGGTTCTTTTTTCCGGTTTTGACTGCCATTTTGAATTCTGAGCCTGGGTACGAGGTTGCCCCCCCCCAAAAAAAAACAACAACAACAACAACAACAACAACAACAACAACAACAACAACAACAACAACAACAAAAAAAACACAACAAAAAAACAACAACAAAAAACAAACGCAAATTATTGTGGGAATGGGAAAGTAGCGAATAGGCAAGTTTACCGATTACCGAGCAGAGTAAAAAACTACGAAATAACACGTGTTACTGCTTAAATACACCAACAACTACAGAAACTAAGCTTCTAAACCTTTTCCAGTGTCTTTTGTTTGATACCAGTAGCAGAAATTGTTTTAATGTGGCTTTTTCGTCTCTTCGTGCTACGAAAACATACAAAGTTTCCGTGGCAGCCATCTTGGTACTCCAAATTCGTCATCTCAGGTGGCTTCATTTTTGGAGCTGGATGAGCAATCCAGTTATATAGAAATCAGTGTAACAGACCCTTTAGCTACATCATTAACATCTTTAAGACAATGAAAATACGGTATTAATTAAGGCCTTTCGCTGTGCAACAACAAACCAGATTAATTGGCTAATCTGCGCAGATAATGCAAACCTTTATAAATGTTGCTTCTGCTTCTTTAGATAACGTGTAAGTTAATGTGATCTTTAAATAACAAGCCTATGCAAGGCTTTAAAATAATATTATATGAATGGATGGTCGCTTAGACTTCCTTAGTTCAAAGTAATTTTTTGAGTTAGGGTTGGGATTAGGTTTAGCGAAACATGAATCGCAGCTCTTCTTTTCACCCGATTAAATTGCTCCCATGTTCCAAATATTATGCTGTATATACGTATCGGTTCGCACTACGACCAATCTCAATACTAGTATAATAAACAGATTACATCATGGAAAATGCTTTGTACGTATTTGCCATGAAAGAATACATATGTATTATTATTTGTATAACAAATACCAGATCGTTTGTCTTTCAGATCTTAAATGACCATCTCCATCAAGGAACGGATCTTGTACTCTTCCTGGTTTAAGTCTTGCTGCTAACTCGTGGAAGCGAGGCACGCGTCTCAAAAACTCTTCAAAACAGTCCTTCAAGGCCATTTCTTCTAATTCCATTCTTTCTAAAGTAAAATAGTTTTAATCAATCTAAAATCCTAAAACATTGTCGAGAAAATTATTTGGGTGATAATGGAAAGAGCGGATGAGATGCCGTTCTTGCCAATAATACTGACTTCTGTTTCAGTGCCAACGAAAAAAGACAAAACAAAAAGAAGCACATTTGAAAATCGGGTTTGATATATTCAGCAACGACTGTTGCTGTTTACACTTTGTGATGTCCTCCGTCCATCCAATACAGTACTGAGACACATGAAAAAATTAAGCTGTTTGTTTCATACAACAAATATTAGATTTTACCAATTTTAGGTTAAATCAAAGGTTCTCAACTAATTCTCGTTGAGCTAAGGCCAGAGAAAAAAAACATTGGTTGGAGCAAAGAGCCAGAATACAGAATCACAAAATTTCACTATATACCTATTTTGAACTGGGAAAGTGAAAGGTAAGGTAGGTCGGTCTCAAGCCTAAGCGCTTCTCGTGTAAATGTGCAAGTTGCAAGAGGTCAAAAGGAAGCTTAAGACTTTCACGAACTGCTGTATACGAACAAACATGAAATGAGTTAAGCTCCTTCGTAGCTAGGGAAGGTGCGAAAACCTAACTTAAGGTTACGTTACACCATAGAAATTTAAAAATACCAAAAAAAGAATTTTTCGTAATTAGCTGCCTTAAACCAAATGCTGAAAGATTTTGAAAAGTTTATTTCTTTTAAAGCAAAATTCATTAAGATATTTAGCGATGAAAATTGCAAGCAGCTCTGTTTCTCCCGCGAAATTTAAATGTTCCAAGGCTTGTTTCTTCAGCTTTAAATTTCAGCTAAACTGCCGTGTTCAAAGACTTTTGTTGAACACGGGTATTGGCCGATTTTTTTCAAATCTTCACAATGTATCGGAGACAATAAGAGCTTCAAAAGTGTGTGCGGTATTTTTTTTTTCATTTCTGAGTAATCGACTATACGATTCATTGTATGCACGCAACTTAACTGAGGTTGCAACAGAATGCCTTATATCTCAAAAATAACAAACAAAACCCATAGCTACCGCACACACTTTTGTAGAACAGCTAGTTTAGTTTCAATTAAAGCTATTTTTACATGATTTGATTGAAAATGTAGTTCAACAAAAGTCGCGGCGCAAAGCGAATGCGTTTTCAGAATTTTGTCAAAACAAAACAAGTTTAAATACTTTTCAAAATTGTAAATCAACAGTCCAATTCTACAATCATTTTGCTATAAAGTCTAAAAATTTGAATTTGATTGCTTTTAAACCCAACGCGCAGTTGCATTTATCGCAAAGCACTACACCAAGGTGTTACGTAACCTTAAATGAACATATAGATCGACCAATAGAAACTCGCGGCCGCCAAATTCGACAAATATAAATACGCGGCCTCTGACGGCCGCGAGTGACGGGAAAAAAACATGCTTTGTTGCAGGCCTACATTTCACAGCAACAGGAGGGCCTGCCCACAGGCTACACAGTAATAAGTTATGACGTAGACCTGGCATTAATATATACTTCGTGTCAATGTTAATGAGACGTGCCGCAGAATTTTGTACGTACTGAAGGGTAAGATATTTTGGAATACCATATAACAAGGCAATACAATAATCCAATTTACGCATGTTATAAAAGCATGTACAAGTATTTCCGTTGATTCGACAGATAAAAATATCCTAATACGAGCAATATTCCTAATTTGATAAATTGAGTCATATTAGTAGGGGATTTAGGTTGAACGCATGCTTGCAGCAGTGCGGCAAATCGGAGAGCATGATTATCATCTTTTACATTTACTTCTCAAACTCATTAATAATTCATAAGGAAAACACAAAGGAAATCAGTACCGTGTCGCTGGTTTGGATATCGGAGGAAGAAATTACATAAATTAAGCAAACTTTCATCTTGATTTTCTCTTAAAATACTGATTTGTTTGAGATGCTATATCATACACTCGGAGGAGTGTCTTATCAGGATATCCAAACACCTCGAAGTTTGTTAAAAAACCTCGGCTTCGCCTCACCCAAATAATTTTCGCCCCCACCCCCCCACCCCCCCCCCCCCCCTCCCCCAACAAACGTCTCGGTGTTTCGATATCCTGATGAAACACTCCTCCTCGTGTATGATATATTACATGTATGTTGAAGTCACCAACTATTAATAGAGGAGAACTGAAGGTACAATGGCAAGTTGTTCAAGAAGACCAGTAAATTCCTCGAAGAATAGACCAAAACTAAAGTTGTTGATGCTAGAAGGAGGTGGCCGATAGACAATATTCATTCTTATGTTATTAGACAAATGACGTATTTGCAGGTCCATAAATTCAAACGATTTAAAGACTCTGAGAGCATTACTTTGACAAACCTGCTTAATCTGAAGGCCACTCTTGTAGACTGTAAAGCAACGCCACCACCGCGTGATCCTCTCGAAACATGGCGAAAAAGATATCCATTAGGACAAAGCTCATTTATGATACAGTCATCACCTCCATCGTCATGCAATCGGCCACGTCTCAGTCAATACAATAATGTCAATGTCATGATCAATAAAAGAAGGCAAAACGTTGTCAATTTAGTTTTACAAGGAACATTTACTGATTGATAAGGCTGATTACCAGGTACTCTTTTACTATGGTTGATAACAATACAATTCTGTAGGTTTGATTTAAAGTTAAATTTCCACCGATTTTTCCGACGACGATTCTGACGACGAGAACTTCGAAGGGTCGGGATAAAGAGGGTTGTAAGGCGATCAGTATATGTATAATATTATTGGTAAGAATCTCAGTCATTGGAGGACCCGCCATAATATGGTGACGAATCTGAACCATTGAGTCTTCCTTGCATGCAACCGAAATGTCTAGTCATTTACTTTGTAGGTATTTAGTTAGATTATTTTCGAACAGACTCAGCTAGTCCACAATCATTTAGTAGGTGAGTGTCATCGTTGAAACAGCTAGCCGATATATTACTATGGTTAAGTTTAACAAAGCCAAATCCACGCAACTCGACAAAACCGCCGTAGGTTTTGATTTACAATGGCAATTGTCATACCCATGGACCGACAGTTTATTGCACTTGGAAGTGCAATATTAGCGGCCGGTAAATAGCGTCTCGCTTGCGGGTAGAGGTATTTGATAGCAATTTGTCGATTCTTGTTTGAATGATTAAATGCCAATGGTCTGGTCTATATCGTTTAATATTTTCATCCAATTGAGTGAAATCATCCTTACCTTTCTTCAACCATATAGATTTGCATGAAGACTTTCCTACTTATATCTTTTGATTAATTAGCTGGATTTACCTTCTTTGTACAAGAATCGCCCAGGATAAGCACATAAGATTTATCAAAGTGTTGATTTATGCATGGTCAGCCGATTTTCCTTTCTTCAATTTTGAGTTGGAATTATTCATTGGCTCGCGTAATGAACTTTGAGATTTCCCTTGGGTCGAAAAATAAACTTGTTTTGTGGATACTAAATTTAACTCTTGTTCATTCTCTGCTACGGTTAAGTGACTTGAAAACATCCCCTTTTTTTCTCTTTATAATTCTCAAGTTGGAACACAAAGGATCTGGAACCATTCTTCTCTTGTTCGCTCTTTGCACTACTGAAACGAGTATTGATCCAAATATCAGGGATTGAATTTAATTGAATTTATTGAACAATCAACTGGTAGATTGCGAAACAACGCAATCTAAAAAACTTGATTTTACATGAGTTATTAAAAAAAAGCAAAGTTCAATAACACGATATTAAAAACTATGATTTTAAAAACTATAACTAATAAGAAGCACAATTGTCCCATGTGCTTATCGATTTTGGTATAAAACTTTTGGAGAAGCGTTCGGTTCTACATTTAAAAAGTGGAAATGTTCGATTGTTTCTTAAGGAATAATTATTCACCTTCGGTTTTGGCAGAAGACCATTCAACTTGTTACCAGGATCGAGGGTAGATTTGTACATTTGGTAGCATAAGCGTCTCCTTCTTTCATAAAGGGTGTCCATATTCAGTGCATCGAGGCATTCATTATAAGAAAGCATTGGAAGGATTATCCTGAGGGCCCTTCTCTGTATTTGTTCCACCTGGTCGATTAATTTCTGCGTGAGTGAAAAATGCCAGACTTGGCAGGCGTATTCAACGATGGGACGAACGAAAGAACTGTAAATAGTGACCAGTTTTTTAGTTGGTACTCCCGAGCGTTTAAGTAATCGCAGAGAAAAGAGACGTTTACTCGCCTTAGTACAAATATAATCAATATGTAGATTCCAGGTAAGGTTACATGAAATAATAACTCCAAGTAGTTTAAAATGAGTTACGTTCTCAATTTGGGTACCATTAGCAGAAAGATGGTCAAAGGTAGGAGGTTGTTTAAGAAAGGATATACGAAGTTCTTTGGTCTTTTTTGAGTTTAACTGCATGTTATTAGTAGTGGTCCAATTGCAGATTTCGTTCAGCTCGTCTTGGAGATGACTTGTGTGGGTTATGGTGGTAACTTCAAAGGTCGAGCAATCATCCACATATTTATAGATTGGTGTTCTTGTATAGTCAGGTCATTAATCATGACTAGGAAAAATAGTGGGCCAAGTTTAGTTCCCTGCGGTACTCCAGCATGTATGGCATTCCAAGACGACTTGAATGGACCAAGATTTACGCGTAGATAGCGCTGTTGGAGAAAATCTGCACACCAGTTGATCAATAGAGGAGCTACACAAAGATGTTGGAGTTTGTTAAGTAGGATGTTGTGGTCAATTCTGTCATATACTTTCGAGAAGTCAATCATACAAGAACGAATGACGGTATGAGGTTTGTCGGTAGCAGCGAGCCAGTGGTGGATCAGGTGGACGAGTGCGTGTGTCGTGGAGCATCCCTTAACGTTGCCGTATTGATTCGGATCCACATGTGGAAGAATTACTTCTGAAATCCATTTAAAAATGAAACTTTCCTAAATCTTACTTAGAACCGGAGTTAAAGAAATAGGTCTGAGGTCTTTATCTGCGTTTTGAGGATTTGCACTTTTAGGTAACGGCAGAGCATCAGCACATTTCCAGAGAGATGGTACACTGCCCTGGGCAAGCGACGCGTTAAAAATAGAAGAAATGGGTGTAGATAATGAACTAGAATTAGTTTTTAATAGCCAATTCGGAATTTCATCAGGGCCGACTGCTTTTTGCACTTTTATTTTGGATAGTGCTGCTTCGACCTGTTCAGGAGAAATGATGTACTTATCTGGAATGGAGGAAACTGGAAGTTGATTAAAATTTAACGGAGGAATCTCGTTTGCTGCATTACAGAAACACTCACAAATATGGTTGACGAGTTCCTGACGTCTCAAGACTTGACCGTTATGGGATAGTTTGGTAAGCGATTTTGATTTTGGGAGACCAGCAAGGAGTTTGACATTATTCCACCACTTTCTAGGGTTGGAGGCTTGAGTGTGGTCTACCATCGAGTTATAAAACTGTTGTCGGGCGTGTCTGCACATCTTTATGACTTTGTTGCGATAAATGTTATATTTAAATGTTTGACCTTTAGTCCAGGCCAATTGACGTATAGCAATAGCATCTTTGATGTTGGCATTCATCCAGGGTTTATCCATTGGGTGTGATTTGACGCTTCGTAACGGCAGATAGGTGTAGATGTTTTCAGAAATGGTGGCAGAGAACAAATCAAATGTGTCATGGATTGAAGTCGCACGATAGAGGGGGGTCCAATTGTTACTAGACAAACTGGAGGACAGTGACAACTTGTTTGAAGGCCTGCTTAGACGTTTAAACACGCGCGCGGTTGGATAGCTTTTAGGTGTGTAGTTGCATGGGGATATAAGGACGCAGGAATGATCCGACATGCCAATTGGAGGTAAAATCTGTGCGTTTAGGTAATATTGAGATAGGGTAGAATAGACTTGATCAAGAATATTATTTCCACGCGTTGGTAAAGTGACAAGTTTTTTTTAGTTTAAAGGACGAACATAAATTTGCTGTATTGTATTGATTGAAATCGCCCATAATAATAATGGCCGAATTAGGAAATTTGGATAGAATAAGATCTAGATTCTGAAAAAAATGGGCACGTAACGACGAATCGTTGCTGCTTGGTGGGTGGTATATAGTGCGTTGATGCCTCTTGGGAGCCGTTTCAATTTAATTAAGAACCATTGGGATTCAAAATTTGGGTCTTCATACTCTTCTAAATGTAGAAAGTCAATGTTGTTTCTGAAATAAGTACATTATTCCGCCGCCAGTTTGACCATTTTGACGGTCTTTGCGAATAGATGTATAACCAGGTATCGTAACTATAAGTCGTCAGGAGCATTAGAAGTAAGCCAGGTTTCGGTAATAACAGCGATATCGGGGTTATTTACGGAGATACTTCCATGGACTTCGTCTAGTTTATTCACCATTGATCTCGTGTTGCTCATGAAAAGTTTTGGAAAGGAGAATCTTGAAATTGGGTTTTTAAGTATCGGAATCAACGCCTGATGGTTGACGCAGGAGGAACAAGACGCTGATAGTTTCAAGTTAGTCCGTCTAGATCGAACTATGGTTGGAATAGGATATATTTGGTCTTTAATATTCATTGTTGGGTGAAACGGTTCGTAGGTTAGTATTGTTGTCGTTGACAGATTCGCAAAGGATTTTCGAATATTTAATGAGTCAATTGGCGATGATTTCGAAATTGGCGATGATTTCAATGAAAAATCGTAGATCTTGAAGAAATTACTGGGATAGTTAGGACGACGAAGGCCAGCACGACTCCCCCTTCTTAGCCTAAAGATATTCAGCTGATCGAGATTTGTCCAAATACGATGTGCTACTGGTTTGATCAAAGTGGGCTGGGAAACTCCGGTCTGAGCGAAATGAACTGAAGGTTTCCACCAAAATCGAAGAGATAACAACACTTTCCTTGAATAATTGAACATAATGCTGGTAAATTCGTTGTCGTAGAGCTCCAAAGAGTAGTTAATACAAAAAATGAACGGTACACACGATAATAGAAAGGTAAAAATTGATAAAATGATAGAGCCAGAAAAAAGAGCAGCCAGCCGGGATTAACATTCAGATGAGTGTTTTCACGGATAAGACTTTCCTCTGCGGAATCTGAAATATATTCCGTGTTACCACACCCAAATATATCATGCTTTTCAGTGAGAACAACTGGAATACGTTCTTCGTTAGCCTTTTCATCACTAGACTGATATCCTTCTTTGATTCGGTCATTGCCTCAGACCAATCTGTTTACGTGGAAGCATCCTGCTTCTCTCCAATATTCTTCCTAGAACAATCAGTTGCTTTTGCTGACTCGAAGATAAATTTATTCAAAGTTAGCCTTGAAATTTCGAGGTCGAGTTTAACTTCAGCCATTTCCAGTGATAATTTTCGGCATTCGGTACATCTGTTTTGATTCGAATCACTTGTAATTTCACTCGATGGCAAACTGTCGGGGTTTATCATATTTACAATCTGTTCATTCGAATAATTTGTAATTTCACTCGATGGCAAACTGTCGGGTTTTATCATATTTACAACCTGTTCCTTCAAAGACGGTCCCTCTGCACCTTAACATAAACTGAAGTTGTTTCTACGTAACTTTTCACTTCTAACAGTTTGCAATTGTCATCTTAAGTACAGTACAACACGCAATAAACAAAAAGCAATTAAGCCTTACCTTCCAAAAGCTTCCACTCATCTCCTGAATCATAAACTCCAAATATGGCGTTGCTCATTTCATACCGACTAAGATAATTACAAACGTTCCGAACGACTTCATCTTCAAAATCAGAGAACGAATTGGAAGCAAAACTGGGGGCTGGTGAATCTGGATTCGAACTAGGCACAAATTCGATCTCTTGGTTTACTTGAAAACTTTCTGGCTTATTTCCAAAACTGGAGGAAACTAACTTCAATAGGCAAGAACCTGGGTTCTCGCTGGGAAATGTTTCAGGTTGCACTATAAAATTACAGAATAAATTTAAAAAATAAATAGCAAAAAATGCCGTTTCATGTTGAATCAAGGCTTGTCTATCATCTTCAATGTACGCTGAGTAGCAACATTTTTTTATATAGTTGTCAGTTTAAAGTCTTTTTTCAAATAATTATGCTAATTTTGACAGCTTACTTTTTGTTATTAAAATTCAAAAAGTAGATTAGAATTTAATCTGAATAATATCGACTTAAAATGGCATAAGGGACAACGAAATATTGTCAACATATGAAGAGGTCTAATCTCTGACACGACGTTTTTATTATTATAGAAATGTTTGTGGATATTATTGTTATATTTATAATTTATTTGTTGAGCTTTTAGCCTGTTCACAGAGGTTAAATATTTCAAGAACGCATTATTATAGTTATGATAATGACGATGATGATGATTTAATATGATTATGATTATGATTGTGATTATGATTATGATTATGATTATGATCGTGAACATGAATATAATTTTGATTAGGATTATGATTATGATAATGATTATAGTATTAAGAATATGATCATAACCATGAATATAATTTTGCTTATGATCATGATGATGATTATAATTTTGATTATCATTGTGATTATCAGTCATTGTATTGTGACTCGCGTGACAAAGTCACAAAATGTTAAGGTTAAAAAGGGGTTTTTCTGCCACTTTTAGTTTAGCAGAAAGCAAGCTTGCTTTAGATAAGGAAGCCCTGGGGAGATAATTTAAGTAATATATTTAATTCCTAAAAAATTATATTTTAAGCCTTCGATTTAATGACTCATGGTCATGTGACTCGCTTCAATCATTGGCATTCTTATTTATTTTCCTGGCAACATATATTTTAAAATTATATTTAATTTTAACTTTTGCGGATAGATGAAGATTTATTATTAGACGTGATTTGAATATCACGTGATTTTGATTAATTAGTTAACCTAGAGTTTATGCTAATTAAGTTAGTTAGATATTTTACTTCTCTGAGTAAACATTACATGGTGTCAGGATGGAAGGCCTAAAGCCCCCCAAAGCACTTTCCTTCGAAGGTAACATGGCGGAAAACTGGAGAAGATGGATACAGCAGTTTCGCTTGTATCTAAATGCCACAGGACGAGATAAGAAATCAGAACAGGTACAGTGTTCCACGATGTTGTCGGTGGCCGGAGAAGATGCTGTAGAAGTGTTTAATACGTTTGTTCTAGACTAAGCGGAAGAAGGTAAAATCAAGCCGTTGATGCCGAAATTCGAACGGTATTGTACGCCCAAAAAAAAACGTGACGTTTGAAAGGCATGTGTTTAATACACGAAGCCAGGGACCTGGTGAGCATATCGATTCGTATGTGACTGAATTACGTAAATTGACCAAGTCATGCGAGTTTGGGACTAGCTCTCCACGACTCACTTATTAAAGACCGAATAGTTTGTGGTATCAGCAGCGCTGAAGTCAAGGCCAGATTGCTTAGAGAAGATGATCTGACGTTAGAAAAATCAATAAACATTTGTCGAACGGCAGAGCTGAGTAAAACACAACTGAGGAATATCGTTGAAGGTGGTCAAGACCAAATAGGCCCTATTGGTAGAACCGAAGGCCGAGGAAATAATCAAAGAGGGCATATGGGCAAGCAGAACCGAAGAGGAAGCGATGAGACAGACTCAAAAGGTTTGGAATGCACAAGATGTGGGCGAAGACATTCGAAGCTCGGAAATGTCCAGCATTTGGGAAGACTTGCCTCAACTGTCAGAAGCAAAATCATTTCGCCAAAATGTGCCGCTGAGAGCCAAGAGTGAACGCAGTATATGAAGGCACCTCTTCAGATGATCAATTCTTCATTGGAGCTATCGGCACAAGTGGAAAAGACAACTCGAAGGACTGGAACATGGCCGTGAAGATAAATGATAAGAAGGTTACTTTGAAGCTCGATACAGGAGCACAATGCAACGTGATGCCATTGCAAATCTATAAGGAGTTGACAAAGGAGAAACTCGCAAAGTCTCGCACTAAACTTGTGTCATACTCAGGACACGGATTGAAAACGATCGGAAAGAATATTTTCGTGCTAGTGTATAAGGAGAAGTTATATCCGGTAGAATTTCAAGTGAGTTATTGACCAAGAAGGGGCCGTTCCGGTGTTGGGTTTATCGACGTGCTTAGAGATGGAGTTAGTGAAGCGTATTTATGAAGTGATCACTGATGAAGAACAACAACCCCCCGGAGACCAGAGCCAAAGGGCAACGGTGGCAGCCAGAAATGGAAATGAAGCAACAACGAGGCAGAGAAAATCATTCATCACATCAAAGTTGATAGTTCAGTTCCACCGGTTGTGCATGCACGACGGAAAGTCCCGTTTGTCTTAGGCCCCGTTCACACTATACCGGATAGCTTTTGTGCCGGCACGAAAACCATACCGGATAGGCCTTCTGTTCACACACAAAACGCCTGTTCCGGCACAATTTCTGTGCCGGCACGCCGTTGCGCCGCTCCGATCTCGAAAGAGGTACATCTTGTATCGGATAGCTTTTTGTGCCGTTTCAGCTCCAGTGTGAACGGAGATCGAAATCGTTTCGGAAGTATATTAATAGAATAGAGCGTGGTGATTGGTTGGATCACGGGGTTATATCGTATTCGGCACGAAACGGCACATAATTATGCCGTCTGTTCACACTATACCGGATAGGTTTTCTTGCCGGCACGAAAACCTATCCGGTATAGTGTGAACGGGGCTTTAAAAGATCGGCTAAAGGCAGAACTTGACCGAATCGGAGCAATAAAGAAAGTAACCGAACCGACCGAGTGGGTAAGTTCTATAGTTCTCACAGAGAAGAATGATGGAAAAGTCCGAGTGTGTTTAGACCCGAGAGATTTGAGTAATTTGAGTAAAGCGATAAAGAGAGAGTATTATCCCATGAAAACAGTAAAGGAAGTCGCAGCACAGCTCAACGGGGCTACTGTTTTTAGCACGCTATAGATGCTTCATCAGGGTTTTGGCAAGTAAAATTAAATGAAGTTCACTTGGTACTGTTTTCTTAGATTGCCGTTTGGTGTAAATTCAGCACCGGACGTTTTTCAGCGGAGAATGTCTCTGTCGCTACCCTGCGAGCAGAGCCTTCTTTTCCTTATTTCTACGCTGCCGGAGAGAGAGGAAGAAAAGTAGGCTCTGCTGTATTTGTGATTGGCTTCGCCCAAGATTTAGGACGAAGTAACCCGTTTAAGACCCATTTAACTGGTTCTCGTTTTGTTTTCTGCTCTGATTGGGACTGTGTTCGAGATTGTAACCAAGCAACTTACATGCATGCGCAATGGAAACCAGTCACGAATACAGTAGAGCCTACTTTTCTTCCTGTCTCTCAGGGTAGAAATAAGGAAAAGAAGGCTCTGCTCGCAGGGTAGTCTCAGGCCTTTGAAGATTTTCAAGGAGCTGAAGCCATTGTCGACGATATGCTCATCTGGGGAAGAAATGAAGAAGAGCACAACAATAGACTGAAACAAGTGTTACAGAGAGTTAGAGAAATAAATCTCAAATTAAACGCAGGAAAATGCAAGATTCAGACGACAGACAGAGGTGACGTACATCGGGCACACAATGAGCAGCGCTGGCATGAAACCAGACCCATCGAAAATCAAAGCAATAAAAGATATCGGAACACCACAAGATAAGAAAGAATTACTAATATTTATGGGCATGGTTAATTATCTTGCAAAATTCATTCCGGGCTTATCGGACATGACACAGTCTCTCAGAGCTCTGAGAGACTGTGTCTCCTAAAAAGGGATACCGAGTGGCATTGGTCCCAGGAGAAAGTTTTGAAATACTATGACATAACAAAACCAGTGACTATTTCAGTAGATTCCTCATCGTATGGACTTGGAGCATGCCTACTGTACTTCAGGATGGACAACCCGTTTCATATGCGTCGCGTTCACTGAATTCTTCAGAGAAAAATTACGCCCAAATAGAAAAAGAATTACTCGCCATAGTATTCGGCTGCCAGAAATACCATCAGTACATTTATGGAAGAGCAGTACGTATCGATTGAAACAGATCACAAGCCCCTCGAGTACCTTTTTCGGAAGCCTTTGACAGCATCACCACCCAGATTACAAAGAATTATGCTAACGCTTCAGAAATATGAGTTTATCGTTGGTTACAAACCAGGAAGGTCATTATTTATCGCGGATACGCGGCTTAGCAGAGCTCCAGGAGCGGAAACAGCAACCATGGAAGAAGAGTATCAGGTGTTCACGGTGCACCACTTGCCAATTACTACACAGAAGTTAGAACAGTTTAAATTGGAAGTAAATACCGATACCGTTCACCAGAAGTTGATTGAAACCGTAAAGCAAGGATGGCCTGAAAGCAAATCGATGATTGACCCTGCAATTCGTGAAGATTGGTCCATCAAAGATGAAATTAACGTACAGGATCAACTTCTTCTACGAGGGGAAAGATTGATTGTGCCAACAAAGTTAAGAAACGAAATGCTTCAGAGAATTCACGAAAATCATATGGGAATCGAGAAGTCACGGCGAGCTCGGGACGTATTGTATTGGCCTGGTATGAACGACCAGATCGCACAACGGGTAGTAAGGTGTGAAATTTGTCTGGCGTTTCGAAAGTCGCAACAAAAAGAGCCGATGAAGGGACATCAAATACCAGATGGTCCATGGAAAAAAGCTGGGATTGATTTATTTCAGCTTGAAAAAGGAGAACTATGTAGTAATATCGGTTTACTACTCGAAATTTTTAGATATATCGAAGTTGACTAATACGAGTGCTTCCTCAACGATTAACCATATAAAACCACATTTTGCAAGGTACGGCATACCAGAAGAGGTCATTTCGGACAATGGTCCTCAATTTGCAAGTGCATAGTTTGCGAAATTTGCCAAGGATTTCGAATTCAGACACACCACTTCGTCAGCTAATCTCGTTCCCAGAGCCCCCGTTCCCCACCCGGGAAACGAGAGACTGGGATAATCCGTTTCAAATCGTTACGTTATTGGATGAATAGTGAGCATGAGTTGGTCTGAAGTGACCGGAAGTAGAATTAATAAGACCAAAATAACAAAGATGTCGGACGACAAGACTCCAGTGAAGACGTTGCCGCGATCGATATCTCCGCCGTATGTGTGTAGATGCTGTAATTCGAGCTTCTTCATTCTTCAACATACTATCCAGATTCCGCTCGGATATTTATGCATGCGTACCTCAACCGGAATAAGAAGAATCCTGTGATTTTGAAACGGATTATCCCAGAGTCTTTCGTTTCCCGGGTGGGGAACGTGGGCTCTGGTAACGAGATTGTTCGTCACCACGATATCCACAGTCTAATGGCCTTGTGGAGCGGACTGTCCAGACAGCGAAGGGTATACTGAAGAAATCGTTGCAAGACAAAAGTGATCCTAATTTGGCACTTTTAGATCTGAGGAACACACCGATTGATGGTATTAGTAAGTCTCCAGTACAACTCTTTATGGGAAGAAGAACAAGAACGCTCCTACCAACTGCATCAAAACTACTGCAACCACTTTACAACACCGACAAGGTAAAGTCAGGATTACAGAAAACAAGAAAATCAGAAAAAGTATTATGATCGACATACAAAGTCGCTAGAACCTCTTAAGGAGGGCGATCGAGTTGGTTTGAAGAATGAAAGGAAAGGTATGTGGATTCCAGCTAGTGTTCAGGTGGCTAACGACCAACGTCGATCGTATACAGTGGAGTGTAATGGTGGCGTATACCGCAGAAACCGAAGAGATCTGATGAAGTATGGTGAAGCTTCTGGACAACCAGTTGTACTAAATCTGTAGAATCCTCTGGGCAACCAACTGTTATCATCCAATCTCCAGTATCTTCTGGACAACCAGCAGATAATATTACCACCAGATCTGGTGGAGTCATCAGACCACCAAGTTGGTAGAAGGGCTATACATCTTAAATATAAACTTTAAAAAAAAACCCATCAAATATGCCCTTTATTAAATATGAACTTTAAATATGAGCTTTAAGAAAAAAACCATCTTATATATGAATTATATTCTTGATTATAGTAATTGGGACTAAAACTTGTTTTGTTTATAATTAGTATATAATTATTAATATAATTAGGAACTGTTCAGGTTTAGTTAATGAGAGACCATGCTAGTACGAATATTATTATTACTTGAGGAGGAGATGTTATGATAGATGAATATTTATTATTAGACGTGATTTGAATATCACATGATTTTGATTATGTATTTAACCTAGAGTTTATGCTAATTAAAGTTAGTTAGATATCTTACTTCTCTGAGTAAACATTACATTTTGTAAGACATGTAGTTAGACAAGATACAATGACATTCCAGTGAAGTTTGAGCAAAAACATTTGTAGCCGACGAAATAATGTTGCAAGTTTAATGTGACTAGCGTGACGAGTGGTGAATAACAAACAAAAAGTCAGTTTAAATAGCAAAAAGTCAATGGTTTGTTTGTTGGATCCATTAATGACATTTGCAATAATTAGAACAAGATTTAAAGTGCCTATCTCATCGTTGGGGATTTTACATATTTAGGATATTTTGAACATTTTAAGAAGATTTGTAATATATCTTCTTTTCCTAAAATTTCATGTTCATGGACTTTCTGCTGTAAAACTGGGTTCTAGTCGCCGGAAGTGACGTAGAAGCAGGGAGACCCTCTCAGAGGAGCAACAGTGTTTACATCGGGAGCCAGTTACGGTTCACCAAGCCAGGTTATTTTGTCGGAAATTCTCTTAAAAATTATGCCAAATAGGTGCGTAGTGTTTTTATTCTCGAATGAACCCAATTGATATGCTGGAATAGCGCTGTACCGACTCACGGGAGGCGAATAAAAGGATAGCTTCGGGGAACGCCGATTTGTCAAGGATAAAGGTGTGAAATTAATGAACGCCGACATCTACTTCTGTGACCTGTTCGTTGTTCGAAGTAGTTTGGTACTAAGACGGTTCACAGCAGTTTATCACGAGGAAAACCCGTCGGTGTGGCGATTACAAAACGGCAACAATAGACCGTGTTTTTCCGGAGAGTGACAAAAACTTGCCATGTCATCAGTCTCATCTTTCTTTTTATCGACGTATTGATTGCGTTCGATCTTTGATCAAGAATATATCGAAATATACTTGACTTGGTAATGTCGTCTACCTCTAACACTGATAGCTAAAATGACTAGACTAGAATGTAAACATTATTACATTATTAGTATACATACAGAGCCAATTTCTTCAAGTTTGAAGATGAAATCGCACATTTGTTGTTGTTCATCGAATTGGACGAGCACTGAATTGTGGCAATTTTGAAGAACGAGCGTTCACATTTTTAACTAGCCTGGCGTAGCTGGCGGTTTTAAGGGGGGTTGGGGTCTTAGTCACAGAATAAGGATCAACCAGAAGTCCGACTCGCGGAAAAAAGTGTCCCATTATTTTTATGCGCATGCGCCAGTCGGCCATTTTGAAAGTAAGTGTCCCCGGAAAATTAGCCTTCTCGTCCTTGCGACCCTCGGGCTCCTGTAATCAATTACTCTTGGCCGTCTTGTGACCTTTTAATTAACTTCATATTATTATCTATATATATAAATAATATTTAGTTAAGTAAATAAGTAATTTACTTTAGAAAACGATTCTTTGGATATGAAATTCTTTGACCACGGGGTTATTAAAACTTCAGTACGCGGATACTACGGGTAAAACTCCGTGGCAAAAAAGTCCTGCACTCACGAAGCTGTCGGCATAATCCAGAATTGTATAAACTCCACATTTGTTTATAGAAGAAGATGGCTAAAATTTTCGGAACTACGCATTGTTGAAATACATCGGGTACGTATGTTGTTAGAAATTTTATAAGCTTTCATTCGGTATATATTTCAAATCGTAGTGTTACCTGTAACTTTTTAAAATGTTCAAAATGTTCTCACCGTTGACCATAAAAGTTTTAATATTTTTTAATATGTTGAAAAGGTATGATCACTAATTTGCACCAAAAACGTTTTCAACTTCAACTAGAAATCTGCAAACTTTTCCACTCCTTTCATATTTGAATTAGCTTTTGTTTACGAAATATCTGAGGTTCATACCAGAAGTCTTTCTGAGGTTATAGCAAACACCAAAACAGCAAAAGGCAAAACAAACTTAAGAAATTCGTCCATTTCAGACGGTCCAGACCAAAATAATGTTTTTTTATTCTTTAAAATACTTCCCGGCGAGAAAATTAAAAGTTCTGATATGAATGGCACTTCACAGTATCCTATGTTTAATATGTTGTTCAGGGTTGTGCGTTTACTATTTAAAAACAATATCCAAAATTCTACAACACTTGTGAGGAGTCCATTTCCCATCATATAATTCTTATTTTACGAACAATGGTGTGCACATTTTGAACATTTTAAAAAGTTACAGGTAACACTAAAGTTTGAACTATACACCGAATGAAAGCTTATAAAATTTCTAACAACATACGTACTCGATGTACTTCAACAATGCGTAGTTCCGAAATTTTTTGCCATCTTTTTCTATAAACAAATGTGTCGGCATAATCGAGAAATGTAAAGCCCGCTTCATGAGTGCAGGACTTTTTTGCCACGGACTCTTACCCGTAGTATCTGCGTACTGAAGTTTTAATAACCTTGTGGTCAAAGACTTTTATTTCCAAAGAACCATTTTCTAAAGTAAATTACTTATTTACTTAACTAAATATTATTTATATATATATATAACAATATAAATTTAATTAAAAGGTCACAAGAAGGCCAAGAGTAATTGAATATGGGAGCCCGAGGGTCGCAAGGACGAGAGGGCTAATTTCCCGGGGGGCACTTACTTTCAAAATGGCGCCGGGATCGCAGGCCGACATTTCGCGAGGACGCTTACATCAAAGGTGCCGACGCTGAGTCGGACTTCTGGTTGATCCTTATTCTGTGTCTTGGTGAAGAAAAAAAAAGTTGCTTTTATCAGTGAATAGTTATGTTTACGTTTTATCTGCAATGTTGTATACACGCATTTGCTAAAATAAAATGGTATGGCAATGCTGTCAACGCCAAATGATTCGCATGTTTAATATTGTATATATATATATATATATATAATATCAAACCAGTGAATAAGTGTTAGTGAGGAATGACGCAAAGACGCACGGCGCGCAAAAATGACTTGTTATTTTATATTTGTATACTATATACGTTACCTAATAAATGGTATGTGAATGCTGTTTTGTCAATTAGATACTATATAGCGCGAAAATAGGGGAGTTCAAGGTTTATTTCGCCATATTGCAAGGGGTGCAAAACCATTGGGGCGAGCGCGCGGCCATGCCTATTTATCCTTGTTAAAATCATGAAGCAAGAAGGATATCGCTTCGGTTTTTGTCGAATTCGTCTTTAATCGTCGTTTGGATCACTTTTCTGTGGGCTAGTATGTTCGTTCTTTGATTTTAGACCATTATCGCTGATAACCAACGCTTAGAAACGCTATAATACGAACGTTTCCTCAACTGAGGGGTGGCTGCGCTGTTATGACGGGCACGACTGAGTGACGATTTCAGCAACGCAATGCAAAACTTTAGCTCCATGCCAACTCTCTTGTAAATCACTCGAACTTCAAGCGTATAGTAACGTAAGTAACCAGAGGTTCATCTTCGTCATCTGAAGTCTGAAATATCCTCTCTCTCGTTACCAAACGAAGTGTATTATGTATATCTCCTCGTAGGAAAGGGATACGTTTCGGGTTACGCGTGTTTACTTCTAATATGTACACGTTATTAACTGGCATATACAGGGCAAAATATAGTTAAATGCAGTTTAAGTCTAGATCTAACTATTAAGTATAAAGATAGAATCGTAACATATTGATTGTATTTTTGTCGAATAAAACGTAATTATTTTGAAGAACGAAGCAATTTTATTTGGGAAATTTGACACATAAAAATACTATGCTAATGCATTTAGGTTTGATTTGGCGATGAGTCTACAAATGCTTTCTGAAACGGTGTGTGATCCAAATGTGATGTGGGAAGAGTGGAAAAACATATTCTTATTAGTAGCGGACATGCATGCACCACAGATTACTAGAAAAGTTAGAAGTGAGTATGCCATGTGGATTACAGATCATTAAAAGAACTATGTATCATAGAGACTTTTTGAAGAAAAAGGCTGTGAAAACTGGGTCAAAATAATTTCATGATGCTTATAGGAAAACGCGCAATGAACTGAACAGATTGATAAAAAAAAACCAAAGCCACCTATTTCACGAACACTCTTAACAATTGCGAAAAGAATCCTAAAGAGATGTGGAAAACAATTAATAAGCTTACAAATAAAAATTCGAAAACAACTATCATTACTGAAGTTAAGTGTGACAGCCAAAGTATAACAGATGCTCCTTCTATCGCAAATACCTTCAACACATATTTTAGCGAAGTTGGGCCTGATCTAGCTAGAGACCTGGCGCAGAGTTCAAGGCTGACTGAATCATATCTGTCTCCTTGTGACTCGCGGTTTCAGATGAAAAATGTTACTGTAACGGAAGTTTATAGGTTGCTTTCCACAATCAAAACGTCTAAATCAACAGGACATGATAGAATATCCGGCAAACTTTTAAAAGATACTGCCGATGTTATATCTCCATCACTAACTTTTATATTTAATACATCTATAGATGTAGGGATATTTCCTGATGATTTGAAAGTAGCAATTATTTCGCCAATACACAAAGCTGGGTGCAAAACGGAATGCAGTAACTATAGACCGATTTCAGTTCTGTCGACCGTAGCTAAGATTTTCGAAAGACTAATAACGCAACAACTTGAAACCTAACTGGAATCCAATGGCATACTCACAGAACAACAAGCAGGTTTTAGGAAGAAATACTCTACACAGACTTCCCTTCTTAATATTACAAACCAGTGGTTTGTTGGTATGGATAGGGGAGGTCTGAGTGGTGTTATCTTTCTTGACCTTAAAAAGGCGTTTGATTGTGTTGATCATAGTAATTTATTAACAAAGTTGTATAACTATGGAATAAGAGGATATTCGCTTGATTGGTTTCAATCATATCTTACTAGAAGAGTACAAATGTGTAAAGTTGATCAAGCGATATCCAACAAAAGAATTATTAAGTGCGGTGTACCTCAAGGATCAAACTTGGGGCCACTGCTATTCTTAATATACATAAATGATTTGCCAAATTGTTTGTCCACCTCAACTGCGAGCATGTTTGCTGATGATACAAATATATCAACACATGACACGACGATGCACGGTATACAAGAGCGCTTAAATATTGACTTAGAGAGTGTACATCAATGGTTGCTAGCCAATAAACTTACCCTAAATAAAGAGAAGACTGAGTATATGATAATTGGGTCAAGACAACGATTGTCAAATATAATAAATGACCCAAAAATTCAACTAGGCGAAACAACAATTAAACGAGTAAACCACTCAAAAACATTAGGTGTCGTTGTCGATGAACAGCTCTCGTGGAAAAAACAAATAGATATGTTGTAACCAAAGTCTCCGAAGGCGTTGGTATGTTGCGGCGAATGAAAAAATTTGTTCCACGGTCAACTTTAGTAAGAGTTTATATATGTTTTTTTTGAATAAGATGTAGGTAATTGGACTGACACTGGGGTTATATAATGTAGATGAATAAAATTTGCAAAGAATGCGGTATATGGCCTTAGGCCAAAAAGCGCATCTTGCTGTATTTTTTGTTAGCTTGCGAAATTTGTGGGGATGGGTGTAGGATAGAACAATTTGAGTAAACTTTGTCTCAGTTGATGTACTGTATTCTGTGTTGTAGTTATTGAGTATTGTTTGTTATTTAATTGTCATCTTGTAGTTTAGCACGAATAAGAGAATCTTTAAGATTCGTATTTCTTTGATACGCTACAATTGGTGCTTCTGGCCAGAGAATGCTCAATGTAGGATCTTGTTCTATTATGTGCCAATGCTTTCGTAATATTTGTTTAATGTATGTTGTATTGTTGTTGTATGGAATGGAAAATATAAGGCTTTCGTTGTCAGTTTTGTGTTGTTCCTTGTTTAGTAGTTCCAGTTGTGTATGTTGTTTGGCCTGTTGAAAAGCAGGCTGCCGGTATAGTTTCTTGTTTCTAACCACAGTTGATCAGTATAACTGAAAGGTTGTTTAGTCCTTGAATGTAATTTAGTATCATCTGCGATAATGCGGTAATATCAAAGCGCATGACTATAGATGATACTATATTTACAAGACTTTGGATGGAAGGAATTGTTATGTAGAAGTAGTGTTGACTGTTTTGTCTGTTGGTTTTATGTACAGGTCTGATTTAAGTTTGTTGTTCTATTGATGTAAACTGTGGTAACGAGAAAGTTAACAGATTTGTAGGAGTGTGTATAGTCAAATTTAATTGTACGAAAATTTGCGAGTTGTAATTCTATGACCACCCAAGGATAGGAAAAATTGTGAGTTGTTATTCTAAGGCCACCCAAGGACAGGAGACTTTGATCTTTGGACCCATTTGCAATTATGAATCTTGTCCAGTTTTATGAACTATTGTTGTTAATGCCTTAATATTATCACACTTTGATTACTGCAGTCTTGTCTGGGACAACTGTAGTGATTATTTAATTGAAAAGTTACAAAAATTACAAAATAGAGCGGCACGAGTTATCACTGGCCGAACGTATGAAATAAGCTCAAGTGATGTTTTAGAATAATTAAACTGGCAACCATTGATGAAGCGCTTTCAAGCCAACAAATCTGTCTTTATGTATAAGATAAGAAACAATAAGTTGCCCCAAAGTATGATGAGTATGTTTGACAATAAAACAAATTCAAAGTATAACCTCCGCAGCAATAACAATGATTATGCGCTTGATAAACCAAAAACAAATTTTATGAAAAAAAGTATAAGCTATGCAGCTGCGTCGGTTTGGAATAATTTACCTAAAAAGGCCAAAGAAAAAGGGATCAGCATTAAAAGATTTAAATCTATTCTTGATCGTACCTAAATTGTATTATATTTAATTATTTATGTATTTATTTATTTATTTATTTATTTGTAAATATTCATATTCTTGTTAATAATATACATGAAAAAATTTCTCAATTCTGATTGGCTGAGAGCAGTGCAATTTTAAGGAAATACAGTGCAGAAAAAAGGAAATAAAGTGCAATTTTTTTATTTTTTTAAATTTGTACAAAAATCATTTTTGACTAGAAAAAAAGCTATTTCTGTTAAATTTTTTCATGTATGTTATTTGCAAAAAGCATTATGATTGGAAAGATTCTCTTCATGTTAAATTATTTTCATGTATATTATTAATAAGTAATAGCATGATTTCTTGTGCAATTTGAAAAAAACACGCACTCGTGAGTTTTTCAAAGACCTCAAATAGCACTCGTCCTTCGGACTCGTGCAATTTTGATAGTCTTTGAAAAACTCACTCGTGCATGTTTTTTCCAAATTGCACTCGAAACCATGCTATTACCTATACAAATAGTTAATATGTAATTTAGATTGTTTATATAGTATGTATGTTTTTAACTGTATTTTAAACGGACCTTTGAAAAACAGGTGCGTAAGGGCCCTGAAGGGTTACCGTTTTGAAATAACATTAAATAATAATAATAATAATAATAATGATAACACCATTGGCATTGAAGGCTGATACTAGCGGAAAATACGGATATTTTAGACAAATGTTTGCTTACGCCAAGTTTCTGCCGAAATCTGGTGATTTGGCCGCTTATTAAGAACCCAAATTTTTAGATAATACCTCTTCACCAAACATTCTGGACTGCGTTTGTTGTTATCGCAGTATCCCACTATACAGCGAGGCGTTTTGTCTCTGCTAAAATCGACAAACAGCCGCGTCCCGTGTCTGCCACAATGGCGCAGCGACCCCTCAGTTGAGGAAACTTTCGTATATTATAGCGTTTCTACGCGTTGGTTGTCAGCGATAATGGTCTAAAATCAAAGAACGAACATACCAGCTCTCAGGAAAGTGATCCAAACAACTATTAAAGACGAATTCGACAAAAACCGAAGCGATATCCTTCTTGCTTCTCAAGTTTCGCCATGATTTTAACAAGGATAAATAGGCATGGCCGCGCGCTCGCCCCAATGGTTTTGCACCCTTGCAATATGGCGAAATAAACCTTGAACGCGGCTCTCAGTTTGATCTCATCTCGGATCTCATGCTTGTTCTTCAATTTGATCAATGCTTTAAAGATTTATATAGTCTGAGTATAAACACGGACACCACACAGTCTTATAGTAACTAGCGTCTGACTATGGCGCGCCGTTTCGGCCAAAAGGTATACGAGAATCAATTTGACTGCGCCGTTTCGGCCAAAAGGTAGACAAAAGGTCGAGATATCAATTTCTTTAGGCGAGAATAGATAGATAGATAGAAAACTTTATTTAACCACGCTGGCCCCGTCAACCGAAGCTGATTTCCACGGGAGGCGTGTACATAACAAATATATAGTATTTAAAATTATTTACAAAATAAGATATAAGATAATATAGTATTAAGGAAATTGATAGTAATTAGCGTAATGAACTGGTATAAATCTATTTACAGGAACATCTATTTACAATTACTATTAATGTGAGTAGCTATTTTATTCCTAAAAGAAGCAATGGATTTGCTTTCCCTAATTTCCTTTGGAATAGAATTCCAAAGATATGCCCCGTCATACATGAAACTCTTTTTCATGCTATTTGTACGCGGTTTTGGTAGACAAAGACTACTCGAAATATCCCGAAGATTGTAGTTTGTCATCTCACCTTTATATTTGAAAAGATTAGTGAGTGATTCAGGACCCATTTTATTTAGTATTTTGTACATCATTTTTGCTTTAGCTTTTTGTCTTTCTGTTTTAAGTGGCACCCAGCCTAGTGCCTGCAGAGCAACAGAATGATCTATATCATTGCTCATATTCATGATAATTCGAGCAGCTCTATTTTGGAGTCGTTTTGATTGTGTTTCACCAAACACATCCCATACTTCACAACAATAATCGAAGTATGGGCGAACAATAACATTATATACAGAAAGAAGAGTTTGCCTATCAGCAAATTCTTTTAAACGCCGAAGAGCCGATATTCCTGCTGTTATTTGTTTGCAAATATTGTCAGTATTACTTTTCCAAGATAAATGCTGGTCAACTGTCACTCCAAGAGTTTTGCATTCATAAACTTGTTTAATTGGTTTGTTTTCAATTTCAATATTTGGTTGTGAATTTGAAATACTTTTGATCATTGGCTTCGAACCAACTAACATAAATTCAGTCTTAGCTACATTTAGGCTAAGTTTATTGGCGATTAACCATTTTCTAAGGTTTTCCAAATCAGAATTCACTGCAGCCTCAAGGTGAGGTATAGAATCTCCAGTAGCGGTTAGATTTGTGTCGTCAGCAAACAACCGAGGTTTTGTATTTTTTAGACATTGAGGCAAATCATTAATATATAATAAAAATAATAGAGGCCCAAGAATAGAGCCTTGTGGTACACCACATTTGATCATTTTCTCTGATGAAATGGATTCTTTAATTTGGCATTTCTGTTTTCTGTTTGTGAGGTAAGATTTAAGAAAGGTCAAAGCTTGTCCTTTTATTCGATGAAGTTCCAACTTTTTGAACAGAATTTGATGATCAACAGTATCGAATGCTTTTTTCAGGTTAATTAAGGCTATAAAGTTAAACATTTTCCTGTCTAAGTTCATATACCAGTCATTAGTACAGTCTAGTAATGCTGTAGCTGTAGAGTGAAATTTTCGAAAACCAAACTGAGAATTACTCAGAAGTTCAAATTTTGTCAAATAGTTATATAGTTGATCATACAAAATTCTTTCCATAATTTTGCTTATAGCTGGCAAAACTGAAATTGGTCTGTAGTTTCCTGCCACATTTCGTTGGCCATTCTTGTAGAGAGGTACTACTCTAGCCACCTTCCATTCATCAGGGAAAGAGGAGAGAGCAATAGCCTGATTAAAAATATATGTCAACGAATCTGAAATCATATTTCAGTGGTCGAGAATATTAGATCTATTGGCGAGAATGCTATTCTCATAGTCGAGAATTTTATATCTATGGTCGAGAAATTTATGTCTATATTCGAGAAATTTATGTCTATAGTCGAGAAATTTATGTCTATAGTCGAGAATATTTTTATGTTTGTAGTCGAGAATATCATTTTGGTAGTTGAGAATATTTTATGTTCATGTCGAGAATTGTATTTCCATACTTGAGAATAATTACGTTAAAGCATTACGGGGAGGGCATTTACTTTTTTCGAAAGGGCAGTGACTCCAAACAACAACGATCTACAAGTTACTAAGTAGGAGTGGGGAGGACGTGATGACTCCATATTTCTGCCCATCGCGCTTCTATTTCAAAATAGTTAGCCGGTTCATATAGATTCGCCTCGTTCTTTAAAATCTCCAACTAAATTAAACAAGAAATAGTTTGTTACGAGGTTTAGCTCGCATTGTCATTGCTTAATAATTCCTTGGCCATGTTTTACCATTACTAACTAATATAGTATTTGGAGTGCGGCGCGTAGAAAACTGTTCTTCACAATTGTTTGTAATTTACGTATGTACTTAATCACGACTATAGCTGGTTTTCATTTTGTCGTTGTATAAAAAAAAGAACGGCTAATTGATTAGTTTTCATTTTGGCTAACTTGCATGTTATACAACTGTAGCGTCATTAAAGTTTATGCCACCATGAAGACGAAGCATTCCTCAGATCGCTGTCTGAGAGGTCGGAAATAAACTAACAAGATACTAGATCGCTGTCAATGATAAATCCCGTAGGAATGTTAGATCTGATTCGGCTTCCATACACTGTCACGAACTAGTGATATATTTGTTCTGGTGCTACTAAAACGTTCAAGAAATAAATATTGGAAATCTACACAAGAATTAATGACTGACGACAACTCTGAAAAAGGTAGAAGGCTCTTACAGGGGCTACTGAATAATGAAGAAGTACTTCGTGCACTTTCTGGTGCTATTACATCGACATCGTCCAGCGACCCAGTTGGTCGATCAAATACGAACGGTGGTGATGGGGCAAGATCTTCTACAGTGTCTAGCATTGGCTCCCCTTCACCAAGTCCCAGAGGAAGCAATGCCAGCACGAGTGGACAAAGTGATGTCAGAGACTAGGTTGGACGGATTTTTGGACGAAGGCCAGAGGTTGGCGCGCCACGATTTGCTGTCCGGCAGAATTTTGGTGGAAAACGAAAGACAGTTAGCCAACGTGCGTGGCACTGATTGACTGTCTGAAGTACTGAAAAGCGATGGGCAGAAATATGGAAACATCACGTCCTCCCCACTCCCACTAAGTAACTTGTAGATCGTTGCTATTTGGAGTCACTGCCCTTTCGAAAAAAGTAAATGCCCTCCCCATAACGCTTTAACGTAATTATTCTCAAGTATGGAAATACAATTCTCGACATGGACATAAAATATTCTCGACTACCAAAATGATATTCTCGACTACAAACATAAAAATATTCTCGACAATAGATACAAATTTCTCGACTATAGATATAAATTTCTCGACTATAGACATATATTTCTCGAATATAGAAATAAAATTCTCGACTATGAAAAAAGCATTCTCGCCTATAGATCTAATATTCTCGACCACTGAAATATGATTCTCGCGTAAAGAAATTGATATCTCGACCTTTTGTCTACCTTTTGGCCGAAACGGCGCAGCCAAATTAATTCTCGTATACCTTTTGGCCGAAACGGCGCGCCATATCTGACGATCAACAATTTTAGTAGAGAGTACTATAAATAAAGAAACCAAGAAACCAAACAAACCAACATCTCTCTTAATTTTCTTGTGAACTTAGTATTTCGACTATCTGTCACAGGCACAATCATTGTCCCTCCATACGCGCAGCCATTCTTTAAAGTGCCTATGCAATGGTTGGGGATTTTACATATTTAGGATATTTGGAACCTTCTTAGAAGATTCGTAATATATCTTCCTTTTCTAAAATTTCATCTTCATGGACTTTTTGGCTGTTAAAGTTGACGGAAGTGACGTCAAAGGAGGAATCTGCAAAGTGGTTTCATATAGACAAATTCCTCTTTTGACGTCACTTCCGTCAACTTTAACAGCAAAAAAGTCCACGAAGATGAAATTTTAGAAAAGGAAGATATATTACAAATCTTCTCAGAAGGTTCCAAATATCCTAAATATGTAAAATCCCCAACCATTGCATAGGCACTTTAATATCACTCTGAAGAACTCGGTCAAGACAGACTGACGTGCTCTACCGACTACCGGAGCCGACTAGATCGATTGCATTATTTCGCAATAAAATTGTAAGAAGATATGGCAAGGGTGGCTGACCGTGGCTCCCGCCAAATTCAGCCACTCTATTCTGGCTCTCTGATTTGGTCCGCTGACCGTGGCTGAATTTAGCAGAAGTGTTCTCCAATTTCTTCAGCGAATTCGTAGCACGTTCGGTAACTTTTTCGGCCACTCTCGCCACATTCTCGGACTTCTAACTGATTGCGGTGCAACTGATTGTCAAGGATGCGAAAATGCGCTCCTATTTTGACAATTGGTTTAGTATTTTACGGTGGCTAATGTCGTTCTTACGTCAACAATTTTGTTATTAATATTTTTTTATTTTTGAAATATCAATCAAATTATATATTTAATTTGGAATAATTAGGAAAATCTGACCGTGGCTCAAGCCACGCTCGCACCCCTCTCGATCCGCCCCTGGATCCGGAGATATTATAAGATGACAATAGATGATTTGCAACGGCTGTCTAAAGGTGTGTAATCTGTCAGATCAGGCAGATCAAGACGTCGTTTCTGCAGGGCCTTCAGTCCGCTAAATTGTGAACCTGTCTAGGAAACGCTGATATATACCTCTTTCATATCTGTAAAGATTTACACGGTGTTTTTAAACATATTACACGTTTGACTTGCGATCGAGGACGAAGTCAACGCAGACAGATCAAATTACACGCATTCATGAAGATTCATATAAAGTGATGGAAAAAATTGTCAATTTGTGATCACAACACTATATGATCGGAACTGAATACGAGTAAATGAAGGTATATGTTTGAGACTCTTGCGTACTTTGCAGGAAGCAGTGACCGCGCAGTGTGTACAAACAGAAAGTTACCGACTCTCGATACTGACATTTTATAATAGTACAATTTATTACATAAAAAGCGGTTATAGACGGTGAACTGCATAGATTTTAGATGACAAAATATAGGTTTTCGTCTCGTTCGAAACCGAGCAAAAGTGAAACATTACTATTTTATCGACATCATTTCAAGAATATATTGTTATCATTTATCAAAAAATATATAGATAATTAAGCTACTTCGACAACACTTTAATACAAGTCCCAAAACATAAACAATGAAACACCTTGTCCTTTGTATTTTATATAATATTTTAGATTTTCACAGACATGATTCGCAGTTCGCAAACAAGAGTAGCTGAAAATACTCCAGGGATTTTCTGAAACCAGTTGTCAAATGAAAGAAGATATAGTATCTTTATTCTTTACCATGTGTCTGATGATATCGCCTGTAGTTGCTCAAACTTTGTCACAACATTTTATTTGCATAATTCCATGGCGTATTTTAATCTATATTCTTAAACGTGGAACCGAAAACTGATCAAAATCTTTCATCTACGAGGGCGCCGCGAACATCGACGCCGTTTCAAGTAACAAACCATTTTCGATCACTCCTAAATTTAGGAAATCGAATACGTAAAAAGAGCTTAGCAACCTGGCGACCTCCTGAAAAACGTGGTGGTGACCGTTGATTGGATATAGCTGACGCATGCGCATGCAAAAAAAGACTGGACCCTCTTTTCTCCGCGGGGGTAAAGTGGGTCTGGAACTGGACTAGACTATCTCTAGCGGGAGACTTACATCGAAAAATTGACAAGATAAAGTATCAAATAAAAGATCAGTCTCATATTTATTTTTATCGAACGGAATTCGATCTTCGATCAAGATTCAAGAATATATCGAAATATACTTGACTTGGTAATGTCGTCTACCTCTGATTCTAAATCTAATGCTCATAGCCAAAATGACTAGACTAGGAGGTAAACATTATTCCGGGATACGTAATCGAGATCGAAGACAAAGTAAAACTGTCTGGGCCATTTATACCTGAAGACGAATCATCAGAATGCATTGTCAAGCCGTATGAAGACGAGTTTAGGATCGCAAATTTAATGAGCAAATGCGACTATCTTCTACGATGGCTATAAATTCGTTTTGCGGGGCGCAATAAGGTGAACGATTTGTAAGTTATGAAAGTTTTCTTTATCAGTGAATTTATGTTTACGTTTTATCGAATGTTGTATACTGTCAGTCTGGCATGCCATATTGCAATTGGCCATATTTGCTAAAACAAAACTGTATGCTGCCAAAGCCAAATGATTCGCATGTTTATATTTGTTATATATCTGGTCACTTGACGAGGCAAGTATAAAATAGAAGATACAGTGAGTTGAGAAAGCAGGTAGTTCGCTTTCCGATTTCCACTTGCGAATAAGCCAGCTGCGCACAATTCACCTAGGCTAATAGAATAATAATTTATTTAATCACGTGTCGCCAAGGAGCTTTGACAAGCTCGTTCAAAATTAGCCTGCGTAGCTGGCGGTTTTAAGGGGTTGAGGTCTCGCGGGCGAGGGAGAAAGAGCGGGCGGAAGAGCGCGCGGGCGGAAGAGCGCGCGGGCGGAAGAGCGCGCGGGCGGAAGAGCGCGCGGGCGGAAGAGCGCGCGGGCGGAAGAGCGCGCGGGCGGAAGAGCGCGCGGGCGGAAGAGCGCGCGGGCGGAAGAGTGGGAGCTGGAAAAACCGCCCGCCTCAAAACCTGGTGTTTTTTAATTATCCGTCCACTGGTGAAGGGGAAATACTGATTGGTTAGTATTTAAGCTGTTGTCAATAGCTGTCATCAATCAAACACCACGGTGATCAAACGATTTTGGCTCACGCGAGCCGTTGAATCGTTGATAGTCATCAACATGGCCTCCGTGAAAGAGTGTGTTGTTAAAGCGTTGGAAACATTGAATATTTTGAGAACTTTCAGCTGAGTACTGTTCTTGTCCAACACCTCGTCAACGCTTAAACTTGCGAGGATTTCGTCAGGCCTAGGAGTGTAATCCTCGGTGGCTGACCGCGCAGTTGCTGCGCTTGTTATACTCGCAAATGCTAAGCTTTTTCTCGACGTATTAAATTATACAGCTCACAGGCATTCCTTATCTTTTGCGCACATGCCTTGCAAACCCGTTCAGACTGATTGGAAGACTTGTCCACCAAAAATCCTAGGTTAATGCACAACTCCTGTAGCGTCGGCTTGTCTTCGCAGCCCTTTGAATGTCTAAAGAGATTTTCAGTTGAAATATACGATATTTTCTCAAAATCACCGTATTTGACTTTCAGGGAACATTCACATAACCTGCAAAAATCGTTGGCACTCTGAACGTTCGGTTTTCTTCCTTTTTTTTTTTACTTTTCCCGTCGGAGTTTGTATACAAGCACACAAGTTTGACAGATTCACACGTGAATGATTTTTCGATAGACGATACTATTATTATTGTTTTGAAAGCAACGTGCAAGCTATCGAATTACAAACTCAATTACAAACCATCGTATGATTGGTTAGTTTTAATTAGATTTAGGATGTGTTAGTTAGGGGCGATATTAAAAAACACCACGTTTTGAGGCAGGCGGTTTTTCCAGCTCCCGCTCGCGCCCGCCCGCTCTTCCGCCCCCCCCCCCCCCCCCCCCCCCACACTCTTCCGCCCGCTTTTTCTCCCTCGTCCGCTTTTTCTCCCTCGCCAGCTTCACGATCGGAAATGGCGGCTGTCGAGGCTCGCGAAATACGGGCTGACCCGTATTAGCTACGCATGCGTAGAACGAATATCTTGTGTGTAAACGTCATCAATACACGGCTAACCTGAATGTCAGGCCTTTATTTGTTCCCGCCTTCCGCTAAACCCGGTAGCGCGGGCACAGGTGCGGGTGAGCGAGAAGGCGAGAAAATAAAGGCCTGAGGAAAAGTGGGCGGAAGACGGTTTTATTAAGAGTTGTTATTTTTAAAAATTAACGAGATATGATTGATATGTGTTGTCAAAAGAATAAAGCGTATGTTTTGATCCCACAGAAATATATAGTCTTTCTCCGCGTCTGGTTTTAGTCCAGACTAGTCTAGGTAGACTTGCAATAAATACACGAGCTTGAATTGAAGGCGTTTGTCCATGGTATCCAGACTATATCCAGACCCGATCTAGAGAAGAAGTCGAAGAATTGGAAAATACGATAAGAAACCGAGAAGTTTGACAATTTGAGAGTATACATATATATTGATTCAAAATTCCACCATAATAAAAGATAAACACGATTTGATAGCCGCCTTGATATAGTTTCGACTAAATTAATAAAACATATAATTTTGTAGCACAGGCTAAACTAACTGTAGAACGTTGGAGAAAAGGATGGTCCTAATATGACTTACCATGTATTTAAAAACGATTTTAGAAAATGTTTTCTATCAGAATTCAAGCATCTTTTACGAGCACTTGGCTTGATTTCGAAATTTTTTGGAGCCTGCAATTTATCAATAGCGGTAGCTCGTTGTGACGTCATCTACTCAACACTCTACAAGAAGATTCACATATCCTACTATATACGTAAATAGTTTAAACGCGTCTTCCCGACTTATTCTACGTTTTTATATGTAATAAAGTTTTTTGAAAAGCAATACAAAATTATGCCACCATCCCCTTGTGTTGCTCAAGGGTGTAGTAACTGCGCTGATCGTAATGCTGGCATTTCGCTTCACCAGAACCCCACAACTAAAAAGCTTCTTGTTTGGGTTTATTTTCGGTTAAAACATATCGCGCTAATTTGAACCAACTTTGTTATTTGCTCTGCGCATTTTGCTGATCATTGTTTAGAAAGGCGTCACGTAAGGGGCCAAAGGTGCGAGCTTTCGTTGCCTAAAAGATGACTTAAACCCGTCAATATGGAAACCAAAAGTCCGTCGTCGAAGAGAAGCCAACGAAGAGTAACTGCACAAACTTGTTATGACTCGTGTTTCATTATCGGATCAAATTTGTTCTCACATGTAGCTAACAATAAAAATATTGCGTGGACCTTGAAAATTTTATAGGCCGTTAAAGAATTGTTCAGTTCGCAAAACGTGCAAGAAAACGCCAGAAAGGTTAGCAGCGCCGAACCTGCACCTGAAATGCCATGCACCAGATATGAAGCCCGAAAGAGGTAAGTTGGTTATGTAAGATAAATCTCAATTTTTCCTGAACATCATAACATGTAATAAACAGTTAGCCGAATGAAGAAACCCGTACCGTACAAGAATGTACAGATGCAAGAGAATACATTGCAGTTTCACACGTAAATGTACTTCTGCGCGCCGCCGCTGTAAAATGACACTATGACAGTATTCAATAACAATATAATGCATGTAGTTTGTTTTGACAACCACTGAACCAGTATATTTTAATTTTAGGGTAGTCTACTGGAAATCGAAAGAGAAAACAAATGCCTGAAGAAGGTCCAGTTATTCAAAACAAAAAATAGTTTAAGTAGAAAGACGGCAGTACTATTCAGATACAAAAAAATGGGCCGCGCAGTTAATAGTAGACAGTATATAAACGGATAAAAATGTTACATATATTCATGATATATTATAATAAAATACAACTATTGGTAATAGCAAAATACTATGATATGGTTCAGCTACATGTAAATGCATATACAGTATGGTGACAATGACGTATTTAGATTTTATCAATTATATTCTAGATGTTACATGTAAATACGACAACAGAATCACAGAGGGAGTCAATGCATGATGTTAGAAATGTAATCAGGTCTGCGTCGGACGTCGAACGCCGTGTGTAAAATATATCCGTGGCTCATAATAAAATGCGTAGTAAACAAACGACGTTGAATCCTGGGTGTTCGGTAATACAGCGAGTTTGATTCTCCGTATCGTCCAAGCACTGTTAGTTTTTTCCGGCACGGCTCCAATCTCACAACAGCAACGACACCTTCAAGAGAGCAACACGAACACTTTAATTATACACCTAACCACACAACCGATGATTCTCTCAATAATAAAATTTTAATAACTACGTACCATGATTGCACTGGGACTTCGTGATTGCACTGGGACTTCATGGTTTAATAAAACGTCTTGAAAAATGAAAATTCCTGCTGTTCTTATTGTTCTCTTGTATTCTCCTTCATATTCTAAAATTATGTGCGCTTCCTCTGGTGCGCTTCTTCCTCATATAGTCATTACAAGCGGCTCTAGATCGTTGTCAAACACTTCATTGTTGACCCCATCCATACCAGCAATGTCCGCATAAATTTCGCTTTCGCTGTCAGAGTTTCTAGAACTCGACACGGAAGGTGAAGACGTTTTTAACAAAACAGGTATAACAAATCAACAAGACGTTCTCTATAGTTTGGCTGGTTTATCACGCGTTTGTGTTGAGTAGATGACGTCACAAAGTAGTACCGCTGTCTGATTTCGCGGACTCCAAAAACGCAATGGCGGAGTGATTTTATGCCAAATTATACGACATTTAATCGATGTTTATGCACTCAAATCAACCTTAAAGTTGCTTTTACTCTTATATTTGTATAACTTCTAAGCATAAGAAGTGATTAAGCCGCAAAAATCGTTAACGATTTTCGGTCCTACTGCCACTTTAAGAATTTAAATTTTAGAATGCAGGTAGGCCATTTAATATATTGATACATAATTATAAACACGTCTCAACCGTATAAACTCAGTCATCCACAACTAAGACTAACTGCTCCGAGACTTCCGTTCGGTAACTTACGGGTCCACTTTTCTGACAACCATTGTTCAGCATTGCCATAAACAACTGGACTTTCGCCTCGACTTTCGCATCGGCTTCGCCTTCAGTAGCCATCGTCCCTGATCATCGAACGAAGGACCCAAGTAGACTGCTTTTCGCAAGGTCTCCACCTGCTTAACAACAAAATTCCTCACCGTGCCATGACACCATGGTGAAGTCGATGAAGTTCAGAGAACACAAATGGCAATACTGATCTGATATACGAAGCCATTACCCTTCTCAAATTCATCAGTTTCAAATGTCCTCAGAACTCACTTGAGCCAGCACGCACGTGGACAGCGAACTGCCCCATGAAATTCGCCGATTTTCTATTCTCCCTCGCCCGCTTCTTCGCCCTCGCCCGCTTCTTCACCAAGACCCCAACCCCCCTTAAAACCGCCAGCTACGCAGGCTAGTTCAAAATGTGAACGTTCGTTCTTCAAAATTGCCACAATTCAGTGCTCGTCCAATTCGATAAACAACAACAAATGTGCGATTTCATCTTCAAACTTGAAGAAATTGGCTCTGTATGTACTGTCGCCTGCAAGTTCAAATTTCAAAAGTGGATGCATTGCCACTTGCCAGTATTCCATTAATCTATAATCAACAGACAGTTCCTACCTGTTTTCTATACTGATCTTTTATTTGATACTTTATCTTGTCAATTTTTCGATGTGACCAGATTTCCAGGCAAATGACAAGTGTAAAGAACTTGATCACTGTTATTAACCGTTTCAATGCAAGCTTTGATTTACTGACATTCCTTCGCATTCGCATTAAGCAGTTCAGTGTCAGAGTAATATCGAATATAATTAAACATGCGAATCATTTGGCTTTGAACAGGTCACAGAAGTAGATGTCGGCGTTCATTTCACACCTTTATCCTTGACAAACGGTGTTCCCCGAAGCTATCCTTCTTTTATTCGCCTCCCGTGAGTTGGGATTGTACATCGTTATTGTCGCAATAAAAGAAATGGCATACAGCGCTATCCTACTAGCATATCAGTTGGGTTCATTCGAGAGTAAAAACACTACGCACCAGTTTGGCATAATTTTTAAAAGAATTTCCGACAAAATAACTTGAATAAAGCCAAGAAAATCCAAGGTGAACCGTAAACTCCCGATGTAAACACTGTTACTGTCAGTGAGAGGGTCTCCCTGCTTCTACGTCACTTCCGACGACTAGAACCCAGTAAACTTTTTTCACGGCCATCGTCAAAATCGCCAACTTTAAGAGCAAAAAAGTCCATGAATATGAAATTTTAGGAAAAGAAGATATATTACAAATCTTCTGAAAATGTTCAAGATATCCTAAATATGTAAAATCCCCAACCCTGAGATAGGCACTTTAAAGCTGCTAGAAGCGCATTTTTAGTAATGGCACAGTACCCCAAGATCACTATATGAGAATTTCTATAAAATGGCTTTTATAATAGTGTTAACGCAACCAAATCAATATTTTAAGAATATAATTTGAATTAAATACCGTACATCTATTTAACATCCTGTGTTGATTTGTTCCTTGATCCACACCATTCGACTGATATGAACATCTCAACGGCTTTGAATTCTATTCTTGTGACTCATGTGACGTGACTCACATGATGAATTTGAGGGTGATTTTTCTCTGAAACTACTGAAAATATTTTCCTAGATTTTGGGGGATTTGTTTCATTAACTAGGTGTACCAAGTTGTCATAGGCTTAAAGAAGTTGTTCAAATTGACAGGAAATGAGAATACTTTATGTGAAAATATTAATGTGACTCGTGTGACCCTAAAATGAGAGAGTTTTCACTGTGGGCTAACACAAAGCCAATACCTCATTTTGAAATTTAGAATTTGAAATAAGTTATTAAATAGCAATGGCAAGTTGAATGCATGAAATAATGAAAAAATTTAGTTTCGATACAAGAAATAGGACATTTTCTTAAAAAGTAACAATATTTGTCCTAATCGATGCATAATAATCTATGTACTTATTTCTGTTCCCACAATGCCCATGGGTAATTGTGGTAATTTTTTTTCACATTCCAGAAGGGCAATTGTATTGGAGCACCCAAAAATAGTATTGTAGGTGTTATTATGTTAATTTAATATATTTTTCAACAATGTGTCATTTCTGTGGAATGGCTGTTATGGTTATCAATATAATTATGATTCTAATCCTAATTATGATGATTCTCATTGTATCCATCATTGCTATTTTCATGAACCCCAAATCTGATCATTAATCATAATCCGTTTAACACTATCACCACCATCATCATCGATCATCATCATCATCATAATTATCATCATCATTCTAATAATCATCATGTCATCCTCATCATAGGTTTTTAAAGATTATCCATTGTTTTTCACCCTTAATTCTACTGGAATTTCTAATGTATAAGTTGTATAATTATTCTGTACATGCACACATACATACATATACCTACAAAATCTCCAACACCTTTTTGGCTTAAACCACTAGAAAATACAAAACTCTTACAAAAATAAACCCAGAAAAAAGTAATTTGACAAAAAATTTAGCCCAAGCCTTTATATTATCGTAAGTTAACAAATAGTCAAACATTATCTTTCTCAACAAAAATATTATTACTACATTTTTAATAATTTGTGTAAGTTTAATATATCAAATGATAATTGTTAAAGTAAGTACGTTGAATACTTTTCTTACTTTTATCCCAAAGCAAAACAGCTTGTTTCTCATTTTTGCAGTATTTTTGTCCATTTTCCAAAGCAGACTCGACTTGTCCAGATCCTGGACAACTTATTAACAAGCGACAAAGCAATTGGTCTTTCTGTCTCAGTGCCTGAAAAAATTATAAAAATAAAACAAGGCTGCTATTAAGAGAAAATTCGTGAACAAAACTAAACAAGGTGTCGTAACTTCTCACGTAAATTTCGTCAATATTGCTTTTGACAAAATATTAAACAGCTCAAGCAAAAACAAGCCTTCGGGTTTAATATTTTATTAAATCTATAACAAAAAGACTTGTTTGTTTCAATTCCCATTTATTATGGTACCTTTATTTAAAAGCTAGCCTTTAAGAAAGCTAATATTAAAGACAATAAAACACAAGATGGTTTTGAAACAGGTCATTATAATTAAAGATTAATTAAAGTTTTCGTAGTTTTTTAGTACACAACGTAGCTTACCTGAGACAAGAAGTCGATTCCCAAATGCTTTGGCATATTTCATTCTTTACCAGGTATCGCTGAGTGACTAGAACCTCTTGTTATTCTTTTTCTATCACCTAATATTCTCAGACAATTGACCCAATTCATAAAATTCAGTGTTTATGTCTCCATTTTGATTTTTCAAACCAACCTTGAATATTTTCCCGCGCCAAATAGTTGCACAGGTGACCCATGACCCGTTGACTAAATGTTAATTGTAAAATTATGTTTTATGACTTTTATCCCCCAACTCCAAGCCACAGCAGTGGCGGATCCAGTGTGTGTCAGACTGCAGTTCGGTGCTTTTTTATTCTTGTATATTTCACGTGTTCCTGGATCAGTTAAAACAGTAGTTGTTAAAAAACAACAGGTTAACTTCTATAACAACTAAAGTGTGTCTGAGTATCTAATAACTTTTACATCAATTTCATGACAGAATAAAGAATAACTTTAATATTTTTAAAGATTATTTTTAAATATTAATAATTTTGTGAATCTTTATTTGCCTAAGCTAAAATCCAACCAATAAAATGTGGCAAATTTAGAACATTTCTCTGCTGATGATTTGAGTGATTTCAAATAAGATATATAATTTTCTTTTTATTGCATTCTTTCCTTTTCAGAATAGGCTCCAAACTACCCTGCGAGCAGAGCCTTCTTTTCCTTATTTCTTCGCTGAGAGAGAGGAAGAAAAGTAGGCTCTGCTGTATTCGTGTTTAGCTTCCGAGATTTCGGACGAAGTAACCGTTTAAGACCCGTTTAACCGGTTCTCGTTTTGTTTTCGCTCTGATTGGGACTGGGTTCGAGATTGTATAACCAAGCAAAACCAGTCACGAATACAGCTTTTCTCATAGAGATCATATAAATACTAGAGGGGGCATCCTAACTTAATTTCAGTCAACCTTTGTCAACCAGTCAACCTTAATTTCAGTCAAATTTTGGAGGCAAACATTAGGCGCGTTGGTGGGCAAAGGACTGGGTCTAGTACATATTGGACAATTTGCATTATAGCAATGCATCGTGGGAAAAATGGAGCGCTCCACTTGCAGGCGAAATGGCCGCCACGAAGCGAGCATTTTGCTTGTGAGAAGAATTGATTCTTTTAAGCCCATTTTTTGTTGCGCAGGAGAATTTCGAAAACGGCAATGTATTCGTGGGACTATAAAGTACGTTGTGTGCCAAAGACAGCGAAATCAGAGCAGAAATGGACGAGAAAATTGCTATAGAGCTATTGAAAGAGTGAAGAATATGCTAATAAATACGTTCCCGAAGGGAGGTTCTTCTCGACGTTTTCAGGTGAGTAAGCTTAGTGAACATCGGACAGCTCACCATTTTGCCTCACAGACATGTGTGTGTTGTTGTTCTATCGCGATCTCGTATTTTCTGAATTACCAAGTGTTCTGTAATGATTTTTTCGTTTGTTGAAATTGACAACTTTTGGCGATGATGTCTGCAGGGGCGGATCTAGACTGTTGCAACTATTGCAAATGCAACAGTCAAAATGTCCGGAAAACATTAAAAGATAATAAGAATAATTTAATTTGCAAAACTACCTAACGGTTATGACTCGAGAGCTCAGCCTCGGTCCTCCAGTCTTCGCTTCGAGCTATATCCGGGAAAATTCTAACCCGCAATTGGGTGAGATTGTCATCACCCAGGAAACCCGCAATATACAATATTTCCGGCCGCGCACACCCCCCCCCCCCCCCCCCCCATCCCTTTGTGAACATCCTTGTGCAACAGGCCTGGCGCGCTGTTGCACCAGATCAGTCTGACGTCGTTTGTGCAACAGTTGAGCTAAATATAGTCCGTGAAACAGGCTATATTTAGCATTTGTGCAACAGCTAGGGGTAGCTGTCCAATCAAAACACTAGATTGTGCAACAGTGTGCAACCAGTGAACTCTATATAAAGACTGGAACGATACCTCCATAAGGCCGGCCCTATGATTGGGTGAAGCCAAACTTCCTGCTGCTGGGGGCAACACATGAACGTCTGACCAACGTCCAAGGAGCGGTAGAAAACAGACAATGGCCCAGCGAGAACTTTTTATTTTTTTGTAGTTGAACTTCTTTTGAATTGATATAACGAAGTCAGTATGTATTAGAATCATTGTCCTTTCTGTCTGAGGTACGTTTGCTGGCAAAAATAGATTGAAGTAGGAAATATATTGCCAAACGAAAGCAAAATTTTGCTTGGATTGATGGAAACTCCTGACGAAAATTCAGGTTATATTTAGTATTTATTCGTCTTTATTTTATGAATTCTTACAACCCTGTCAAGCTGTGCCTTTGCTCTTATGAATAGTCTCCTCATACCTTTTGAATCATTGTAAGACCACGTATATTTTTTATCTTTGATGCCTTTAAAACACTGTCGGTTCGTATTTCTGTGTTTTGTTCGATTTTTTGACTGTTCAGAAAATTTAATATTTATGGTTTTTATTGATCAAGTCAGCATCCATATGCTCGACAGATTATAGCCACTATATTTCAGTAGGCTTTAGCCCTGATTAATGCTATCTTTATTTGATTCAAGATAGTTCATAGACTTTTTCTGGACTTTTGATACCTCAACTGACTCAACACTTGGAGCTGCCCTACAAAAAATCAAGAGATCCGCGCGGTTTCGGACTCAAAATGTGTTTTTTGTCAAATATTCAAGCTACGTTTTTGCTGCTAAAAGGCTTTAGAAGAAGTATATATTACTGTAGCATGTTTGCATTTCTTTGTAATTGGTTCATAACAAAATATAACTTAAAAAATAAAGATTTTCTTGCATATAAAGAGGACTGGGGCCGCCCTACATGTCAGCCTCCATGACGACTTCAAAATTTGGTTTGTAGGTATCGTTCCAGTCCTTCTATAGAGTTCACTGTGTGCAACAGATTGCAAAATCTGTTTCGCCTCTCAGATGATGTTATTGAGTACGCTTCATTCGACCTACTCGGCTTCTTTCAAGAATAAATGGCTTCTAACGATGTGTTACAACCGCTGTTGAATATATTGGATGCATAGGCGGCGGAACCGGGGGGGAGCTAGGGGGGCTAAAGCCCCCCCAACTTTGTAAAAGTGGGGGAAAGGGGGGGCTGAGCCCCCCTGCCTTTGCGCCGAAGGTAGCGGTTATTATACGTTGAATATTTATACATCTTTGATATACAGCATTTTGAAAATTCCATATCACTGCAGGGTGACAATCCTGGTGAAAATCGTACCGTGTGATAGCTCAAAACTCATTTCATGAAGTACTCCACGTATTAGCATTTGATGATTGCTGACCAGAAGTATTATGAATGAGCCATATCGAAATGCCAAGAATTAAGAAAGGCCGAAAAAAATGAAGAATAATGAAAAAATTGTTGTGGGCGGTAAAGGTTTTATAACGTTTAGGATTCTGTAAAATGTTCCCCCAAAACGCAGGAAATGCCATTTCAGAGACTCTAGATTTCAAAATTTTCCGGGGGGGCATGCCCCCGGACCCCCCCAGAGGTTTCTTGCGCCTTCGGCGCTCGAAGTTCAGCCCCCCCAACCAAACCTATCTTCCGCCGCCTATGATTGGATGGAAGTTATTCTAGAGAGGGAACAGACCGTAAACTTATCGCTCTCAAGCACGAGTGCGTACGTAATATTTCAAAAGGATGCGGAAAGTATCTTGGTGAAGATCTACGCTGTACTTTGTGCCACTTCTCAAGGTTACAGTTCTCAAAGAGCCAGGTATCGCGCGCCTCGAATGACTTATGAATAATATTCTATAAATTAATATTATATACTGTATGCTAATGAGTCCTCACTCAGTGTTTCATGGGAGTCAGCTCTCCGCTGTTCGGTTTCAGTATTTACTGCAGTGCGGTCAATGAGTCAAGTCTATTCTCTTTCTCTCGTTTATTCTTTGTACAGTATAGTATTACTAAGCGCTTCTCGGTTGTATTTATGTTTAATTGTGTATTATAACTATTTTGTTTTAATGCATTGCAATGTCATGAACCTGAATTTTCGAGTTTGCCCTTTTAATGAACTCCAGATCTTATGCATTTTATATTCAGCATGCAGTTAATATTTTATTTGAAATCACATGATGTGATGGTTTACTCTGAATTACTTAGAATGTTAAATCTGATTTATATGCTATTCTATTTGCTTGTTTAATATTAACTTGCTCTCAGAATGCGGGAATCGAAATGCGTTTTTAGAGGTCCTAATTTTAAAAAATTTCAGGGGGGCATGCCCCCGTACCCCCCTAGACAGGGTGGACCACACCATGCGTGCAACAGTCAGATATTTTCCTAGATCCGCCCCTGGTCTGTCATTCGCTCGATTCAGCATGTCCTCTGAAGACAATGTTTTTAAAGAGTCTTTAAATTTTTTGGCGCGGAAACAACCCGGTTTTATCGGCAACGGCACTGGCACTTTGTAAAAACACCAAGAAGAAAGCACTTTTGCCTGGGTTTCTACTGTTGTTTTTCTATTCTGTTTCCTTTGTTGTGGTCAGTTCATATCCTGTCAAATAAACCAGTAAGGTTCTAGAAATATTGTAGGCTGTAAATATATATTCATAACTATATAATATTTAAAACGTTGAAAATTTACAAAGTTTTGTTGCTGTGTTGTAGTCAACAAGCTTTGTAAAACACAGGGGTGGTGCCACTGAGGCAGAGGTGCTACACCCCCTGTTGAGGAACCATAGCCCTCCAGGCCCCATTGGGGAAAACTTACCAATTTGTCAGGGAATGGGGAAGGAAAACTGTATTTTTGTCAATTGGCAAAGAACTTTTTAACTGATTAATTAGCCAGACAAGTAATTAATTAATTAATTAATTAATTTAAGTAAATACTGTATATAAATCTGTAAATAGTAAATTGTATAATTATATAACTCATATATAACTGTAAATAGGAAATAGGTTTTAGTATTAATTTATAAAATGGATAATGAACCATGTACAGTACTTCAATGGAGTCAGACAAAGTATTGACGACTTTAGGAGCCAAAGGAACTACATCTTCAGAAAGGAAGAGAAAAGGAGGTGGAACATCTTACTGTATTCCTACCTGTACATGATGGCAACACAAAACGAAATCCAGAACTTTCATTTTACCAATTTCCAACTGACAGAAAGCTGAGAAAGATGTGGTTGCATTGGGTTGGTGGAGCTAACTTTGTCTGACTCCATTGAAGTACATGGTTCATTATCCATTTTATAAATGAATACTATTTACTATATTATGTAAATGTCCTATTTAGTATTTACAGTTATATACATGTACGAGTTATATAATTATATATTTTATAATTTACTATTTACAGATTTATATACAGTACCTACCTAAAAATTTTAATATTAATTATCAAGATTTATAAAACTACTACTAAAATTTGTCTGCTATATTAGCTATGAAGAGAACACTGAGAAAAATTTGAAATTTATAAATAAAGAAAGTTGTACAGAGTTTACAGACCTATAGCCTTAAATTATAATTTCCAAGTGAGGTGCCAAGAATTCCCCAACACAGGGGCATTCAAAATTTGAATGTCTAGAATAGCTTTTTCCATCTTCTCAGTGTGAAATTATCTGTGTTTCTACAGGAGTTTTATTTCACTATTAAAGCATTACCATAGCTGACTGGGTAAGTGCCCTCCCCCACAATGTTTTAATTTTCATCAAAGGAAGGGTGGGTGCTTACATAAGCAGTGGGTGCTTACATGAGCAAAATGTGCCTTACGTGAAAAACTGATTTTACATGTATTAAGTATGTATCAAACCATTTTAATACTCTTAATATATTGAAACAAACAAAACTATATTACAAAATATGAATTTATAAATACGTGTTTATATGGTATAAAAGTCTTTTGATCATGTTCGTCAAACCCATCAAAGTCTGAATCTGAGTCCAAGTCAAACAATATGTCTCCAGGTAGGTCATCTTTGCCTAATGCAGGAAAGTTGTCTGAAATGCGATTATCTTCGGTCCCTTTGCCAAGACGTGGTCAGTTGTACTGAGAGAATGTTTAAAAATAGCCTGGAAAATTACTTTTTCCTTAAACAGGGGGGTGAGTGCTTGCTTCAAGATGGGCACTTACCTGGTCAACTACAGTAATTACTTGTCTGGCTTAATCAGTTAAAAAGTTCTTTGCCAATTGATAAAAATACAGTTTTCCTTCCAGATTCCCTGACAAATTGGTAAGTTTCCCCCGATGGGGCCTGGAGGGCTATGGTTCTCCAACAGGGGGTGTAGCACCCCTGCCCCCTCTGCCTCAGTGGCACCACCCCTGTGTTTTACAAAGCTTGTTGACTACAACACAGCAACAAAACTTGGTAAATTTTCAACGTTTTAAATATTATATAGTTATGAATATATATTTACAGCCTACAATATTTCTAGAACCTTACTGGTTTATTTGACAGGATATGAACTGACCATAACAAAGGAAACAGAATAGAAAAACAACAGTAGAAACCCAGGCAAAAGTGCTTTCTTCTTGGTGTTTTTACAAAGTGCCAGTGCCGTTGCCGATAAAACCGGGTTGTTTCCGCGCCAAAAAATTTAAAGACTCTCTAAAAACATTGTCTTCAGAGGACATGCTGAATCGAACGAATGACAGACATCATCGCCAAAAGTTGTCAATTTCAACAAACGAAAAAATCATTACAGAACACTTGGTAATTCAGAAAATACGAGATCGTGATAGAACAACAACACACACATGTCTGTGAGGCAAAAAGGTGAGCTGTCCGATGTTCACTAAGCTTACTCACCTGAAAACGTCGAGAAGAACCTCCCTTCGGGAACGTATTTATTAGCATATTCTTCACTCTTTCAATAGCTCTATAGCAATTTTCTCGTCCATTTCTGCTCTGATTTCGCTGTCTTTGGCACACAACGTACTTTATAGTCCCACGAATACATTGCCGTTTTCGAAATTCTCCTGCGCAACAAAAAATGGGCTTAAAAGAATCAATTCTTCTCACAAGCAAAATGCTCGCTTCGTGCCGGAGCGCTACCATTTTTCCCATGATGCATTGCTATAATGCAAATTGTCCATTATATAGCTTCTCACGATCAGAAATTAATGGCGGCTGTCGATGCTCGCGTAATACGGGCTGACAAAACTGGATAGTGCAACCTATTGTCCACTGGTTCATAAAATGAAGCCAGCTAAACAAAAGAAATCCGTAATTACTAAGGAACCAAACATGCTGAAAAATGTCTTTATGTCTTCTTAAACCGTCTTCTGTACCAAAAAAGACTATTGAACTATATTTTCTTTCAAAGATTCAGCATCTCATTCAACAAAATGTTTATATCGGTGCCAGAATACGCTAGAAAGACCATCACTTGGTCCCTTAGTAATGGGTGACTTCCGGCTTCATTTTGTAAATAATAGATGTGTAATAATTCGCTCTGACGACCAATGCGCTTTTAAAGACTTTATTTAAGATCACATAAAATGGTAGCGTGTCGAACAACAACCGCGACATATATAACACACACATTCTACTCAATAATGTCGGATCATATGTCAAATGCACGCTCGTGTTCTTCCGATGACGTCACCTGTTTACCTATTTATTACATCACTCACCCCTATAAAGAATAGGTGGGACACTATATACCTGTAATTATAATATCAAATATGTTAGTTTAGTTTGAAACGGAAAGACGCAGTTGTCTCCCTTTTCTAAGCCACATAGGTTTCATTTTTAAAATTTTCTTTCGCCGTCGATCTTCCTTCTCCTCGAGTCTTGTGATATGTCCTGCAAGACTTTTCATCACTGACAAAATGCTCGTGTCCCAATCACCATAGCGGTCTGGTGGGTTTCGCTGGCGGGACGGCCGTCTGGATGCATACTCGTAGCTTTCCTCAGGAGTTGAAATAGATTCTTCTTGGTCGCTGACATCATCTTCTCTAGTTGAATCGTCCTCTTCGTGGCTTGTGTTGACTTGACTGGGGAGATCGCTGTCATGTTCATTGTCGATTAGGTCATCGTGGTTTTCGTCAGCTCGACTGGAGAGATCGCTGTCAGGTTCGTTGTCCAGGGGAAGATCGCTGTCAGGTTCATTGTCGATTAGGTCATTGTGGTTTTCATCAGCTCGACTGGAGAGATCGCTGTCAGGTTCGTCGTCCGGTTCGTCGTCCATTAGGTCATTGTGGTTTGCGTCAGCGTGACTGCAGAGATCACTGTTAGGTTCGTCTATTGGATTTTGCTCTTCATAACTGATGTCAACTTGGATGGAAAGATCACCGTTAAGTTCGTCGTCCACTGGTATACATTAGATTGCAGTTCCGCCAAAGGGCCCACATCCTAGTCTTCTTCGTTCTCTCTTTCTTCGTTTTCCAAAACACTCTGGTTTCGTTCCGCAGTTTTGGTGGCACTGCTTTCTTCTGTTAACTTTCTTCGAAATAGGCGCATATTGTCGAAGTGAACGACTTTGGATCTCCGACGGCGGTCACCCTCTTTGTACAGTTTATAATTCACTTCAGTAATACGCTGGAGCACCACATATGGGCCGACCCAGTATCGGTGGAATTTGGCAGCTTCTCCTGGCTTAACTTGTGGGTTGTAGAGTAACACCTGGTCGCCGGGATTATAGGTTGCGTGCTTGACCCATCTATCATAGTTGTCTTTCTGCCTTCGCTGTGCGGTTTGTAAATGGTCGCGACAATCTTGAAAAGTTCTTTGCAGTGTGTCATGCAGATCTGCGACAAACTCTCCATACGATTGTTCCTCCTTCGCTTCCTCGCCCATCATGACGTCTAAAGGCAGTCTCATCTCCCGCCCAAACATCATGTGAAAGGGTGTATGCCCTGTTGATGCGTGTTCACTACTGCGGTAGGCCATCAGGCAGGCATCCAGCTCGTCATCCCATCTTTCGACTGATTTCTCGACTTTGGTCTTTAAGAGGCTCTTCAGTGTTCTGTTGAAGTTCTCGACTTGGCCGTTGCACTGAGGGTGGTACGCCGTGGTGCGGGTCTTTGACATTCGTAGTAAACGACACATCTCCGTAAATAACTTCGATTCAAAGTTCCTCCCCTGGTCGGAGTGTATGCTATATGGCGTTCCATATCGACAGATCCAGTTATGGACGAAAACACGCGCACACGTGGTTGCTCTTTGGTTGGGTAACGGATAAGCTTCGGCCCATTTTGTGAATGAGCATTGAACCGTCAGTATGAACTTATTACCTTTCTTTGTCATCGGTAAGGGACCAATAATGTCCATGTGGACTCTTTGCATAGGGTGTGATGAATGCATTGGTTTAAGCGGTGCTCTGGATTTCTTTGTTGGTGGTTTACATCTCAGGCAGGTTGAACATGTGCTACAGTAATCCCTTACCTTGGTGGCGAGGCCTGGTGCCCAGAATCGATCTTTTAACTTCCTCAGTGTCTTGTTATAGCCAAGGTGATTTCCTGTCTCGCCATCATGAAGGATCCGTAGCACTGGCAGTACGAGATCCCTTGGGAGTATCGCTCGGTTTCGGGAAGGATTTACTGAGTTAGGTCTTGATTTTATCTCGAGTATTCCATCTCGAAGCTCCAACAATTCATTTTGTGCCCATATGGCTCTTGTCCTCGGACTGAGTGCTTGTAATTCGGCTCTGTCTGGCTTACCACCACCCTGGGAGAGATGCTGTATAACAGATTTGATGTCTGGGTCTTTCGCTTGGGCTAGTGCGATTTCATCTCTTGACCACGATGCTTGATCTGGTACCTCGGGTTGTTTCATCTCAGTGGTTATAGAAGCTACGGGCTCGGCTTGGGAGATAGTGGTTTTGCAGGAAGGGCAGTCTCCATGCGAGCGTTGGCGCTGTGGTTTACGTGATAATGCATCAGCGTTACCATGATCTTTACCGGGCCTGTGCTCAATCACAAAATCATATTCTTGCAAACGTTCAATCCACCTTGCTACTTGCCCTTGGGGATCGCGAAAGTTCAGTAACCACTTCAAGGCATGATGATCAGTTCTTATCAAAAACTGCCGACCTAGTAAGTAGTACCTGAAATGATCCACAAACTCGACCAAGGCGAGCATCTCCAATCTTGTAGCACAATAGTTCTTCTCGGGGTTATGCAGTGAACGGCTGCCATAGCTGATTACTTTCTCTGTGCCTCCTGGTTGTTCCTGAGACAAAACTGCCCCGATACCGAGTTCAGTACTCGCGTCCGTGTCAAGGATGAACCTGCCAGCATCTGCTTCGAAATTCGAGTAGGTAAGTACAGGAGTGCTAACCAGGCGTTGTTTCAGTTCTGTAAAGGCTTTTTCCTGTTCGGGTAACCACTGAAAGTGGACATTCTTCTTTAACAAGCGGTACAGGGGTTCTGCAATCACTGCAAAGCCTTCCACAAATCTTCTGTAATACGACGCTAAACCCAAAAAGCTCCTTAGCTCGGTCTTAGATGTAGGGGTAGGCCACTCTTCCACTGCTGTTGTTTTACCTGGATCAGTCTCTATTCCGTTTTCCGATAGAACATGTCCCAGGAACTCAACCTTCTTTCGTAGAAACTGCATGGCACTTACGGGGCTTAAGTTTCACATTTGCAGCTCTGATTCTTTCAAATATGGTGCGCAGGCGTTGCAGGTGTTCCTCAAATGTTCTTGAACAAACCACAATATCATCCAAGTACACCAAGCAATACGTCCATGTAAGGCCTTTTAATGCCATATTCATGAGTCGCTGAAAAGTTCCAGGAGCATTTGTCAATCCAAAGGGCATGACTCGCCACTAGAACTGACCCTTGTGTGTGACAAATGCGGTTTTGCACCTGTCCTTTCCAGCAACTTTAACCTGCCAGTAACCTGATGCCAAATCCAAGCAAGAGAACCATCTTGCACCATTAAGTGCCTCAAGTGTGTCGTCCACTCGTGGAAGAGGTTGGGCGTCTTTGACTGTACACTGGTTGAGCTTTCGATAGTCAATACACAAGCGATAGGTACCGTCCTTTTTCCGAGCTAGTACAATTGGGCTACTCCATGGACTTTTGTGATGGGACAAAAATTATCTTGTGGGTCAATAATTCATCCAGCTGCTCTTCCACTACCTGCCGTTGATATGGGGGTAAGCGTCTTGGTGGTTGTTTAATAGGTTTGGCATCACCTGTGTCGATCTTGTGCTCCATTAGATTGCTTTGGCCAAGGTCTGAGTCATTTTTCGCAAATATATCTTCATATTCATTATGACAGAAATTGAGCGTCTTGATCTCTGGTTATATTCAGGTCATCTAGCTTCAATTCTGAACGCCAGTTGAATGCATTTGCCTGATGCCCATTCTTGGCAGGTATTTTAGGTGAATTAGGGGAGCTTCTGTTGCTCACATTGATGTTGGAACACTGTTCATTGGTTGTTGTCTTTCTTTTTTCTACTTCATCCTCATCACTAAAATAGCTAGTTGCTCCATTCAGAAAATCCAATGGGTGGAATTTGCCAACCACTTGTTGCTCACAAAGTTGTAAGGGCTGATCTGTAAAATTTGCAAGCCTTATTGTCGTTTTCCCCTGTCTAGGAACAGTCAATGATCGAGCTAGTTGTATTGTTGTAGGCTTACTGCCACCCAGTTGTTCAATAATACCTGGTGATCCATTATTTCGTTCATATCCTCTTTCAATCTTCGCAGGTAATACCATTTCTGTTCCAGGTTCAATTGTTGCTGCAGTATCAACCAAGATTCGACAGACACAAGGATTTCGCTTTTGGTACCGAAAAGGAATTTCATTTCCTTGAATCACAAATGTTCCCAGGTCATAAAGGATTCTGCAGCCATACTCTAGGTTTCTTCTCGCAAGACACTAACCGTAGCACCAGTGCCTATCAATACTGGTGTCTGTTGGTGATTCACAATCCCTGTAACATACACTCCAGATTCACTCAAACTGGAAATGTAAAACTTGCTTGATGAATTATTTTCTCGTTGTTGATGGTTCGTTGAATTATCGGAGAACTGTTTATTGGGACTTAACGACGTGTCGGGGGCTGCCTGTCCCAAGACGACCCCCGTCTTTCGTTTCGATCCCGAACTTTGGTACTTGAAATTATTCTTGCCCTTATTTTGACAATTACGTGCTATATGACCGCTTTCGCCACACGAGTAGCAAGAGATAGGTCGACGATCTCCTGTCGCAGATGGCTTCCTTTCAAGTGACTGAATTCGTTCATTCATTTGAAGGATAAGGCTCTTGAGTTCCTTAAGCTCCTTTGCGGTTTCGTCGTCCTTTTTATCTGAAATGGCGAAGCACTGAGGTTTGGCTTTGCTATCTTGCTTCGGTTTGCAACTCTCCGATGCTTTTCTTGCGCTCTCGATTTGGCGTACCATGCGCACAGCCTTCGATAACGTCGCGGGTTGGCTTACAAAAAGCTTTTCCCGAGTACTTTCCCCAACTGCAACACCTTGTAAGAACTGATCACGCGCCAATTCTTCTTGAAAGGAGTGGTCCACGTCTGGATAAGCATTTTCAGCGAGACCCATAAGAATATCTGCGTAATCTTCAAACTCCTCGCTTGACTTTTGATTTCTCGAGCGTAGTGCTAGTTTATAATCACCCCGTGTCTTCCCAGCATCAAATCGTTTGATCAGTTTTGCTGTAAACTCGTCGAAACTTAACGATTCTTGTAAACGAAGTAATTCAACAGCTCTGAAGGCCGTTTGGTCGAGGAGATTGATGAGTTGTCCTCGTCGTTGGACTGATGGCATTTCGGTAAGTTCGGCGTACGTCTTAAATTGTGATAGCCATGTTTTGAACTTCTGACCAACAGTGAATGACTTCGGTGGTTTTATAGAACGACGATATTCCGGCTGACTGGCTTTGGCGCTCTGTAGTACTGAAGTCGTCATAGCACTCACTAATTTGTCGATTGCTGATAATGCCGTCGCATCACATTGCTGTGGCTCCTCTGCTTGTTCGGTGTCGCTCATCTTCGATCTACCGCTTGTAGTGAAGTAGTTCTAATCCCAAGTGGCTGCTCACCAATGTAATAATTCGCTCTGACGACCAACGCGCTTTTAAAGACTTTATTTAAGATCACATAGAATGGTAGCGTGTCGAACAACAACCGCGACCAACCTCGTCCCCAGGGCCATTTGTGGGGGCTGGGCCAAGATGGCGGCCAAGAACAAATGGCCCTGGCACAGGCTGAGCTATCACCACATCTGATTGGTCGAGATAACATTGGATGTTTTAGGTATTCTGATTGGTGGAAACAAGGCGGGCGGCAGGCTAACTCGCGGGCATTTGTTTATAGGGCTCAAATTATATTAAATAAGTGATACCAGAATTGCCGGCTGTTAAAAACAACTTCAAAATGAATGAAAAGCTGGCGAAACACCCGTAAAAACGTTGGAAGAATATGTAATGATGGGTCGTGTCATCTCTGTGCGGACTGTGCCCTGGCTGCCATACAACGAAGTCCATGGGACGGCAATTTAGAGTGTTTTCTAAATCGGGCGAACGAAAGACTTGGTGAACAAAGTCAAAATGTATTTTGGCTGCGAAAGGAAAGTACACCACAGGGCAGAATTTACGTGTTTGGCCATTGAGAAGCAGACTTTTTTCAAACAAGAATTCTCGACTATTAAAACGAAGCCTAAATGTTTATCAAAACGCTGAATTGAATCCACCGAAAACTCATGATCACGAAAACAAGGCGGCCCGGCCAGACAACGGCAATCCAGTTTCTTGCGAATTAATTTGGTACAACGGTGAAGCAAATGATAAATAATAAGCATTTACAGATATTTATTAAAAGTGTATTTATTTTAATAATTCGACAATGTATTTGGAAATGAATGTTTTGATTGTTTTCAGTTTGGGTCAGTCAAGCCGAACTAAATATTCAGAAAAAATTGAGCCTGACTAGGCGCGATAAACTTAGTGAAGCCTGGGTCCGAGTCAAAAATGAGTCAAAATTTGACTCATTTTTTGGTTATACGTCCATGTCCTATTTACACGAATTGCCATCCTTAGGTTAGGTTGTGTGTTGGGGTATGGCTTTCATGAAGTACTTGGGTTATGTTTGACATGGAATTATTACCCATTTTTTGCGGTAAGCACTAAATGCCATACCGTGAGGCCCCTTGAGCCCGCAATACTACGGTCATCTAGGCAAGTGTTGTAGTTAACATCACTGTGCTGCCGATGTCTCCCTTATTACTTATTCGTGAGAAGGAAGTCCCGCTTGATGACTGGAAAATCGTTCGATTTCTATAAGAAATCTCTAATTTATCGCAAACCGAACTCGTGAAAAGAATAGCTATCCAAAAGCTATAAGCTTTCGCTTTGGATTTGAGACAGAAACTGGGCATTCGCGTTGGTCAATTGGTGTGAGCGTCTGAACCTTTATGCCAAAAAAACAAAACATATACATATATACATATAAAAACATATATATTGAATATATATATATATATATAATTCATTGGAAACTATCTAATATATATATATACAGGTTGTCATTACAATGTGTTTCATGCTTTAAGCCGATTTTCCACTGGCGAATTTTGTCGCGCGAAGCGACATTTCTATTGTCAAAATTTAATAGATTGGAATAGATTTCTAATTAATAGGTCCACTCGAGAGCTCATAAGACAAAAGAAAAAGGCCGCTTCGCGCGACAAAATTCGCCGATGGAAACCAACTTTACGCAATCATCAGAAGACTAACAGACTAACGATGTGGCACTGAATTTAAATTTAAATTTAAATATGCATGTCTGCGGCGGAAGTGTTAAATAATAATAATAATAATAAATGTCTGGTGGTATTTCCTTGAAGTTACACAATAAGTACTTGTTGACATGGCGACAACTTGATAAAAGTTCATTTCTTTTATTGAGTAAAGGGAAATTCTGAAATATAATATGAAATTTCTCAGTAAGGCAGAGTTCGAATCTTTTTTTGTTCGTCTTAGACAGAGCGCCCGTCTTTAAAAACGGATAAAAAAGATGCGAACTCTGCCTTACTGAGAAATTTCATATTATATTTCAGAAATTCCCTTCTCAAATCATTAATAATTCATGAACCGAAGGCACTTACTGTGTAACTTCAAGGAAATAACCAGGCATTTAACACTTCCGCCGCAGACATGCATATTTAAATTTAAATTTAAATTCAGTGATACATCGTTGGTCCGTTAGTCATCTGATGATTGCGCTGCAGCTCGCCTTGTAAATCAGATACAGCCCTGCTGCTCATGCTGTATCTATTACATAAAGATGCTGATTAAACATTCATTTCTTTTGAATTTTCTTCATGAATTATTAATGAATTTGATAAATATATTTGATAGTTTCAAATAAATTGTATATTAAGCTCTACATCTCTGTATCGAGCACTCTACACGTTTCTCTCTGACGAAGGGCCTTCGCTCGAAACGTTAGACTACTACGTTCTCTGTTTCGACCGCTTACTATATTTTGAATTTCGATTGTTTCAACACTGCCTACGCAACACCCTATACTTCTTCAATTCTGGACGATGACAATGACAACATTGTTTTTTTAATATAGATGCCACAGTTGCTACTATACCGGTTATACCGCTGACAAAATTAGCCGAATGCGGGCTCAAGGGGCCTCACGGTATGGCATTTAGTGCTTACCATTTTTTGCAGCCTGTGCCAGGGCCATTTGTTCCCGCCATTTTGTTTTTGGCCGCCATCTTGGCCCAGCCCCCACAAATGGCCCTGGGGACGAGGTTGCAAACGCGACATTAGCCTGGTACCCTGGCCCAATTTCAAAAGAAATACGGGCCAGGTAACCACTAATCTCATTCTCGCGTCATCAGGGCTAAATCCACTTATGACGATTGCAGTTTCACTCATAGCCAATAAAAACGCGCGAAAATTCAACCAATAGGAAAGCAGAAGTCTTTAGTGGTTACCTGGCCCATATTCTTTGATTGGACCAGGGTACCAGGCTAACGCAGTGAACTCTATATAAAGACTGGAACGATAACTCGGGCAGGAATTTTGAAGCCAAACATGGAGGTTCATGGAGGCTGACATGTAGGTATGCCCCAGTCCCTTTTACGAAAATACAGTACGAAAAACACCGTTATTTTCTGCCAAGTTTCACAATATTTTTACGTATAGGAACAGCATTTCTATGCCCCTAACAAACTAGAGCAAGTAGTCTTTCAGCTGAAGTGACTTTCTGAGACAGCTCTTCACAAATAACAAAGTTATTAAACAAATGGGAAAAAGTCCGGGCGAAAAACCGCGCAGAAACTTCAGTTCACTCTCGTTTTGCTTGGATATCTTAAGGGTTTTCGACATAGCATAGGGAAAATATGGGCAGCAGCTTCATTAAAGTTATCTTTGATTAAGTTTTTATAGTCCAAATTTGCCATTTACTTCCGTAAAAAGCCTAAAAATGAGTACTTACGAACAAAAACAAAAATTTGCCATTCTTCAGCTCTCCCCAGTACTTTTCTTTTTGGCAGAGCGCAAAATTTTCTGGTATTTTCTTGTTAATATTTTCTACAGTTAAAAATAAGTCTATTTCTAACTTTTTTTTAAATTTTTTAAAAATTTGTTATAAAACATGCCAATTAATTGTGTGATTAGTGGATGCAAAAGTAATGGGTATTGTAGCGATGACAAAGAAAACAAGCCATACATTTATTTTCACAGGTGAGTGTTTATTTTGTATTCAACAGACTAGCAGTAGGTAATACACCATAATAGTAAATAATTTAACTCTTTCCTGTCCTGAATGCACTCTAGTATAATATTCTAACTAATGCCATACAATTTTACTCACCTCTGGAAAGGCCCTTAGACAGGAAAGAATTAAACAAATATAATGAAGGTGATTCATTTATTATGTACACAAAGAATGATAGGAATTATATTAAAATAACAATAGATGTACACCTTTGTTAAACCTGGCCCCACTGCATACATATTACATGGTTGCCCAAATGCCAAGCTCATAGGCGTAGCAGCCCAATTCTATTTAAGGGGGGGGGGGGGGCAGCAGAGATTTTTGCCTGAAAAATTTAGGGTTAAATATTGATTTTTAAGTTGTATTTTTCAGTCTTAGTTTAACGCATGAATTTTGCTTGAACATTTCACAGCAATACATATCAAAATTGCCTGAAATTCCCAGCAGGAAGTGCCCAAATTTTCCTTTTTCAAATATTTTGGGAGGGCAATTGCCCCCCCTGAACCCCCCCCCCCCCCTCTAATACACCTATGGCCAAGCTGAAAAAATATACATTTAGCTATATACAAATAGCAATTTAATTACACCTTTTCACTTTTCATAACAATGTAGATTTCCTCTCAAAGATCAGGCTCTGCTTGAGAAGTGCGAGAATAAACAACATTGGGAAAGTGTGGAAAGCAACACAATACAGTTTGATCTGCAGCAATCATTTTGAAAGGTTAGATTATACTATCCCTCCATCAGCAAATGGGACCTGCAGGTTAAAAAAAAATACAGTAGCATCAGTATTTTCAACATCACTACCTAGCACTCGTGGCATGTCAGAAGCAGCATTTGACAATTTACAACTATCTATTTTCCAAGATGCAAAAGAAAATTTAACTAGTGCACCAACTGCAAGAAGATATTCTGATGAAGTAAAATAATTTGCACTGACACTGTATTTCTACTCACCCAAGGCATACCGGTATGTAAGATCTATCATCCCATTACCTAATCCATCCCTACTTCGAAAATGGTCATCCTCTGTAAACTGTGAACCAGGTTTCTTTAAAGAAGCATTCACAGCCCTAGTAGCAAGTCAAGTCTGTAATGCATCCATCAAAAAAGATTGCTGCATTGTCATTGATGCTATGTCCATTAGAAAGCAGACAATGTGGGACCAGAAGAATGATCGGTATGCTGGTTTTGTGGATTATGGTCAGGGAGGAGCAATTCCGAAGATCCTGACACATTGGCTTGTTTTCCTCTTGGTTGGTGCTTGAGGTCATTGGAAATGCCCTATTGGCTACTTCCTAACTGATAAGGTATCATCGACAGTTCAGGCACAACTTGTCAAGATGGCACTAGAAATGGCAGCTGATGCTGAGTTAAAGGTATGGTCTGTAACGACAGATGGGACATCAGTCAACTTGAGCACTTTTCAGCAGCTGGGCTGTAAATTTGGTGCAACGTACAACTCGATGGTTACCAAATTCGAACACCCAACCACAGGAGAAGATGTTTTTGTAATCTGCAACCCATGCCATATGTTGAAGCTTGCCAGAAATGCATTAACACATTGGCTCCTTCATTGAAGGGATTGAAGATGGGGAATAAGCTGACTTCCAACCACCTGAAATTTGAAAAGCATAAGATGAACGTTAGATTGGCAGCTCAGACTCTAAGCTCTTCAGTGGCAGATGCAATTGAATTCTTAGATGTGTATTAATCAAATGTACGGCAGATAAATACTTCACTCTACGTCTGTTCACCTTCGGGAAGCACTACAGCGAGTCCATCTTGCAGTCTGAATGGAATTATGCCGAGCGACCGACACCAACTCACCAAGTTAATCTTGTTTAAGAATCAATAGATTCGTAATATTTAACACATGTAAATAAAAAAGAACACCATACTTATCTTGTTTTTCTAACCATCGATCGTCTGAGTCCATAATCTTCTGGATGACTTGTAGTTTGTCCATATTAATAAATTTGTTCGACTGACAAGACGATGTCGATGGCATTCGATCTCCTTGTAAATAAAGTTGTTATTTGACCAGTTCTCGATTGATTCCATTTCATTTGTACGACATTATTCCCGAGAATATTTATTGTTAAAAAGTGTTGTTAAAATACGACAAGAAATCTGAAAACATTGACAGAAGAAACTGACAAGAGCACGCTTCGTGTAGTTCGCCATTAGCTCGCGCATACCGTCTCGCGTGTTTTTACCTACATGGCGGCCCCCACAATGCCCCCACGTTGGCTTCATCCAATCATAGGAGCTCTCCAATGGAGTTATCGTTCCAGTCTTTATATAGAGTTCACTGGGCTAACGCGACATAACCACTGATCTCTATAAAAGGACTGGATAGAGCATCTATTGTTCAGGAATGGACCTTTTACCTTTTAGGAAAAACCCGCAATGCATTGTGGTAGTTGGGTATCACTTCACTTCCAGGTGAAATGGCTGCCGCGAGGCGAGCACTTTTACTTGGAAGAATAATTGATTAGTTTTAACCGCTTTTATCTTTCGAGAGTAAACTTTACTTATTGCAGCATAACTAGGGGGGTATTTACTACATTCTGTGGAAAAGGTAATGAAGTTACTGCAGTCGTTGTCGAGAAAGTCAATTCAGAGTGATCGACTGAGCGAACACGATTCGAACAAAAACATTTATGAAGAAAGGTCTGTGCAAGCGTTTGCAGGTGAGTAAGCTTATCAAGTGGCGATCAATAAAATATTTTGCTATGTGGATATTTGTTTGTAGTTTATCTGTACAGATCGTGTCGTTTTTGCAATTGTGCAGGTCTCTTTAATGCCTTTTTTCGCTTATTGAGACTGACAAAGTTTGGCCATGCTTTCGATCAGACGTTCGATAAACAATATCCCTACTAACAATGTTTTGGTTCTGTTTTGGACCGAAAACTAAGCTTGTCCAGTGAGCAAAAATTCAGGTTTTTACAAGAGCTGCAACTCAAAAGTGCTTTCGCGAGTTTTGCAGCCGTTGTTTTGCTTATTTTCTTTGTGTCTTGATTCGTCTCCTCCCAAGTAATTTAGTAAGTTCTAAAATATTATGCACTTGTCAAAGTTTAGCCCCAGGGTAGGGGGAACGATCAAACCCAGGGGGATTTGACATTTTTTGAAAATTTACTTCAAATTCCTTACCCAGGGGGCAAACATTTATGTCAAATAAAGAAAAAACCTTTTCTGTGGTTCCACCATTGTATCAATATTAATGCACATATCAATGTTAAGCCCCAGGGTGGGGGCAACCCACAGGGATATTGACTTTGTGGGGGAAAATTGTCAAATTCCCCTGTGGTAGAATAGCCTTGTTGGTCAAAATACCCCTCCCTGGGAAATATGAAGTGCTAAAATATAATATTAAGATAATTTTATGTGTCAAAAATCCCGTCCCTCGAGAAAGTCAAGAAAGTCAAATTTCCCTGTCTTGGGAAGTCCCACCCTGGGGCTTAACACAATAGGTGCATAACAATTCATTCAAGGAGAAACAACATTAACAGCATAATAAAGCAGTCAGTACAAAATCTACCGGTATGTATGTGGCAATGTTCAGGGAGCTGGATGTTTTTAATATTACAAATACATGATAAACTAGAAAAACCAAACTAATTGCTCTTAAGCCCATTTCAAACTTTGCACTACTGAAGAGGGCAGTTTCCAGTCCATCTCTTCTGAAACCTTCTTAAAAATTAAATACAGTATCGGTCAAAAAACTAACAAAGAATATTAAACTGATATTGTCAAAGAAACTGAGCACAATTTCAATCTGAGTGATAATAGAACACAAAAATACAATAAAAACAGCTCATATTTACCTATAAGATTTATACACCACATTTCAATACTTGGTGGTCACCAGACTCCCACACAAAATTATCAAATATCCCCTCCCTCAGGGTGGTCGTTTTTGTCAAATTCCTAACCCACGGGGACATGGAGATTGTTAAGTCCCATTGGGTTGCCCCTCCCCCCTCCCCTGGGGCTTAACATTGACAGGTGCATTAGTTTTAATATGTCGTAAAATAATTTAAATTCAACATTGTTTACTTACTAAATATTAAAAAAAAAGTGTGGAAAAAGTTTCTCTGTACATGTTGTGTATACATTGAACTTTCTCAAATAGTTTTAGTTACTTAGATATTAGTAAGTAAAAACTCAAGGTATAAATATAAACTTTATTTGTGTTTGTGCAGTGTTCTAGAACTATAAATACAACCGAGTTAATACAGTAGCTTATTACAGTAATATAATATTTTAACCTAAAATAACATTTGTAGTGTTTGGCTTAACTTGTTAAACATGTTGATAGTTGAATAGTTTGTAAATGAAATAATTATAAATGTTTGTACTGTATATACATATTAGGAATATATTTATAATATTAAAATAGTTAAATTAGTTAGAATATAATGTATTAATATGAAGGATGAACCTTGCACTTCGAAGGAGGCAACAAACTGTGGCCAAGGTGAGACAAAGCGATGGACAAGAGACTTGAAATTCTTCCACCTTTATTTACCTATATGAGCTGTTGCAAAAGCATCTGCAAACTGAATTAGCCAGTGACAACTCTACTGGTGTTGTCAAAACAGAATCAAATAACTGAAGAAATTGTCTGTGCTAACTATGTGTAAGGCTGGTATTAAAAGAGGATGCTGTAAGCATGTTCTAGCATTGCTATTCCTAGCCTAGTTTATCATTTATTTGTTTGTTAATATTAAAAATGTCCAGCTACCTGAAGTATATTTTGTACTGACTGCTTTTATTATTATGCTGTCAATGTTGTTTCCCCTTGAATAAATTGTTATGCACTGATCAATGTTAAGGCCCAGGGTGGGGGGGGGGGGGAGCATGCAACCCATGGGATATTGACTGATCGACACCCCGAGACAGGGGAAATTTGACTTTCTCAAGGGATGGGATTTTTGACACATAAAATTATCTTAATATTATATTTTAGCACTTCATATTTCCCAGGGAGGGGTATTTTGACCAACAAGGCTATTCTACCACAGGGGAATTTGACAATTTTTCCCCACAAAGTCAATATCCCTGTGGGTTGCCCCCACCCTGGGGCTTAACATTGATATGTGCATTTATATTGATACAATGGTGGAACCACAGAAAAGGTTTTTTCTTTATTTGACATAAATGTTTGCCCCCTGGGTAAGGAATTTGAAGTAAATTTTCAAAAAATGTCAAATCCCCCTGGGTTTGATCGTTCCCCCTACCCTGGGGCTAAACTTTGACAAGTGCATAATATTTTAGAACTTACTAAATTACTTGGGAGGAGACGAATCAAGACACAAAGAAAATAAGCAAAACAACGGCTGCAAAACTCGCGAAAGCACTTTTGAGTTGCAGCTCTTGTAAAAACCTGAATTTTTGCTCACTGGACAAGCTTAGTTTTCGGTCCAAAACAGAACCAAAACATTGTTAGTAGGGATATTGTTTATCGAACGTCTGATCGAAAGCATGGCCAAACTTTGTCAGTCTCAATAAGCGAAAAAAGGCATTAAAGAGACCTGCACAATTGCAAAAACGACACGATCTGTACAGATAAACTACAAACAAATATCCACATAGCAAAATATTTCATTGATCGCCACTTGATAAGCTTACTCACCTGCAAACGCTTGCACAGACCTTTCTTCATAAATGTTTTTGTTCGAATCGTGTTCGCTCAGTCGATCACTCTGAATTGACTTTCTCGACAACGACTGCAGTAACTTCATTACCTTTTTCACAGAATGTAGTAAATACCCCCCTAGTTATGCTGCAATAAGTAAAGTTTACTCTCGAAAGATAAAAGCGGTTAAAACTAATCAATTATTCTTCCAAGTAAAAGTGCTCGCCTCGCGGCAGCCATTTCACCTGGGGGTTGACTACATCACGGGCGTTCGTTGCGGGTGACATCGATCGGTTTGGTCAGCGGATAACTTCGTTTCTTCGTAATCAGTTCGTTGCGAGATCGGCGATCGGATGCAATTGCGGGAAATATTCAAATATGGCGGCACCGTAAGTTCATATATCACCAATGTATAAAACATGGCATGCAGCAACATAGCAAACCTATTAACTAACATGATAGACCAAGAAATACATTTTCTACAAGGCTTGTTAAGCGACTTCAGAGTAGAAGGAACTTATTGTTTAATATGGCTTCGCGAAGGAAAATTACGAGGAAATAATCGATCAATTCCTTAGCTTGCGTTAAGTTCGACGAGTTTTGTAACCAAGGAAGCGCATTTTAAACAAAACGGACACAAAAGGTTCTCTGAAACAGGTAAATTCGCAATCTAATTTAGTTAATAAAATTGTGATATTTCATGCATTTGGTCTTCTGGGTCGGGGGGGGGGGAGTGGGGAGAGACTGGGAGGGCGGGAAGTGTCCGCAGCCGCGGTCAATATCTCGTATGTTGACATGTTGTGTTTCATTTCATATAAATGAATAAATCGATTGTAGTTTTATATAACTATCGACTGTATTTTAGGTACATGCAGTCAGATCATATTAACATTATATTCTTACCTCTTTGTCCATATTGAACATGAATTTTGGGGAAACTTCCAAGCATTTTAAATCCAAGTATACGTACGTACTTTCACAAACGTCGCTAATCGATTTATTACGAACTCGCAACGAACTGATTACGAAGAAACGAAGTTATCCGCTGACCAAACCGATCGATGTCATCCGCAACGAACGCCCGTGATGTAGTCAACCCCTTTCACCTGGAAGTGAAGTGATACCCAATTACCCGAATGCATTGCGGGTTTTTCCTAAAAGGTAAAAGGTCCATTGATGCCGGAAGTGAGCAGCGGCGGCCATCTTACTAGGACCCACTTGGGTCCTAAACAATATGGCGTACATAGGAGTGGAAAGCAGTTTAACGACGTTTTTCGCCAAATTCGAGAAGTTTGCGAAGATTTACCACCGAATTAAGGTTCGTAATCTTATTTTATATAATAGTTAAGTGTTTTAAACTCTTTATTCCTTTTACAAAGGCTTTTTTTTGCGAAAGATACCTGCCTATGTATTTGCTTCACGAATCACGGTATTAACAAAATAGTCGGTAAACAAATGTCTTCCAAGTCCGCATGTGTACTTGTTTCTCTCTTTATTTTGTAGTATAAACGCCTATTATTAAATGGTTTACTGTGATGGGTTTCCTTTAAGTTTTGATTGATTTATTGCCGATTATTAAATCCAAATGGGAATTCAAATTTGGAAACGTTTTAGCATAAAACCTTATACATGTAATTTATATAACTTAGTAAAAATCTTTAACGTGAACGCATATTAAAATTCAGTGAGATATTAATTATAACTTGTCTTTTTGAATTAGTATTTTAATTTGGACCCTTGATTTTACTAACTGGTCAATGACTCATTGACTATAAATGGGTGCCACACTCCCATGGACCCATAAATTAGATGCTTGAGTAATATAATACACTGTCTATAATCTGCTAGGCTAATGACAAGCCTTGGCATTAGTATTGTTTCTAATTTTTAAATAACCAAAGTAAGTTTGTGCTACTTCAAACAGTTCAGTGGTACACATGGTTTTCTAATGTAGTATTTTCAGTTTGACTCTCTCAATCACCACTTAGGCAGCATGTGTATTTTTCTATTTGTCAGTTTGCTACCCTTGCTTATCTAGTTCAATAGTTCAGCATATCTCACTAGTCATTAAAACTTGCTGCAAGTGATCTTTGCTCTATCATCTTTGTAGACTGTAATCTTTAGTTTATTACCTTTACAGGTTGTGCACATACATGTAATTGACTTGGCTTTAGTATCAGCTTTTAATACATGTATTTTATTTTGTAGTCCAGTGGCTCAGGTGTTAATCTGGATACAGATTGTAACCCTATGTAACATTTGCTCTGTTATTATAATAGTTATTGCTGTTCAATGATTAGAGAGATTTCAAAAGTGATCACAAGGTTAACTGGGTTCAGTTGATTTTTGTTAATGTATGCATGTATATATTAAAAGCTTCTATATGTGGTGTGGCATTTCTATTATTTTAAGTAAATATTTAGTTTTTTACCACAATTAGCATTACTTGTCTTCCAAAGAACACTATAGTAACTGACTTTTTAACTGGGTTTTTACCACAAAGGTTGGCTGTGGTTTCCTTCTCAAGATGGCAAACCCAAATTTTGCTGTACTGAGTCCATTGCAATGCATTTGATAAGGGCAAAAGTCCCCAAAACATAGAGTTTATATTGACAAGAGAATTCTATGATGGGATTATGAGAAGCCCTGAACATCAAGATGTGTCATTGAAAGTAGCTTCAACCAAAACAAGAGAATTAATGATAATGTGTTTTCAAATATAGAAATATTAAAAATAGATAATGCAAATGCTCTTGCTGTTTTGTTGTGAATATTTATTTGCAGGTGGCTATTAATCCTATCAGTCAATACAGGAAATTATATTTCATTTATGTAATAATAAACTTGCAGAGTGTCTGGGATACTGTTAGAGTTTTAGTTGGCATCCCAGACACTGCAGAAATAGCAATATCAACAGGTGCATTTACTTGTAAAAAATGTAAAGTTTAGCTGGGTTTTCATTGAAAAGCCGACCATTTAAAGCAAAAATTATGATTCAACTTTAGTGGTATAACTCAAAAAGACAAGTCATACTTTATAATATCGGTAATAATTCCATGTCCTACATAACCCAAGTACTTCATGAAAGCCTTACCCCAACACACAACCTAACCTAAGGATGGCAATTCGTGTAAATAGGACATGGACGTATAACCATAATATCTCACTATTATTTATGCCTCCATGAAGGCCTTTATAATTTGTATAAATTGCATTGCAAGCTAATTTATTTCTATAGATCCATGTGACGGTACAAAACCATAAAAAAAGTAAAAAACAATACACTTCTGATGGCAACAAGGTTGCCTATTAAAGAAACATATAAGGTGGCAAATGGACTATAAGGTTTTATGCTAGAACTTTTCAAAATTTGAATTCTCATTTGGATTACTCGGCAATAAATCAATCAAAACTTAACCACCATTTAATAATACGGCGTTTATACTGCAAAATAAAGAGAGAAACAAGTACATGGGTTTACAAAATAAATAATAGACTAATTAGTGTAAAACTGAAGTAAAACTAACGTAACTTTGCCCTTATTTACTTGATAATTGCGAATTTCGGCCTGAAATCATCCCGGCTTACCGGGCTAGCCCGCTCCATGTAATCGTTTCGTAAACTCATCCCGGTTAACCGGGCCAGCCCGGTCCATGTAATCGCCCCCTAAGAGGATACTGAAGAGTTTAAATTTAAAACGAAGGAGCAACCAATACGACATGGAGGCAGTCATTGTTGCCATCGAATATGAGCTCAGTGGGAGTGAAATTTTGTTGGATATCGACAAATGCATCAGCGGCTGAGAAATGATTATGGAATTATTGTCGTCAGAGTAAACGGTTCGTCTGGCATTGAAACAACTAGATCAATAACAATTTTATCGCTGGGCATTGTGGTGTATTTTGCTATCATGCGTTATGTGTAATTTGTTTAGTCGAAAGCTAATATTATGAAAAGTATAGCCTAGAACTTCACGAAATTTACGACGAATATTGTTTTGACTATGCTCTTGCTGCCTATGCAAACAAATAAGCGTGAAACTCAGTGCATGTAAAGTGTTAGAGAAATTTAAGATTGTAAACAAAAGCTCAAAGGCGTTTATTGTCTGAAGCGACTGGCCGACTGCCCGAATTAGTTTACTTGAAAGCTAATATTTCGCTTACTATAGCTCAGAGCTTTACAACATTTACGAAGAATGGTATTATGAACATGTTCTTGCTGGTCGTGTAAATAAATCTGTGCGAAAAGCTTTAAAAAAGCTACAAGTGTCGGCGAAATGTATCTAGCGGATAATAAATTTTACGGAGATGTCTGGCCATGTCTGGGTTGGTTCCAATCTCGTACCCAGACCCATACGCGCGCGGCAAGCGAATGGCTCAGCACCAATCTCGTCCCCAGAGCCAAACCCCTCGCACGCGAGCGGAATAGAGGCTCTGGGACAATCGATTTGAAACTTGACTCTGATTGGCTAAACGTTCGACGCCTACTGCGCTGCGCAGATAATTTCACACCCATGCTCCCAGCGCGGTCTTCATGTCTTGCTGTTGTTTTCGTGAGAAGGAGTGAAGTAGAATACATGTTTATTTGGGACTAAAATCTGACAAAATGTGCGACAAGAGACAAGAAATACTTTTTTGCCTTTGTAATATGTTTGGAATTCCGAATTCGTGTTTCCATCCGAGAAAAAGAACGTTTGGGTATGACAGATAAGGCACCGAACTGGCGAACTGCTCCTGGCGAAATATACAGATTTCACATTCCCGTGCTTGTATGTACAAAAATAAATATCATTGGGAGTGATTTCAATAAAGTTTCCGTTGGAATATTGTCATGACTATTTGAATAATAACTTTAATAGATCAATTCATAATTCTCTGAGTTTACCGGTTTAAAGGTACATGTATATGACTTTATGTAATATGTTATGTATCTTCTGATTTTAACAAAAATATATTATTTTATCAATATGACACTGTTTATAACTTTTATATGTGTAAAATTACTATTCCTTAATTGGCAGTATTGCCTGGCAGAAGGCATTGCTTTCTTAAAATTATAATGTGATAATCTATATAGTGGTCTAAAGTTAATTAGAAAAGTGTATTATTTTACATGGTTATAATCCAAATGGGTTAAGCATTAGTTGCCAAATTACACCGTCCTGTTTTAGACGGGGACTGCAGAAGATGTTTTTGAGTGTGGAGGCAAGATGCTGTTTGTGGTAGCCTCTCTGGGGGGTATGTGGGCATGCTTGAATTTTTAGACTTCCTGCAAACCATTTTCAGGCTCATTTGCAGTCTGGGTAGGAATGCACTAATAAAGCACCTAGATAAACCTTTTTTGTCCTAACTTAAGTGAACAAACATATACTTGCATCAGTTCAAAGTTTTGTCAGACTGTTTGAGCCTTTTTAATAGACCATTTTCAAAATCACATGATATGGTTCATACGTATTATTATGCTGGAAGGACAAAATGTTTAATATGGCATCAATCTCATTGAGAAAGTGATGTAGGATCAGTTTATCATGCTTTGCCCATACAGCTGTTGTTTACTCAAATACTGAAGCATTTCCCCCCCAATATAGATGGCATTATAAAATGTTGTCCTTCCAGAATAATATATGTATGAACCATACAGTATGTGGTTTTGAAAATGGCCTATTGGACATGTCTAATAGGTATATGGCTGTATATCATGCATATACCTGCATGGTAGTTTCTTTGCTTTCATTTCAATCCCATTGTTATAATATATTAGGTTAAGTTAGTTAAAAATGTTGTGGGGGTGAAAACAGTTTGTCACCCCCGCATGGGGCACACTTCCACCACCCCTGCTCATGTCATTTTTAATAATGATACTGACAGATGGTATAATTGTAAGGCATTCATTCATGAAATGAACAGTCAGTCTTATATTTCGATTTGTATTTCAACACTGCCTACGCAGCACACTACTTTATTTCAGTGGTTACGGGTCAGCTTTTTTTTTTTTGTTATTGTTTTTTTTATGGCACCTGGTGGTATAACAGACATGAAACAGAGAGTTTAGAGGCCCTCCATCCAATCTATGATCTCATAATTGTGACAATTCAAATTAATTAGTGGAAATGTATCCCATGAAAATGTTTTTTCAGGTGTGTTCCTGTGTAAAATTACCAATGCCTGTAATTATAATAAACACTAAATGACTTAAAAAAGCTAGTGGTGTGTTGGCATAGTACTGTTACTGTTTGAGTCATTAATATTTCATGGTCCAAGTTCTCATCAGCAGTCTTTACCACCAAACTAGTAGGTGGTTCCTAATAGCAGTGGTGGCACTACGGGTGTGCAAACTGTGCGCCGCACTGGGGCCCATTGGCCCATCCAAACCCCAAACTATTAACAGACTGCACAGGTTGTCACTCAGATTTTACTCAAAAGTGCTCTCAAAATGCAGGAAATTTCAGAGACCCTAAATTCAAAAATTTTCCAGTGGAGATTCCCCCTGGACCCCCTACATATGTCGTCACTTTGTAGGAGGAGGGCCCAAATTTTTTTCTCACACCGGGGCCCACACCCACATAGTGCTGCCACTGCCCAGTAGTTTTGTGTTGGGTCACCGATAGTATTGTGGCAATGATTTATTGTTGAGTCTAATAACCTAGTATTATGTGTACTCTACTGTTAAAATGTTCAGTCAGTTTTATTAACAGATACAACACTTTGGTCAAATATACTTTCATATCTTTAAGATTTGTCTTTATGTCTTACAAACATTGTGAACTACAGTGAATATATAAGCGTGAACTCTGTCAGCAGAAATCTTAAGGACTCACTGTCCATTGTAGATACATATCCATCTTAGAGAAAATCTATTTGTTTACATACACTGTATAATATGTTATCCTAGAAGTTCTTTCTCTCAAAATTCTAAATTTCTTGTTATACTAGAAACAACTCTGCAATGTTCCACACATTGAGCTATTATAGTCTAATAATAATATACTGTTGGATGATGTCACACGTCAAATGTCTTAATGTCATCATCCATCTGTTCCAAGTATGCACCATAGCATCCATTCCATTGTACCATACACTAATGCCTTTGGTGCATTTATTTTCTTCTGTCTAAGTTCATCAGCAACAAACGTTAGGATCTGATGTGGCTTGTCTTCTCCTGTGTTTGGCCAACTTGACACAGCAAAATATATACAGTATTTCACTGCTCTGGGTTTACTTCAATAATGTTTGCATTGATAATTAGTAAGCCCTAAAGACTCACACTCTCCTTTTCTCTGGTTTGGGTTGCTGTTGCAGTTAAAGCCAATGTAGATGAATCAGGAAATCTTGTAGTAAGCGAGCCCAGTTTCCCATAAGCATGGTGAAAATCTTTCCTAAAAGACCAAAATAATATACATGTAAATACACATCAAATCAAATGAGTTTAAATAAACAAATATATACTAAAATTAGAACCATACATATATTTTGGCTTGGTTTTAATTTATATTATTTTAGAAAACCAATAAATTTTAATTGTATGTCAGTAAGCGGATAATATAACTTATTGGATTCATCTAAGCCCAACATGGCAACATATTTAAGTCAAAAATTCAATATTGGGCAAGATCGCAGGTCGAGCCTGTTAATATTAAAATTTGAGACTTAAATATTTTCCATATCAGGTGAATCCAATAGGTATTCTTATTATATCCAACAAATAATTGTGCAATTCAGGTAAATACCATATACCTTGTCCCTGTCCAAAGGTTGCTGCACAAATTATATCATCGTAAAATATTGGGCTGGCATGTGATGCTAATGTAGACATTTGATTGGATGATTAATTGCGAGGGTTAGGTACAATAAATTATTTGATCATTATGCATGGTATCTCACACTGGAATTAACTATGAACTGAACTTTGGACCAGATTTAAAATGCCAATTATGCACAACACCTACTACTAAGCCAGACAATTAACTCACTTTAACATATCTAACCACACTACCACGGTAATTCAAAAACAAGCATTTATGAGAAAAGCATACCTTCATATTGTCGACAAATACTTCTGGATGGGCAAAAATTAGTTGAGACTTCAACAGCAGATCATACGCAGTGGTATCACCATATTATTAAAGGACACCTGCGTTGACTCTCCCCTTTCAGAAAATTGTAAATGAAAGGTAATAGGATAGTTGAAAAATTAAAGGATTTAGCAAAGCAAGTTGGCTGCAAGCACATCTTGGGAATACAAATACAAATGCCAGTTCACGTACTGAATATCGTCCTCTGCTGAGGCTTCATTTTTAAGCCGCTTTTCCCAATTTTTTCCACAGAAAAATCAATGGCAGCATCCAGCGAGCAATTGTCGTGTCCTCTACCGTCTGTCATAATGAATTAAAGTAATATTTTCGCCAATATTCTGAAAACCTACTGAAAGTAAGAAATAGACTTCTCCAAAAGAGAATATTTCAACCGCGTATACAGATTCTAGAGAGCCTAGGTACGAAATAACTACTGCGCAGGTCACGGGACACCCAATTTTTGGGTGTCTGAAATCGATTTGCCCAGAGCCATTCAATCTCGTACCCAGACCCATACGCACGCGGCAAGCGAATGGCTCTGGGTCGTGGCTAGATGGGATACTCGCAGTTGAGGTGACCGCGAGGTACTAGGTCCGAGTCAACTTCGGAACAATCATCGGGATTCGGATTTTTCTACTCGGATTTTTCAAAATGGCGGCCACAATTTCAATCCAAGGAGTGACAAAACTCAACGAAGACAATAGACACCTCAATGAAGAACAAAGTAAGAATTTGTAAGAATAATAAGATTTAAGACTCTAAAGTTTTTATTTTATTAAGAATCGTGGTGCAAATTTAGTAAAATGCTTGTAGTAGTCTAGACGAATTTTTATGGCTCATAAAATGTTACAAATATATATATATATATACAGTGGCGTGGTGGCTGGGGGGGGGCAAGACCCCCCAACTGGGGGTGCAGAAGGGGCACCAAAACCAATCTGCCCACCCCAGCCTGAAACTTGCCACCACGCCACTGTATATATATATATATATATATATATATATACTGTCCCGCTCATATAAAATAAAATGTTGACAAAGATAATATAATATAATATATAATATATACACATATATATATATATACAGTGGCGTGGTGGCAGGGGGAGGCAAGGGCCCCCCAACTGGGGTTGCCCGAAAAGGGGCACCGAAACTAGCAAGGGCTCCAAAGTCCAAAACTGAACAAAATAAACCTATTTCTTTGTATAGCTAGGTCTTCAATGGGGGGATATAAATATCTGTAATCTTTTGTGTTTTCTATGAAGTTTTATAATCTTGAGAATTCTGTAAAATCTCACTCCAAAATGCAGGAAATGGCATATCAGAGACTCTCGGACCCCCCCCCCCCCCCCACCCTAGAGGTTTGGCGCTACTTCGCCGCTTGCATTGGCATGGTCTTTGAGAGCACCCATTGTTTGTTGTAATATTATATTCCCGTTGTTTGTTGTAATATTATATTTTATTGCTACTTCAGTTATTTGAAATGTGATCATTTATCAAATACAGTAATGTCTTTCTTTCATATTTTTTTTTTTTGGGGGGGGGGGCACCAAAGCTAATCTGGCCACCCCAGCCTGAAACTTGCCACCACGCCACTATATGTATGTATATATATATATAATTATATATATATATATATATATGACTTTATTAATTAATCACAATACAGGACATAAATACCAAGTCTCTACCATTAAATCCTATTAGTATTCTTTTCAAACAACCTATTGCAGTAGTTTGAAAGCCCTAAACACTTCTGAGCCACGGTGCATAAAAAACACGGTCTAATACACCTGCCGGGAAATTAAGACAACTTGAAGTGTATGCATGGTGAAAGTATTTAAAAGCTTTTTCTCTTCTTGTTTAACTTATGTGCTGATTAATTTATATCTTAATTTCCCAGGTGTATAAAACCGTGCTTTCTACGCATCCGTGGCTCCAGAGAAGTGTTTAGGGCTTTCAAACTACTGCAGGTGTACTAGTTATCTAGTATGGGACCTTGTGTCCTTTTGTAGTTGCACCTGCCCCTGGGCAAATTTAAAAAGTGTTATTTTCTGCTGGCTGAGGAATGAAAGAAGCAGAAAATGTTTTCTCACACACCCCTGGGGGCCTGTTTAATAATTGGGTGGTGCGGGTTAAACCACACATTTTGTTGTTGCATTCGCAAGAGCTTGACGTAAACACCCACCCACCCAGCCCTGTTAATTTAGTCATGATATATATTGGTAATGTATATGTTTTATTTAGTCTGTAGGTCTTAAACCGGACAGATTAGTGTACTTTGTAAAGACCTAGTTTAAGGGAGTTTTTGTCCCATTATCTAGTATTAAACTGTAATAGCTAGCAATGGTTTTTTTATTAAAAAAGTCAAGCTTGCGGCGATTGGCTGCAGCAGCTCCCAGCGGTGTGTGAGAAAAAAATTTTAAAAAATAGGTTGTTTGAAAAGAATACTAATTCATTTTCTAAGGGTTCCTGTTTTTTTATACACACTGTATATATATATATATATATATATATATATATATATATATATATATATATATATATATATATATATATACAGTGGCGTGGTGGCAAGTTTCAGGCTGGGGTGGGCAGATTGGTTTTGGTGCCCCTTCTGCACCCCCAGTTGGGGGGTCTTGCCCCCCCCCCTGCCACCACGCCACTGTATATATATATATATATATATTTGTAACATTTTATGAGCCATAAAAATTCGTCTAGACTACTACAAGCATTTTACTAAATTTGCACCACGATTCTTAATAAAATAAAAACTTTAGAGTCTTAAATCTTATTATTCTTACAAATTCTTACTTTGTTCTTCATTGAGGTGTCTATTGTCTTCGTTGAGTTTTGTCACTCCTTGGATTGAAATTGTGGCCGCCATTTTGAAAAATCCGAGTAGAAAAATCCGAATCCCGATGATTGTTCCGAAGTTGACTCGGACCTAGTACCTCGCGGTCACCTCAACTGCGAGTATCCCATCTAGCCACGACCATGGCTCTGGACAATCCATTTGAAAATCGACTCTGATTGGCTTAACGCGTTGACGCCTACTGCGCTGCGCAGATAATGTCACACCCATTCTCCCATCGCGGTCTTCATGTAATATGGGTTGTTTTCGAGAAGGAGTGAAGCGAAATAACATGTTTATTGGGACTTAATCTGAGAAATTGAGAGTTATTCCTTTGCAAAAGTCATTTCAAGGAGACAAGAAATACTTACTTGCCTTTGTGGTATTTTTGGAACTCTGGTTCGAGTTTAAAGTATGACAGATAACAGATTCATCGTGGCCCATGTATCGTGACCGTGCTTCGTGACGAGTTCACTTTTCAGAATTCATAGTTTTCCGTGTACTTGTATGTAAAATAATTAAATATTTATGGTATATCGTCATATGGACACTGGATTGGCTTCAAGAAGTATCATTGGAACGTATAAATGATGGCTACATCTTTCAATCACCTCAAATATTCATAATTAGCTGAGTGACTGATCAAGTTTTAATATATCAACATGTATGTAGTATCTCCTCATATTTTTAACAAAAAAATATATTGTCTTATGGCTGTTGACACTGTGTTTATTACTTTTTATATATGTTATATGTGACATAATATTCTTATAGCTGTACAATGTACTAGTACTACAAGGCATTGTTTTTTTAATTTGTATCTACAAGTAATATACATTGGTTTGAAGTATTATATCCATATGGGGTAAGCATTAGTTGCTGATTTATACATTTTACACCAGTTTTAAACTGGTACTATACCTATGTGACCATATGGGAAGCATGGGTGGTGAAGAGTTGGCTGACCACTGTGATCCAAAGTTAAGCTTGATTGGATGGTGTTAGTACTTGGATGGGTGACCACTTTGGACACCTTGTCACAGGCTTGAGCTTGGAACTCGTGTGAGTAGAGTTATTGTAGTTGATCTCTCCTGTGCTTCAAGGTTCTCTGGTCCCCCCCCCCCCCCTCCATAAAATCAACAATTCAATCTTAGGAGAACAACCTTGTAAGGGACCTTGAGTCCTATTGTTGTTTCTCCAGTATCAGTTAGGTACAAATGTTAATAAATAAAATATATGATAATAAAATAAATGGTGAACTTATTTTTCTATTTAATTATAATTTAAATACAAGGAGATACCCACTCTATGTAGTGACCCCATATAGTTTCCTTTTTAATATCTTATTTTAAGTGATATTCGTATGAGGTGATAACCCCCCTCGCCCCTCCTAGCACTGAAAGGCAAGAGTGGAAGCTGCCCTTCCAGTGGTGTAGGAAGCAATTCAATCTTGCAGGGGCACAGCTTCAAAAGGGCACTTTGTTCAGGGGGTAGGACTTCAAAAGGACACTTGAGGCACATGTTTTAACATAAAAAGGGCACTTTCCTGTTGCAAAAAGGGCACTTCATGACAAAGTTGGGGGGGGGGGGCCACATGCCCTGTTTTCCCTCCAGTTCCTACACCCCTATGCCCCTCCTGGCATCCCTGATCATAAACAGACAGTGATTGATGGTTACAGTCAATGTTTTAGTACACACTGTATATCCAAAGTCTGCTTTCTAAATTAAAGAAAATTACTTTGAAAATCAGTTCAGCCAAAGGTCTTTTCATAGTAGTCACCAACTGTAGTTTTACTTTTGCAAACAACAATCTCTGTATTATTTCTTATGTACTGAACAGCTGCATTCGGGATGTATTTAAAAGCCAGAAGATATGAATTCCCACCTCGAGAGAACAATTTTCCACTACTAACTCTGTTACAAACTCATAATTTATTGCTGATTATGACTTTACTCATCTTAGGCTGCACATAATGTAGCCTTGGTTCAAATATCTTCAGTTGGCACTTTATCCAAAAGTAAATTTATCAGTAGAGTATGCAGTACAAATGAGAGCCTTACTAACTGTGGACACCCTTGTTATAAATGGGGACTACACGCTTGCCAGCATTATCTACCTAGTGCTGGCAGAAGATACTTCGCGTTAGCCTAATTCATCAAAATTAATAGTAAGGTGGGGTGCATTGTGCTTAAACCCTTGGAAATTTTAATCCTGACTGACATTTGGATATTGGTGGGTCACAAGCAGTTGATTGCAGTTGCTGGGATAGAATAAATCCTATCCCACCAGCAACTCTGTCAATGACCACTAGTGACCAAATGGAAACCAGGCTTTAGTCACATTTTAGCCCATTTTCAGAGTTACCAATGGAGCTTAGGAAGAATATTAAGTGGGCAGCCTGTACCCCCCCCCCCCCCCCCCCCTAGTCCCTCTATCGTTACACCCTTATCAGTTACCAGACTGCACAAGATGCCAAGTCTAAAGGGTATTTTTTGTACCAGAAGCTGCTTTATTACAGTATATATACCAGTAATCATATAATTGTAATGTTTTTAAGAGTAAAGTTGATATATTTAAGCAGTGTTTTGGGTATAAAGTTAAAAAGGTGGTGCCTTTGGTTTTACTCTGATGAAGGGCTCCACAAACTTTAGTAAATTTTACAACTGAACTACAGTATACACCAAAATCCAATATCATTATAAATCATATATTAGCTAAATGTGAGCATGTGTGCCACCTGCCCCTCACATCTTTGGTGTTAACTACTTTAAATGCTTAAAAATAAGTAAAAGAAGAACCTCTCACTTTGTTATTTTTTATGCATAGCATTTTTTCGCCATACTCAAATGGGCAATATAAACAGGCCGTACAAATATGGCTGGTTCATAGTGAGGTTCAGCTACTGGTGTTTGAATCTTCAATCACATAGATCAGTATAAACAGATGTAATATGAATTAATAAATTATTAAACCTCAGAAAGCTACAGTGTCGATTATTTCGATTACACACAAACAAGTGGATTAAAACATGTAACAAATTAAATGTTGCAAATCAACAAATGACAAATATACCACCAAGGTCACGTTTTATTTGAAAGACATACATGCAGTACTATATACATGAAATAAGTTTTTAAAATTCCAGATTTTGTTGTAATTTACCTTGTAGCTGTCTACGAATATTCGAATAATATTCAGAACAATAATACGATATTCTCGTGTTCATAAGTTTGAATAAACAAGAATTCAAACTGGGTTTCATCAGAAGGTCATGAACTGGTCATCGATCACTATCACGCCTGGTGCATTATTTTATCAGTCTCTTATCCAGAAATTTCTGCCAAGTAATACTTTATCGCATCACAAACCAGCCACGATTATACTCTTACAACATTTCTACTGCTATTTCTCATTATTAAATTCCAGAATCAGCCACAACAAGTCGATATATTTTGCAGAACATTGAACGGCCGCGTTGAAGGTTTTTGTGGGTCTGGGTACAAAAATACCAACTGCGCATGCCCCAAAATACACACTTTTTCGTGTATTTCAAATGGATTGTCCCAGAGCCATTTGATTTGCCCGCGCGGCCGGGCATATTTGGCTCTGGGAACGAGATTGAGAGCCATTTATCCATTATACTGGCCCGCGCGGCCGGGGCAATTTGGCTCTGGGGACGAGATTGGCTCAGCACAGGAGGTTGGACAGCAGCCGCAAAGCATCATGGTCCTAACGCTAAAATTGATAAATATTGATTAATTTGCATCTGACCGCCGACGAGGAATGAACTCTGCCCGGTGGACTAGATGCGCAAAAACTTTTGAAAACTCGTCACAGTTGTCCTGAATTGATAAATCTGATGGTCAGAAAAATACGAGAACAATTCGTGGTTATCATAGACAATTAATATGATCAGATTGTGCTTTATTTGGCGTATATTCGTGACAATGGCGTTATGGCGGATGGGCATTCAAGATAGTTTTCAAGGACTACTCAAGTTCCTTCGGATTCGATGCATTTTATGTTACAAATAATGGAACAACTCAGAAACAAATTAGATGTTTACAGCAAAGAAGGATTTGGTTGTGCTGTGCAACGTGTGATTCGTTACAAGTTACAACTGGAGAAAAGCGTGAGGTGAGAAATCAACATTATTTGTTATTTAGTGGTTAATGATTTCCCTCTCAAATTTTTCCTATTCTATAACCTTAGGATGCATTTTCCATGGTTTAATGTTTTGCATTCTGCAGTATTTAATACTGTAAACTTCTATAACTGTTGTGTGTAGCAATTATCTGGATCAATTAGATACAACTATCATCGTTGGGTTCCCCCCCCCCCCCGATTTTTTAACAAACAGTCTTGTTTTCTTTTATACTTACTGTAACTTGTTCCCAAATTTTATAAAATTGTGAATAAAGCTAGCTAAGCTTAAAATTTATTATTCAATAACAATCTTGTATTTTTCTTTATAATTAAGGTGAATTAAAAATCGAGGTAATTTATTGGATTGTCTATTTTATCAAATAAAATGTATTTCCTGTATCCTCAATATATATGTGAATAAGGAACTTGAATAAAATTAAAATGTTTTGTCTCAATATTGATCTTGGTTACTTCTAAAGCACTACTGTATTGACACTGATACAAGTATTCAATCAGGGGCATTGTTAACATTTTAACATTGGTTCAACATTTTTGCAGTGAAGCAACCCCCCCCCCCCTGCCAAGAAAACATCAACTTTGGCACATTTATTAGAGAGGGCATCAGAAAAGTTACTGTATTAAGGTAGACATGTGAATGAACTATAAGACAGACAAAGTCCAGTGCAAGGGTGTCTGTCTTAGACATGTATAGTTCACTGTTTATCAGTATGTACATGCAGTAGCCAGTAGCACTCAAAGGCATGCAAAGGGATGAATAATATCCAGGCATTTAATTAGGCTTTGGGACCCAGCATTTGGATTGTATAATAAATAATATGCAAGATAATACTTCTGTGTTAAAATTTTATTAGTTATGTCCACAATTATTATGCATTGCCTTATGTAATTATACAACATGACAACATGCAAAACTTCAAACTACATATTATTTGAATGTTATTTAGTAAAAGAGAATCCATCAATTTATCATTGTAAAAATCCTGTTCAGATTGGTGCTCATGCCTGGGTAAACACATGAACACCAAAGTAAATGAACACCAAAGTAAATTCTTCCAACACTGACATATGTACTGTATCTCTTCACTTCCTGTAAAAAATACAATGTGAGATGGAGTTATTAACTCTTTCATGTCTTAAGAGTTGACTGTACAGCCAATGCCTAACTATTGTATTCACTTCATGGGTGTACAAACCAAGGGGTGGACACAGGGGCACATGCCACCCCCCCCCCCCCCCCCCCCAACCCACTTGGTTAGAGTCCCCCTTTTGCAACAAAAAAGAGCTTTATCAGAAGACATGTGCCTCAAGGGTCATTTTGAAGTTCTGCCCTGAAACAAGGTACTTTTGAAAGTCTACACTTCCCCCACCCCATCAGCTTGTTTCCTACATCATGGACTCAGTTGAAATGGACAACTGGAGCTGAAGTGGGGCGAAAAGGATAATAAATATTTGTATACTGAAAAACAATACGAACAACAACAAATTATAACAAATTAGCAAAAAATACTACAACTACAATATATTATTCACAATAATGCACCAGTCAATATAAACCCCCGCACCCCCCCCGGCCGGGACATAGCGGGGCATTACCGGGGAATTTCCTGTGATTTGATAGGAAAAACGTCCGCGCATACCGGGGTATTTTACTGCTTTTGTACTGTATACAAACAATCAGCGGGGGACAGGACCGGGGCATTTTACCCTGACGGAGAAAAGACTGGTATGGAAATTTCCGGACTGTCTCCATTCTCGTCCCCAGAGCCCTTTCATGAAAAGCTAAAACAGTTTTCATTAAAATGTTGTTTTAAATTTTGTGTTGTGTTTTAAAGGGCGGGGGCATTTGACCGGGGCTTTTTATGCTATTAGAATAAAGAAACTGCCCTGGGATGCGGGGCATTAGACGATATTTGACCTGTGTGCAAGTCAAATGCCCCGCTATGTCCCGGCCGGGGGGGTGCGGGGGTTTATATTGACTGGTGCATAACAATGACCAATAATAAACTACAAATAATCCACACATCAGTTTTAATAATCATACTGCTGTCATGGAACACGTTATTTAATATATAAAAAATATCTATACATATCAGGCCTGTATACATATCTTTAAGAAAGTTAAGTACATTCTGTAATAATATTTACAGAATGTATGTAGGCCTGATATGTATACAATTTTTCCAGAATGATGGTGTTTTTATACAGCGAGGTCAAGCGTTTTGGACCATAAAAACAGACAAATACCAAATTTTACTCTTTAATAATTGTCGACCACTCATTCTACACTTACTCTAAAGAATAAAGCTCGAAATATTAGGAAACTTCCAAAATTCTTTAGAAAAAAACAAGCTTTAGTGGCGAGAGGCTCTCTTAAATTATTAGGCGCCATCTTAGCAAAAGCCGAAATACCATGGTCGGTTCAACGGCGAATATCTCGAAAACGGTTAGGGGATCGCTGGGGATCGCCTCCATAGAATCAAAGATGAGACATTTCTTCAACTCATTACGCAAAAATTAGATAATTCGAACCATGGGAATTCGAGATTTTTTGCTTTGAAGATTGTTGACAAACCGGAAGTGGGGTCTTCGCTTAGCGCGACACGACTTACATAAACGATCAAAACAAAGTAGAAAAAATACATTACCTTGCAAAATCCTGCAGATATGGATAGTCCAACAATATACCAAACGATATCGCTGCTTTTTTAAAGAAAAAAATGAATGACAATAGCGTAATATTCGGTATTCTAAGTCCAATGCAAAATTTTCAGCCGATCAACGATAAGAAAATAGCGCAATTTCATTGGTCGATAATATCACGTGACAATCACATGACAGCTGTCCGGCCTCCTCTGGGCTCAGCATATCCTCCTACCTAGAATTACCAATAATCAGTAAGTGTGAAATCCCTAGAATTACCAATAATCGTTAATTTTAAAAAACTAATTCCCAACCCACCACCCCAACCTAACCCTAACCCCCCCGGAAACCCTAAACCTAACCAAAAACCCCGGTGAACCTAAACCTAACCACAACCCTCCGGAAAAATGTTCCTCCTCTCAGACCCCGACCACAACACGCCTCTAGGATTTTTAGCTTTATGTGTTCAAGTTTAACATCCCGCATGTGGGACAGAGAATTACCTACAATTACCAATTATTGGTAATTCATGGCCGTTTCACACTTGTTGTGGCTGATTCTGGAATTTAATAGTAACAAATAGCAGTAGAAATCTTGTAAGAATATAATCGTGGCTGGTTTGTGATGCGATAAAGTATTACTTGGCAGAAATTGCTGGATAAGAGACTGATAAATGGAAAATAATGCACCAGGCGTGATAGTGATCGATGACCAGTTCATCAGTTTGAATTCTTGTTTATTCAAACTTTAATATGAACACGAGAATATCGTATTACTGTTCTGAATATTATTCGAATTTTCGTAGACAGCTACAAGGTAAATTACAACGAAATCTGGAATTTTAAAAACCTATTTCATGTATATAGTACTGCATGTATGTCTTTCAAATAAAACGTGACCTTGGTCACTTGGTGGTATATTTGTCATTTGTTGATTTGCAACATTTAATTTGTTACATGTTTTAATCCACTTGTTTGTGTGTAACCGAAATAATCGACACTGTAGCTTTCTGAGGTTTAATAATTTATTAATTCATATTACATCTGTTTATACTGATCTATGTGATTGAAGATTCAAACACCAGTAGCTGAACCTCACTATGAACCAGCCATATTTGTACGGCCTGTTTATATTGCCCATTTGAGTATGGCGAAAAGATGCTATGCATAAAAAAATAACAAAGTGAGACGTTCTTCTTTTACTTATTTTTAAGCACTTAAGGTAGTTAACACCAAAGATGTGAGGGGCAGGTGGGGCAGGTGGCACACATGCTCACATTTAGCTAATATATGATTTATAAGGATATTGGATTTTGGTGTCTGGTTCACTTGTAGAATTTACTAAAGTTTGTGGAGCCCTTCATCAGAGTAAAACCAAAGGCACCACCTTCTTAACTTTATACCCAAAACACTGCTTAAATATATCAACTTTACTCTTAAAAACATTACAATTATATGATTACTGGTGTATATACTGTAATAAAGCAGCTTCTGGTACAAAAAATACCCTTTAGGCTTGGCATCTTGTGCAGTCTGGTAACTGATAAGGGTGTAACAATAGAGGGACTAGGTGGGGGAGGGGGGGGGGGGGTACAGGCTGCCCACTTAATATTTTTCCTAAGCTCCATTGGTAACTCTGAAATTGGGCTAAAATGTGACTAAAGCCTGGTTTCCATTTGGTCACTAGTGGTCACTGACAGAGTTGCTGCTGGGATAGGATTTATTCTATCCCAGCAACTGCAATCAACTGCTTGTGACCCACCAATGTCCAAATGTCAGTCAGGATTAAAATTTCCAAGGGAAAGCACAACGCACCCCACCTTACTATTAATTTTGACAAATTAGGCTAATGCGAAGTATCTTCTGCCAGCACTAGGTAGATAATGCTGGCATGCGTGTAGTCCCCATTTATAACAAGGGTGTCCACAGTTAGTAAGGCTCTCATTTGTACTGTATACTCTACTGATAAATTTACTTTTGGATAAAGTGCCAACTGAAGATATTTGAACCAAGGCTACATTATGTGCAGCCTAAGATGAGTAAAGTCATAGTCAGCAATAAATTATGAGTTTTAAGAAATCATTTTATTAACCTTTTCACCACCAGGTTAAGCTATTTAGAATTTCATTCTGGTTAACATGCCAGATGATTTTATTCTACTGCAGAGGGAATGCATTAGCTGGTTGGGGTGGTCTTGCAAGCTCACATTGAATGGATCAATTAACTCACTGTTGCTTAGGTTTGCTGAGAATCCCTGTTAATCAGCTAATTAAGTTACAGTAGCTGGTGTAGGCAGGAATGGGTTATGGTCCAAATCAAAATGTGAAACACAGTAAATGTAATATTAATTTTATTGTGTAAACAATATGTGTAACAGAGTTGTAGTAGTGGAAAATTGTTCTCTCGAGGTGGGAATTCTTAACTTCTGGCTTTTAAATACATCCCAAATGCAGCTGTTCAGTACATAAGAAATAATACAGAGATTGTTGTTTGCAAAAGTAAAACTACAGTTGGTGACTACTATGAAAAGACCTTTGGCTGAACTGATTTTCAAAGTAATTTTCTTTAATTTAGAAAGCAGACTTTGGATATACAGTGTGTACTAAAACATTGACTGTAACCATGAATCACTGTCTGTTTATGATCAGGGATGCCAGGAGGGGCATAGGGGTGTAGGAACTGGAGGGAAAATGGGGCATGTGCCCTCCCCCCCCCAACTTTGTCATGAAGTGCCCTTTTTGCAACAGGAAAGTGCCCTTTTTATGTTAAAACATGTGCCTCAAGTGTCCTTTTGAAGTCCTACCCCCTGAACAAAGTGCCCTTTTGAAGCTGTGCCCCTCCAAGATCAAATTGCTTAGTACACCACTGGAGGGGCAGCTTCCACTCATTGCCTTTCAGTGCTAGGAGGGGTGAGGGGGGTTATCACTTAATATGGATATCACTTAAAACAAGATATTAAAAAGGAAACTATATGGGGTCACTACATAGAGTGGGTATCTCCTTGTATTTAAATTATAATTAAATAGAAAAATAAGTTCACCATTTATTATTTTATTATCATATATTTTATTTATTAACATTTGTACCTAACTGATACTGGAGAAACAACAATAGGACTCAAGGTCCCTTACAAGGTTGTTCTCCTAAGATTGAATTGTTGATTTTATGGAGAGGGGGGGGGGGGCAGAGAACCTGGAGAAACCCTTGAAGCACAGGAGAGATCAACTACAATAACTCTACTCACACGAGTTCCAAGCTCAAGCCTGTGACAAGGTGTCCAAAGTGGTCACCCATCCAAGTACTAACGCCATCCAATCAAGCTTAACTTTGGATCACAGTGGTCAGGCAACTCTTCACCACCCATGCTTTCCATATGGTCACATAGGTATAGTACCAGTTTAAAACTGGTGTAAAATGTATAAATCAGCAACTAATGCTTACCCCATATGGATATAATACTTCAAACCAATGTATATTACTTGTAGATACAAATTAAAAAAACAATGCCTTGTAGTACATTGTACAGCTATAAGAATATTATGTCACATATAACATATATAAAAGTAATAAACACAGTGTCAACAGCCATAAGACAATATTTTTTTTTTGTTAAAAATATGAGGAGATACTACATACATGTTGATATATTAAAACTTGATCAGTCACTCAGCTAATTATGAATATTTGAGGTGATTGAAAGATGTAGCCATCATTTATACGTTCCAAATGATACTTCTTGAAGTCAAATCCAGTGTCCATATGACAATATACCATAAATATTTAATTATTTTACATACAAGTACGGAAAACTATGAATTCTGAAAAGTGAACTCGTCACGAAGCACGGTCACGATGCATGGGCCACGATGAATCTGTTATCTGTCATACTTTAAACTCGAACCAGAGTTCCAAAAATACCACAAAGGCAAGTAAGTATTTCTTGTCTCCTTGAAGTGACTTTTGCAAAGGAATAACTCTCAATTTCTCAGATTAAGTCCCAATAAACATGTTATTTCACTTCGCTCCTTCTCGAAAACAAGCCATATTACATGAAGACCGCGATGGGAGAATGGGTGTGAAACAGGGCGGGGGGAGAGAGGGCGTGGAAACGAGCTGGCCGAGCGGATAGTCCGTGATGCTGGGTACTAAAGCGCTGTTTCAAAGATGGCGGAATTAGGAACAGAAAGTGGTTTTGATGAGTTATTTGCCATCGACTTCACTGATGATTTTAAAGAATTGAGAATAGACTCGGAAATTGATGAAGATTTCTTGGAAGATAAGCGTTTCGAAAATGTGTCAAAGGATGAACTTGTTGTTGTTTTGTCAAAAATAAGTGATAGTGACTGCAATATTCTCGACGAAGCAATCCTTGCTGAAAGAGTTTTGACTATTGTCAATATTGAAGAACAAGAAGCAAATATTTTATCCTTCCTAAAAACTATTGAAACGTCTTTCTCTTCTTTTCATAACGTCAAGGTGAAGGCCAAACAAGAACGTTCTATTAGGATAGAACAAAATTTTTTGAAAGATTCGCCAGAAAGAATTCATATCCAGAAAAAGTGGGAAGAGTTGGTCGAAGCTTGTGGAATTTGTAACAACAAAAATTCGTAGACTGTTTTAGAACATGTATTGCTTCATTTTTGGATCGTAAAACAACACGTAACAAGTGAGCCAGTAGCTAACAAAATCACCTTAAACACCACCAATAAACCAACTGACAAAAATGAACTTGAGGCGATTCGCTACCATGGAGGTTGGGCTGTCAAGAGATCCAGAGATTTGATCAAGGCTACTGCCGATGCTGTATCTCTTATAGTATTGAAACAGTCGGTAAATGACAGTACCGAAGTCCTAGTAGACCCAAAACAGGCTCTTGAACTTATTAAGACTCTGGGAACGGATGAAAAACAAGGAGGCAAGTACATTTTTGTTTTACACCCTGAAGTCACACAATTTTTTGTTCTTTTACATGACTTTACAGACAGCTATTTTTCTGTTTCTTCATTTGATGACCAGATCATTATTAACTGTTTGAAGGACATGTCTGTAAATATAAAGTTACGTTTGGCCTGGGAAACTATTTGCAAGAAAGCTTTCCCAATAGCTGTCCAAATTTCAGTATTGCAGAGAATTTCCACCATGTTTCTCAAGTCGAAACAGCAGATCATTAGGGAAAAATTGAATCTAAAACCTCAAAAGGGAAGTGTAGCTTTAAGACAAGACATCAAGAAGCCGAAGAAAAAGAAATCCAAGCCAACAGAGATAACTTCATCTGTCCCTGGAAGCCAAACTCCAGACATTGTCAAGAAACTACAGGAGAACTTTGGAAAACCTGAAATTGTTGCAGAATGTTTGAGGGAAATTGGCAAGGCAACTGATCCCCAGTCTCATCTTAACCATCTGACAGGGAAACAACTGACAAAACTTCTGAGAGCTCTTGGTAAACCTGCTCTGGATGGGAAAGGGAAGGCAAAGCAAATAGCTGTATTGCTGCCAGTTATAATTGCTGACACTCCACTGAACATATCATTTCCATGAAGGGTGAGTTTTCATCATCAAACAACTTTTTCAATAACAATAATGAAAACTGATCTCATCTGAAAAGTTTATTTAAGTAAGTGCATTTAATCATTACTGAATTTCAGCTAATGTTGAACAACCATTGAATAACAACAATACACAGAGGTATTTAAAAACATCTCAAAACACAAACCTTTTATTTAAATATTCAAAACTGAAAGTGCATAATACAAATCAATACATAAATAAGTAAACAAACAAGTACACTAATATAATAAACAAATACAGTAAAACTCCAATAATAAGCCACCCCAAATAGATAGATAAATAAGTAAATAAATAAATAAATAAAATAAATGAACCCATTGTCACATAAACAAACCGTAACTGTAGTTTGCTTGCTAAAATTATAACATTTTGCTTTTTAAGCTCAAGTGCTAGTCTATGCAAAAATGTATATAAAAATATACTCACTTAGGAACAGTGATTTTGGTACATCTGTACCTCATTATTTTTGAAACCACTTGTTATGTTAAGCACTCTATCTTATTTAAGGCTGTTTATATGGTCAAAACCTAGTGCCTTTCTAAGGGCTTCAGAGTCTAAACAATTTCAATTTCAAACAAAAGATAAAAAACATAGATTTATCCAATCTGATAGAAAATAATTCAAATTGTTGTGCTTTGTAAGTCATGATGTATATATTTTGTACTGCAAATTTGATAATTCTATACGCTGTATTCATAAAGATAGCTGCCAATTTATATTCTTTTATATGCATTTAAATTAGCCCTACCAGCCTCATTCTTGTGTTAAAATTCAAAACAACCTTTACACAAGAACAAGGCTGGTCAGGGCTAATTTAAATATATATATATATATAAAAGAATATAAATTGTTGGCCATCTTTATGAATATGATCATAGTCCCTGATATGATACAGTATGGTGTTTATTGGTGTATAGACTTTAATTTATTTACCTATTTATTTTATATTATTTATGTAATATTATATATGGTATTTTATACATATAACTAGAAGTTACTATTGCAAGTGAAGTGCTGCCTCAAATTGGACAAAAACCTTTAGTGTACTCCACAGGCAACTCTATGCAGTCTGTGGCCAATGCAACACCCCCCTTACCAACTCCACCTAAGTTTACCCAATCCACCCAAGATTCCCACTCCACCTGAGATTGCTCACTCCACCTGAGATTGCCCACTCCATCCAAGATTGCCCACTCCACAAATGTACATAGTGTCCTCAATTAGTTGTATTAGCTCAATACATCAACACTTGAATAAAGTTTTTATTTATATTATTATTTAATATAGTCTGACTATGGCATAGCAAAAGGATGGATAATCTCAAGGATAGCTCTGACAATTTCAAGACAACTTAACTGGCCACAGCACTTTATCAAAGATACCTTCACCTGGTTGGCGCCTGGGCAGGTTTTCAGAGCTACCAGCAAGTGTAAGGCATTGTTCTGTTTCAAAGACATTTGTTTGCTTTTTTGAAACTAACTTTGAACTTGTAAAAGAAATATTTCCAGCTACATTATATCCATAAATGTAAGCAGTCATATTTTGGGTCCCACCACACATTTGTCTCTGGACAGAAAAGAATGATTCAACACAATCTTGGTTTAATCTATTCAATATAAGATAGAGGCCATCTCCAAACTCATGTTTAAATTCATAGCTTTGTAGATACTCAAGTAGGCCTTTGAGAGCATGTATTGTAACCTAGAAAGAGTAACGGTAACTTTAGAAACAAAACCATTTCACAGTATATAATTGTAAATGTAGACTTCTTGTAGTAATCCCCTTTCCGGTTCAATTTAGAGGACAAAGTAATAGTTCTTAGACCCTCTCTTGATAATTGAAAATGTTACTCATACAAAACATTTTTAATATTTTGTCCTCCATATTGAACATTAAAGGGAATTGAACACAAGGGGTCTAAAATTGCATTGATACTGTAATAAAATAGATGTAAATAAAGGAGACTAAATTCTTTCATATAGGTTATGGTATATTTTTTCGTACGATTTTAATGATTTTAGTTTGAATTTTCCACTCTTAAATCTCATATATACTTTAGCACTAGGGTATAGTAGTTTTTTTTGTTAATTGTTCCTAGAATGACAAAAAAAAATATTTTGCACTGATTTTAAAAAAGAAAATATTTAAAGAATGTATCTCTCTACACAACAATTAAACATTTTTCATCAAATAAAATATTTAAATGATTAAATGACATCTACCAAGTGAAAAAATATAAAAAAAAGAAAACATATGTTTAATATAATTATTGGCATGTTAGTAAATCTATAACTTTGTTGTGAGCAACTTTCACCAAAATTACTAAAAAGCTGGATTTTGCTAGACTTATGATGCTTTTGTACCTGTAAATCAAACATGGTTTGCCAAGTTATAAAATGACATGACACCTCAGATCTGTTGGTAAATTCTTGCTGCAGACTGGTTTTCCAGTTTGTGAAGAAGCCTAGTACATTGTCTAATGTACCAACTTGAGGGTCTTGAACAGATGTGATTGGATGCCTGCTGTTAAATACCCCCCAGAGGTCATGACACATACAAATGTATTCCTGGGTTGATTGTGTTTCATTGTTTTCATGTTCTCTCATCTCTTCTGCAACTTTTTTGGACAGAGTGTTAACTGCCAGTTTAACCCTCATTTTACTTAAATTATCAAGTTGGACATGGGCCCTTCTCAAAGGGGTTGCATAAAGCCACCTTCTTTTTTCTCGTTCATACACGGAATATACGTGGTCCCATAACACATATTTATTGTTAAGTTTTAGCGTTCTAGTAAAACGAGTGTGTTTTTCTTTGAAACCACTGCTAAATAAGTTGTTTCTCAACTTTTTCATCAAATGAGGTGGGTCAGAAAAAAAGAATATTGGTCTTCCTGAAAAGCGATTAGTGCCTTGGCTCTTTGATGCATTTGTGCCATTCATAGTTATAAATGCTCGGTTTTCAGAAGCTCCATCACAGATTGAAAGTAATATAGTGAACTGAAAACCATGTAGTATGCTTACACCTTGCCAGAAAATTCTATGCAGCTTCTGAGCAGTGATCCCCTTAGTTAGAAAGTAACTACAAGGGAAGTCAAACTTAGCAAATAAGCTCTTAAAGAAAAACTGTAATACATGGGTGGCAAGTTTTGCTTCTGGGTGATCATTGGTAGAGGAAACTTTACTGTCACAGGTATCTTCAGTGCTATCAAGGTTGGTGAATCCTATTAATTCCCAAGTGGAGGGATCAAATACAAGTCCTTCCTTAATCTTTACTTCATCAAATAAAAATGCACCAATCTTGGCAGATTTTTTTAGTTTCAATTTTTCAATTTTGTCCTTCATTGCCTTTATATTTTCTGTATTCCAACCAGACTTGGGAGAGCAAAAATTTTTGTAATCATTTAGTGTTCTACCACTAGGTAGTTTGATAAATCCAGCTTCCCTTATATCATCATACAATGAGTGTGATTTAGAATACATCCTCAAACACCACTTGATAATCAAGGGATGCCAGCGCATTTGCCTTGATGGCATTGTGAGTGCTTTAGCCTGGTCTTTCAAGAGGATTTCAAAAAACTGATCATGTGTACTACCAGTATGCTCCAAAATGTGATTCTGTAACAGCTTTTTCTTTGAGAATTTCTTGTCACAAGCTCCCCACAAACAAACATACATACGATCCACTGGTGCAATAGAACTGTCAGTGTCAGGGATGTGTTTATTTACATGGTTATATAGACACCCTTTCCACATGCATACAGGATTTTCAAGCCTCTCCCTTTTTGAACTTAATCCTTTATTTAACTTTACAAACATAACTTTGAAGTCCATATCTGTCTTCTCACCAACTCCACTCATTTTTTCTCTGTGCTCCTCCAATCTTTTTACCTGTTTATGAAGTTTTTTTAATTGTGCTGATTGATTTCTGGTGATACTAAGCAGTTGTTCTTTACTCATGTAGGCAAAATTATGTTGAGGGTTGCAAGTGCCAACTGATGCTTCATTGTTATCTTCAAGTGGACATTTTTTATTGAACCTGGATTTTTTTGTTCGCAAGTAATGTTCTGTTTTGGCACAAAAATCACACATACTTTTGGCACAGACCAAGTCATCACTTCCAGGGAGTAACACTACACAACTAGTTGACCGAATAACTTTTTTATGAAAATGCGAGATGTTGTTCTCAACATAAGCCCCAGCTTCTTTATTCTTCGTAAAAAACACTGGTTGACTATTGTCACTTGGTATAATGCCTTCAAAGGGCTCAAATGGGCAACCTTTGCAAATGTGGGTACCTTGTATGACTAACAAGAGCTCTTGCAACTCTGAAACTGAAGTTATATGACTGGGGGCATCAGCCCATTCTAAATTGGCATTGCATTTAAGTTTACCTTCCAGTATGATGACCCATGTTTTATCACAGTTAATTATCACTTCAACTTCAGCATACCCATCATTCCCTGAAAAAAGGAAAAGATGAGCTGACTTGTTAATATCATTGTAATTAGCCTTCCATTGGGGAAATTTCTCAAGGATATGCAATTCTGTGATTTGGTCAATGAAAAAGGACTCAGACTCTTCAAACTTTTCTGGAGATGTTTTGGCTCTGTCGGTGTCAGTACTTTCATTGTTTATATCTCTTGCTTTCAAACATTGCTCACTTATAAAACCTTTTAATTCCTCAATCTCATTCCGTGATACTGAATTACAGTCTGTAAGAATATCTTTCAAAAGTGGCCTGAATTTTTCCAAAACTTCAATCAATCTGTTCTTGTAGTACACCCATCTAAGAATTCCTTTCACTTTCCCAAGATCTTTCACCAAATTATTGGTCACACGGTGGAAATAGTTCCTCAAATCATGCTTTTTGAAGTAAGTATGATACACACTTTCAATTGCACAGATGATTGGGCCATATTTCTCTGCTGATTTTGCTTTAATGTTGAAACCATTTTCAGGAAAGGAAATGCACACAAGTGAATACAATAACAGTTCTTCTTTAACTAAAGGACAACCATTTCTGAACAGAAGCAAGGAAGCTGAATGATACACAGGAGCAGGAGATGGTTTGTGTAACAATGTTGTAGGAGTATGGCTTGCTTGTTCATGGACTCTGCTTTCTTCTGAGCTAGAGGTATTTTCACCTTGTGAAGGTTCACCACACGTTTGTAGGTTCTCAAAGAAGTTTGAGGCATTATTCTCGAAGTGAGCAAGTTGCAACTCTCTCAAACTCTGCCTAATTTTAACTGGTGTGTCAAAATGCGCCCCCTTTTTGCTGGGTGGTTTTGTTGGCGTTGAAAGTGGTCTCTTTTTATTTTCTTCCATTCCGACAACTAACGAGCACGCGTTGCAAGTAGACTTCATAAAAGGCGGGACGACAAGATTGACATAAATTGTATATTTCAACCGAATTTACAGTTGTTTAGTATGTATATTTCAACCAGCTTCGCCGGTCCGACCCCGAACTTTGAAGAGTTCAAAACCCTTCTGTCTCATGTTTGCTCACTCTATAATTTTGTATACGCGAAGGTAATAATTAAAACTTCATAAAAAATGATAAATTAGGTTTTGGAAATCATTGGTTTTTTATCAGGAAGCAATGCGCTAACAGTCTCTTACAACTTTTCGGCGGCCATTTTTATAAACACAAATTAAAAACGAGTCCAGAAATACAATTATACCATTAATATAATTTCTCACTCTCTAAATCTTAACTTTAGATCTTGTACATTAGCTAGAAGTTATAAAAACATCTAAATATTACACAAGGAATATCTATAAAGCAATACATATGGGCTTACCTCCAGGTTCCGCCCATGAATATTTGTATTCGACGAAGTTGAACCCAGTCTCCGCTGCGCATCACGGATAGGCAAAGAGAAATGTGTTGTCGTTTCCACGCCCTCTCTCCCCCCGCCCTGGTGTGAAATTATCTGCGCAGCGCAGTAGGCGTCAACGCATTAAGCCAATCAGAGTCGATTTTCAAATGGATTGTCCCAGAGCCATTCAACACAACATGACCTCCTACCTAGAATTACCAATAATCAGTAAGTATGAAACGGCCTTGAATTACGGAGGGTTGTGGTTAGGTTTAGGTTCACCGGGGGTTTTGGTTAGGTTTAGGGTTTCCGGGGGGGTTAGGGTTAGGTTGGGGTGGTGGGTTGGGAATTAGTTTTTTAAAATTAACGATTATTGGTAATTCTAGGGATTTCACACTTACTGATTATTGGTAATTCTAGGTAGGAGGATATGCTGTTCAAACAGAGCCATTTGATTTGCCCGCGCGGCCGGGCATATTTGGCTCTGGGAACGAGATTGGGTTGGTTCAAGATACTGCATTTTGAATACCGTATACTGTCTTTAATTTTCTTCTAAATGCCCACTAAAATTATCATAATCTATAGTAATAGAGTTGATGTTCTTGGGCATAAATATGTTTTTGGCCCTTCTTAACCCTCTCCTTCGGCTCGGGCTAAAATGAGCCTGAGTCGGGCCAAAAACATATTTATGCCCGCAAACATCAACTCCATTGTTATATTAAAATAGCTTTCGCTTAAAATGTCCGATTTTCTGGACCGTGGACACGTTGTAAAGGTGAAAGTACTGGTAGACAAGATGGAATAACAGTTTGTACAAGCCGCAAATACAATAAAAACAAGCCAAGGAAAAACGTAAACGACAGCGAGTTCGCCATTTTGAAATACAACAATGCGGGGAAAAAAGTGTGCAATTTTAAAAAGTCGCGAAAAAAAAAAAAGTGTGTAATTTTAAAAAGTCGCGAAAAAAAAAAGTGTGTAATTTTAAAAAGTCGCGAAAAAAAAAAAAGTGTGTGCAATTCTAATAAAATTGCAGCGCTTTTTTTAAAAAAGTCGCGAAATTAAAAAAAAGGGTGATGGCCCTAATAAGCCATCGTACATTACCCTTCTCAAATTCATCAGTTTCAAATGTCCTCAGAACTCACTTGAGCCAGCACGCACGTGGACTCCGAACTGCCCCATGAAAGTGGCCGATTTTCTATGCGATTTCCGATCGTGCCTCCGTAGCAACCTCGTACCCAGGGTCTTATCTCCGCTCCCCCCGCCCACCGCTGCGAAAAGACCCTGGTTTGGGGCTGGTCACGTGTTTCGAGGGAAAAAATATAACTTACTGGGGGAGGGTTATTTAGAAAGGCTAAACTGAACACGCAAAGATACGGTGGTTCAGAAGGGACATCATGCTCGCTACTTTTTTAAAGGCCATGGTGCGACTTATGACGCGACTTATCACGCTCTCCTATTTTTTAAGAGCCATGTTGCCACTTACGGCGCGACATATCGCACGACTTACGGCGCGACTTACGGCGCGACTTATGGCGCGACTTACGGCGCCACTTACGGCGCGACTTATATCGCGACTTATATGGCGACTTATATCGCGCTTCAAGTGAATTGAACACATGCTTTTTCATTGCTTCTGTTGCAAGATGGCGGCAAGTGAAATTGATCAGGTATTGTATTAAACAGATCCGGCTTTTGTTATAAATTAATTGTAAATTCTCCATTGGGATGGTATGAACTTTATTCAAGGACTAAACTCGTACGTCGCCCTTACAGGTTGCTAATTTTTTAAAGGAGAATCGTGGCGTTCAGCGAGAAATTTACGAAAAATTTCGATCTGAAAAGGTAAGTGATATCCATGTGTATATTTTAATCAGGTCAGTTAGAGCACGGTTAGAGATATCTCATGTATATTTGAGTGGTTCATGCATGCTGAACAAAGCAAAACTAACGTATATTGTATAAACGCGGAGCCCGAAGACGGAAAGCCATGACTGTCTTTAACAAGTGATCAGCTATCATTATATGCGGTCGTTTTATCATTATATATGTGGTGGTTTTGTCGCTATATATGTCAGTGCAGTGCTTTTGTAATTATATGTGATGGTTTTGTCATTATATGCGGTGCTAACTTCGTATAAATATATCGATTATCTTTATATTAAGCGATGTAATTAACGGGCGGTGATAATTATGTCCAGCGGTATCACAAAAGAACGCCATAACACTTCGTGTAAGTTTCGTTATGCTGCACCTAAACTACTAAAATGGAAAAATATTTTGTTTCTTTGACGGCCAGGGCAGAATGGCAAATGGTCATGATGCAGAATATTCTGAAGAAACTTGATACAGAAATAGCCTCCTCTGCAGGCAAATGTTGTGTCATCCCAAATGGCAGTCTTTCAACTGGGCAAGGATGGGGGTGCAAGGTTACTTTTTTCACAGTGGCCTAATAGCTATATTTTTGCTTTGTGAATCGATCGCGATTTAGAGCAATATTGACCCGTGATTAAATTTATTTTTTGTCATTTGTGAAATGTAAAAAGAAACCGTGAACATGTGATAAGACCACACTTGCTCCCAATCCTTTGCTGTCCTACCCTGCTGGCAGAGCCATTCGTTCTTTCCTTATTTCATGGGAAAGAAAAGCAGGCTCTGCTGATAATCTCCGCTCTCTTTGATCCTCCGATTACCCAGAAAGCTGGGTAAGTCAGTCCAGTTTTAGACTGATCAAACCAGTTATTCTCGCACGCGCATGTACAATCTTAGATTAAATAATTGACTTTTTCGGCGTCCACGGTATTCACCGAACAATGACGTATGCATGAACGTAAACCCTGAGTGGCGTGATTAAATTTTACTGAATACTGATATACAGCTCTATCGTGAAATATGTTTATATTTTTTTGTAACTTGCAAATTTAATGTATTATATCCATTTGATATCTTATATTATTATTGACAAAGGGGTTGGGTGCAGTTGTACGTAATATTTAAAACACGGACAGCAGTGTCTTAAGGCTGAAAAGCACGAGGGGCTCTGCCAGCAGGGTATTGCTGTCCCTTTATGCTTGTCCAGTTGTTAGTTGTTACTTTCATATACAATTTTCATCAATCATGTGCATCAGGAATCATGTGAATAGTAGTCCGAAACGTAGACGCATGTACGCACAGCGTACCTATTTTTTTTATCGTCGGCGACATATAAGTTATTTAGATTATTATGATGTCATTTGCTTTTGGAAATCCACTTTATCTTCGTAATATTTGCATTATTATGTAATCTGCAATAATCACGCCACATAATATTATGTTATTTTAATAATTTTACTACTAGATGGATTTTGCAGCTGTTAGGGAAGCTAAGGATGAAGAACTCCAAGCCCTTGGTTTATTACGCCGTGGGGATTTATTGGCTCTCAAAGCTTTCGCTGAAAGAGATGGTGCAGATACAGGGGCAGACCGAGGAGGGGAAAAAAGGAAGCTTCTGGAGGCATTAAAGGCAAAGATTGTTGGGAAAGGGTCAACTAAGAAGAAAAAAACTTTTCCACAGAAGCCTCAAGCTCTTCACAAAACATCTCCGCGAAAAGTCCATGTTGGTTGGCAACATTTCGATAAAAAGCAGAATCGGTATGTTTCAGTTCGCTTGGTAAATGGTGGTGGAACACGAGATATTAGTGTTGCCATTGATGCAACAAAAGAAGATATAATCAACGAAATGAAGGATGTCTTTTTTGCAGATGGTAAATGTGTATATGGGGAAATTTCCAATATGCAAATCTCACTAGGAAATTTCAAGTGCGAAGAAGTTATTGAGGACGGTTTTACCCTATCTCAGTATAATGCACGCTACAAACTGTCGAAGTGTAGACTTTACCTATTGACGAAACTAAATGAAGAAGTTTTTTCAGTGGATGACAGTGAGGAGTCTGAGGACGATTTGCCTCCATCATTTGTCGGTGATAATGCATGTGGTAGCCCAACTGAAACCACCAGTAGCAGTTTAATTGGTACATCGTCAGAACGCACTAACTTGTTGAAGCAACAAAACAGTGAGTTTCTTGATTCCTTAGCAAAAGATCAAGAGAGAGATGTACAAATGAAAGAAAAGCTAACAAAGCAACGGGAAAGAGCACTAGAAGAAGAAAACTTATGCAAGAATCGAGCAGCTAACGTTACTGCTGAACCCGCTATAGATGAGCCCCATGTAAAGATATCAGTCAGACATGTTAAGCTGGGTATTCAAGCTCGTCGGTTTTCCAGTTCATGTCAAATTTCTTCTATTTACGATTGGGTAGGTTCGCTTTGCATACACCCGGCTTATTTTATGCTCTCTACGTGTGATATGGCAAGCTTGGACCCTACCTTGCCTGTTACTTTGGTGGATAAGACACTAGTCAGTATGACAGCAATGGAAGAAGACACAGGCTTTATCAACTTTACCACTGACCTAACCCCGAGCAGTGTAACAGAGAGTTTTAAAAGCATGCCTGTGTTCAGCATACCTAGCCCAACTGAACTTCCTCCAGAAATCTTATGGGAGGAATTTGATCGGTGAGTTTAAATATATATATATATATATATATATATATTATACCTCAACTGTAAATTGTCCAGTCAGAAAGCTTGATTTGTACCACGTGACAAGTCAATTAATCATCGAATTACCCTCACTTCATAGTATTAATAAAAGTAATATACCCCGTCACAGCGGGGTATATGCTTCGTGTACCACGCGTGAGTGCCATGCACGATTCACCAAGCTGTCAACAATGGCGGAACAAGAAAACGTTTCGCCTGAACATATCAACAGAATGGAAACAGACAATGAAAAGCTGACAAAAGTTAAGCTAACTTTATTAAAAATTATTTAAGCTTTTTTTGGAAAGATTAATATGTTTCGGTATAATATATCAATTATAGACCTTTCGCTCGGGGTATTCCACAAAAAGTTACCCTCGCGAAGCCCTCGGGATATTTCATCCCTCGGGGTCATTTTGTGGGGTTATACAATAACCAAGGTTAATAGCTAGGTAACCGCGCCTTGTTCATTATTGGTGCAGACGTAGGTCGGGCGGTTAACCTGAATCCAAATACCACCGTGCGCTCCCAGGCCCCCTCGGTCTACAGCTTGCACCTAACCAACCAAATGTGTAAGTACAAGGTGAACGAAACTAACGAAGATATTATTTGTGGAATACCCCTCGCTCCAGGTCTATAATTGCTAAATATTTAACAATTAGACAACGCACCCGAGTTGTCTATGAGCAGGTGGTCAATGAGGCCGAGCCGAGTTGACTATCGCTCATAGACAACGAGGGCAAGTTGTCAAATTGTTTTAGTGTGAACCTATTAGTAGGACAAAATATCTGAAGCAAATTATCCAAAATCTCATCTGAAACCTCTGCAAACACGACTCATTCCACTACTAGTGACCGTCTATATCACCAATAGACAGTGAGTAACTCAGCCAATGATAATGCGTGATTTGTAATAGTCCACTAGTAGGTTTATACTAAATAGGCTTATAATAAAAAATGTTGTTATTTCTCGATGTAGCACGGCAAAAAAAAGCGTGGGGGAAATAGTCAAACAAAATTGAGTGCTAAATGTACTTTTTATAACTATCGAAATAGTGAGTCATCTTATTTTATTATATAATGAAGAGCGACAACCAAAATAACATAAGCTGAGACTGAATAACACAGTACGAAATGTTCTTTAGGCTGGATTTTTTGAACAAGAAATATTTGGCAACAAAAATTGCAAAACAATACAACAGAAACGATTCGCCGTATGTTTGTCAAACTAAGGCTATGTTATAAAAGAAATGGTTCATGGCTACACGTGCTCCATCCAGTTGGATGCACTTGGGATGTTGGCCATCACCTCAAACAACTCTTACCTTTTTTTATGTTTTCCCTACTTCCAAAGAGTGCAGAATACTTGCAACATTATGGATAATGACACGCATTTAATTCTGTAAATGATGGTTTTTAGAGTGCAAAATCAAGCCCACAATACAGCAATTGCCACAGAAGTAGAAAATGATCTTCAAAGTGTTAATTACGTTTCACCAAGTTCTCGTCTCCCAGAGAAGTAATAATAATTATAATAATGACTATAATAACACTTATTGTAATCGTGATTGATAGTAGCTATAATTACAATAAAAGTAACTTTTATAAAAGCGTTATAATATTATATAAATGCAGGACATATGTGACACAACAAGTGTGGATGGACGGAGGACAGATGAATGGATGAGTTAGTGGATGAACTGGTGGTACGTGTGTGTATCAGTGTATGCGTTCATGCACATATCGAGCAACTGCACTTTTTATACTTTTCAGTTTTCAAGCACATTGCGACAATAACGAAAGTGAGAGTCTCTCTTTACATCAAGAAGATGATAACAGCAACAATATTACACAGGATACCACAGTCCAGAAAAGGTAATAAAATTAAGAAAGTAGTTAATAATCAAGCCAGTTATTCCTTTTGTTTTCACAATTGTTACTACATTTCTAGTTTCCATATTTCTTCATTTTCCCTATTTATATATCGTCTATGATATTTCGTATGGTGCAACCAAAGCATTTGTTTATTTGGCTCTACATGCAATATCTTAGTTAGCTTGGCATTTTATATAGCCAAGAATGGTGGTAAGTTGTGACTGATGAAGTTTTATGATCATGCAATTACTTATTTCTTGCAGGATTCTAAAAATCAGGAGAGTTAATTTGATGCAGGATATGATCGAAATCTTTAAAGACGAAACAATTATGACAAGCCCAATTAAAGTCAAAATGGTGAACGGTTTCGGCAATGAGGAGGAAGGAGTAGACAATCAGGGTGTTTTCCGAGATGCCCTATCGGCATTCTGGTCGACATTCTACAACTCCTGTACCATTGGAGAAGAGGAGAGAGTCCCGATCGTTAGGCACGATTTTCAAGTTGACGAATGGCAAGCAATATCGCGAATTTTAGTGAAGGGCTACAGAGAAGTTAAGTTCTTTCCTGTCAAGTTAAATAGAGTGTTCATGTTTGCCACCTTGTTCAATGAAAAAGAAATACAGGACGAACTGCTTATAGAGTCCTTCCTTTCATACATCTCTAACGACGAAAGAGTTCTCGTCAGTTCCGTCCTCAAAGCTACAGAGTTGCAAGAAGACCAGCAGGACGAATGGCTTGATTTCCTTGATAGGTTTGGGTGCCGAAAGATTCCAAAAGTTGACGAGCGGCTTACTGTGCTTCACGAGTTAGCCCACAAAGAAATGATCCAAGTCGCGCAGTATTTAATCGACAGTTGGAAAGAGCCCTGCAAGCAACTAACAACTTGTGCTGGAATCAGTTCGGGAGACGAATTAATGCTGCTTTACAGAAATGCACAGCCTACAGTGAAGAGGGTGCTTGGCTTAATAGAAGCTACTCCAATAAGTAATTGCCAACGTGATGCCTTGTCCTACTTGAAGCGTTTCATTCGAGGACTTGACGAAGAAAGGCTGGTAAAGTTTTTGCGATTTTGTACAGGAGCGACGATGGTCTGCATCGATCGGATACTGGTAACATTCACCGACCTGGATGGTATGGCGAGACGACCTGTTGCGCATACTTGCGGATCAGTTTTAGAATTACCAACTACGTATCAATCGTTCCCTCAATTTCGCGAAGAAATGAATAACATTTTATCAAGTGATTACTGGGACATTGATATTCTGTAAAGTTCGAACAGTCCACGCATATACGTCTCGTGTAAGTTATATATGTCATGGACAACATATACAGACAGAAGTTCATGGCTGTTATTTAAAATGTTTTGGTTCATATTTGTATTGGATTACAAAATAGAAATACGACGTTTTTAACGTTGAAAATGAAAGATATTTTTGTTAAAAGATACTTTTGTTAGTTTTGTATTATGACATTTGATACGGCATGTTTGATTTTATAATCATTATAATAATGTGGTCTTACACTCGAAAAATATTTCTCTTTATATTTATGTATAAGGCAAAATAAAGTTCATATTATTGCAGCATGTGAAAGTCTAACCTTGTGTTGCTATGGTAACCAAAATAATTTATCAATGTCGTGGAAAAGAGTAAAGGACCCTTATTTTCAGACATGGTAACACATTAATTAACGAATGTTATCAAACTTTACATGATTTCTTTGTAAGCCAGACACGATTTTACAACACAAGAACACAACGTCTTTTCCATGAAGCAGAAGTATCGCAAGTGACACAGCATGGTTTGTTGAAAGTAGTATTCAGCGGTAATTTGCGAATGAAACCGGAGTATTTGATGCAAAAATAAAACACGAATTTATTTAAAAAGAATGGAAAAAAACAGAAAAACAAACCCATTGCTAAGGAAGTTGCTATGCCAAGAAACATTAGGAGATCTTGGAATTGTTCTTTTTGAGGTATATATTAATTGAATAAACTAACAATTTAAAAATTAAAACTGTCAACTTTTTGTTCAGACCAGACCACCTTATTAATATCTTGTGCAATAAATTTTTTTACGTGTCAGCGTCAAGTTCTTCAATAAGTCCCACTAAAGCGACGTAGAGATCTTTTGCTTCGTCAGCGTTGGTAGGCATTCTTAGTCCCTCGTCTTGCATTATCATCTCCGCCAATTCATTAAATTCTGCCAAACACCCCCTTTGCAGAGGTTGTGTACAGTACATTTCGGTACCAATATTTAATACTTCTTGATCAACTGGTATTAGGTAGTCATGGGTGTGCACTGTTCCTGGGATAAAGTAGAGGACATCAGGTCGACCAGCGGGAGACTCTGCATTAGTAGAAGGGCGAATCCTGTGTAGGTTCCAGTCTCTTGCAGTTCTATGTAGTTCAGTCTGTATTATATCCATGTAGCAGAACTTCAGACATTCTCTGTGAATCATATCGTCGTCATGGTATAAGGCAATGTCCCTTAAATCTTTAAAATACCTTATCCACCAATCCGTGCAACTCTTCCTAAGGAGTCCCCCACCAAGCTTCTATTCTTTGATTGGCGGTCGATCTACCATACATGAAACTTTTTTCTCCAGCAAAATCATCTGATGATGATCGGCGAAAAAAGCGCTGCATTGCGGCTACGTTCACGTTTTCAGTTCCTCTATCGGACCGAATTATGCGGGCTGTACCACCTATCAGACGCACGTATTCAGAAAAGAAATGAGCGATGATTTCAGGATTATTATTTGACGAGGCAACTTCCAGCCATAATATTCGGCGACTGTAACCGTCAATAGCTCCATGAATACAGAATCCGAATGGCTTCAACTTGTCGTAGCCATCAATATGCCATAAAAAATTTGGGCCTTTTGCACTGTACAGCCTTCTTCTTAATCTGTGTCTAGATCTTGCCTGAACCCCCTCCGGATCTAAAATTTTTAGGATTTGTCGCACAACGTTCCTGGGTACAACTAGTCCGTAGTCATTCGTAAGCCTCTGGTGCATCGATCTATAACCAAGTAAACTAGAGCTTCCTCTTAATTCAACCTCCATTATTTGAACCACATTGTCGAAATCACTTGCAGCATTTCTTCTGCGACACCCACTGCTTCGTAGAATTCTTTTAAGCTGCCTGAGACTCAAGCGAATACCGTGAACATTTGAAAGAAATGCTAGAATTTCAGACGCCCTTAGTCCGAGATTGAAGTATTTTTCAATAAGTTCGTTCCGGGTTGAGCCATCTACTGCAATGGCTGGGTTATAATCTGGAAACACTGCACCAACTGAACATAACAATGAAAGAAATACAAAGTAATTATACGCCATACTGAATTGATTTCTCAGTACTCGACAACACGTGCTTTGGACGAATCATAATTCTGATCATTAATGGCGCTATAAGTCGCGATATAAGTCGCGATATAAGTCGCGATATAAGTCGCGCCGTAAGTCGCGCCGTAAGTCGCGCCGTAAGTCGCGCCGTAAGTCGCGCCATAAGTCGCGCCGTAAGTCGTGCGATATGTCGCGCCGTAAGTGGCAACATGGCTCTTAAAAAATAGGAGAGCGTGATAAGTCGCGTCATAAGTCGCACCATGGCCTTTAAAAAAGTAGCGAGCATGATGTCCCTTCTGAACCACCGTACAAAGACAATGTTTTTATAATGTGATTTATTTTATTCTGACAAGACAAGGTGTACGTTTTATAACTGTCAAGAAAGCCAGAGTCAGACTGCATGCCCAAATCGATGTTTATTTACGTCAGTTTCCTCAGTGTTGTGCGATGCTGTAAAACTGTATGTAGACACAGAAGTCGCCATCCTGAACTCGAAGGCCTCTATGTCTCGATTGGCTTTTTGAAATAGTAAAATACGTGTAAATCTCTCCGGTTGATTTGCGCCTTCAGCTTGGGATTTATTCGTCGATGAGCCTACCCGAATACACCGCCAATTTTTCGTTAGTCGCTTTGTGTCCCGCCGCTTTGCCTTTGTTGTTTTTTATGTGCCAACTGTCAATGTTTTCAAGCGTTTCGTTGCGCGCGTCTGACTTCTTGCGTTTATACGAAACGGTTGCCTGATAAACAAAGACAATATCAGTAAACTATGAACATTTAGAATACATGATCAAGGTAATACAAATGTGCCTGAGTTGTTTAAGGAGCCTCAAGAACGAAAATATTAATATATACGTTGGCTGAACGGCGAAGTAAACATATTTATTAAAATATATTGAAGTTTGAACGGTGGTCATGCAATAATTTGGATCTTTCGAAATTTAACGTTTATAACGAAGTATTTTCCATAATTTAGGAAACATAGAACGGTATAACATTCGCGCTGGTTCAGTGGTGAGTTTTGGCCGTGTAATTCTGTTAATACAGTGACAAGAAAAACATTGAACAAGCAACAACGTTCAGCACGCGATATAATAATACTGTAAAATGTTAACAATAGTAAGTAAAACGCGATACTGATAGGTAGACAACTTTAGTGAAATTGAGACTAGCAATTAACAGTTGACAACATGAGCTTGTCGCTCCTTTTATGATAAATGTTATTAAATAAGGTTGGCTCAGTTTAAAAATCAGCAATATAGTTCAAGTATAAGTGCCCACTTTAATACACCGGCCCGCAACTGCACGAAACGGCATGAAATTGTTGTATGCGATGTGGAAATTAAAGAAATAGTAAATGTAATGAACTAGCCTCTTGGAATTTCTAAAGCACAGAATAAGAATGTAAAGCCTTGTTGACAGCTGCAAGCCCAAGGTGTTGAATCTGTATATGTATTCTGCGAACTTTGGTCCCTGAAGGTTCAAACGATTGTCAACCAAAATAATTTGTGAATTTCGCATGGTCTTGATTGTAAGGAAATTTAAATCCGCTACTGTAAAATTTAAAACTCCTGTTCAATCTTGACTGTAGAAATCCATTCGAAGAATATAGAATCTCCTTAAATTCGCTGGTCGTTGGATTGAACGACGGAAGACTTTTGTAGATGTTCAGAATTGTCCTTCAGTAATACCAGATTGTTATCCATGGAATGTTTTAATAATTTGCGCAATGAGCTTTCCCTCGATATTGTAAATATTCTTGCATTCAAGGTACTGCGACAAATTTTCAAAATAACCACCCGACCCTGACAAGAAAAGTTTGTTATCTCCCATATTCTGGGAGACACGTGACCAGCCCCAACCAGGGTCTTTTCGCAGCGGTAGGCGGGGGGAGCGGAGATAAGACCCTGGGTACGAGGTTGCCTCCGTAGAGGCTTCTATTCGCAGGCGCACGGGCAATCGTAAAGCGCGCGGAGAACGTCGGGAAGGTGGAAAAAGAGGCGAGAAGCCTCTGCCAGATAATGTGCGGTTCTCTAGCACGATTTGCGGTTCTCTGGTAAGTGGTATAGAAACCCGACGATTTGGGAGAAATTCAGCAATCCCTTCAAGATGATCTAAGTATCAAACGTTATCATGACGATTTTCGTGAAGAAATAGTGCGATTACATGAATTTATTTGATTCTTGCTGTTATTTACGTGTCTAGGCCATTTTAAATCAATTTAGATGTAAACTATATTTCAATTAATTTAGACTTCTTTATTATCTTTACGATTAATAAGTTATAATTAACTATAATGCAGAAGAAGATATAGAATGCTTTGCAATAAGTGCAAGTACGCCGGAGAAGGATATTTTAACACCGAATTCGAAGTCGGCAAACGAACCGAATACGAAGAGATTTCAGTCCAGTAACAAATCTGCGGTTCTCTGGTCATGGGAGATAGCGACGATAGTTTGCACGAAGTACAATGTTTTCTTCAAGATCTAAGTCTAGAATGTTGTTCTGGACGTTATTAGTTCTGAATTCTTCTATGGAAATCACCCAGAACGAATCAAAAAATTCGAAACGTTTTAATACCGAACGTTGAATCGTTGATAAACAAATTAAGCCGACGAACTGCATGCGCTGGAATATTCTCAGCGCTAACTTTCTACATTACACCAAGCTCGCAAACGTACCACATGCACTACGTGTATACGTGAAACTTATCATAGGTAAGATCTATGTTTACAACAGTTCAGTGTCTTTTGATTTAAACTTCTCGGGTAGCGTTTGTTTACATTGCATAATTCAAAACTGGAAAATCCTGTCCTTGTGTAACAATATTAACATTCTCGAGTTGAGAATTGTCTGCCAGCAATTTAAATGTGTCTTTTTTTCACAATTTATGGATTTCCAACTTTTCTGTAAGTTAAAGTGGTTGATTATATATTGAAAATCCGAGTCTGGTGCCTAGTCCATCACGGAATTTGGGCGGCTACTTTTCTTTCCCTCTTCCCATCATTCCTCGCGCGTCTTCTCCGGCTCCGAGGAGGAGAGAGCCCCTCTAGTATTTATATGATCTCTATGGCTTTTCTTCCTCTCTCTCAGCGAAGCAATCTCGTTCCCAGAGCCCACGTTCTGTCGTTCCCCTTTACCCAGCGGGCGGGAAACGAGAGACTGGGATAGTCCGTAAGAAGAGTTATATAGAAGAGTTCACTGTGTTCATCAGCCAATGAAATATTGATGTGAAACAGATTATCCCAGCGAAGAAATAAGGAAAAGAAGGCTCTGCTCGCAGGGTAGCTCCAAACAATTATTTTCGATAAATACAGAATTGAGAAACTTTATTCATATGTTTTTTGGGGAAGCCAATAGGTCTCCATATGCCACTAAAAAGAAATTGCCATTTCTCAAGTGAGCTCCTAATTATTTTTCTTTTTGTACTGATAAATCTAATTTTAGTTATTAATATGTTCCAATATTTTTAAGGGGAAAAGTCCTTTTTGCCAGTTGAAATCTAATTAAACTTCATCCTACACTGTGGAGCAAGGGAACTGGGAACACATAAATCAGTATCCTCAGCACTGCCACTGCTGCTAGAATCATCAAACTGATGTGTAATTAACTAATAAAAGCATTAATTATATATGCAGGGGTGGATCCAGAATTTTTTTTAAAGAGGCGGTTGACACCTCTAGGGGGGTCTGGCGGTATGCTCCCCTGGAATTTTTTTATTTCTGATACCCTGAAATGCTATTTCCTGCATTTTGGGGACAATATTAGGATCAGAAATAGTGATTTTTATACGCTATATTATACACTAAACACAATTTATATATTATATATAATATAATATACCATTCAAAGAATACATATATAATAGGCTAGGGGGGGTGCAACCCCCATAACCCCCCTGGATCCACCACTGATATGAAATTGGTGTAAAAGTTATTAGATACTCAGACACACTTTGGTTGTTATATAGGTTAACCTGTTGTTTTTTAACAACTACTGTTTTAACTGATTCAGGAACACATGAACTGATTCTGAGAACAAAATCACCCTCATAGTCATGCTAAAAACCTTCACATGCATGGCACACAATCCAACGTAACAAAGACTACAGTACAGTAACCTTTATTTATACTGAATAACTCTAACAGTTGAACTATATCTAAGAGCCTGTTTATATGGAGGTGATTTACCCAGTCAGTTGAGCTATTCAGCTGATAATGGTGAAATCACAGTGAACAAGCACTTTTTTCCCCACAGCAGTGTTTATATGTGAGACAGGTAGCTTGCATGGCTGGTGTTCTGTTTGGGGCAGGAAGCAAAATGGATGTCTGCCAGCAGCAGACCCACCTGCAAGCAGAACACTGGCCATGCAGGCTAGTTTGGGGTAGGAGGTTTGTTTACATTAAGACTCAAATGAACAAAACGGGAAGTTAGCCAATACTTTTGGTGGAAAAAATGAAATAGGACTATGGCAGGCATTCATTTCTCCCACCTGCAAGCAGAACCCCTGCCTCTCAGGCTATGGCAAGACAAGACATACAAGGATGAATTTCCTGTACTCCTTGCTTTTAATGTCACTTTCATTGATGTACAGTAGTCATCTTAAATACTACAACTTTCCAGGTAAGTCACTTTCATATAAATAGAACATAAAGTTTATCCAGGAAAACTGGGTAACTCGGCTGACTGAGTACCTTGCCTGACTGGGCAACTGGTCCCCATACATGTATATTAAACAGGCCCTAAATTGTTCTCCCCACAGGGGTCCACTGTCCAGTATAATGGCCAACCATGAGTTTCTCTGTTTAGTGTAGATTTGCAAACTGTATTTTCTGTGACTGGTAGTAGCTTGTTGAAAAAACTTGGTTATTTTCCTCATGAAGACCATCAATAAATGTCTAGTGCCTTTTCTTTCTTGCTTTCTGGACACACGGTTGCTGGCCGGTATGTACCGTATGTTTTCTTGCAGTTTTGTCGTTTATTCAGTTCCATATTTAGTTTTACTGGCATAGAAGAGCCTACATCACAACAACGTAAATAAATACCAATAACAGACCAATGTCTATTCACGACCATGGAGTTTCTTTTCGGTCTTTTCTTGACAGGAATGAAATTTTTCTATCCATCTCGAGGTTGTAAATTCGAATACTGCTCTCATACTTCTTTCGTCGTCTTTTGACAGTTGGTTTTTCATAGTATCGGTTAAGCTGTATATTCTTTATTTGTTTCTCGTTTTGCATTATCCAGTTCAACGAATTCATGGCTTCAGTTACGCCTTTTCTCCCAACAACTATAGTTCGTGCCCGAAACAAATGGTGCGCCATGTTGAACAATATATTTTGCATATTTTCGTTTTATCCCTGTTGTTCCTTATGCTAAAACGTGATCCCCGAGTGTCCTAGTTTTAGCATTTTGTCACATCACTGCACCATACAGTAAGGTGCATTGCAGACCATAGCGTCTTTACTCTATAGCAACGTAAAAAGTAGAGAACACGCAACAGGTTAGACATCATGATGGTGCAAATTGTACTGGTAGTGATAAAATGTTTTACATGTACCTGTATATAGTAGTGTTGGGATTGATTCAGGTAATCATCCAATAATTATTGGTGTAGTGCTGTACTGTGAGATAATACAGTGCAAATGCAACACCAAGTTTTATATTGTTTTGTTTCCACAGATATCTATGCCCCAAGACTTTCAGTTCTACCATTCCACCATGGTATCTGAACTGGGGACATATCGTTTCAACCATAAACATAACATATCGTTTCTGCTGCACAAGGGCCATGATGGAATATTCAATTATAGGAAATCATGGGACAGATTCTATAGAATATTCTATAGTATATAATATATATATGAAATATGTATATATATATATATGATAATATATGAAAGATCCCCTTTGTCCGAGTACTAAAATACTACACCTGTAGATAAATATATAATTCTGAGGTCTCACACTAATGTACTCTTTATTGTGTATAGGCTTGTGTAAATGTTGCTAATTGTCATACATTGTCAGTAACGCATCAGTATATGAGGCCATCAGAGCTCTGATTCTGAATACAGCAACAAACAAGAAGTACAGTTGCACTGAGCAAAAAATTTAATACGGGAGGGGAGGTTCTTTGTGTGCAATTGTTATTTTGGTGAGTTCTGTCATCTACGCTGGCTAATCTAGTTGTTATTAATAATACTGAAATGTTTCTACCTGGTTGTCGATTATCATTGCAAACACTTACTGGTCAATAATTACTTGTTTAAAAATGGAGACATCAATTGAAGATTACTCATATTGGAGATTTCATGCCTAAAACATTGTCTTGGCTAGCTGAAAATTCTATCTTCGATTTATCGCTTTGGAATTTTAAAGCAGGTTAGTTTTCGCACTTTATTTTTTACAATAGCATTGGCAGGTCGATCAAACAGTTCGAAGTCTGGCATCTTCATTTGGTACCAAGTATAGAGCATTGTTTTCAATTTAAAACCAGCATAATGCCAGTGGATATTGTATTAAAAAACTTAAGTTATCTGCCATTTTTTGAGTTCAACATTTCTTACAAAATTCTAAGCCTCAAATGCCAAGATATAATTACACAGTAAAACCAACTGCTGTTTTGTATTATTTTAATGATATCTGCAATTCAAGAAGGGGATCGAGAGAAATTTGGAGTCGGAAACATGAATTAACTAATAAACAGATAGTTTATATTGTGCTGAGTTTCAGGAGTTTTTCATTTTTGATGAGTTTCTGTCAGTAGGGTTTTACTTTTGTCAAAATCGGTTGCAAAAACATATGAAAACGAAACATATGAAAGAACAACAGCCCATTTTTTGTGTCTACTGCGCATGCACGGGTAGATTACATTGCTGTTGTGATGTAAGTTAAGTTAACAAAAGAATGCCTTCAGAGCCAATCAAAATCTAGATGACGACGACAACCTATGACTGACAGCCAATTGTTACTGCATGACAACATTATGACAATAATGTTGAATGGTTGTGTAGATCATGTCATAACTACTAGTACTTATCAAAAAATAAAGTTCCACCTTGTGCTGCCATAAATGGAATGCGGTTTCCACCAACGTTTTTTGACCTGAATGAATTGGAATGTCGATTACTTGCTCCAAGATTAAGCACTTCAAAAATCATGAAAACTCCCAGGGGAAAACAATTGAAAATCAATGGCAACATTGTAAATGTTCCAGCAGATATTACTAATACTGTTAGCATGTTACCAAGGTTACCAGGTGAAACTGGAACCATTAAAGCTAATCTCAAGAGAAGGTTCAACTTTATCTCTGAATGTAAGACCACACAAAGTAGTGCAAGTTGCCAATTGGCTTGTTGAAAACAGTAGTCTTTATAGAGAAGCAGGGATATTACTTTTAATCAGAATTGGCTTGAATCTAGTTCTAATGTTCTATCACCAGTTGATAATAGTGATACTGAAGAACATGAGGATCAATCACAAAACATGGAGTGTGATACATTACCGGTTGATATTACCAGTAAGTCACAGGTAACACTTGTTGATGCACTTCAGATAACTGGAGTGAAGATGAGCTAGAGACCCCAGGTGGGGTCACAGATACCATGTTAACATCAGTAGTAATACCCCCCACTATAGACCCCAAAGGGATGCCGTCTCATTAAATATTCAACTTATTATTTATTCATTCTCAGGCTCCTTTGGGAACTCCTAACGGCGCGTTACGTCATTAGCGCCAAACCCTAGCTGTTACTCAACCCCCCTGTGTTTTACTACCCTATTATTACCCACTATTATTTCTCAGGCTCCTTTGGGACCCTCTAAACCCTAACATTTATCCAACCCCCAAACCCTAGGTGTTACTCAACCCCCCGTGTAATACGTCATAACCGATAGCTCTCCGACTAATTTCCGAAGTTACGTCATTATCAAAAGGCATCCCACTTTCTTCCTTATAAGTATTAGTAATTACCTTTTCATTTATACACTTTACCCCACTGTCAGTCAACACTTGTGGGACACGTAGGTAACAAAGAGCATGCGTACAGTAAGCTTTAACGAAATAGACGTTCTTTACAAGGCACGAGAGAGAAACTGATAGAGACACTTTATATTTTTTTATCTGAAACCTCATCTGTGTGAGTATATAGAGAGTTTGCAGCAATCTAAATGTCTGAATTGGCCAGAGATAACTTGAGGTAGTTAATAACATATCTTGAATATTATATTAAGGTTAGAACCTAAATATTCAAACAGAGTAAGTCATCCTAGAATCATTGCTAAATAAACACTCGTTTATAAAGCAAGTCAAGATATACTAAGAAGAATTTAAGATATATTTTAGATGAGGAATCACTTCGAGAAGTCGTGAAAAGAACGATTTTAAGTGTCGAAATATAAAGGCAAAGCGATTTAGTACTTTGAAAGCGTTGCTACGCTTTCTGTTACTAAGTGTGATATTTGCATATTTATCCTCAGTGCACCGTGCAGGAGACAAAAGAGAAACTCATTAGGGGTCATTAAGAGGAGTAAGTGCTTGGGCACGTCTAGGCGAGAAGGGCAAGTTTGGACGACAAGAATTACAGGAGACACTGAGTTTAAAAATATTTATTTCACGTTACAAATATGTCATTTATTTAAAACATTTTTCTAGGACTGGGATGCCGACTCATCGTTATAGCATAAGGTCTGCTCCTGAAATCATATCTAGGTATTCTCACTTTATAAGCATTATGAGGTTCATTCCTGGGAACCATTAAGATGTGAGGGTCTTCGTCTTGACTATTATTGATTCATGTGAATCTTCATCAGAAGAATTTTGATATTTATCATTTTCTTGACGACCATAGTCATCTGAGTCGGCTTCCGAAACTTCTTCGTCCGAGTCGTTTTCTCCTGAATCACTTTCATCTCCAGTTAACCATTTTTGCAAAGGTTTCGGCTTTGGGTATTCAACAGTTGGAGGAGGAGTTAGAAAATATGGTTTAGCTACGCTAGGTTTAGACGGGGAATCTAACGTAAGGTGTTCAGGTTGCTGGGGTTCAGGTTTTTGAGGCTTCTGTGGGGTCTCTGTCAAATTTTGTATAGCTTTTAGTAGCTGTGTTTGAAGATTAGTTTGAACTTGATTCTGCTGGTTCTGCAGCTGTTGTTGGAATGTCAGAAAACGATCGAGTTGATTAGAGTATAGGATGTTCTTTTCATCGGGTGTTAATTGTGGTGTTTGTACAGTACAATATCTCGCATTAGCTGTTCTGTATTTTGCATAGCGTTGACGATTAGAGGTTGCTGATACGATTTCTTTTGAATATTCTGCTTATGTTCTGCTGCAGGACGGAGCTATTTTCTTCAGGTAGGACATTTGTCTAGACGATGATCGTCATCCGTAGTCGGCTTCAGATCAAGCATTAAATAACCATGAGGGCGACTTGTGGCCCTTGAACATGTCCAGGATTCACTTGTCGTGCCAAAATAGAAATTTGCTGCTTATCTCTCGGAGACTTGAAGAGTACGATATAGTGTGCGTTGAGGCTGATGTTTCTGGTTTCCTTTCCTTGGTGAAATATATTATGAACAATATAGATCACTGAGAGATTCCTATGATGGCTTCCCTTGGTAAATAAATTTGCAATGCGCTTATCTCCTCCTGATTGATCCATAAGATCATCTAGGACAATAAGGTTTCGCCTCGAAACATCAAGAAAATCTTCTGAGTCGATGTTCGTAGGTATTCCTTCATTCAGTTCAATGCCCGGTATAGTTATGATCATCTCAAGATACATGGGTTGCCACTGACCATAACACCAAATGATACGGTCAGGAGGGGGGTTGATAGTTGTTCTTGCATTCTCCAGAAGAGTTTTTACCCATACGGTTTTACCACTCTGAGTACACCCTGCAACAATACACGTAAATGGATGCTGCAGGACTGTGGATCCATTGACGAGAGGAACTGCCTGTCGTATTTGTTTTGTCGATGATCTATGAACCATCTTCATGTGACGGAGGAGATTACTTGGATTAGCGAAAGATTTTCCACAAACTTCACAAACGTATGACATGTTTCAGGTATGACGGTCAGATAAGAAATGAATATTTTTCTATTGGCCAACCTTGTTTATAGTGATTCAACACAATAGTCCTAAGACTATAGTCCTAAGTCCTAAGACTATAGTCCTAAGTCCTAAGACTATATATAGTCCTAAGTCCTAAGACTATAGTCCTAAGTCCTAAGACTATAGTCCTAAGTCCTAAGACTATAGTCTTAAGTCCTAAGACTATATATAGTCCTAAGTCCTAAGACTATAGTCCTAAGTCCTAAGACTATAGTCCTATGTCCTAAGACTATAGTCCTAAGACTATAGTCCTATGTCCTAAGACTATAGTCCTAAGACTATATAGTCCTAAGACTATAGTCCTATGTCCTAAGACTATAGTCCTAAGACTATATAGTCCTTATAGTCCTAAGACTATAGTCCTATGTCCTATAGTCTTAGGACTTAGGACTATAGCCTTAGGACTATAGTCTTAGGACTTAGGACTATAGTCTTAGGACTATTGTCGTAGGACTTAGGACTATAGTCTTAGGACTATAGTCTTAGGACTATTGTGTTGAATCACTATAAACAAGGTTGGCCAATAGAAAAGTATTCATTTCTTATCTGACCGTCATACCTGAAACATGTCATACGTTTGTGAAGTTTGTGGAAAATATTTCGCTAATTCAAGTAATCTCCTCCGTCACATGAAGATGGTTCATAGATCATCGACAACACAAATACGACAGGCAGTTCCTCTCGTCAATGGATCCACAGTCCTGCAGCATCCATTTACGTGTATTGTTGCAGGGTGTACTCAGAGTGGTAAAACCGTATGGGTAAAAACTCTTCTGGAGAATGCAAGAACAACTATCAACCCCCCTCCTGACCGTATCATTTGGTGTTATGGTCAGTGGCAACCCATGTATCTTGAGATGATCAAAACTATACCGGGCATTGAACTGAATGAAGGAATACCTGCGAACATCGACTCAGAAGATTTTCTTGATGTTTCGAGGCGAAACCTTATTGTCCTAGAACCAGAAACATCAGCCTCAACGCACACTATATCGTACTCTTCAAGTCTCCGAGAGATAAGCAGCAAATTTCTATTTTGGCACGACAAGTGAATCCTGGACATGTTCAAGAGTTTATGAAGAGCTACGAGGAAGCCACAAGTCGCCCTCATGGTTATTTAATGCTTGATCTGAAGCCGACTACGGATGACGATCATCGTCTCAAGACAAATGTTTTACCTGAAGAAAATAGCTCCGTCCTGCAGCAGAACATAAGCAGATATATTCAAAAGAAATCGTATCAGCAACCTCTAATCGTCAACGCTATGTACAATACAGAACAGCTAATGCGAGATATTGTACAAACACCACAATTAACACCCGATGAAAAGAACATCCTATACTCTAATCAACTCGATCGTTTTCTGACATTCCAACAACAGCTGCAGAACCAGCAGAATCAAGTTCAAACTAATCTTCAAACACAGCTACTAAAAGCTATACAAAATTTGACAGAGACCCCACAGAAGCCTAAAAAACCTGAACCCCAGCAACCTGAACACCTTCCGTTAGATTCCCCGTCTAAACCTAGCTTAGCTAAACCATATTTTCTAACTCCTCCTCCAACTGTTGAATACCCAAAGCCGAAACCTTTGCCAAAATGGTTAACTGGAGATGAAAGTGATTCAGGAGAAAACGACTCGGGCGAAGAAGTTTCGGAAGCCGACTCAGATGACTATGGTCGTCAAGAAAATGATAAATATCAAAATTCTTCTGATGAAGATTCACATGAAACAACAGTCAATAATAGTCAAGACGAAGACCCTCACATGAGAAGGCAATCACACCAAAGACCCTCACATGAGAAGGCAATCACACCAAAGATGACATTTTTAAAATTAAGGAAAGAATGATTGAAGAAAATGATGCACACGATCCAATGGATGTACCACATTTGTTTATTCAAAATGTTAAGGTGAATGAGTTCAATGAAATAGTCCATCATTCAGCTAGCTAGCAACTGGTGAGATGTACTCTTTTAAAGCAGTTGATAGTGTAATAGGAGCTAACTCTGCTCAGCTCAGCGATAAAATTATCAGTCAAATACCAAATGATCCTAGGAAGACTAAACAAATCATTTCAAACCTCCAATAGCAGTAGGTGAAAGAACAGAAATGGCAGTAAATGTACGAACTGAAGATGGCATGACAAACGGTGCTGGTAATGTTATTAAAAAGGTACAATTAAACCAAAGAGATAAACCATCAGGGATAATATGGGTACAGTTTGACCATGCTGATGTGGGTGAGAAGACTAGACATGAGAATAGACAACTTTATGTTCAAGGTATTTCACCCACTTGGACTCCAATAAAACCAATTACTACTCAGTTTGCTGTTGGTAGAAACCAAACTGCGCAAGTTGTACGAAAAACAGTTTCCATCGCGGCCTGCTGCTGCTAAAACAATTCATCGATCACAAGGTGATACTGAGCAAAAATTAGTTGTTAACTTTAAAACTAGAAGAGGAATACCTCGCATTCATTATGTTGGTCTTAGCAGAGTAACAACCATATAGAGTGATTATATGTCACTGATTTGTGTGAACAAAAAATAGGTGTCAATCCTTATGTGAAGACTGAAATGGAAAGTCTAAGAACAGAGCGCTATCTTAAACTGAGTGAGTCCGGGCCTATTTATAGTTTTGATCAGGTATCATTTAAACTTTGCTTCCTTAATACAAGGTCATTGCACAGACATATTGATGATGTTTGCCATTAAATTATACAAGTACCGATATCAATATTTTTGCAGAAACAAGGTTCATTAATTCAGATAATGATAATATGTATCCAATTGATGGCTATAGCTACATTGTTTAGAAATGATGCTCAGTCTTCTGTGACTTCAAGACGTTATGGAGGTACATCAGTCGATAGTAGGGTTGAATTTATCCCTGGTTATCCACGTGCTCGTAATATTGATGGTATTGAGATAACTATTATGAAAGCAATGATTCTTCCACATGTAACCATAATACTGTAGGTGTTTATCGCTCACTTAAAATCCCAATACAGGAACTGTGTCATGCTTTAAATGAAGTACTTACCTTTTCAACTTCTCAGTTTAATATTGTTATTGGTGATTTTAATATTAACTGGTCAGATGAAAGTATCAGAAGACCTCTACATAATCTACTTGTTAATGAAAATAACTACAGACAATTGATTACTACAATCATGGAATAATTACATTGGGACACAGCGTATGTCAAGTGACTTATGTGCGCACGCGATTTAACTTTAAAATGTGCCCTCCCCTTCCCCCTCCGATCAACGTTGCGACAGAATTTTTGTTTTCTAGTCCTCAGAAGTATCCCCTGGAAATCAACATTGATTGGTGGGGGGGGTGGGGAGGGGTAAAGCAACGTTATTTATCCCACGATAGTGAAATAAGCAAGAAGGAAGCTAATTGATGCTTTAGTGTCCCAATGAATTATTCTCAGATTGTAGTTATACTACTGACAACCAAACCACTATAGATATTATATAAATATTTATACAAATTTGCCAGAAGCACAAATCAGTGCCCACATTTTAGAGACTTATTTAACATCGTCAATTGTTAACGGATTTTTTGGGAAGACTGGAGTATGCTTTAAACTCAAAACATGTGCTGTCCAATAGAATTCTTTGATTCTGTATGCTGTGGAGAAAATGGACTGTGGTCATAATTAAAATCATTGATGCAATAACATCAACTATTCGTGCAACAAGAACAACTTTCTGTCACCTGCTGAATGTTCAATAACTCCTATACTGCTGCAACAAAACATCCTATACTGCTCCAACAAAATTCCTATAAAGTCCTATACTGCTGCAACACGTCCTATAAAGTCCTATACTGCTGTGAGAGAAAGTCATATACTGCTGCAACAAAGAGTCCTATACTGCTGTGAGAAAAAGTCCTATACTGCTGCAACAAAAAGTCCTATACTGCTGTGAGAAAAAGTCCTATACTGCTGCAACAAAAAGTCATATACTGCTGTGAGAAAAAGTCCTATACTGCTGTGAGAAAATGTCCTATACTGCTGTGAGAAAAAGCCCTATACTGCTGCAACAAAAAGCCCTATACTGCTGTGAGAAAAAGTCCTATACTGCTGCAACAAAAAGTCATATTGCTGTGAGAAAAAGTCCTATACTGCCGCAACAAAAAGTTATATACTGCTGTAACAAGTCTTATACAGCGGCAACAAGTCCTGTACTGATATGACATGTTTTATAGTACTGTGACGACAACTACAATAACTGCTGCAACAAGTTATGTACGGTACTGCTGTGACAACTGCCATATACGGCTGCAACAAGTTCTCTGCTACGTAAACAACTTATGTACTGCCGTGACAACTGGTGCAAGTCCTGTTCTGCTGCAAGAAGTGTTTCATGCAAACATTTCTTGCCAATGTCAATTTGTGTCATAAATATCTCTTTTTGTAATAAAAAACTACCATCTACTGCATGTGACTTGAAGAACAATATCAATGTATGCTTGCTCATTATTTTGATGACATTGCTGCACATTCTCTTTTTCGTCCTTACTTTACAACAGCGGTACTGAAGTCTGAAGATAGTTCTAATCGTTACCCTGCCATAGGTTTAAATTTGTGTTTGAATGGTCCTCGTTTTAGTTTATTTTGTGATACCATACATGATTTAGTCAAATCTATGGCGAAGCTAATAAAATAAAAAATAAATAAATGTTGTAACAAAGTCTTTTCAATAATTGTCAATTTTGTTTTTGATTTGTTATCTGTCTTACTTGATGGCTGTCTAAGCTTTAACAAAAATCAATTATTACTATAGCTACTTAAGGTTACGTTACACCATAGAAATTTGAAAAACCAAAAAAATTTTTTTGCGTAATTAGCTGCCTTAAGCCAAATGCTGAAACGTTTTGAAAAGTTTATTTCGTTTAAAGCAAAATTCATTAAGATATTTAGCGATGAATATTGCAACCAGCTCTGTTTTCCCGCGAAATTTAAATGTTCCAAGGCTTGTTTCTTCAGCTTTAAATTTCAGCTAAACTGCCGTATTCAAAGACTTTTGTTGAACACGGGTTTTGGCCGATTTTTCTCAAATTTTCACAATGTATCGGAGATAATAAGAGCTTCCAAAGTGTGTGCAGTAGCTATACGATTTGTTTTTCATTTCTGAGTAATCGACTACGATTCATGGTATGCACGCAACTTAACTGAGGTTGCAAAAGAATGCCTTATATCTCAAAAATAACAAAAAAAAGCCATAGCTACCGCACACACTAGTACTTTTGTAGAACAGCTAGTTGAGTTGCAATTAAAACTACTTTTACATGATGTGATTGAAACTGTAGTTCAACGAAAGTCGCGGCGCAAAGCGAATGCGTTTTCAGAATTTTGTCAAAACAAAACAAGTTTAAATACTTTTCAAAATTGTAAATCAACTGTCCAATTAGACAATCATTTTACTGTACTTTCATCTTAAATCTATGAAAAATCTATTTTAAAATTATTTTGTTTGCCATTACATTACTGGTTACAATTAGTAAATTTAAATCTAAAATCTATTAAAATTATTTAAATTTTTAGTGTTTACAATTAGTGTTGAACAATCTTTGTAAACATGACACAGCATGTTTTTACCATTGATAACAATGTTGTTACAACTTATGCCGTAGCGCAGTAGATACATGCACGCTGAGCGTGCCTATTTTTTTACGTACCTTTTTTGTCATGTTGGTTTTCGGTTGAAGTAAATAAAGGTCCCATTTCTATCTTTTTTAAATGCCGTTGAGGAGTGGAAGTACTGCATCTTTTAACTCTAGTAAAAGTGGCTTGGCTTTCAGAAATAACATACTTGAAGGTCTCGAAACTGTAAAGTCGCCTTTCACAAGCTCTGCAGACCAAACGTGGAAGTGAGTCGACATTGAGAATTGAAGCACAGTATATATCTTCCGCGGCCGATAAAATCTTGTTCTTTATTTATATATATTATATGTACCCCCTGGGTACCAGAGGCTCTGAGTTTGTGTTTGGGAGGGGGAGAGCCTCTTGTCTCGCGAACTTCAAATCTCACTTTGGTGGGTTACTTCTTGTTGATTATTCTCACGGTTGAGTGAAATTTGAAACGCACGTTGCAATGTTACGATTGTTCAAAGTCCGCGACAGGCAGTAAAGCAGGCTTTCTGGCACACTCGTTCGTTACTTCGTTTTCGATAAGGAAACTATGGATTTTATCACAACTCCAACTCACTGTGGAAAGAATAATTATCGGACTTCCTCTGTTCACAAAAACTAGACTTTCGCTTTGGTATTTCAGTGAGCTGAAACGGCAATCCGAGACTCAGAGGTGTATGGTTTAAGTTTTTAATATTTTTAATTACTCACGGTCACGCGTGACTTGCTTTGATTAACCAATAGTAACGCTTTCAGAAATTTAGGCCAAACAAAAACCGAGTTCAGATATTGAACTCGACAAAGTGAGATTTGAAGCTCGCGAGACCAGAGGCTCTCCCAAACACAAACTCAGAGCCTCTGGTACCCAGGGTAACTTTGCCTCCCCTCTCAGAAAAAAATAATTGTCACCACCCAGAATCTGGGTGGTTGCGTCAGCAGCTCCTACCAGGGTCTTTCTCTCGCTAGAGTGAAAAATCCTGGGTACGAGGTTGCCCCACCCCCTGCTCACTTGATCCAAGTTTACCCACTCCACCCAAGTTTGCCCACTCCACCCAAGTTTGCCCACTCCATCTGAGTTTGCCCACTCCACTCACGTTTGCCCACTCAATCCAAGTTTACCCAATTAATCCACCCAGGCAAGTTTGCTCACTCCACCCAAGTACTCTGCCCACTACCTCCAAGTTTGCCCACTCCACTCACACCCGAGTTTACCCACTCCACCCAAGTTTGCCCACTCCACCCAAGTACTCTGCCCACTACCTCTGAGTTTGCCCACTCCACTCAAGTTTGCCCGCTCCACCCAAGCTTGCCCATATACTCCACCCAAGTTTGCCCACTCCACCCAATAAGAGCCCACAGAGTTGCCTGTTACTAAAGCTAGAAAGTCCAAACATTTAGTATCAATTACAATATACACAGAGTATTTACACAATCATGTATTATTTTTGAATTATAAGATTGAAAACTAAAAATTAATATAACTTATCCATTGACATGATTGACAAGAGTTTTGACAGCATATATGCACATATACATATATGCACATATACATATATGCACATATACATATATGCCTCTTGTTCTAATGCTGTGGCAAAACTGTCAAATGAATGCAATTCAAAATGTCTCATTTTATTTAAATTTATTTTGCAGACTGATTTATATATTAAGTAAAATATGTTTTTAGCCGACAAAGTGTCAATGCCTATAGAACAGCAGTTGGTATAAATGGTTCAGCAAGAGAAATTCCTCACGGGTAATATCATTCTCAAAAACATGAATTTATGTACACATTGTCTTCTTGCAATAAGACACTGTCAACTGTTGTCGAGTTCCACTTGAATATACTGGAATGAACTTGTGGGGTTAATAGTGCCGACTGCCGATACACTCATGAAAGTTAAGAGCACTGCTTTTCTCAAGACTGACCTGGACTGAATCAATGATGGTCTTGATGAATACTTCCAAAAGCAAATACATGTAAAGACATGATGTATCGTTCTTACCGTAAACTTTCCTTCGAGGAAGAAGGTAAACTGCTCATGGCATTGCCAGTTCAGAAATCCATCGCCGTCGTGGTGTTAACCAACTTCAGACGTACATGCAATTTATGATTGACTGCGGCAGAGCAATCCTTCTAGGGTATGTGATGTAAGTTTTACGAAGAAAACTTCCTAGGTCACAAAACGTCATAAAACAGTCAACATACATACATAACAAACATGCCTAGCTCGGCAGCCTATACAGGTATAATATCTATACCTCGCTAACGCTCGGCAGCAATTATACCATGAGCTCGAGTCGTATATGAGCTCATAGCCAACGACGAGAGCAGATGGTATAAATAATGACGTCATCGATATCTTCACTAGTGAGGATATGGAAAATACGACACTGCATATTCTCTAGTAAAACATTCGCATCTATATAATAAATATAATTATTTATAATACTAAATAAATGCAAATCCCCTACCGTTAACTTTAAAATGATTTTGAGACCACTGAGTGACGAGATTTTGTTTACCATACGGCGTTTGCTTTCTTCAGGTTCTCCGGTTCCGCTTCAAGATATATTACATCGGCTGTTTGTTTCTTAGCCCATTTCAATTGAGTCTTTCACTATCCTTTTCTTCGTTGTTCTCTTTTAAGTTTTAAGTACAGCTTGAATAATTTAACAGGTACCAGTACCCTGCTATCCGAACTGCACAAGTTGTGGATTTGATAACATATATATATATATATATATATATATGCAACGCTCACTACCCTTGTGGAAGTTTGAGCACTCTGGGCCCATGCGCACTTCACGCTATCTGAATGTATTTCACCGATGCTTTCCCACATGCGGTTGTCACCGACGATCGCATGTGTATAAGTAATTGGTGAAATTCATTCAGATTGTTCCAAGCTACACTGATGAGCTGTTGTACAGCGAAACACCGTGTCTGTAGATTGAACTATATATATATATATATATATATATATATATATATAAACAGGTTTCAGCATTACTTTCAGCTTTTCATCTCGCGTGTAAAGTGGACTCCACGCATGTCGAGATTAGCACCTTCACCGGGCTCCGGGCCTTGGGCCCTACGCCCGGGCTCGGGGATTAAGACACCCCTGATTTCTTCTGGCAATGAACAATTGCGCGTAGTCATTAAGGATAATTAGAGACCAAAAAGAGCACGTGTATTTTGCATAATTCAAAGCATTCAGTTTAAAATATTTATTTTTGGTTTAAACTTATACATATCAATAAAATAAATTACGGTTACATACAAATACTTTACACTGGTCAGTTTAAAACGTTTTTAATAAGGTCGGCTTCTATTATATTGTATCTAGGCATTCGCACTATATAAGGCACTTTATAAGGATTTTGAGGATCGTTCCTGGGGCGCAGTATGATGTATAAAGAGTCAGCGTCTTGACGATTATCATCTTCTGTTTCGTACGGAACTTCTCCATCCGAGTTTTCGTCAGAATTGCCGTTGTCTTTACGACCGTAGTCATCTGAGTCGGCTTCGGAAACTTCCTCTTCCTCCGAGTCGTTTTCACCGGAATTGCTTTCATCCCCAGTTATCCATTTTTTGCAAAGGTTTCGTCTTTTGGTATTCAACAATCGGAGAAGGGTTAGAAAATATGGTTTAGGTACGCTACGTCCAGACGGAGGATGTAACGGAAGTAGTGATACACCCCCACTATGGCGGATTCATAATTAATTAGGTAATTTGAATTTTTAATGAGCTTTCAAATTATTCCTCCACAGATCCCCTTAACCCTAACCCTCATTACTTATGCATACGTCATTATTTCTCAGGCCCCTTTGGGACGTAGTAACCCTAACTTCCCCTCAGGCTCCTTTGGGACCATCCTACCCTAACTTTTATCCAACCCCCTAAACCCTAGCTGTTACTCAAACCCCCTGGTTTTTACTACGTCGTACAGACCTATTATTTATGCATCGTCATCGTTTCATCCAACCCCCCTGGTTTTCACTACGTCATAACCGATAGCTCTCCGATTGATTCCCGAAGTATGTCATTATCAACAGGCATCCCACTTTCTTCCTTATAAGTACTAGTAATTACGTTTTCATTTATACACTTTACCCCACTGTCAGTCAACACTTGTGGGACATGTAGACGTACAGAGCATGCGTACAGTAAACTTTAACAAAATACACGTTCTTTACAAGGAACGAGAGAAAATTGACGGAGACACTTTATATTTTTTATCTGAAACCTTGCTTGGAGGAATATAGAGAGTTTGGAGCAATCTAAATGTCTGAATTGGCAAAGATAAGGTATAGACTTGAATTAATAGTATATCATGAATATTATATTAGAACCTAAATCGTTAACCACAGTAAGTCATCCTAGAATCATTGCTAACTAAACCCTTGTTTATAAGTGAGGAAATTGTAAGAAGATAGAATGAAGAATCACTTTGAGAAGCTGAACTTAAGATACGTACGAATCAATCCGAAAAGCCTTAAATTGAATTTTTAATGACAGAGACCCCACAGAAGCCTCAAAAACCTGAACCCCAGCAAGCTGAATGATTCAATCTTAGGATTCAATCTTATAAAAAAGCAGTGATTACAAAAAACGTAACTAAGCTAATCGATTTGAAAAATTTGTCAAAGCCCGTGGGTTGGCCCGGGGGAGGAAGGGGGCAACACGCTTGGATTTGACTGATATATAACTCAAATCTGATGTTGACTTTGGTATTTTACTCTAGCTAACGCCAGACGGATTTACTTATCATGGTGAGAGTTTCAAAGAGTTAATTATGTTTTGCCCTTATATTCTGTAATGTATTTTTCGACCCATGGTAATTCATGCTACTATGCTTGTTTCAGTTATTAAGAGATAGAGCATATTGTGGCAATTACTAACAAAGGTCACGCTTCTCCGCATACTTTACAGAATTTTGATAGCGATAATATGTATGAATGTTTCAGTTAGTATTGTTTCATATCACAATGATCAAATATGAAATAATATGATTATTCATTGAACGATCCTATATAATGAAAGCTCAAAACAAATAGAATCACACACACATCAATTCAAGATGGAACAAATCGCAGTTCTGCCGTCTCCTGAGTTAGTCCTTCCGACGAAATGTTTACACCCGTTTGGGTTCTTGGCAACTGCAGAAAGCTCCAACAGGCAAGTGGAAGCCTGCCACATATGTTTGGTGGAAATCGAGAGGGAAGAGCTGTGCACACTCACGACACCCTGCTGTCAACATTTCGCACACATGGGATGTTTCAACAAGTGGGTGTTCACCTCCTCATCCGAGAATGGCATCGCACGGTGTGCGTACTGTCGAACGGTTTTCGACAAGACGAGGTTCTGTTTCCTCTGTCTCCGAGAGAAGCAGAGTGGCCAGGAACTGGTGGAGACATCATGCTGTCGTTCGACTATACATAAAAATTGCGTGAACGAATTACGTTCAGGGATCTTAGAGATTGGTGTACCATTCATGATGGTTTGCGGACAGCCAACGTGGTGTGGTTGCCACTGGATTGGAGTTTAACCATAAAACACACAAAAACAAACCCGGCTCTTATAACTCATTCCTGTCCGAGGGCTTCCCCAGAGATGAATAAAATCGTCTGGCGTTAGCCAGAATAAAATACTAAAGACCAATTCGGACAGGAAAGAGTTTTTAAGGGCCACCAAAATGTTCCGAGAGAAAACAAACTATATACTCGAGCAATGACAGAAAGCAATTTGACATTTTTGATATCAAGAATTATCAGTAGTGATAATGATTCAATCTTAGGATTCTATGATTCAATGTGGGATGTTTTGGGGGTATTCGGGAGTGTTTTGGGGGCTTCGGGGGTATTTGGGGGTTTTGGGGGTGCTTCGGGGGTGATTGCAGGTGTTACGGGGGTATTCGGGAAGCGTTTTGGGAGTTGTTGGTGGTGTTTTGGGGGTACCGTGGGGGTGCCTCGGGGTGATTGGAGGTGTTGCGGGCGTATTCGGGGTATTTGGGGGTGTTTTGGGGGCTTCGGAGGTAATTGGGCCTCGCCTTATCCCCTCTTATCCCCACAGTTAAAAAAGTCCCTCTAGGGACACTTTTTGTCCCTGTCAATCACTCGCATTATCCCCTCTATCCTCCAGTTAAAAAAGTCCCTCTAGGGACACTTTTTGTCACTGTCGATCCCTCGCCTTATCCCCTCTTATCCCCACAATTAAAAAAGTCCCTTTATTGACACTTTTTGTCCCTGTCGATCCCTCGCCTTATCCCCTCCTATCCTCCAGTTAAAAAAGTCACTCTAGGGACACTTTTTGTCCCTGTCGATCCCTCGCATTATCCTCCCTATCCCTCAATTAAAAAAGTCCCTTTAGGGACACTTTTTGTCCCTATCGATCCCTCGCCTTATCGCCTCCTATCCCTCAGTTAAAAAAGTCCCTTTAGGGACATTTTTTGTGCCTGTCGATCCCTCGCCTTATCCCCTCTTATTCTCCCATCGGGTATAATAATAAAAAGCTGAAATAAAATATTAAAACTGTGAAAGTGTTAATTTAATTGCCCGGGGCCGCCCAGACCCGAACTTGCTGACCAGGCGTATCAAGTTGTTTGATTTGCTTAGTCCTTTTATATAAAATGTCGATAAAAAGTCATTAGGTTACTTAATGACTAGACTCGCCCGTTCTTGTTTGCCCTTTACACAAAAGAAACGACCTTACATATAAAAGTGGATCACTTTAGTTAATAGTTATAATATATATATATATATATGTATAGCAATGGAGTGTTTGCACGGAAAACCGGCGTCTCTCGTGACAACTAAGAATGGCAAGTTTTGGCTGTGCGACAACAAGAACGAGGAAAGCTGCGAGTTCTTTTGCCCAGAACAAGACCGTGAATTGTTTGAAACTGCTTTATTCCTGTGGCGTTCAAACGGAGCTCTGCGACCAGTTTGTCATGCCCACCAGAGACCGGCAAAAATGCGAGTCGTGAAAGACATAGCAAAACCGAATTTTGGAAGACCTTTCTTTGTCTGCTGTTCTCCGTATAATGTTTGCCTTACTTTATATTCGTTGTCTCTGCTAACGTTGGCCGGTATTTCTTTAATCGAACTGTGATAGCTGTGGTTGTAAGCAAAAACCAAGTCTTGCAATACATCAATATAGCGCGTGGTGTTGTTCGCGGTGAAATAGCGGTAAATCTTCTGTTTCAACGTCCTAATAAATCTCTCGGCTATGCTTGCTTTCGTTTCACTGTTTGTCGTAAAAAAGTGAAAGCCATATTGTCGTATAAGACTCCGAAACGAGGCGTTTAGATACTCTGTTCCTTGATCGATGTGAAGATATTTCGGCACGCATCCCTTATCTAGTATATCACGGAACGCTCGCGTGACAACAGGCCCCGTTTTATTTTTCAGGTTTTTATTTTTCAGCACCGACACGGGTGCTCTGAATCCGACATTGCTAGTAATTTGTTCTTCTACTCCTGACACCATGTAAAGTTATGCCAACTTTGGTCAGTATAGATTAATATTTTAATGTTCACTTCTCCAGAATATAAATAGCTTGTTATACAATCCCAGCCCAAGCGCGAATGCCCGGGTACTTAACCCTTCCCCCCCCCCCCCACACACACACACACACACACACACATACACACACACACGCGCGCGCGCACGCGCACACACACACACACACACACACACACACACACACACACACGCGCGCGCACGCGCACACACACACACACACACACACACACACACACACACGCTTTAAGCACATGGCTGTCCGGTCCTTTGATTTTCTTTTATAGTAGCCAATCAGCAGTATCGTTACACCTTGACGAGTAAAATCATCTGGTGTTAGACGGAGTAAAAAATAAAAAGTGCCAAATGAATGAAAAGATTAATAACCTATAAACAACCCAACCTCGTACCCAGGGTCTTACCTCCGCTTCCCCGCCCCCGCCCACCGCTGCGGAAAGACCCTGGTACACGCTGGTCACGTGTCGTCTATCAACATTTTCGACTGTGGGAGTGTCCCCTGCGTATCAATGCTTGACCTTAGTATTTATTCTGTGGCTTGACCTCGCTGGAATAGTCGAAGAAATGCATGTATACGTATCTTGTTTTGTTTTCTGGTATTAGATTTTGAAATGAATCGTTAAACCGGTGATACGATTTTAAAATTGAAACAAGTTGTTTTGACAGCTATTGTTTTTAGTTTATAATAAATCGCTGTGTTTATTTAAGTTTACAATGAAGAAAGCTTTTGATGTTCCCATTCGTTTAATAATCGTCAACCTGGGTGCTTAAATTATACAATATGTAGTCGATTAATCGATGTCTTATTATCATTTTTCTATTTATATAAACTCCAGTTACTCCGCAAATTTGATCTTTCGTCGCTCGATCATGAAATATGAATACGCCACTACGAAAACTGTTGCCGCTCCTCCATTCGGCAAAGTATATTAAAATATCGAATAATAGTATTAATCAACGTACGACAAATAAACAAAAATAAACAGTACTAAAATAGTAAAATATTTGAAACCAAGATCATTCTATAATGGTACAGCAAGGCACTAGACACATTTAATAAGGCAAAGGTGAAATGTCGAACCTTTGTTGTCATCTGTCTGCATTTCTGAATGCGCTGTGTTGTTTACTTAAAGAAATAGTACTTTCAGTATACTTCAAGAAAGCGAGCGAGTCTTATCGATTTTTCTGCTTCTTTGCTGTCACAAACTTCTTGTCCGATAAAGAAACCCCCGTTCAAGTTAACTTGTTACGTATCTCTTAGTTTTGATCGTTTTAAATGCAACAACCTAATACCCGCCGCTTTTCGGACTATTAATAATAACACGTCGTATTAAATTATAGTCCCTCGCCAATTGTTTAAAATATAATAGGTACGGATATCGACTAACCTTTTTAAAATGAACTTGAAAATTGGCATTTTATATCAAATATATTTATCAATTATCATGTTCGTGGATGACTGACCATAATTTTGTTGGCATGAGAACTGGTCAAAACAACGCAGCACAGTAAACCTCACAGTGGATAATGAAATGGAAGACTGTTTCAAACTCTCAATATAAACAATAAAATACGTATGTGTTTCACCTGTACGTTGTTGAATACCACACGTGAAAGCTGCCGTTATATTTAAGTGAATACGTCCAGTTAAAAGCCTCGCGATTCAAATGCTTAAAACGAATATTCTCCCATCAATAAATAACACATGTCGCCAGCGCTACAAAGCCAGCAAAATATTGATCTTTGAGACTTTGGCATTCTTATTAAATTATATCTCGTTTCGGATTGTTTCTCCAAGCCGTTGTGCACCTTTCGTGAGTCGTGACATTTCATCTGGCCAGATGTTTTGCATTTTGTATAAACACTACTCCGGTCGGTAAATCGAGAAAGTTTTTTGTACCACCCTACCCACACTAAATTTATTTTGTACTGCCCATATTTTGGGAAGCACGTGACCAGAGTGTACCAGGGTCTTTCCGAAGCGGTGGGCGGGGGCGGGGGAGCGGAGGTAAGACCCTGGGTACGAGGTTGTAAACAACCATGGGATTGAACTCCTATTTCCATATAATTGAAGTCCTATTTCTATCTTACTGTAACAGTTATGGTTTTTGGACAATGAAATGCAAACGTGTTATAAATTATTATTAAAAATTAAAAATCATTAAAAAGGCATATTACAAATATTGTATTCAATTTTTGCAAAATATTGAGATTTATTAGTCATAGATCAATTATTTGTTGCTGTAAAACCACAAAGATTATTTGCATTAAATAATATCATAAAAGTCAACTCCCAGATATTTACACCATTTCCATTTTAAAATATTAATAATTAATTACAGCCACTGTGGTCTGCTGCATTCAACAACTGCTTCAACAAGACGGACATAAGGAGTGCATAACTACACAAATTATTGTTTTTTTAAATTAATACAAATAATATATACATTTTGAATAGAACAGATGAACACTGACTTAATTTCACTATTTACCTTACAGACAAGATACATGTAGCAGGTAAGGCAGTAGAACTTCCCAAGCTGCTTTCCGAAAGAGTCAATTCTTGATCTGTATTGTTTGATCCGCACTCTCATCACTTGCTAGGCCTAGATGCACTGCATGAGTTTAGGTTTTTGTGCAAGTACAATGTTTTTTAAAGTGTTGTAAATTTTTGATAAATTATACAAGCACATTCTTATGCTTAGAATATACATGTACATTATACAAGACTAAATTAATGGCTTCATTTCCATGCACTTATGGTAGATAATATCTCCTGTAGGTCTTCGAAAACAGAATTATTCTTTTTATGCCTGCTTTATCACTTTCCCCACATAAATGACAGAGGTGTTATTCAGTAATGGCTCCATCGAGAAAAATAACAATATAGTATTAGAACAGTTTGGGAAAACAATTTAGTACTGGACGGGTGACCACTTGGGAATGACCTCATTGTCAAGCTTGGAACTCACGTGAGTAGAGTTGTAGCTGATTTCTCTTGTGCTTCGAGGGTTTTTCACCATGTTCTCCGGTTTTCCTCCCTCCGTAAAATCAATACCTACATGTATACATCTTATACATCTTTCTCTCTGACGAAGGGCCTTCGCTCGAAACGTTACACTCCTACGTTCTCTGTTTCGGCAGTATATATAACCTTACTATATTTCGATTGTATACATCTTAGCTGTGGTCTGATCTGTGTTGTATGGCGGCTTCCTGAAGCACCTTTGATATGCCTCAACATGGCCATGTTGATCTGCTTCCTTTGTAATTCAGTCACTGCGAGTAAAAATGATTAGCCTCCAGTCCTTTATTATAAACCAAACATGGATAGTCAGTACCTCTATGCAAAGTGTACAACTTGTCTATAGAAGGCAAAGTTGATACAAAAATGTGTCTTACTTTATCAACCGTTTACCAAGGTTTGACAAGGCAGCACAAGCAAACACAATACGATCCAACACTGGTTTTAAAATCAGTGGAATAACCCCTGACAAAAGGCGGAAGTGCTTCAACTTTAGTATAGACCTTTCAAATGGGATCTCAAAGCAGCTACACGTCGAGTATGCGTCACTGATTTTTAAGATAGTCTTGGTCCTCGGCAATATGCTGGAGAAATAAGCTGCATCTTCTTAAAAGCAAGTAAGTCTCGGACCAGAAAACCTAATTGTCAGCCATAACTGCATCCCCCTCTTCCAAATACTTGCCCAATCCAGAATTTCTGACCATTTCCTTGTCTGAAGTGCTGCCAGTCCCCAGTGGAGATATAAACGAAATGCCACCAGTTGGTGTGATGCCTACCAATAATTTAGCAGTGTTCTAGTGTTTATAGTTGCTTCAGGTAGTTTTTTTGCTTTCAGGAATCAAAGGTTTTTGGATATAAAATTCACAACAGTCAATAATAACCCTAATGTTCTTAAATTTCTTAAACCGCTTTGGAAGCACCGTTTGGATCTCTGCTCGACTTGGCCAAGGAACAAGAAAAGATAAAAAAGCCCTTTCTTGTCCTTACTAATGTCAGTATTAGTTTTCCGTTCCCAAGTTGATAAAAGCCTGGGTTGTGCTCCACTTTTTTCTCTTCTTGATGGTGGTGTATCCACAGAACCTTTCCAGTAACGCAAACTTTTTTCCTTTTCTTTGATCAAATCAAAGACTAAATCGAGTTTTGGTCTAGTAATGCCAGTATACCGGAAGCAGTTTTTTTGCAAGTTGCTTGGATAATGAATAGGTTTCTGCGTTGAGTGTATTCATCATCACCAGATGAAGGTCTCAGACTGTTGCTGTTCTCTTCAAGACTCTCCTTGGGTTCTTCTTTGATGTGACAGTCATCATCATCATCATCATCTTCTGATGTATGTTGGCCAGACTGTGAAGCTTGAGGAACTTCGTTCTTTCGTCGCCGTTTCTTTGGCTTGGGAGGCAATACCTCTCTTTTCTTTGGGGAAAGCCCTCGTTTCACAGATTCATCTGTACTATACCCTTTCAGATATAGAGTTGGGTTGGGACATTTCTTTGAACGATATCCAGCTTTAAAATGGTTCGAACATACCTTCGTACTTAGCGTAACTTTGAAATCGCGACGGTTATAGCAGACTCTCCCATTTACCAACATCTTTCTGGATTTTTGGTGAGTAAATCGAAGAATTCCAACATAAGGAAGAACAACTTGCTTTTCGGGATATCTCCGATCGTTTGAACAACCATAAACTGCACAATGATCACCACGAGCCATTTCTGTATACTTCGACACTGTTTGTTTACTACAAAATGCTTCGCAACGATGAATCTTATGAATTATTTATATTCGCCTTCGAGTTTCACTGTTTCAGTGAAGCGATTCCATAAAGCATTGCGAAACCGCGCGGGGACTGGCAACCGGCAACAAAAACGACACCGAACATAGGATGCTACACACTGAGACAGAGGCGCAGTCGCCTAAGCATGTTAAAATTGAGCAGCCTAGAAAGTGTGTCGTGTTGGATAGCCTTGACAATTAAACCAAACATGCATGTATATTTATATAATGTCGGAACGAAAAGAACCACAGAGTAAACCTTTCGTAGTTATGTCCTGCTATCGTCCACCTAATGCTAATGCAATTGTAAATAGAGTGGATTCTGGAAATATGGAGCCATACATTTTAGGCGATCTTAATTGTAATATGCTTTCCACGATAGATAACTCTCCTAAAAATGAATTAAACACTCTGTGAACTCTATCTACTCGATCAACTAATTAGTGCTCCAACCAGAATCACAAGTGATACTAGAACTCTTATTGGCATTATCCTCACAAACAGACCACATCGTATAGTATCTAGTGGGGTTATACATCTGAGCATTAGTGATCATAGTATGGTGTATGCTATAAGAAAAATATCTTTCTCATCTAAAACAACACATACTATCACTGAAATAAGGAACTTTAAAATTTCTGTGTTGATGACTTTAACGACGACCTGAGGAATACTCCTTGGGCCGAAGTTAATAAATTTGATGATCCTAACCAGATGTGGAACTGTTGGAAGATGATGTTCCTAGGAGTTATTAATAAACATGCACCGTTAAAAAAGAAGTAAATTTAAACTTGAAAACTATGACATAATCAGAAATGACCGTAAGCGAAACTGTGGAGGAGTTTGTGTTTACATAAAAAATCATATTAATTACTGGGTGCGAACTGACTTAATAGTCCGGGGCTTTATGTCATTCCCGTGGGAACTTCATGATCATTTTAGTTTCTTTGCTGAAATCCATAGTTTAGAGCATGATAAATCAAATAAACTTTGTCACCAATTTTTCCAACCATGGTGACGTCATTTTTTATGGGGAATTATGACGTCATAAAGTGGCTATTTTATGGCTATAAATTAAGCTAAAATGAACCACGTTAAATAAATAATATTTCGATCACGTTATGATAGGTGGAGCTCAATTACCCTGACTAAAATATTATTTTAATTTTAATAACCCTGTATCTAATTTACGCCAATTATTTATGACGTCATACATTTACATGAAATAGAAAAAATGAGCCAATAAACACGGTTACACGAAGGAATTTTATGTTGTTGTTCTATTGGTTTAAAAATCGCATCAACCTTTGAGCCAAATTTATGAATTTTAATCTATGTAAATTAACCGTGAGGTATTAAATTCGTCATGCACTAGCAAGCAAAACATGATAACATCAACAGTGAATAGTGACAGATGCACGATTACCTATTATAAGTGTTTATTACTTCTTTCACACAAAATGTTGCAGCTATATAACAAGATCCTCCTCGTCACTGTCTTCACATCGAACGTTGACTTCCTCGGCGTTTCTGTTTTGACAATTTGCCTCACAGGAAGCACACATGTCAGTACATTTCAGGTTATGTTTCCTGCACGAACAGCTCATTGTGATACATCTTCGTTTGCAATTGCGCTTGATCAGTTCTAAGACAGCCTTGGGTACAGGAAGCTGGGTTGTTGGAATGGCCTGCAGTTGGTTGCCATCTCGGCTCCATCCATGAAATGTCGGGTCAGGAAGATATGGACATGGGACAGCACATTCCTTCCATACTAATGCAACATAGTTGGCTCGTTTAATCATCTGCTCAAGAGCGGCTTTCGTTGGTGGCAATTTCTCATCTGTGTACTGCTTCTTGCTAAACAAGAACCAGCGCAGCTCCTTCACGGTTGTGATCTGGGTTGAGGGGACATATACGGCTCTAGCATCTTAAACACGCCATCATGAATGTGTGCTGAGCTTCCGAGACCTGCGAATGTTTCCGGCACTTGTTCATCAGCTTTCTTTAAACTATTCCAGCACGAGATATTGGACTTTCCACATATGGTACCTGTTTGATCACAACCACTGAATGATCACAATTGACTTCCTACAGCATTGTACAAAGAGCGAAGTGGGATTAATCGAGCTCGTTGGTAGAGATTTAGATGTGGGTTTCTTGGCAGAATCTAATGCCAATTCAGGCAAGTAGTTTGTTTTTCTCTGAAAGACGACCATTGCTGTAGCATGGAGAATGTTTTTTCCCTCAGGGGTGTCCTCAGAAAAATCAGATTTGTCGACAGCAAAAAAGATGAATTGGTCTTTGGCTAACGCTGGGAGTAGATAGATGCCGTGTTCATCTGAATGACTTAAAACGGCTTGTGCCAGCTGCGTCTCGATGCGTAATATGCGTGTATAGTCAACAGAAACGCCAAGCTTGTGTAGCACGTCAGTCAAACTTCTGCTTCGCATCTGTTGGTGCGTTAATATACCGACTCCAACCTGTAACGGGTATTCACGCTGATGTCGGAATGACTTCTCCTGTGCATCAGGTTTGGGTTTATGCTTTACCTGTCGATCTGTCTTAACCTCATACATGATTTACTGTGCAAGAAAGGTGGCTTTTGTCTTGACTTCATCAGTGCGTTTTTCTGTTTGTAGATCACTGGCTAAACCTGAGAGAATCCACTCGAGTAGAGTGAAGAGTTTGGTAGGGATAATCTCTCTCGTGTCTGAGTTCAATGTACCATCAAACTGCCAACTGTTTGCACGCACGATTTCCTCACGCAAAATCTTCGAACAACGAAAAATTACTTTGAAATCACTCTCAGAGGAATTGTTAACCGACGACTCTATAGCAGCAATTTTTGCTGTAGCTAAACAAAATCGATCGGACTCATTGCGTCGAAACGCACTTACAAATTCAATACCGTCAATATTAGCAATCATCAGTTCCCTTACATATTTTCTAGAAGGAGACAAATCACAGAGATGGTACTGCAAAGTGTCCAAGTAAGTCTTGTGCGCATCGTCGAGAGACAGTATCTTGCCCTGCTCGAGCAAGGTTCTAACCAAATTCAAGTACTCTATGTTTGCTGCAATTTCGGATTCTTGTTTGTCAGATGTTTCATGTTGTGGATTGCTTTCTGCGGCGCGCACAACATGTTTTGTCCAGCATGTACGGTGGTACTTAACATCGATGGATAAAGCATCATCTGGATTAATTGCGCTGCTTAGATAAACTTTGTACAATTCATTATCACAATTTTTAACGAAATCACAAAGCTTGCTTTCCCCTGTTTTCACTTTGTATGGCGTGGACAGATTGTTTTTCATCATGCATGGGTTTGACAAAACGTTCCATGTTGTATGTTACAGTAAACGTGCGCGAAATCCGTTGTGGCACGTCAGTCGTTTCATCGGGTTTGAGCTGGAGACATGATTTCGATTCAAGTGAAGGTCGTCCCGCAGCTCGAGAGAGGACAGCGACATCTTTGGAAGCAGCTGCTTTCTCAAATCTGTTTTGGGCTCTTCTTAGTTTTTCTGAACTAACAGTGGTTTTTCTACAACTACCATGAAAGGTAGCACTATTCTGTTTCAGATCATCTTCTGATAAACCTTCTAAACGTTTACTTGCGTCTGCAAACTTACTTTCGCCATACTTTCCACGATTGAAAACAGAATGTTTTTATCAATGTTGATGTTTTTAACCAGAGGCTCAGTTGTGTCTGTCTGACAATTAACACACTTCTTGTAATCAGTTACTTCTTCAGTTCGTCTTTTTTTCGTCGGAATATCCATTGCTAAAGAGATTAAATTGTTTGGGTTTTTTTGCTGATAGTTTTTAGGAGTCATACACATTACAGCTTTGACTTACAGCCTCCACTTAATCTTTGCAAATTGTAATTGTCAAAATAAAGTGTATTTGTGCAGTATATAGTTAAAAACAGTTTACAACAAATGATAAGGACTGTCAGTAATAGTTTATACCAGGCATGTTTGACAAATCATGAAAATAACATGCAATTACAAGGATTTACCAAAATTGTGACGCAATGCATTGTGGATAAAACAAGTGTGTAATTAAAAAACCCTAATTAAACCACATTTCTTAGGTGTCTTGGAATTCTTTTTTTATTTCATGTTGTTCACTACAATTAAATGTACATATATTCGAAAATTGAGTATTCTACATACCATTTTCGCGGCACACAACATTGAAGAAGTTAGAAGAAAAAACAAGATGGCGGACTCAATCCAAGGTTAGGAGGAAACAGGTTGAAAGTGGCAAATAGTAAATTACATATCCTTTATGATTTATAAAACATATATGCATCTAAATTTGCATGTTTCTTGATTCTGATAAGGATTTGTCAGCCGAAATAAAGATGGAATAGGTAATTTGATTTAGTCACCACAGTCGCCCAGTCACTTATCTTTTCCAGTGCCTTGATATATTAATCCGCAAAACGGTATCCACTGCAAAACGAAAACACTTACGACAAAATACGATTAATAGAATTAAAACAATAATGTTCTATAAATTGAAACGCCAAATGGACAAAACTGGCGTTATTAGTTATTCTACTGGTTCAAGATATGATCGATACAATTATTCCTTTATCCGTTAACTCAGAAACGTTATTGTGTGGACTATATTTTACTATAGAATACCTATTGCAGTGTTTGGTATATATATTAATCATCTTTACGAAAATCTCTATTTTTTATTGCTTTTTAAATGAAATTTATAACTTTCCGATGACGTCATCATTCATTACATAAAAAAAATGACGTCACCATGGTTGAAAAAATTGGTGACAAAGTTTATTTGACTTATCATGCTTGAAACTATGGATTTCAGCAAAGAAACTAAAATGATCACTAAATTTTCACGGGAGTCATTATTTTGACACAAGGCCCCGGACTATAATGTCAAATGAGACTGAAACTATTGTAATTGAATAATATGCCAATTAGGTTACGAAGTCAGATCTAGTTCAATAAGAAGCCAACTTGGATGGTCAACTCGCGAGGAATGACGAAGTAAACACAAATGTATTATTATGCATAAAATTCTTCATGGCAATGCTCCCACATACGTGAAGCAATATTTTCTCTATGCTAATCATGGAAGGGAATACAACCTTATAGAGGTAGTCAAAATCTTATTTTGCCAAAACCAAAAACCGAATACTTAAGAAAAAGCTTCACATTTTCTGGCGCTAAATTATGGAACAGTCTTCCAATCCATTTGAAAAATCAAGTTACTTTGTCGTCCTTCAAGCGAGAATTGACATCCCTCATTTCCTAACTACTAAATATATAACATCGTAAATACTGTATAGACGTATATTTTCTCTAATTTAATTAACGTAATTCGGCTCTTATGAACTCCGAATTTAAATAAAGTTTTCTCTCTTGTCTGTCCGTCTGTCGGTCTGTCTATCTGTCTGTCTGTCAATTAATTTAGCAAAAAACTTTAAAAATTACTTAACTAATCAACATTGACCAACTTATAACGGAAGCAATGATGAGACGAAAATTAGCTTAAAAATTCCAGAGGTAAGAGGTTTTAAAATGGTCTCATTAAATATTGCAAGCCTATTACTACACATAGATGAAATTAGAGCATGGTTGCACAATGAAAATGTTGACTTGATCGCCCTTAATGAAACGAGGCTATACAGTACTATTGCCGATAATCAAGTAAATTTAAACTTGAAAACTATGACATAATCAGAAATGACCGTGAGCGAAACTGTGGAGGAGTTTGTGTTTACATAAATGACTGACTTAATGTCAAATGAGACTGAAGCTATTGTAATTGAAATTATAAAACCAAATAGTAAACCGTTTATTGTGATTTCGGCATATCGACCACCGTCCTTTAATCCGGACATTTTCTTTGAGAAAATATCAAACACTATAAAAGCATATTAGATCTAAAAGATATGGAAATCTTTCTATTAGGAGACTCAAATATGTGATTTACTTTGCACGCGAAATCACCGAGCAGCTTCACTTTTAAAATCACTCTCCGAGGTATACCAACTAGAACAACTTATTAACGAGCCAACTCAGTGTACCCAAAATACTAAGACTTTGATTGATGTTATTTACACCAACCATCCAAATAGAGTTGTTGCATCGGGAGTGTTACACTTGGGTATAAGTGACCATAGTCTGATATACACAATAAGAAAGAGATCTATTCCGAAAAAATAAGACTTCACACAAACTTATTAACTTTCGGAATTTTAAGAAATTAATGCCAATCGTTTCAGAAATGACTTATGACCATGGGAAAATATTGATGAAATTGAAGATATTAATGACCGATGGGATTTATGGAAAGCAATGTTTTTATCAGTGGTTGATAAACATGCCCCGTTCAAAACTAAACGAATAAGAAACAAAAAGAGTCCTTGGATGACTCCTAGCTGACATTAAGGGACCGGTCATTATTTATGGCTGGGGGTGGGACCGAAGAGAAAAAGGTTGGGTAAGCAAAAATTTGGGTATGTCCAAGGTTGGGTACGAAAAAAATGAATGTGTGAAAGGGGTGGGTAAAAAAAAATCATACCAAGAATTCAAAAGTATCTTAATTAAAATGTTGTATTAATATGTATAACATATGCAACTACATGTATCACAAGAGGGACATTTTTAAAGTTCCTACAAAGTCAAAAATATTTATTCTACCGTACAAGGTCAATTGGCATTTCATCATCAGATGGATTGCTCAATCTGGCATGGTTCCCTTGGACGATTTGTTTCTTCTTCTTAACTTTCGACTTGTTCTCTTTTTCTCTCCTAGCTTTCCTCCGCTTCTCACACTTTCGTACCTCTCCCATATCAAACCTCTTTTGCAACTGATCCATAACATGACGAACATCATGCATCATATGCTCAGTCTGCTTGATCATTTCCTCAACTAGTAACAATGTTTCTTTAATAAATTGAAGCTCATTACTTGCCCATGGCCTTTCATTCATGCTGTCGTCATATAATTCCTTTTTCCTTGCTGAAAGATGATCATGTATATCATTCATGGCTAGAAATCCAGGACACTCAGCGGCAGTGGCCTGTGGGCTCATATTTAGATGGTAATATTAATTTGAAAATTCTGATGGCTAAATATCGATCATTTCGGCTATAAACAGAAGTCTATAGCAATAAATTAAAGTAGAGTTATTCGCTAAAATGTCTTATTGACCCATTTCTTACCAAAATATCAAATTACAAAAGGTTTAATCGTCTAGACAGGCCTGTACACTCATACTCACAAAAATTGCCGCATAAATTTCGGTTATTGTTTCTGCATCCACAGTCACATTTAATAATAATAACAGCGGTTAAGACCCTGGCAACCTAGCAACAGCTCCATAAGAAATGGCGGACAAGAACCCGAAATTATCGAGGAATGCATTGCTTCTTCACGCCGAGTTCAGTATTTATCTCGGCGCTTGATGGATTAAATTACAACGACTCGGCTGCAATAAATCGTACATTTTAAGGTCTTTGGGAACCTATTAAACAACGAAAAAGTGGAACGAACAACTCCGCAAAACAAAGTAACGTTCATCCCGAGCAAATTCAGACGTTCGCATCGTGGACAAACAACACAGAAGCAGCCAAAATTGGAGCTCCAAAATAAGTGATATAGCAGATTAATAGACTTTAAACAGCGAATAAGAGGTATGTTTGTGAGGGGCTCGGGAACCTATTTAGGACGCTCCAAACTTAATAGAAATTGTAGTGCTGAACGATTGTTCAATTTGGTGAAGTTTTGGACGTTCGCAAGTCGGAATTTACAATAGTAAATAACCGAAAATGATTGTTCTTTATATTTCCTTAAGAAATCTATTGAAGGACGCCATATTGAATTAATTAAAAAGGGATTCAGTGCGCATGCTTTGCCGCCATGTTGTCCTCGATTTCTGGCCATGCAAAGATTTAATCGTTCCACTGAAGTGCTCTACTGCTCTTTGACTTTTGGAGACATCTTCAACATTAACATAAGAAGGAAAATCTTGGTATCTTTTCCATGTTATGTTCTCTTTAGGAATCATCTCTTCCTGATATCATGAGAGAACCTTTTGCACTTGTTTGTACTTGGTTACAACACCATATCGAAACCTTCGTTGTCCATCTAAATATGCCTGGAAGGTGGACTGTTTCCCAACAAAAGTGGATTGATACACTGCTCTTGTTATGGAATTGAAGTAAATCAATCTATCCGACTTTACATTCGGGAAGAGAAACTTCTCCGATGGTTTCTTTTCCACAACTGTTGCTTTACCAAATACTTGAAATTTTCCACCAACAAGTGATATGGCTGTAAATAAATAAAACAGAGCATAATTATGATACTATTATAGTCAATTTTGTCTTTCACAGTTTGTTCCAAATTCTTAAGAGGTAATAACCCCATGCCAATGATGCCATGGAAATCAAAACTATAAAATCAATTACTTCAAGACAAAATCTACTGGAAATTCTTATCTTAGGGGGAAAAGCCCGGTCATGGAAAGTTATACGTATTAAATATGACGAAATTATAAACATACTACATAATTATATACATTTTGTAAAAATACATCAAAATATAATTCTTCAGAGTCAAAATATTATTAACAGACTTACTTCTTTGAAATTTCCCTTGTTGACCTTGTTTAATCATCGTTGCGCCATTTATACTTGAATTATCGTTGACCTTTTCAAGCACAGAAGAACATGCAGCAATTGGAGCAGTTGGAGGTAATTGTAGACATGATAAAGCTTTCTTGAATTTTATCAAATGGCCCGGTTTTCCAGATAAACCAACGAGGTCGAACGTCTGTTGCTTCTCATCAGTGTTCAAGGACTTCAGCAATTCCACATCATCATCACCAGTGTCTTTAAAACGCTGTAGACACTCACTGGTGAAGTTAATCGAAGAGAGAAAAGATTCGAAGCTAGAAGTAGAACCATCCGCCATGATCATGACAAAAGACCATACGGGAATCCTGGCAACTTAGCAACCATAATTATTTTAATACTGATGACGTAAGACCTTTGACCTTTCCGTTTGCGCTGTATTCTGCTCGCGTTCTTCGATATCAAATAGTGGCTGAGATTGAGCTCAACAGTGAAAATTTATATTATAGTGTAATGGAGGTCGAATGAAAAGTAACCGAAAGGCCGCCAAAAATCAACATGAATGGACGACCAAGGCTACTGGAGACGGACCAGGGTGCATTCCATGTACGTCACGCCGAAGATCTTCGGCGTGAGTTTCAAAAGTGCTCGGCGTGCTGGTGCACAATCACACTGCGGTCGGCGCACATATATAGCCATACAACTATACTAGTCAGTGGGTGGTGCCGGCGCTGGCGTTCGTCTTGACCTCACTTGGCGCAGCACCTGAACACCAGTGGCTTATCTTCGGCGTGGGGTTGACATGGAATGCACCCTGGGAGACGGAGCATCGAGGGAAGAATCAAGCACGAGCAGAGTCGATGTTGAAAGCTCGTGTAACATGCGAGGAAAGCAGGAGTATCTCAAGATCGTTGCAACCTTGCTCTTTTAAGGATAATCGCCATGTTCTTCAAACAGTATTGGAACAAACAAGTGCATCACAACACGAGAAGAAGCAGAAAATAATGGGTCTTCTGGCGGTGCTGGATGCTCTTCTATGTGAGCATATTGCGAAGGATGGTAAAGCACATGACAACAGCTTTTTACCTTTTGATGAAGCTCTGGAACTTTTCTTTGCCTATTACAATAAAGGACCACCATTTATTAACACAGACAAGACAAGACAAGACAAGACAAGACAAGACAAGACAAGACAAGACAAGACAAGACAAGACAAGACAAGACAAGACAAGACAAGACAAGACAAGACAAGACAAGACAAGACAAGAAGATCAGAGAAAACGAGAGAAGAGCAGACCAGACTAGGAGGAACGAGAAGGCCTACCACGAATACAATTGGTTCATAGAACTTGTAATGAGAGGAGAGCTTGGGAAGCTGAAGGTTTTCGAGTTGAATAAATACCTCGAAAAACAATAAGCTTAATAAGAAAGGAAGAAAAAATAAAGAACCAACAGAATGTCATAGAGGAAGCAATGGAACAGATGGTGGATGAAGAAGAAAGTGGTGATGGGAATGACGAAGACCTGGTTGTTGAAGAAATTGGAACTGAGAGAGTGGTAGTAGCAGTGAAGTGGAGAGTGAAGCACCAGCAGTTGACCACCTTCCATTAATAGTTAAAACCCACTATGGACGTGATGGCGGGCATTGGAATTTGTTTAAACCTAATTGACGTACTTTTGATTGAACAGCATTGGATCACAACACTAAATGGGTTTAAAAGATAACAATGGAATTTTATAATAGAAATCGTCAAATATGAATGTCTAATAGACATATCCTGGAACAGTACTGTGTGACCTTTGCCCCCAAAAGACGTTGACATTATACTATTTTTAAAGTAAAGTGTTGTTCGTGGCTGATCAAACACCCTTTTTTGTTTGATATGTGGGGGTGGGTCAGAAAAAAATTTGGTGATTCGTTGGCTGGGTAAGGGAAAATTTTAATGGAAAATAAGTTGGGTAGTCATTTTTTTGTGAGGATAAAACTTTTCTCTTCGGTCCCACCCCTGGCCATAAATAATGACCGGTCCCTAAGAAACTTTTAATAGAACGGGACAGACTAAAACATTTAGCTGTTAAAACAAATAACAAGTGACGACTGGAGAAGTTATAAAAAAGCAAGAAACGATTGTAATGCTAGGATAAAGAAAATTAAAACCAATTATTATCAACATATTTTTAAAGCGATTTCGGGAAACTCAAAAGAAACTTGGAACTCGATAAATGAATTGATGTCTCGAAAAACAAAATCCGACACCATTAATACCTGCCTAAAATATGAAACTAAGAACAATTCTAATCCAGCTGAAATATCGGAAATTTTTGGTAAGCACTTTTCCGAAATTGGTTTAAAACTATCAGAGACACGAACGCCAGCGGAAAAATCTTACCATGATTATTTACAACCAGTTTCCTCAACGTTTAATTTAAGTCCAACTACACCAAGTACGGTTTTTAAACTATTAACCTTAGTACCAGTAAATAAAGGAGCTGGTCTCGATAAAATTCCTGGTAAATTATTAAAAGAAGCTGCGAATATCATTTCAGGATCACTTTGTAATTTATTTAATTATTCTGTACATATACTGGTGTGTTTCCTGATGATTGGAAATTAGCAAGGGTAACACCAATTTATAAAAATGAAGCCAAAGAAAATGTAAATAATTATTGACCAATTTCTGTTTTAAATTGCATATCAAAAATTTTCGAACGCATTATTTATGATCAACTGCATACATACTTAAACGAAAATAATTTACTTTCTATAGTTGTCAATCAGGCTTTATAGGCCACTTTATTCCACAACTGCGGCTCTCCTAGATGCAACAACTGAATGGCTTAAAAATATGGACCAAGGACGTCTTAATTCGGTGGTATTTTAGCGGACTTAGCCAAAGCGTTTGATACTGTAAACCATGATATTCTGCTTGATAAATTATGGTACTATGAAATAAGTCCACAGTATTTGACTTGGTTTAAATCATATTTGTGCAACCGTAATCAAATGTGTAGAGTTAATGGCTGTCTATCGAGCAGTCGAGTAATTAATTGTGGCGTTCCGCAAGGCTATATCCTCGGTCCATTAATGTTTCTTGTATATATTAATGATCTACCGTGTTATTGGCGACATTCTAGTGCTCGAATGTATGCTGATGACACGAATATCACAACAACCGGAGTATATCGCTACAAGAAATAGCTTATCTTGCCAACCAAGATCTAAAAAATGTTAATGAATGGTTGAAGGCAAACAAACTTAATATTAATTCCACAAAAAAAGAGCACATGTTTATTGGATCTGACCAAAGTCTGACCAAAATTAGAAATATACCTTATCTATTTTTGGATGAAAAACCTATAAACCGAGTTTGGGTTACCAAATCATTAGGAGTATATATAGACGAAAGGTTATCATGGATAGATCATATTGATCACATTTCTAAAAAAATATGTGCTGCTATTTCTGGCCTTCGCCAAGTAAAACAGTTTGTTCCACTAGAAACATCGCTAACAATATATAAGTCGTTAATTCAACCATTATTTGACTATTGCGATGTAGTATGGGACAACGTGCCAACTACAACTGCTACTAGATTACAAAAGTTGCAAAATCGAGCGGCGCGAGTAATTACAAGCCAATTGCTATGAGGTCAGATCTAGTGAATTAATAGATCAATTGCACTGGAAAAGGCTATGTCATTCACGTGCTGAGCATACGACAATAATGATGTATAAGTTATTAAATAATATGGCACCATCTTACCTACGAGACCATTTTAAAATTTATACCTTAGATAAGTTTTATTGTTTACCGCCATTTAGTTGCATCTTACAATCAGTGCGCAAGATCATTCACGAGAAAGCAACAGCGGTTCTTGTGGTCCCCAACTGGCCCACCCAACCTTGGTATCCCCTCATCCAATCAATCTTGTTAAAAAACCCTCATGTTTACCAGCCATCCAAGAAGCTACTTCACCTCCCAGCATCACGAGATGAGTTACACCCACTTCACAGAAAGTTGGAACTGTGCATATGTCTTGTGTCAGGCAACAACTTGCAAAAGTAGGTGTTACACCTGAATCAGCAGATGTTATAATGGCTTCTTGGAGGGCCGGGACTGAAAATCCCAGTACCAAACTTACATTAACAAATGGACAGAATTTTGTAACCAGACAAATTGTGATTTTTTAAACCCTCCAGTACCTACAGCTATACAATTCCTCACAAACCTTTTTCACTCAGGTCTATCTTATACAGTTATAAAAACTGCACGCAGTACTTTGTCCGCTCCACTTCAAATCAAGGACAGTACAATACCGTTTGGTCAACTACCATTCGTTAAACGTTTTATGAAGGGTGTATACGAACTTCGACCAAGCTTTCCTCGTTACAAGTCTATTTGGGATGTCAACACAGTTGTTGATTATTTAAGAAAACAGTCAGTTGTTTCTGAGCTCTCCCTTAAAGAGCTCTCTGTAAGATTGACTTTCCTACTACTTATCCCGCTCAGTGGACAACTCTGTCAAACAATTCATCTTTTGTCTCTGGACAACATGGCATTTTCTGACCAAAAGTGTGAATTCTATGTGATGGATAAAGTAAAACAATCACGTGTTGGGCATCATGTTGCCCCAATTGTTTTTCAACATAGTACCCAACAGAACCAACCCTGTGTGTTGTAACTCATCTTAAGGAATATATTGAACGGACAAAGGATATTCGTAACCCCGATTGTAAAAACTCTTAATTAGTTTTGTTAAACCACATAACGCTGTATCTCGCGAAACAACCTCTCGTTGGTGCAAGTCCTTACTTAGTTTGGCAGGTATTGAGACAACGATTTTTGGAAGCCATAGTACTAGAGCAGCCTCCACATCATGTGTCGCGAAGAATTTAGGAGATATAGATCAAATTCTAAGATCAGTATAGGTTGGTCTAATGCCAGCACTTTTCAGACTTTTTATAATTCATCATTTAACTTTGGCTCTACCATTTTGAATTCTGTTCAACATAGTTCATGATAATGTTTTCAATGTTACTGTTTAATAAACACTTTTATTATTGTATCATTGCGTTTTATATCCCTGACTCCAATGGCTACTGTGAAATCTCGTACAACTCTGAAACGACCATGGCTGATGACGTAGTAGAATTAAAAAATTAAACGAGACTTACCTGTAAGGTGAAGTTTGATTTAAATTCTACTAGTCATCAGCCGGGAGTGAAAGAGTTGTACGCCCTACCCATTGGGTTTGTTTCCCATCCCAACTCTTTCACTCTGCCATGAAGTCAGGTCTTCTGTAAAATCTGGTTAGTTCACGCATGCGTGTACTCTCTCGTACAGCTCTTTCACTCCCGGCTCCCGGCTGGATGATGACTAGTATAATTTAAATCAAACTTCACCTTACAGGTAAGTCCCGTTTAATTTTTAAATTATCCAAAACTCGACTTCCAATCTTCCATTGGTTGTTCTGGTACACGTTCGGAAACCCTTCGGACATCGGACATACGAATAAGACTTATGAAGTATGCCTATTAGCTTTTCGGCTTGATCACGTGATTGACGAAAACATTCGTACAAACATACAAACATACAACCGGGCTCATGACATAGCGGCTATGGTTTAGCAACCAGTATCCGCAAAAAAAGATGGCTGCCCGCCAAATGTTAAAAACATATGGCATACAGGAAGGAGCATGGGTACAAGCATATTGCGTGCCGGGGGGGGGACGTAAACAGCGCCAAAAGGCGCCAATGTTATTATAGTTTCGCCGCGTGATTATTTTTGGCCCAACGAGCACTCTACTGGTTTTGGTAGTACATCAATCTATCCACATGATGTTGTGCATGCATGGTAAAAGAAATTCGGCATTAAAAATGGACTATCCTGTAACTGATAGGCATGTAGTTGTTCGGAATTTTAATCTTTTAATTCGAATACTAAACTTCTGATCATGTATCGGATGATTGATTTAACGCCAAAAGATTTTCTCATCGTCAATTTATTATTCATTTACACTGCTATTATAGGCAAGGATAAAACGCAAGTGCTAATTGTGATATAGAAAGGTCGTGGGCAACAGACCTTTGCATGTAGATGACGTCAAAACGACCGATCTGGGGGACAACTTCAAAGAACTGCAAAAGTTCCGCAGTTCAACAGAGCAAATCATTAATGAAAATTTTCAAAAGATACTTAATCTTTAAGGTCTAGAAATATTATAAAAGGCGCTCAACAGACGCATTCTAGCCCAGAATCCGCATTTTCTTCCCAAATCTGCCAAATGAATGCGCGTCACATTATGTAATGCAGAACTCGACGTCTTCCTGTGCAGAGAGGACAGAAGTTAAAGAAACAAGACAAAATCTTCTTATCCGATCTGTTCTCCAGCAAATCTTCTCTATTAACATACTGAGAAAGGCGCGTCCTAAATGATATGGAGCTAGAATATGGAGAATATATAATATACATTAATTTGACTGTAATGCAAATGTATGTCTTCAGTAAGGCAGTTCGTACAGTTGGTTTCAACTATAGTTATTGAAACATTTTTTTAATCAAAAACAAGTTACTATAATGCCACACACATATAGTTAATGCCAAAGGTAATCTTATAAACGAATATATAATTCTTCGCATAGACCTGATTACACTATTTACATACACAACAAATGCGTCAAAAGTATATAAATATAGATCTAATGACGCAGACATGCAATTAACGTATTTTAAACGTCTTTAGTTTTACACACATACTTATATTTACTTAGGCAACCCATGCAATAATCCATAAATTAGTAAGTCCCATTGTTTAGAAGTCAATAACATGCATACACCATTTAGCATTTATTAACAATCAACAAAAATAGAAATTAATAAAACCATCGGAACAGATGGGCATACAGGCAGAACAGATTTATAATAAGATTTATGCGAATGCAACAAAACTGGTTGACCTTCGCCGACGACCAAAGAAAAACCACGATAACAGTCTTCTTATGTAGAGCTGGTTAAATTTTATGAGTTTAATATTGGTATCTTATCAGGAAGCGAGTAAAAAACGTACAATGTCGCTTTCTGGTGGTCCATTTTTATAATCTTTTAATACGATATCTAAACCGGTATGACATTGGTCAAAGTCAACGTGGTATAATCCAATCAAAAATGTGTATACAACTATCTTATAAATATTTATATTTATTTGTATTATTCATGTTATAAAAGTCCGGAACCTACTGACAAATGTGGCTTTCGACCGGGCACTTCTCCTTCAAGCATGTCGAATACTACCATGAATACAACAACTTCAGATGGAGATGAAGATGAGGATGAAGGTATTCCTCAAATCGTTGTACATCAAGTGATTTATTTGTCGGTGATTTCAATTGTCGCTATATTTTCCAACCTGGTAGTTTTGGTCAAGAGTGTTCAGTACGAAAGAAGTTTAAAACAACGTCCTGGTATTGCAATGAACACGACTAACTTTCTTATTATCAGTCTAGCAATAAGTGATCTTGGGACATCAACTTTTAGCACGGCAGTTTTTATTTTTCCGTATTACGTTCCTCGCTTCCCGGTTACCGTATTTACATGCACGTACATCCAGCCACTCCGAGAACTGTTTTTTGCTGTATCCATCTTTTGCGTGGCATTAATCGCCGTTGGCCGATACCTAATACTCTTAAAAGCATTCCGGAAAAGACTGTCCTTCTTTTCGTCATGTCTTGTCAACAATGCCATTCTCTGGATTGTCTGTTATCTTATCTTTGCCTTGCCATTTTCAGCAGTTTACAAAGTAGACTATGTCGATGGTGCATCTACTTGCAATGCGTACTGGGATAGTCCAATTGGACAGCGAGTGCACCTCACGTTCATAGTAGTAGCTAACGTTTTTATACCAACTCTCATGGTTTGTTTAAGCTACGTAGGAATAATCCGACGCTTAAGAAGAGCACAGATGATTGTTGTTCCAGAAGAAATAACAGATAAACTGGGGGGCAATACCATTACATCATTGGCAGTGCAAAGCCATCGAATTGTAAAAGTTTCATTTTTATTATTAATCGTATTTTTTGTGACATATGTTCCATATGCAGTACTGATTATGGCTATTGAGTATGGTAATTTGGACGCATCGACTAATTTTCCAGACTTGGAAATGCTTCACGCCATTGCAACTTGTCTTTTGTACTCTGCTACTATGATGGATCCGTTAATTATAATCTTTACTAGTGACTTGTACAGACCAAAATGTTTCTCGCTGTGAAGACAATGTTTGTGTGTTTATTATATTTGTTTGTATTAAACTCTTGTAGATAAAGATCAAATTCATTATTGTAGGTGAAACTTTATAGTTCCGACGACTATAGATTATAGTATTAAGAGGAATACAAAATTAAACACCAAACTTGTCTTGTTTAGATACATTCGTAATGCAACCTAGGAATGCGTATACGAACATGATACTCAATAGTTTTATAAATCTTATTCATATTGTTTTATAAATATCTTTGTCACTGTGTGTTTTACTTAGTTATGTCATAGTCTACGATAAATATAAAGTCTTGACTGACATTTCCACGCTTAATAATTGTTAGTTGTTATTCAAATAAATTACAACAAGCTTTTTTTGCACTGAAATTGACTGGTCTATAGCATGAAACTGTTTGACTTTTAAGTTTAAAATTAGCTTAATACCACAATAATGCTAATTGTACTATTGCAGTTGTATTTTAATTTACTTTTCTAAAACATCGCGATAATTTTTTTCATTGTTTCTATGCAAGTTCTAACAAAGAGCTGGTATATATTTCCTGCAAGCTTTTGGAAAGCTCGTCTTAACGTTAACCCTTTAACATGCAGGCAATCATTCATTTTATCTCTGCGGCGCTATATTAATTATATATATATTTACCATGGATATTACGCCAGACGGTATTATTCGTCAACTGCATATGGGGACATCTTGCAGAAACTTAGTGCAATCAGATACATGTAATATATTACATGTACATATACATGTAATTATAACTAGTAATCAATATCGACATGACGAGTGACAACCAGTAACATTTTATGCTACGTTCACAAAAACCTTTTAAACTATAGAGCAGCCTTTAACTATGTAATAGCTAACGCGAGATTCAAGCATTGTGTAATATGCTAGTCTTCTGCTGCATGGAAAAGGGCATGACCCCCAGAATCATAACGCGTATAAGAGGTGAACAATCTATATTGTAAATAAGGCATAATCTAAAAAGGAAAACAAAAATAATACAGTTCTGCATGTACGTGTATCAAAATATTCGCCAAAATTTATTATTGGATTCTATTGAAACTTACATTTTGTAAAGTTCATAATTTCAGTATTCGCGCTGTTTTTTAACACCCGTTTTCTATTGCCCGCATTTCCTTTGATATGGCCTTAAGAAACGAAACTCGACACTTGGTTTGAATAAGCTAGAATTGATAAGAAGGAACACTTTCGTGTAAATGCTCTAGGCTAAAGTTAAAATTTATGTCCCCATATATTTGTTTCAGTTGTACAAATTTCTGATAAACAAGGTACGGTTCCATATATTTTGATATATCTTAATTAAACACAGGAATAATGCCAAGTGTACGTACTACCTAGTTGAAGGAGCACATTTAATGCATTTAAGTCATGGACAGTTAATATCTGTATTAATTGCAAGACTTTTGTTTTTCAAACTATGAGGCTGAAGTTATCCAGCTGCATGGGATAACGAAGTTTATGTTATTTAAAAAACTCAGTGTTGTGCTTGGACATTGTGCATGGTGCTATAATGTATGTGTGCGTGTGTAGAAATTAACCAGAAAATTAAAGTTCCAGTTAAATCCCAGGCTGAAAATCTTGATTAGGTCTTATCAAGATCTTGATAAGATCTTGGTTAAGAACTTGCATGCAATATCTTGGTAAGTTTTTATCAAGATCTTGCAAGTTCTTGTAAGATCTTAGAAGATCTTGGTAAGTTTCTTACCAAGATCTTGCCAAGTTTTTATAAGATTCTTCCAAGATATTGGTAAAATGGTACCAAGATCTTGCCAAGTTCTTATAAGATTCTTACAGATCTTAGTAAAATGTTACCAAGATCTTGTTTGCTTTTTGCAAAACCTTGCAAGATCTTTTAAAGGTTTTGACAAATCTTGGAAGATCTTGGCCAGATCCTGTAAGAATTTGAGAAAAATCGTGGTAATCTTAGCAAAACTTGCCAAGATCTTAATAATAATTGTTCCAGGACAGTGTTCCAGAACAATGTCATTCACATTCATAAGACTTTTAATCTTAATTAACAACATGTTGTAAAACACAACTTGTACATGCAATCAGCCAATTATAACTGCATGCAAGTACATTACATGCATGCATGTATTAGTAACAATTAATACAGCTACTGGTATTACAAATGTTGATCAAAGTTGCCAAAGTGCAACAAAATGTGTTATTTTAAAAACACTATTATCAATTAATCTTCTCGTCATCACTGTGATCTGCAGTATCATGAGTATCACAAGGTGAATTAGCCATAACAATTTTTGCTTTGTTTCCCTTGTTTGCCATTTACAACCTGATTACAAGCGTCCACTATCTGTTGGTGGGTTTTTCGGATTTTTTCTTTGCCATACTTGATGTCAAGAACTTCTACATAGCATTAAGTAAAGCAAAATTAGTTCTTGTATCTGTGATTATTTTAAATCTCTTACATGTAAAATATTTTAAATTACTACTAACTGTAATTGTACGTACTCGACACTGTACGAAAAAAGGTGACTAGTACCAAAACATGCTTTGCAAACCAGAAGTACTAGTAAATAAAGCCTCCATTGCCAAAAATACAAAACGTCAAAGTTACTTAATTTTTAATTTTGTGTTCATTTACTAAATACGTACAGTACACGTCTTATACTATGGCTGCACCCAGCATGCCATGTTAATTGGAATACATCATTATTTTGCTTTCAAATTAGGGGGAAATATTCTCTGAAATTTCAAGAGAATTTGAATCGTCTGGAAGCCCAGTGAGCGAACAGATACCTAGACTTAAGCAATTGTAAACGACTACAGTAACTTGGTATAAAAAGTTCTGCCCGATAGCAAACGCCTAGTATACGCATAGCAAACGCCAAGCATGCAAACATCTAGCATACACGTAGCAAATGCCCAGCATATACATCTAGGATAGGCGTAATATAGAGATGTCATACACAAACGCCTAACATGCGCGAGCAAACGTTAAGCAAACGCCTCGCATACGCGGAGCAAACGCCTAGCAAACGCGTAGCATAGACGTGCAATACGCCTAGCACACGCATAGACATGTATCATACGCATGTCCTACACGCAGCAGCATATCATGCGCGTATGATACGCGTATATTCCGTATATGTGCGCTTAAAAATAAAAATAAATCAGCCTTAAGGATTGGCCATTTACAAGGTAAGAATAGGAATTCCTAGATGTTGCCCTAAATTCCTAGGAAATATATAATACATGATTGCTTATTTTTATAATGGTGCAGTATGACAGCATTTATTTGCATAATAGTGTAATGGCATTTAATTACAAATATTTAGTAACTAACCAAACAATGTTGAAACTCTCTCCTGATCAAGAGCTGGCTTTTTGGAACGTAGAGTACAAAATAATAATGTTGTTGCAAGCTCTTCATTTGCAAATAGAAGACCTAGCAGCTTAAGAGCACACTTCCCTGTCTCCTTTGGTGGTGATTTAACTGACATCAAATTGATACCATTATACATCTGGAAGAACAATAATCAGAGACAGATGTGCTATTAATCCTATGAGTAAAATGAGCAAAAATGCTCTTTCATTGCTCTCATGCAGCCCCTGGAAGCTCTCAAACTCCAAGCCGAAGGAGGTGTGAGCGATAAAAGAGTGGCTAATATATATTCACAGGCACAACTAATTAGTTCAAATTTTCAAAAAAGGATGTTTCTATAAGGGCGACAGATGTTGATATTAGTCTACTGTATATGCCTGTAGAGAGTATACAATTATTATTACAGTTGTTACATGTACAGTATGAAAATGACATGAAATTTTCTTTTACTGTATGTAATACATGTAGGTGAGAAGAGTGAAACAATCAATGTTCATAACCTGTCTCATTTAAAGGAACAAGTGCAGTCTTTTGGGCCACTGTGGACACATTCTGCCTTTGTTTTTGAAGCTATGATTGCCCATACGCTTAAGGGTTTTAAAGGAACAAGAGGGGTTGCTGAACAGGTATAGTTTTTCATATGAAATATTCAATTAACCTAGTAGAAGTAGTAGCTTTTTCACCAAATACATGTACAATTTTTAAGGTACAATTATAGAAGTGATCAGTTGATAATTTCTTTGGAAAGTTGTAAGTTAGACTATACTCCAAAACAAAAATGAATGTAATATTATTTTATTCATGTTTGCAGATAGTTACAAACTACTTAATTGAAAAAGAGATCTATCCTCTACAGAGCAGACTTAAAGCAACAAAAGCCCTGCCAGAGATGAAAGAATTGTCTTCACCCTGGCGAAAATTTGTTCATGAATTGATGAACTTTCATGGGTCGTTCATGAATGTTCATATTCGTTCATGAATAGTTCATGTTCAGTTCATCAAAAATGAAACATGTAGTTCATGAATAACTGTTCATGAACTATTCATAAATGTGTTTCATGAACAGTTCATGAAGTCTGGTGAACAACAAATTAGTTCATGAACTTTATGTTCATTATGTTGTATCATTCATGAATGTTCATGAATATTCATAGGAAATCTATTGATTATTTCATGAACTTATTATTCATGAAAATTTCATGAAACTTGTTCATGAATATTTAATGAAATTTTGATGAACAAAAGTCACGTTTCAGACAAAATACAGTTATTCATGAAAGGTCAAAGGTTCATGAAATTTGGTCATGAACATTTCATTGGTCATGAACATTTCATGAAATGTACTAATTTGATTCCACTGTAGCGCAGAAACTTTCTGTGTATGTCTTTGTTGCCAGTTTTACTGCAAAATTGGTCTGAAGCTTCTTTATATTTTAGACATTTTACACAGTGAGTCAGTATAGGTCTGGCTAGTGGCTAAATATAGACTAGCTAGATTCAAAAAGTCAAAACGTACCGTAATTCATTTTAGTCTAGGTTAAAGTGAAGAATGAGCCGTTTAGTCCAAATGCTATAGTTGTCTGAACGCGCGAGCGCATGTATATACTTTTACTTCGTATTTTTGACGGAAATAGCAAAAATACTTTGTTGATGCCGAAGAGATAATTACTTAATCTCTTAATTATTATTACTTAATCTCTTAATTATTATCATCGAATAAGGACATTAATAGACTTGTAGCAGTAGCAGTTCTGATCTCGCATCTGTGATCTAGCTAACACAATAATACCTATAAATCCTAAGACTCCTGAGAGTAGACTAAATAAAATCTACTATAATATTGATGCATTGAGCTTTTTCCAATCCCGTCAGAGATGCTTGCGGCTATATGATAGTGCGTAATTCAATTCCGTTCAAGTGTCATTACTGATACCATTTTGGCGCCTGTCCTTGAACATTTGAATATTGTGCGTTAAAAGCCGTTGATACGGAATGGATAATTCCACACAGTTTGGTGAACGTCTTAAAGAAAGGAGGAAAAGTGCGCTGGTACTTGCGTTTAATGCTGCTATAGCTTTCAGTCTGCTGAAATTCTCTTCAACGTTTACAAAGAAAATCTATGTTAAATTGTTTCTTCTCTGTATCATGTAGTCCGGTTGCAATGCTTGGTTATAGTCTATATTACTCGGGCTTTTTTCGTAGTCCTATTAACATTTAGTCTCCTTCGCAGCTGTCAGTTCGGGTTCGAATTAACATTCGGTGTAAGCGTTTAATTGAGTTTCTTCAAATGCTAATTTGTCTGATTGTCTCACCACTTCTGTGGCTAATGGTTTTGTAAAGCGCGTGGCTTTAATATTTGTGAAGGCTCTTTACGCGTGCGATTTTTGATACGATAAATATTGCCAACTTCTAATTTAGATGCATGTTACGTAGAACGACAGTCCGCGGATTGTGCCGTGGTTCCACTAAACCAGAAGTTGGCGATATTTATCGCATACTGTATCTAAAAAATCGCAGGTGTTAACGGGCCTAAACATAGAATTTGAAAAGGATTTCTTACTCGGACGATGGGTAAACTAAGGTTTATATTACGGCCGTTTATACGAGAGCCGATAAGACGCGCCTTGATCTGACCCATTTATACGACCTTTTTGAACAGGCCGCGGCTTGTGTAAGACGCGAATATTTAGTCTTTGTACCTTTTATACAAGTGTTTCGCGTCTTGTGTAAGCCGCGTCCTGTGTAAGCCGCGTTTTAGCTCTCGTATAAACTGCCCTAACAAATCCTTATAATATAACGAATATGTCGACATGACTATGAGTAGTTTTAACGAACAACGTTCACGAACACTTCATGAAGGAATTATCAACGTTCACTAGAAAACTACAAATTCATGAGGTATTCGGTGAACTGTGCAATTTTCATAAATCCGCGACTATTATTAAATGTTCACGAGTCATTTCATGAGTGTTCGTTCACAAACACTTCATGAACGTTTCATCACGTGAATATTAAAACCTACGAGTTCATGAAATATTCATGAATTCAATTTTCACGAATATCGGCAGTGAGTCATTTCATGAACACTTTTCATCAATATTGATTACGGGTGTAGATAAAAGGCGGACGCGGACGCGAACGCGGACGGCGGACGGCGGACGGCGGACGGCGGACGGCGGACGGACTCGTGGTATTTTTAACCGGGGTTTTATCGCCGGTAGTTATTTGTGGGGTATTTTTAACCGGGGTATTTCCCCCGGCGGTTGGTTACAACCGGCGGACTGACGAAATGTCGGGATTTTGTCGTTTGTTTTGTTTTGTTTTGTTTCGTTTTGTCTTGTCTTGTTTTGTTTTGTTTTGTTTTGTCTTGTTTTGTTTTGTTTTGTTGGGTTTTTTAAATAGTATTCCCGTACTTTTCACTGGTTGCATATACGAGGTTCGGAGTGGCGAGGCCAGAGTAAACTGACGAGTGGGGCGGGGGGGGGGGGGGGGGGGGTCGGTATTAGAAGCTAAGCTCCGAAGGCGCGAGGGGTCGTAGGGGGGTCCCGGGGAATGCTGATCCGGAAAATTTTGGATTTCTAGGGTGTCTAAAACGCCATTTGCTGCGTTTTGAAGCTACTGTGTTGTGCAAAGATCTGAAAGGCAAAATTTACATAGGCCCGTGGCCTCGCCACTGGTCGTTTGGCACAACAAACTTGATTAATTTTTGTGATACAACAAACCTCACACCTCTAATAAGTGCTGTAGATTAAAAAAATCATCGGATCGTGGGTCGGAAATGAAAATATGCACGAAAAAAACCCAAGCTGTATAAGAAGTATATACGATCGCCAAGGCAAATCGTAGGTGTTTCGTGTTGATGGAGTAAAACTAACTTTTGGCGGGCACTACAAACTAAAGAATTATGTTCGGCGGGAGAATTGGCGTAACATGAGAAATTTTAAATTAAGATTTTGTGATTTTTATGCGGGGCATGCCGCGGGAGGTGTACGAGTAATGTTAAGTTTTTCCTGCTTCCTGCTTTCATGCTATTGAAAAAAATCCTGCAAAACGCAAATAACATGGTGTGACATAATATATATAAGCTTTGTTAGTTTGTTTGTTGCCTCGCGTGCATGTGGGCGACGTTCAAGCAAGGAAACCAAACCTGTTGAATTGAACTATCAAATGAATGGTTGTTTGAAATGGTAAAGTCTATAAATATATCATGAATTTTACTTCTGTGAGACTTGCAAACATCTGTCATCAGTGCCGGAGCCTGGAGGCATCAATGGAGCATGCACGTAGATTTAAACCATTTTGATTTTCTGATGCCTTATTACCGCGTGTCATTCAAATTACAATCAAATGATTTGGTCGTGATAATCGAAAACGGAGACTTTCGAAGACCCCTTTGAAGGGTGGTGTGTTTCCTGTGAATAGGATACCATATTATTATTATTATTATTACTATTATTATTATCACTATTATCATTATTATTATTATTATTATTATTATTATTATTGTTATTATTATTGTTATTATTAATATTATTATTTTATATTACTATATTAGTAAATTACTATATTATTTGAAAGTAGAAGTCCGCCGTCCGCCGTCCGCCGTCCGCCGTCCGCGTCCGCCTTTCATCTACACCCACTCCGAACCTCGTATATGCAACCAGGGAATCGAAAAGTACGGGAATACTATTTAAAAAAACAAAACAAGACAAAACAAAACAAAACAAAACAAGCGACAAAATCCCGACATTTCGTCAGTCCGCCGGTTGTAACCAACCGCCGGGGGATAATACCCCACAAATAACTACCGGCGATAAAACCCCGGTTAAAAATACCACGAGTCCGTCCGCCGTCCGCCGTCCGCCGTCCGCCGTCCGCCGTCCGCCGTCCGCGTCCGCCTTTTATCTACACCCTATTGATTACATACAAGTTCATGAATTATTCATGAACTCTAATTTTCATGAATTCGGCCATTTAATGTTCATGAGTCATTTCATGAACAGTTCATGAACAATATTCATGAACTCAAAACTTCATGAACGTGGTTAAGTTGTTCATGAATTATTCATGAACTCCAATTTTCATGAATTCGGCCATTTAATGTTCACGAGTCTTTTCATGAACAGCTCATGAACAATATTCATCAGTTGTTCATCAAAAATTCGTGAACTTATCTTGAAATTTAGTTCTTGAACTGTTTCATGAACTTATGGTTCATGAACTATCACTTTCATGAACTGTGCCATTTAATGTTCATGCACGGGCATGAACTGTTCATGTACTTATCATGGATGTTCATGAACAAAATTCATGAACTATTCATGAACAATTCATCAAATTTTCGCCCGGGCAAGCTTAGCATTATCCAAGTTTAGGTATAATCTAAAACAAATACAAACTTCTGCTAATATGTCTTTAAACAAAAAAATCCTACTCAAAATATATAATTTCATAAAAATTATGCATATCTTGAGGATAAAGCTATTAGCCTCGAGGGCTTACTATAAATCTATAATTGTAAGTTTATGGTATTGTTCATAATTCACAAAACAACAAAATTAACAAAAGGTCCGCTATGCGTACATGTATCTGCGCCAAACCCACCACTGTGAGAATCTTGTCAAGATCTTGTAAGATCTTGTGTGATCTTGTAAGATCTTAAGAAAAATCTTATAAGATTTTTACACGTAGATCTTATAAGATTTTAGCGAGATCTTATAAGATAATTAAAGAGAAAGTACACGTTCTTTGACCAAAATAATTTTTTTATCATGACTCACAAAAACTGTGGTAGATCACATTCACAAGTTTACTATAAGTCACGTTAAAAATACTTACCAATTTTATCAGCAATATCCCCTGTCTCCGAAATGTTTTAGTGCATAACTGCATGAAGGTATATGCCAATACGGCTGTTGAGCCGGACACCGCGGGTCTAAAGACCCCTGAATCGTCTGTAGGTTTGTGCCATTTTGGAAACTTATACCGTTAGATAGAGCGTTAATTCTGGACAACAAATATGAATTAGAAAACATAGAATAGCAACGGAGAAAAATCGATTTGAACTGAGATGAGCGCCAAATATCAAATGGAAATTATCGGGTCAAACGCAATCAGTCATATTTAAAGTATCCCTGAATCGTCTGTAGGTTTGTGCCATTCACGAAACTTGTACAGTTAGATAGAGCGTTAAACACTCTACAACATATGTGAATTAGAAAAAATCGTATAGAATAGAACCCCGAAAAAGCATAGTGTTTTAGTCAAAAACTTTGTCGGAAATATAGAATTTAACGGCTAGCAGCCGTATTGGGAATTTGGGATATATCTTCATTGCAGTTGAGCCACCGGATACCGCCGGCGTGTTTAAAGTATACCCCTGAATCGTCTGTAGGTTTGCCATTCACGAAACTTCTACAGTTAGATAGAGCGTTAAATTCTATACAACATATGTGAATTAGAAAACATGTATAGAATAGCAACGGAGAAAAGGCTATTTGAACTGACATGAGCGCAAATATCAAATTGCATTATTACGCTATTTACTTGGCGTACGGTCAAACGCGGTCATATTTAAAGTATATCTCTGAATCGTCTGTAGGTTTGTGCCATTTGGGAAACTTGCACGGTTAGATAGAGCGTTAAATTCTGTTCAACGTATGTGAATTAGAACAAATCGTATAGAATAGCAACGGAAAAAAATCTATTTGAACTGAGATGAGCGCAAACTTATCAAATTGCATTATTATGCATCACTTGGCGTACGGTCAAACGCAATCATTTTAAAGTATCCCTGAATCGTCTGTAGGTTTGTGCCATTAACGAAACTCGTACAGTTAGATAGAACGTTAAATTATGTACAAGATATGTGAATTTGAAACAATCGTATAGAATAGAACCCTGAAAATCGTAGTATTTTAATCCAAAACTTTGTCGCTTCGGAGGACTTCGTGATATGGCGAACGAAATATTTGTAAACACGATCGGATTAAAAATACTCGTTTCCATCGTTCAAACTGACAAGCTCGTAGGTTGACGCCAAAAAATTCTGAGCTTCGATTGTCCCCGATCATGCCCGATTCACTTGTCGCGCATTGTTTACAGCTACACAAAAAAGTTAACACACACACACACACACACACATACATACATACATACATACACACAACACGATAGCAATATATCTGCTGCGCAGATACAAAAACGAAACCAGTCTTTATATATCTATATCTTCTTAACATTTATTTATAGGAGTAACTGGATGCCACTCTCGGACTTCTCAGAGCCAACACTAAGACTATTGACTGATAGAGAACTTGAAGTCATAAATGTACTTCTCTATAAAGATGACGAAGCAAACACTGTGGATAAAACTAAAGAATATAGTTTTGCAGAAAGAATGTCTAAGTGTGGTGAAGTATTTCATTCCAAGGCATACAGGCGAGCTGGAAAATCATGTAGTAGCATCATTCAGTTCACAAAGAGAATGACTTGTCTTAAGCTAAATATCACTATGGAGAAGTACATGGAGTTTGTTAAAATTGAAGAATTTAATTTAGCATTGGTAAAATCATTTACTCCTGTTGTGACAACCATCTGCAAAATTAACATCGCACCTCCGACTGATGAAATCATTAAACAATATGTTAATTCAGGCTTATTAGCCAGTCACCACATTCCCATCAATGGCCCTCCTGGACTTAGTACATTGGAAGCAGTGCCTTGTGGTAATGTTTCAGCGAAATGTATTATGGTATATACATATACATATAGTATATATATATATATATATACTGTAAATTCAAAAGAGTCGTTTTGACCCCCAAGGAGTCATTTCAGCTCTTTTAATCTGGGGGTCGTTTCGACGATTACAAGGAGTCGTTTTTACTCCAAGAGTTATTTTGACCCTAATGTGGAGTCAAACGATTCTTTGCATTCTCTCTTAGAGTCATAGGACTCCTGGTGGGATCGTCTGACTCTTTATGGAGTGAACAAAGAGTCGCGTTACTCCTCGATTGAGTCGATTCACCAAAAGAGTCGCTTTACTCCTTGATGAAGTCAATTCATCAAGAGTCGATTTACTCCTTGGTGGAGTGAAGAGCATTAGCTATGCTTTTTGTTTATGCATGTCACGTCGCATATATCATTCAGATAGAAGGAACGCGGCAAATCGTGGCGTACGGATAAAGTCAAAAATGTCATATCGACAGTATATAGAACATAGTCTGTATAGACCAATGCAGCTTGGGTTAAGTAATGTATACCGAAAGCATATATCACTTGAAATTAAACTTATTTATTTATTTAAGAACGTCTAAAAGAGCATTCAGTAGAAAATACAATACGAACAAATCAAAAGGAAACTATATTTTTGGGCTTAATATCCGTATTCCATTTTTAAATTGCAATACTCTCGACAATGCTCTACTTTTAGCAATTATATTTCAGCGGATCTTTCACAGTTCTTTCCGAACCAAGCGGATCAATCTCAGCCAATCAAGAAGCGACGCTTATGTGACGCTTGAATAAACAGCACTGTCTTCGCAGAGGTCCACCCTGAGGCTCAACCAATCACAAAACGCGAATTTTGATCCACTTAATTTATTCATCAAACTATGCTTGATCCGATCATATTCTGATATTCATAATAAACTTGGTCACGCTGTCGACAACAGAAACGTTTATGTCAATGGAGTTCAACAAGAGATTTCCGAAAGAAATTCAACGAATTACTCGGATAGATATAGCACTAACGAAGTAAAGACTTTTGACGAAGGAATACTAACAACGACAACAAAATATTCCCTTCTAACAAACGCCGTTGGCGTTGTATATTCGCTGGATATTGTATATTCGTTGTTATTCCAATGGCGAAGCTAATCGTCTAAATGCTACTATAATCGTTTCATGCTATATTTGTTTTAACTATATGATTATACTTTGATATTGATTTGTTTTGATCTTGCAACTTTACATTTTGTTGGTGTCTAAAGTAATTCATTCACAGTATTAATGCTTTCAGGTTTCGCGGCCGAGTTAAGTTTTTCTAATATTTGATTTCCTATAAGCCCGTTTTGAACTGTGAAATGTTGGACGAATATAGCATAGAGAAATTGCCTTTGGGATTCAAGGTTTGATAAATGATCATGTAGGACTGAATAATTGTCGAAATATTAAACGCAAAGTCACATTAGAAATGACCCCATATACAGTAAGAGTAATAACGACCCCAAAATAAAAGTGTAGTGTAGAAATGAGTCCAAAGGAAGCAGAATTGACCCTGCAAAAGAGTTAAAATAACTCCTCTGAAGAGATTTTAAAGTACCCTTGAAATGGTCAAAATGACTCCTTCAAAGGAGTACAAATGACTATTCGGGCTTAGAAGGAGTCAAAACGACTCCTTCGGAGGTGTCGTTATGGGGTCACAAAAACGACTCCTTTGAAAGGGTCGAAACGACTCTTTTGAATTTACAGTGTATATATATATATATATATATATATATATATATATATATATATATATATATATATATATATATATATATATATATATATATTACATATACATATTATATATACACATGAAATGAAGGTCTTCATATTATTAGCTACAAGCATTTTTTGGGTCCTACTCTGGACACTAAGATTAGTTCATTGGAAACATAATGCATCTTTCTAAGATTAGTCTTTCCTATATGTTCTCCTAAGCTAAGATTTTCAACTTCTAAGATCTTGCCATGATCATAACAAGATCTTCCCAAGATTTTCAACGTCCAAGATCTTGCCATAATCATAGCAAGATCTTGCCAAGATTTTCAACTTTTAAGATCTTGCCATGATCATGGTAAGATCTTGCCAAGATTTTTAACTTCCAAGATCTTGCCATGATCTAATTGCCAAGATTTTCAACTGTAAACAGTGTGGGACAAAATCTAATGTACTGACATGAAATAATATAGGTATAGTGTTGTACGAGCATGTGCTGCTGCATGCATATATTTCATATAAAATTAACCTATCTGAGAGACTAGTACTTTTAATTCAAGGTCAACAACGTCGTAAATACGTTGCACGTCTCAGCTAATTCATGTACTTAAATGCATCAACACTTCACTATCAATAAAGTGGGAAATTATTTTCCAAACCATGCATCTATGGAATAAATTGGTAATTCTACATGTTTAGATAAGTTGGCTTCTAGTTGTGGGGAAAATAATGCCGTGTTCCAGTGTTAATTGCAGTGTTAATTAGATAGCCAAACTCTCCAACTGAGGTCGTCGCGCACTTTACATCCTAGTATAGGTCTTGTGGCTGCATGTCATCGATATTATTAAGATGAATTACTTCATAAATACCATACGTATAACTCCTACAAAGAGCGATTCGGTCTCATTTATTTTTCTGTTTCGAAGCCAGTTAACAAAAGTTAATTCAAAATAACAAAAATGGTGTTATTTTCATTATCGATTGTTTGTATATGGCTCTACTACATACAGCTTTTGGCTTGTTTAGACTACCATCATTTATTTTGGTGCTAACGTTTGCCGGAAACAAAAATTGAGTAATTCAGATCAAAGCGGCAGTAGCCTATATCCTGCGGTATACGATATTGTGATACACTACAAATCCTGGTCCTACTATCAATCCTAGTTATCCTACTATACCTTCGCCTAAAGCTCGTGGATTAAAGATTAGCCATTTAAATATCCGAAGTTTATTTCCGAAGATAGATTCTCTCCGTGTTATGTTAAAAGATCAGCCCTTTGACATTTTCACTATCTCTGAGACATGGCTAAACCCTTCGATTACTGACCAAGAATTACATGTCCCTGGCTACACTCTTACTAGACAAGACCGAACTGAAAAACAAGGTGGCGGTACAGCAATATATATACGTGATGGGATTCCGTTTTGCATTCGGTCCGATCTCATGGAAAGCAACGCCATTGAAACTTGCTGGATAGAAATTGTTCGACCTAAAACCAAAAAATTACTTGTATGTACTGTCTATAGAGCACCAAACTTTCCTCTACCACAATTTCTCGAAGAACTAGATGCTGGCACCTCTAAACTGCCGGATGACTCTGAATGCATTATACTTGGTGACTTAATTCAACGTTGACTATAATAGCAAAAACCCTGCAACTAAACCTAGCACATCTAAATTAAAAAGTTTTGCAAATTTACATGACTTAGATCAACTCATAACAAGTCCTACAAGAATAACCACCCAATCCCAATCAACTATTGACTTAATCTTTGTAAACAACAAACAACGCATCGTTGACAATGGTGTCCTACCACTGTCATTAAGCGATCATTCACTGGTGTACCTCCGCGCATCATAGAATACCGATCCTACAAACAATACGACAAACAAACTTTCTTAAAACATCTGACAAACACTGATTGGTCCTCTGTCTATACTGCTAACGACGTCAACGACGCTGTAAATACTTGGTGCTCACTTTTCACCAGTGTAGCAGATTATCATGCTCCCATTAAAAGACAGAGAGTTAAAGGACTCAAAACCCCTTGGATGACGTCTGAACTTTCCCAGCTAATGCAGGACCGCGATTATCTCCATAAAAAAGCCATTAAATCAAAATCTCCCATTCACTGGTCTTCTTATCGCAAGATTAGATGCAAGGTTAACATGGCGATTAAAGAAGTCAAGTCTACTTATTATAAAAATGTCATAAACAACAATAAAGCAAACACCTCTAGTCTGTGGAAAACACTAAATGAAATAACATGCCGTAACAAGAACTCTGAAAATAGTCAAATACACCGTCGTGCATTATATCTGATGAAATATTGTACAGTGATCCCAAATGAAATCAATCGCCAATGTTATGAATGATTATTTCACCACTATTGGATCAAAACTCGCTAATGCTATTAAAGAAAAGTTTAATTCACTGATAACCCATTCACCTTCTATGCCCTTGTGTTCTACCGTTTTCTCATTTAGTGAAATCAACGAAGCCTTTGTCTACAAACAGTTACGAACTCTAAAAACAAATAAAGCAATTGGACTGGACCGGATCAGCGCTCGACTTCTCAAGGACTCTGCTGAAGTTATTACTCCCTGCTTAACCTTTATTTTCAACAGCTCTCTGACTTCTGCAACTTTCCCATCCATCTGGAAAATGGGTAAGGTTGTACCCATATTCAAGAATGGAGATCGAACAAGTACTAACAACTCTAGACCTATTACTATCTTACCAACCTTATCTAAAATCATCGAAAGAGCTGTACATACACAAATATATGAATACACCCAGGAACACAACCTCCTTGCACCAGAACAGTTTGGTTTTCGACCCAATCGCTCAACCGAAATAGCCCTTGCACATTTAACTGATCACATATTGAACAACCTTGACAATGGCCTCATCACTGGTGCTGTATTATTGGACTTAAGTAAGGCATTTGATACTGTTGACCATCCGTTACTTTTGAATAAACTAAAAGACTTAGGCCTAGACAACAACGCAACTACTTGGTTCAACTCTTACCTATCTGACCGCGCTCAAGTAACATCCATTGGCAATGAACTTTCCAGTCCTAAATCAGTTTCAGTCGGTGTGCCACAGGGCAGCATATTAGGTCCTCTACTCTTCCTTATCTTTGTCAATGATTTGCCGCGATGTCTTAAACGATGTAAAACAATCCTTTACGCGCTGACGATACTCTTATCTACTACTCTTCAAAATCATCAAGTGATATTGAATCCAACCTAAATAGTGACTTAGAAGCTGTTGCTCATTGGCTTAGATGCAATCTACTCACTCTCAATTGTGTAAAATCGAAATCTCTATTGTTTGGAAGTCGACAGCGCCTCAAATCTTTCAATACAGTTTCAATCAAAATTAACGCAACCCCTCTTGATCGAGTAACCTCTTTCAAATATTTAGGAGTAACCTTAAACGAAGATCTCACTTGGAGTGACCATGTTCAAAAGCTGATATCCAAGATAAAGCAGCGCCTTGCCCTGTTAAGAAGAGTAAAGCACTTACTACCAACTGACGCCCGTCTTACCTTATTCAACGCACTTATCCTTCCTTTATTTGATTATGCAGATATTATATGGGGTGATAAGAACAACCTAACTTTGATGAACACTTTACAAACTCAACAGAACAAATCAGCCAAGATAATAACAAACCAACTCGCTCGCTCTTCTTTTTACTCAAGCCTTGGAAGCCCTCAACTGGAAACGCCTAAACGATCGACGTCACGAGCATCGCTGTATCTTTATTTTTAAATGTCTAAACAATTTTTTTGATTCAAGATTTGAACTACTACCAAATAGCAATTTCCACCAATACCATACTAGAAACAAGGCCAAATTCCACTTACCTAAAGCTAAGACGAACTGGGGAAAACATAAATTAATTTATCACGCTCTGAACGATTTTAACAATTTTTAGCTCCTGAATTTCATGACATTAAGTCACTGTCATTGTTCAAACTTAAACTTGGCAAATTATCCTCTTAACTGCTACTATATGTAATGATATCTATTTTTTACTATCTTATATTTACTTATTTCATTTATGTTACACAGGGCCCCATTGAAAAACACTTCGGTGACATGGGCTCCCTGTTAAAATATTATTATTATTATTATTATTATTATTATTATTATTATTATTATTATTATTATTATTATTATTATTATAATCTACAGATTATAACATTTAGTTACACACTGCCGCTAGCATAAAAATATTTTGGGATCACTTCGAACCTTGGTAACCTGGCCTATTACGGGAGTATCTATTTTTCTGCGCGCTCAGAGGAAATGCTTAATGCGTGCTAAATTTCTAATTATTCGCGCTAAATTTGATATCGCACTCCTTGCAGTCCGACTATCGTTTCTTCTAGGTTCGTTAAAGGTTTACGATTGTGAAAGTTTGACAGTTCAGTTCTGATATTGAATAATGACTCTATATCTAAAAGGCATTGAAAGTCTAGGGAATACTTGCTCTGCTAACAGCATTCTACAAGCGTTACTGTCTGTTACGCCATACCGGAAGTAAATTACTGCACATGCCACACAACAGGAGTCGCTGTTTAGCAGAAAGCGCGAGGTGCGTTATTGTTCTTACTAGAAATTATAAGATAGGTTCAGAATTATAGCGTAGTTACAATTATAATTCACCGATAATGAAAGGAGCTCATCAGCTCAAGATTTTATTTTCTAAATATATGCTTAACCGAGTAGACAGGTCGGGCCGGAGAGGCTTAAATATGCAACTCATAGTTTAAAAGCAAGGTGAAATTGATAGAAATACACATGGAAAATTACTATAAGTAACAGGGGTCATCAAGGCTTCCTAAGAGGGATGCAAATTCAAAATTGTTATTATTCCTTCCTGGATCTACTGGACACCCCACGAACGCGCAACTACTTTCACGAATACCAAAACAAAACAATCTCGTATGGCGTAACAGATAGCAACGCTTGCAGAATGCTGTTGGCAAAGCAATATTCCCTACAGTTTCAATGCCTTTTAGATGAAGAGTCATTATTCAAAAATCAGAACTAAACTGTAAAACTTTAACAAACAAAACCTTTGACGAACCTAGGAGAAACGATTTAGTCGGACTGCAAGGATTGCGATATCAAATTTAACGCAAATAATTAACAATTTAGCACACATTTGTACGGAAGTTGAGCAATGTAAGCATTTCCTGTACGCGCGCAGAAAAACAGATATTTCCGTCATAGGCCAGGTTACCAAGGTTCGAAGTGATCCCAAAATATTTACAATATGCTATTAAGAATTTCATTTAGAATTTATGCTATACTATACTATACTATACTATACTATACTATACTATACTATACTATACTATACTATACTATACTATACTATACTATACTATACTATACTATACTATACTATACTATACTATAGATGAATCAACTATTTAAATGCATTCATTGAACCTAGGTGAATCAATTCAGTTTGAAAAATTTACAGGATAAAATCAAAATGAAAGAGAAGATCATGGTACAATGAGTAATGAGTAATGAGTAATCATTTAACGTCGTAAGCCCATATAGTTAATTGTGAGAGTTAATTGTCTAAACCAGCACGCACCCAAGTGGGCAGTAGCTAAACATAAGCAGCGTTGTTTTATCAAGTAATCCAGGGCCGTAGGAAGATGTTTCAGGTTAGGGGGGCCGAGCGGCGAAGGCGCGAGAACACTCTAGGGGGTTCCGGGGACATATGCTCCCCCAGAAAATTTTTTATTTCTAACTCTCTGAAACGCGTTTTCCTGCGGAATTTTGGGGTCAGTTTTACAACAAAATATTATGATCATAAACAACATCATTTTAGTTTACCTTTACTTCCTTCCAGGAGAAATCAGAATTTTTATGAAAGGCCATCCTATAGCGAGAAGGCCGCAAGCTTTATAAGTACATTAAAGCATTGGTGATGCATAACATTTCCAACGACTGCGAGGTTCTTTGGCGCTTTCGCATCAGTAGCTTTAACTGTAAAGTTACTCTTGGTTAACTTACCAACTTCATGCAGTCTCTGTATCTTTCTAGTCTTGCCGTGGAGCTGGTACAAAGAAAGATTGAATCTTCCTCTGCGCCATACGTCTGCGCTAACTGGCAGCGGAAAAAACCCGTGCTTTTACGTCTAAATTTAGGGGGGCTCAGCCCCTTCCTTCTGGCGATTAGGGAGGCGCTAGCCCCCTTGCCCCCCTGGTTCCTACTACGGCCATGAAGTAATATGTTCTGAGTAAGTCGCCACTCTCCTCCGCAAAAGCTTTTTTGTGTGCTAAATTATCATGGTTACATTTTCACTTAGGCTTATAGACTGACATAAACAAACAAAATAGCCTGGAGAATGGGATGGTTGGCATGCTGAAGCCAAAGTCTTTCATCAGATACTCTAATTTTGCAGTATATAAGTAGTTAGTTGCAATGCACTGCTAATAACGTGTAAGCTGGTTTTCTAATTATTTGTGCACAATCATACTCAGCGCTACGGTGGGCCGTATATGCAATACACAAAACAAAATCTCGACGCACGAACAAAAGTTTCAATATATAAATAAATTATTCAATGCAACAGAAGTAATATTAATATACACTATACATATTAAAACGGGTTTTTTCGTCTATATCAAAGCTGAAAAAATACATGGTAGAAAATACGGCGTGCAGGCGATAGTGTAGCCTATATTGCGTGCAGGGTTGACGTGTATAAACTGAAAATCCCTGATTAGCTGAAAATTCTCTTCCTTCCTGAAGTTCCAGTTGTTGTTGTAGTGGGTACAAAAGTGTGAACGCAAATCCTATTAAGCAGCTCACTCAAGTGATTTTAACACGCTCTCTACTCTCTACTACGACGGTGCTAAGTATAAATTATTAAATTATGTAAGTTAACTGCAGATAAAAATTGTTTGCACTTAGAGGGTACGACCATTGTTTTGTATATATCACATGCAGTTATAGTGACAGTAGTTTTATTCGCCTCCAGACCACTCTTCATTCTCGGGGGGCTTTGTTTACACAAAATCTTGATTGGAGATGTGTCAGCACAGTGTCAGCGGGTATATTCAGTGTTTTATTTGTCCATTTATTATCTTTAAAATGCACCTGAAGCGAAAATTAAGTCTTAAAAAATAAAAAAATATTAATTTGCATGTAGCTCTTCCATATCTCACTTCGTTCTTGTCAAAGACACTTGATGCAATTAATAACTTAATAATCGAAAAAGGTTATATATCTTTGTATAACTACCAAAACTAATCTTTAGGTACGTAATATGTGTCTTCTACAACACTAAACATACAATGTTTCAAGTGATTTTGTTTGAATGATGTCAAGGAGTCAAATTTCCAGTAGTCTCAGTGCAAGCCTGCAAGGTCGTTTATCTTTCTAGTTTATTTTCAAACTCTTGTTATGAGTGCGTAATTACCTCATGCTGAGAAGCAATGCTTCAACGCAACAAAAGTCGCTTACTGCGGAAATTTTTGAAATCTCATACTTTCTAGAATACTCTTTTATTTTATTTTTTTATGCAGATTTTCGATAATTTAAGCACTATATACTAACAAATTGACAAGGCAGTATTCACTTGTACCTTGCAGGTAACCTACTAGTTAATATCTCAAGAAGGAAGTGAGATATGGAAAAATCAGATCAACGTCATCCTACGACTTTAATTCGGTATTTCGGTAAAAATAATAATCAGTACACTAATCTTGACATCCCTGTGTCTCATGCCCAGACCCCTTTACCGAGTTATGTAAACGAAATTTAGTCAACGAAATCGAGATTTTGCGAGGGATGATCCCTCGCGATGTTTGTATGTATGTTGACTGTTTTATGATGTTTTGTGACGTAAGGAAGTTTCTTTCTACAACTTACATCACATACGCCAGAAGGATTTGCTCTGATAAATTGCATGTACGTTTGAAGTACGTGACACCACGACGGCGATGGATTTTCTAAATTGGCAATGCCACGAGTCAAGTGCTGGTGAATGTTTTGTCCTCGTTTTGTTGAACTGTCTTACAATTTCGGTAAGGAGAGTTTATCTTGTCGAGGTAAGATATCAATTTCTACAACTGACAACTGTGTTTCTTGGTAGGAAATTTCACGGTTGTTTTCTTCTATTTTTAGATGTGTATTCATCAGTTTGTGCTGATCAGCATTCTGCGTGTGTGTATTTTGACTTATACAAGTTCTGCAAAATAATCTGATGGGCTCAATAGTACATTGCTGTATAATTTTATTAAAGCTCTAGATTTGTCAAAATATATTAAGCATTTGGAATTGCATTGACAGTTTTGCCACAGCATTAGAGCAAGAGGCATGATTATTTAATATTTGTATATTAATTGTGACAGTGTACTGATCCTGTCAAAACCTTTGCCATATCATGTCAAACGATAAGTTATAGTAACTTGTAGTTTTCAATCTTAGAATTAAAAAAATATAGAAGAAATGTGTAAATACTCTGTCTATTGTAATTAATATTAAATTTTCGGACTCCCCAGCCTCCTTTGCAGGCAACTATGTGGGCTCTTATGGTGAAGAGGTGAGAAAAACTTGGGTGGAGTTAAGGTTGGGCGGTTTACCGGTTTTTTTCGGTTTTATTATTAAACCGCTTTTTTTCGGTTTAGCTTTTAGAAAAAACAGAAAACCGTCATCCTTATTTATTACAATGTTACAATGTATAAGTTTGTTTAGTTCTTAAAATTGTTACTATTAAAGATGAAAAAAGCAAAATAAAATTAAAGTTAGCAAACGTTTTCGCTGAACGTTCGTTTTTTGTTCAATATTTTGCCGTGATTTATGCAGTCATTTATAATTATACAGCCAAATTATGACGTCCAGCGCTATTAAAAATTTGAAATTAGTTCAATGCTGAAATTGCGTTAGTTTCTGAACTTTTGAAAAACCGGTTTTACGGTTTAACCGGTTTAGAGTCGGACGGTTTGGCAGTTTTTATTTTAATCAAAACCGCCCAAGCTTGGGTGGAGTGGGCAAACTCAGACGGAGTGGGCAAACTCGGATGGAGTGGGCAAACTTGGGTAGAGTGGGCAAACTCAGATAGAGTTGGCAAACTTGAGTGGAGTGGGCAAACTTGGGTGGAGTGGGTAAACTAGGGTGAAGTGGGTAAACTTCAGTGGAGTGAGTAAACTTCAATGGAGTGGGAAATTTTAGGTGGAGTAGGCAATCTCAGGTGGAGCGGGCAATCTTGGGTGGAGTAGACAATCTTTGGTGGCCATAGACTGCATGCACAGAGTTGCCTGTGGAGTGGGCTAAAGGTTTTTGTCCCATTTGAGGCAGAACCTCACTTGCGATAGTAACTTCTAGTTATTGAAATATATACAATATACACGAACGAAACTAGTCCCATGCAAGATGACGACAAAAGCAATCTTTATACAGTATGTGCATCAAGGGGCCAGCTAAACTGATCGAGGAGAGTCTATATTTCATAACTAATTTTTTTATTTATTAGACATGCATTTTAATATCTTTTTAAAGAAAATACAACATGAAGTGAACAATGGTGAATGGTTTTGGAAAATATACCAACTCGTTATCATAATTATTATATTTAGTATTAATTAGACACAGTGAGGGACTTCCCAAGGAAATAATGGGAGGCAGCAGGTCAGCGGTCTCATGCCAAACATAGGTTTAAGCTTTGAAATTCATCAATACATAATATAATTAGAGACGTACACTACTGGCCAAAATTAATGTTATCGGACAAAATCCATAAAGCCTGGTTTTCGTTTTGTCGTTACGGTGTCCCGTCGCGACTAAATGGAAACCAGGCTTAAAGCCTGGTTTCCATATAGCCTCAAGAGCCGGCGGCATGGCTGCGGCAAGGGGCGATGGCCAATCATAGACAGTGTTGAATTAGCCAGCAATAAAAAGCTGTATGTGATTGGACCATTGTCCCTTGCCGCAGCCATGCCGCCGGCTCTTACGGCTATATGGAGACCAGGCTTTAGAAAGGCAAATTAAATGTCAGAAACTGAGAAATCATGAGTGTTTGACGATGAAATCTTAGGTTATGATTATGAAAGAGTTTTTGCAATTAAGAGAACCAGACAATTGATTAACTCCTTGCCTACGGCATATTGTCCGTTTTCGAACGAATCAGACTTTAGTATTATTTTACCATGTCTAACGCCAGACGATTTTACTTGTCATGTGGAGAGCCCTCGGTATAGTGAAAGAGTTAACCACCCTTGTTATCACTGATCTCTATACTAAATGTTATATGGAGATCAGTGCTTGTTATGTGTAACTGTTTAAATAGAAAACTCACAAAAGAATACTGAAATGATGTTTTTGATGTTTTCATATACTTTGAGATTCAAATCAAATTATACAACAATTCTAACGAAAGTCTATACTGGATTCTAAAAAACATTACCAGAAATTTGAAAAACTTGCAGAAATATATAGGCGGCAAATTTTATCCATCGGCGTATTTAATAATAATAAAATAATAATGGTTGGTTTAATAGAGAATACCTTTGCACCCTAAAGGTGAATTGCGATAACTTTACAATCATGAAAATATAAAAGTAAATATATTACATAAAATTGGTTACAAGCATAATAAATCTATAAATCTATTAAAATATATAATTACAGACTATATAGTGTATTATAATAACATAATAGGTTCTAAAAGCAGTGTTAAGTATAATAAATTTAAAACAGTAAATAATTAACAATCATCTACCCATACTTTTAGAAAGCATGGCAGAAATAAAACTGTTATGATATCTATTGGTTCTGCATTTAGGAAGAGACAGTACTTCAGAGTCCCCGTATAGGACGCGTTGGGTGGATACCGCTCGACTAGGGGGCAGAAGATTATACAAATGGAATGCTGGTTGACTAATCTTCTCAAAGGTTTTCAGACAAAGCATGTCCCTTCTAATGTCGAGATGGGGACTGGAACATAACAAAAGAGCCTCCGAGTAAGAGATATTCGGATAGAAGATGCGCATTGCACGTCGCTGTATCGACTCAATAGAGTCTGATAGGTAGTCTGGAAGGCTTGTGTGCCACACCTGACAACAGTATTCTAGGATTGACCTTACTAACGCATAATATATGTCTAATAGGTCTGTAGGCGGAACACCACTCTTCTTTAAAACCCTGAGAATATACATGCGTTTCGATGCCTTGCCCATCATAATATCTATGTTTTGAGACCACTTCAGACGATCGTCTAGAGTTACTCCATGCAAGTACCTTAAAAGAACTCACTTCAACTTTATGACCATCAATGGTAAGTGGATGGACATCCGGTGCCTCTTTGAAAAAACAGACAATCATCTCTTTGCATTTCTTTGGGTTAAGCTTCATATCATTACTTGATGCCCAGCTAGATATTACATCAAGGTCACGTTGTAAATTGGAAGGGCTAGCGCGCAGTATAACTTCAGATACGGTTACATCATCGACGTATTTCCAATGTTTGGAAACAAGGGCGCTTTTTTTGAGCTAGGTCGTTGATCATAATTAAGAAAAGGATTGGTCCAAGTTTAGTGCTTTGGGGCACACCAGCATGAACTGAGAGCCACTCCGATTTGACATTGCCCATGCAGTTTGACGGACTGGCGGCGATTGGTAAGAAAACTGCAAATCCATGGAATTATTATTCTCCGTACTCCAATGTCGATGAGTTTCGTAACGAGTAAATTATGATTAATGCGATCAAAGGCCTTACTGAAATCCAAAAAGCAGATACGTAAATACTGCGACGGAGAATCAAGAGAAAGTAGCCAATTATTTAACATATCTAGAAGGCAATATGAAGTAGATGCTCCCTTGAGACAACCAAATTGTTACGGGTCGATTTCATCCTTTACATCCTCAATCATCCATCTGACTACAAAGTCTTCCGATATCTTTGACAGGCAAGAAGTTAATGAAATGGGCCTAAGTTCGTCCTCACTAACGACTGGTTGGCTCTTAGGGACTGGCGCAACAAAAGAATCCTCCCAAAGCAAGGGAAATATTCCCGATGAAAAGGAAACGTAGAAGATTCTGGAAATAGGTGTAGCCAGTTCATAGGCGAAGAGCTTAAGGATCCGATTCGGAATGGCATCAGGGTCCTGAGACTTGTGAATAAAAATATTGAGAAGCTTCTTACAGACGTCAGTCGGTGAAACACTAGGAGGTTGGCCTGGGCAGGCAGGAAAGCAGGTAAAGCGCAGAGGTCCAAGTTTGGAATGTCTGAATTTACCGATACAAAAACATTGTTAAGCAGATTAGCCAGTTCCACGCCTGTAACTGCAGTGCCATTCTTATCGATGCTTAAATTGGAAGTTTCCTTAGTCTTTCCAGACATGAGATTGACGAAATTCCGCCATTTCCTGGGGTTACTATTTTTTAAGTTGTGTACCTTATCAGCATAGAACGATTGTTTACTCAATAGGATAACACTCTTTACTTTGTTACGGCACTGATAATTTCCATAGGACGTTGTTGCCACTCGACCAAGCCCTTTGCCTCTCAACAATAAGTCTTTTCAGTTGTGTGGTCATCCAAGGTTTGTCGGTATGGTGGAGTCTGATGGACTTAGTGGGAAAGAAAAGGTTAGTCGCAGTTGTCAGATCAGAATTGAATCGTGATCATGAACACAAGATGATCCTGGCATGTCGCTAAACCAATCATGCACGCTGACCCATCTTCCAAAGGCATCGCAGGCGGATTGCGGGAAACGTCGCACGTGGCACTTCGTCACAATATTCTTTACAGAAATTCCCATGTTAATTTTCCATATGATGACATTATGGTCAGAGCTACCTAATGGAGCTGTAAAGGTGCTGTTACACGATGCGATTTTTCTTGCAACTTGCAACAAATCACTGAATGTTGTAAGTTGCATAAACAATCACACCGTGTAACACCCCGTAGCAACTTGCGATTTTGTTATTTTTGCCGTGTTGCAAGTTGCAAGAAAAGTTGGATGGGTTCTACTTTTTGCTGCAACTTACAACAAAAATCGCAAGTTGCTGAACGTGTAACACCCTTCCTGCAACTTGCGATTTTTCCCCATATGTAAATTTGTTGCAAGTTGCAAGAAAAATCGCATCATGTAACAGCACCTTAACTATATATGTTTACAGTACAAACGACTCAAATTAGTAATAATAAGATCCAGTAAGGAGCGACCTCTAGCTGTGTCAGAAACAACTTGCTTGAGCGATTGCTGATTGAGCAAGCCTGATACGTTTACCGATTTGAAATCACCTAAAATGATTATACCACGCGTTTGCACGTGTATTAAGTTACTGTAGTTGATCGATTTAGAGTTCTCTTGATTCGAAGAGGCGGGATGCTAGGACGCGAGGTTACCCTAGTTGGTATGTTTCTAACGCCTACATAACATGGAATGGAATATACACGCCGAGTATAAGATGCATTGTTACAGATAGTCGTAATTTGCTGTTGATAGCCGTTGAACTTAGTGCAAATCGTACGTTTCTCAGTAGTTGTAGTTATAATTGATTTGGATTCTGAAATGGAACTTGAATCATGTTTGCTAAATTGGCACAACGACGACGTTGTTTATGCAAGGTTGAATTTGAATCCGAAATTTATATCTATACGGGGATTTGTTGACGCTCTAAATCATACGGAGCAAGACACAAAGGTAGGGACGTTAAACAATTAAAGAGCTCTTTTTCAATAGGACAATTTAAGGTTTCTCTTGCCTCTAAAAACGACTTCCCGATTTACAATGTTGTGTATTTTTATTAGTAACAAGCAAATCTCATTGACATTAGGAGCAGAGACAGGAATGCATATGCGTTACAATTTTTGGGGGGAGTGAGAACCTGATCCTTGGCAAGGTCGCTGTTAAAACATTTATGTTGTGTCCGGATAAGTATTCTTGAAGATAATAGGCTTTTCCTTTATAGAAGACCACCCTATCCGGAAATATTTTTGGGGCAAGTAACCGGATCAACAGTACAAGGAGATTTCAAGAAGCGGACACATTTTTGAGCGCCAGAGTGGCGCCATGCAAATACTATATACCATTCGGACAAATTATCATTCTGAAAAAAGTTAATCTTATCCGATCAAAAAATTAGGTGTCAAAGTGTGCTGAATCGAACCGCGTGCAATATTCGATTTGGGTACATTACGTACATATTTTGATATTGTGTACGTTGAATTATAGTTCTGTTCCGTAAAATCACTAAATCAAATTAAATCGCTAATATACAGTAAAAACCCGCATAAAAGAAGCTGCAGATATGAATACATACATAATACATACATACTTTATTGACATTCCCAAAACGGGCTTTTCGAATCAGTTTCCTATGCGAAAAAATTATAGATCTCAGAAGTGAAGACACTACATACGTACCGAGCATGCTTTAAAAGTCACTGTAGACAGAATTAGAATACTAATATTAAATTCTGAATGCTCAAAAAATATTACTATTTTGTACTAACTGGTGATATTCTATTTGTTAATTTGACCTTTATACTAGCAATAATTAGTGTAATAGTACATTGTGTTAGGATATATTAATAAATTACATAAACATATAAATATTCAAAAATGTGGACTGTTTTTCAACCAGGTGCATGCATGTACTCTATCAAAATAATTAACACTCAATCAACTTATTAATGCATTGCGTTGCATTGCATCATTGCGTTGCGTTGCGTTGCGTTGCGTTGCGTTGCGTTGCGTTGCGTTGTATTGTATTGTATTGTATTGTATTGTATTGTATTGTATTGTATTGTATTGTATTGTATTGTATTGTATTGTATTGTATTGTATTGTATTGTATTGTATTGTATTGTATTGTATTGTATTGTATTGTATTGTATTGTATTGTAATGTATTGTATTCACGTCTATTCTATTTTATTCTATTGTGTTATACTGTATTATATATAGTACTGTTATATAAATTAAATGTGATAATTTAACATCAATATGCAAAAATATTATAATTTATAATAACTATACAGCTGGGTTCTTAATCTTTACTGTGATATACTAGCTAATTAATACAAAATGTAAGAAAATATACACGATAATTATTATTTACCCTATAAATAATAACAGGCCTGTTAAAAACCTACTGAGCTTGATTTCTGACTAAACCCCCAATATAGAAGAGCCATTTCAGCCTGACTTGGAAAAAAGGGAGTTCTTTTAATTAAGCGGGTTTTTAATTATTGTACTGTACTTTAGTTCAGAATCATCTTCAGTGAAATAGGAAGAAATTCAAGAACCTGAAATTAAGAATTATCTATTTACTCGCACTGCAAAAACAACCGAAAAATGTTTACTCAAGAGGATTTAGCGAGGATAAGAGTATTTAGCGAGGATATTTAGTGCACGCAAAAATATCATGTGCACAAGCCTATGCTTAATGTCAACAAAATGCATAGAAACCAGTAGCGGTGCCAGGGACCTCTGGGGCATGCCCAAAAAATTCTAAAATTTAGAGCCCGGACCTGAAATTCTATTCCCGATATTTTAGATTTTACAAAATTCAGAAGATAAAAAAAACGTTATATATAGTAGAGGAGTGAACTTCTTCTTAACCTCTTTCCTCTTCCCGCGGGTTCTCACCCCCAGTTTCTTCTTGGATTTAGAAGAAAGTGGGGAGAGGGGGAGGAGCACTGATCTCTATATAACTGGATTTCTCATCCTTTATGGTCAGCAGTAAACATTTTGAAGCCACTGGCGGTCGTATTGGTACTCCAGGTCCAGTGCACTGTGCGGGCTTAAGAGTAGTAAGAGTTTTCCGGGGGAGTCGTAAAAGTCGTAAAACAATTGTCAGATGGCAACTCATTGTTACCATTGGGAAATAGAAGGAAAATACAAGCTAATGCAGTCCGAAATTGTTAACTACATACTTCAAGGCATTGTAAAGACATGTTTTACTACTAGGTATATAATTATTTTCATAATGAAGCTATTGACTATATATTTATTTTTCTTTGGTTTGAGTTTTGTGATATAGGCAAGTTTATCGCTTACTGGGCGGAGTAAAAAAACTACGAAATAACACATTTTATTTTACTTTACGTTTTTTAAAAATGCAAAAACTAAGCTTCTAAACCTTTTACAGTCTTCTTTGTTTCATACCAATAGCATAAATTTTCCTAATGTAGCTCTTTTTGTGCTACGAAACAAAATTAATCTTGGTTGTGAGTGCATACGTTGTACTTGAGGTTTTTTTAATTATCTGCATAGTTTTACTTATGCTTTTTGTATTATAATAGATAACTATACATTTTAAAAATTTTATTGTAAAATAGCTATAGTTATATTAATTGTTGTAATTTTTAAATAATTATATACAAAGTTTCCGCGTGGCGGCCATCTTGGTACTCCAAATTCGTCAACTCCGGTGGCTTCATTTTCGATCGGAGCCGGATGAGCAATCCAGTAGCCTTCATTCCCCCCATGACTTTGCCACTCTATTGGAGAATCTAAACACGGCTATTATAAGGAATTATGTTTTAGCTAGTGATTATATAAACTAGAAATACATAAACGCAACAACCCCTCGCCCGCTTTTACATACGTTTTAAATACACCACCCCCCTGCCTCACCCACCCCCCGATTATTTCCTTTACATCCTGTTTTATATATGTAGTTTTCTATTATTGACCAATTTCAAAAGCAATGTTTTATTCCAAAATATATAGCAGTGCATGGTTATTGAAGAAAAACTTGTGCTACGTCCTATTAAATAGCGCCAGAAACTGATAGCAAAAACAAACAATAATTACAGAGGCTTCATTAAACTGTTTTAATATAATTCCAATGTTAATAAACCTCAAAGCAAAACATTAAAACAGAAAAAACTTAGTTAACAAACCAAGGGAACAACTATATATAAATGCAAAGTTTCGCTCGAACATTTGGAAAAAACACCTGGGAAAATGTATATAATTTATTTGACAAGATTTTTGCTTTTTTAATTGAATTACTGCATGAAAAGGTTTGGGAAATATACCAACTCTAATCAGCTAAACAAAACTGGTAAGTTAAATACGAATCACTTACCATTAAATTTTCTATTGGCTCTGCTCAAATTCTTATACTGCAAACACTGCCAATTCAATTTGTCTTTTTACGTTCGGCGTTGGTTTCTCGTTCGTTTATTGACAAAAAAAAACAATCAGTCCTCTTCAAAGCTGTTTGTTTTGATGTTCTTTTCATTTCATATATTTTTCGGTATTTTCATATAAGCTGTGTCTTAGACACGGCCTCTAGCAACTTGGCGTACTCGATATTTGTCGACAAAACAGTTTTTACAACTTTTGAATATATTAATGGCTAGAAAATTGTAAAGAAACATACCTGTGGACACGCTTCTACTTAATTTTGTTGACTTTTCTCGTTATTCTACTGCTTCGGTAAACAAAGCAGAACTGGCCGCCATTTTGTTCAGCCCGCATATGATATAAACATCTCGCAGAATTTCTTTCCCACTCGCGTGTAATTTCGCGTGTAAGTGAACTCCACGCGTGTCCAGATTAGAACCCTCCCCGGGCTCCAGGCCTTCGGCCCTCCGCCTGGGCTCGGGGATCATACTTGGTGAATAAAGATTATAAAATAAAAACATAATTAGGAAAAAAAACGCGCATGGATAGAATCTGGGTCGAGTGAGCCTGTGACGTAAACCAAGTCGTAAAAACGTAAGCCGTTAAAACTTACAAGTCTTCTTGTCTGATCCATATAAAAACAATAATACCGTATGCTTGCATGACATCTATTGACCATTTCCCAAAAGAGTTGAAGACTGGCGACAGACGGATTAGGAACCTCAGGGTACTTGAGATCGTTTGGAGACAGATTTCATGCTTGGTTCCTTCCAAGGGATCCCAAGAATACCAGCGCTCAATGCTCTTTTGAGAAACTGTAAATTAACAGTTTATAATTAGTGACAAAACCATAGGGATTTTGACTAATAAGAATGAATTAATCATTCAATTGTTTTTCGATCTGTATCTTATTCAATTGTATTTGGACTTAAACAACGTCAAGAAATAATTAATTAAACCAGTGGCGTAACTCCTATAGGCGCTGCCCGGCAAATGCCGGGGGGCCCCTGTCACAGGGTGTCGGATGTCCTTATGGGGATTCCGTCATTCCGTCATTTTCACATATTTATTGGGAAATCGTCAGTCGTCGTTGAACTAGATATAGCTTTCCATCATTTAAATATTGGTACGAAGTTTCAAACAGTTTCTTCAAAAACTCATTAATAATTCATGAACTAAAAACTAAACTAAACTAACCTTATTTATACTGGAAAACTCTATCAGTTTATCTAAACTGTTATCCTCAGAGGTCCAGTAAGAGCCCACCATCATTGGTCCAGTGTTACTACAGGAGGAAACCGGAGTACCCGGAGGAAACCTGTGGTGTTTGGTAGAGTCAAACTGGAAGCACTCTTCTCACATGCGGCCAAGGTGAATTTTTTTTTAATCAGGTAACTGCAACGTGCAGGAATCGAACCTGGCTCGCTGAGGTGAAAGGCACGTGCACTAACCACTGTGCCACCAACACCCCACGAAGTACGAAGTTTCAAACAGTTTCTTCAAAAGCTCATTAATAATTCATGAGGAAAACACAAAGGAAAATCATGACTGTGACGTGTCTCTATATGTGATACGGTCGCATTTTCGATGAACATTTTTCTTCGATTTTGCGGCTCAGACAACTTCAATTTTCAAAATTAATTTCTATATGAGCTTATTATATGGATAGTTTTTGAAGCCATTTAAAACATTCGCAGTACGTGTTTTATAAAACACTGCTGCTCATTTTTTAAATAGTACATAAAAAATACAGACGTTGGGACAGGTTAATAAAGGTACGAAAATGGATTTCTATTCTGCTGCTTGTCCCAGACCTTTTGCGCACGGTCAAATTACCGTTTTTGCGCATACCCAGTCCATCGTGAAGTTAAATCTGTCAAACGGCGGGATATAAACTATAAAGTTGAAGTGTATTTTCAAAAGATCTGTATTATCTCAGGTATAGCAGTTAGACCAATCGTTTTTGTGTTTTATTTATTTTTACTTTTAATGCAGCAGTGTAAGAGCCAGGTTAGTTTGTTTGTAAATAAATCTGTGTTTATATTGTAAAGTGAGTTTTCAACGATGTAGTTACGTGATTACGGTATTTTCGTCAGACTATATTCTTGATAAATATTCGTATACAGTAAAAACCCGCGTATTAGAACCACAATTTTTCGAGTTAGCCAAAAAGGTTCTTATATAAGTGGTATTTACTGGGTTTTAGGCTATAGGTTCTTTAATAGGTTCTTATTTTTTTCGAGGTAAGAGTACTTGCTGTTGGTCCAACAACAAGCTCAAAATGGGTGTGGCCCCTTGCTTTTGTACAATAAACACTATAATTATAACTAATTTGACCACATAATCAAAAAGAACCCGGCTCTGATTTATATCCAGGTCCTTTATGTAACAATTAAACTGCAACAAAACTAGAATGTTTATAAAACAATGGAACCGCCTGACAGTTGCACAGTCATACCGTAAATACCGTTTTTGTCCATTGGGGGGCTTCGCGCCCTAGGTCCCCCGGAGCCGGTGGGCCCTTTTCAGTTTGGGCCAGGGGCACCCTAGCCCAAAGTTACGCCACTGAATTAAACAATTAACAACGTGCACACTATTTGATAATTTTGAATTTTAACTGTTTGCTGAGTTGAATACTGCGTGGCGCAACGCTCTGTGTACATGATTGATGGGTCTAACCGATGTCTTCCGGGAGTTTTACAAGGCCTCGAATCCTTTGGCGGTGGGCAAAAGGATCGCAGGTTCTGTGTACAAAATTATTGCAGAGGTGTTTGACGCCCCATGCAGAAGGCAATGCAATAACCAATTCTAGTTTCCAAATTAGAATGGAAATTTACCGTAGCACGCTGTCCACTATGGGCGTATATTGTAAAGTTCTGTTTTTGACCACAACAACGACAACGACAACGACAACGACAACGACAACGACGACGACGACGACGACGACGACGACGACGACAAAGAACTGCATATTTTGGAATATATTATAAGTTCGTCAAGTCAAGATGGGACCAGCGATAACAAAATAAGTTTTTACTTAGTCGATGACAAACGTTGTTTGAATGAATGAATGAATGAATAACTTTATTTAAGTGTCAATGTATTTAGCTATATTAAAGCTAATTGGGGACACTATTTATAAGTTTTAAACTAAAATAGGATTTATACTACTAGATCAAAATTTCTCTATATTTACAATAATTTACCTACTAAAACTATTAGGAATATTTCTTAAAATACACCTATATACAATATGATAAATAAAAAAATAAATAGATCAATATAAATAAAATAACAATAAAAATTAAGTTGAACATAAAATACAATTTCTGCAGTTATTATCGAGTATGCTTTTTAAGTCCTGTTTTCTAATATTCCTTTTAAAAGATTCTAAGCTAGGTTTCTCTTTATCTTCTTTGGTTAATTACACCATATATAAGGGCCATAATATGTTTACCGTGTTTTACTGTGCTGTATCGCGGTATGTTAAAATCTGCATTTCGCAGTTTGTAATGATTAATATTTTTTTATGACGATTTCAGGTTAAAGACGACAATGGTAGATGTACAACTGCAGTTTAGCGGACACCGGTGTCAAACACTGAGGCTGTGGGCTCAACACCAACATAAACCATAATTCTGGACACCTTCTGAGGCGGTCAGCGGACGAGTGGTATTCTAGGCGGTAAACCAGATTTCTGATCAAGGTTAGGGTTTTTGTTGTGGTTAGGTTATCGACAAGATTGCTAAAATCTTGAGACTCAGTGAAGCTGGACGACAGGTTGTAAAAACAAATTTGACGACATATTTATAGGGAAAACTGCGAAAGAACTGCATGGACGAATCTCTTTGAGTCACCATTAATTTATAGTTGCCCGTGGAAAACCTTTTGGGAAACTGGGGACTAAAATTATTCATTTCATTTCTTCTAGAATTGACTGACACTGTTTTGTAAATATGGACAGGTCACCCCTGACTGCGTGGCGCATTCTTGCATATTCTTAAACGATGATATTTTGTCAGCTTTGGACAGCTTACTATACCCTATATATATTTTCTTATTATTTTCAGTTAGGAAATATTTAATCGATCACTTGAACTATATATATATAATGAGCAATCAGCCGGCTGTGTTGTGCAACCAGTTGGAAGTCTTTTTCAGTTCACTAGTACAAATAATAAACCACATTGAGGGGGCTAATATTTTTGGCATGTGGGAGGAGAATCTTTTTTCAGACACAGAGGTGTTTCTTAAAATATGCAAATCTCTTCTCAACAAAATGCAATTAAAATTTGAGGCGCCATCTCAAACCATTTCCCCAATACTATATAGTACTAAAATAAGGGGCTGTTTATATGAGCCAGGCTGACTCATGTCACGAAATTCTTTCCTCGGTCGCAAAAGGAAATTTGAATTAATGTTAAGATTCGTTTACATCTAAACTAAACAAATTCTTCTTTGTAAATTTAGTTTATGCGAGTTTCTATTTCTATTCCAATTCCATGATTACACTTTATATACTCCCAGTTTGTATATGGGTGGCTATCATCATCGTGTGTGAGATGTGTTATTTGAAGGACAATATCTTTAAAATATGCTTGTCATGCAATTGTTAGTTTCTTTTGCTTTAATTGCATTTCACTCAGAACATGCCTTTGACAGCGATGAACAAGCCGAGTAATCGAAAGATTTAAGTCCGGACGTAGCTTTTTCTGTATAAAGAGTACAAGGTGGTAAAGCTCAAATATAGTTTCCACCAAATTAGGTCAAAGCTTTCCGAATTGTTCTGAAAAGTTTGCGTTGATCAAAAGTTAAGCATAGTTGAAATTAACCATGCATGCTTTCATGAATATAATCTATTACGCACGTTAGTATATAGATCGTGCTAGAAATTATAATACATCTCGCAGGTTCCGTTTGTCGTGGAGGGTTTAGTCTAATCAGTAGGCCAAAGCAAGTCGACATATTCATAAAGTTAACACCTCTTACATCAAACTACTATTTATGAAAAGAAATATATAATAATTATTATGCAAAAAGAGAATGATCGATCCATTGACCGAGAAATTACCATAAATGCTTTTAATATTTTGTTATTATGAGCAGTAGAATACATGTATATAAAAGCGTTTATAAATGCTGCATATTGTAAGATTATCTTGTATCATGCGGATGGCAACGAAAGGCTACAATATAAATGCAATGAACACATTCTCAGCTATTAAAAATGGTGTATTAAAGCAACACGTTTAAGTGCATCATGCATGTACATGTCTATTGCTACATGACTTGACAACAAGCGCTCAAATAAATTTACGGTATATGTTGACAACAATTGGAATGACTTTAAAATCTAAAATTAGCAAAAACTTTTTGAAAAGGTGCTAATTAAATGAATGATGAAGAGGACGTTGATCTGGTTTGAAATCGTCCATATACATATACATATACGTACTCTCAAACTCCCTCCGCAATCTCTTCAAATTGCTTCTCTATGTCGTGCATCTTGTCCTGTTCTCTTTGAAGTTCATCCGCTAGTTTGTCCTTGTAGCGCTCAATACTTCGCACTTTTCCATTTTTCTCTTCTTCTAACGATGTGACCTGCTTTAATTGATCGTCGAGAAATACAATCTTCTGTTTACAGTCATCTTGCTTTTCTGATAACTCGTTTACGGTATTTTCGCGCTCTTTGGTGGACATATTCATGTCGTCGAGCTGTGTCTGCATTTCCACGGCTTTCTCCGTTGCTCTATGAAGACTTTCATCGACTCGCTTCAAATCAGCTTTCAGTGCTTCTTCGCGCAACATCGCTTCTTTAAACTTGGTTTCTTTCTCCTCTTTGTCGTTCTTGACCAATTTTGCAGTCGATTCTAACTCTTGCGATTTCTCGAAGCCTTCCTCTTCCTTCTCCTCTAGTTTCTTTCGATTACTTTCGGATTCCTCTGAACGTAGGGCATTCTCGTTTAGTTGGCATTTAATATTCTGATATCTTTCAGTGACACGAGTCAACTCGTTTGTTAGAGCTTTAACTCGATTTTCCAGTGACTTTACTTCAGTCTCGTTGGTGAGTTGGCGAGCCAACGTCTGTACAAGTTCTGTCTTAGCAATTGTCTCCCTTTCTTCAGTTGAATCGATTTTCTCTTTCATGTCGGTTATGCGTTGTTTGATGGTTTCTAACGAACGCCCTTTACTCATATTGACTATCCTTTGATCGTAAAATTGCAGTAAAATATTACAGACGGCAACAATGTAGACGTACGTGTCAAAGAGGCGAAAGTAGTTCAAAGCTGAAGGAAATGCCAGTATAAGGTGGTCCAACTATTCCGTCTCGCACTTTAGTTCTCACACAACAAAGAGCCAGGAGAATTTTAGTAGGAGTGTGGCATCCGTAACGTCACGCGGTAGGTATCGATAGGAATAATTAACAATTGTACAATATTCATGAAGCACTTCTTATGCAAACTTGTATATCAGCAGAGATCTAAGGAAAAGAAAAAAAAGTTATAATGTCATGTGTTCGTGAAACTTCTTAGTTTGTTGGATTGTTTTATACAAATTTACAGTCGGACTATGAAGTTAAGATTCCCAAAAACAACGACTGGAGAGTTAAATTAATGCTCGTAATGCATTACTGGTTGCATGGCGGAAACGCCACGTTGCACTAATTAGACGGACAGAACGTTTAAAATGTTAATCACCGAAAGATCCTCTGCTTATAAATTAAACAATTATGTTTTGTGTTGACTATATGAGCCCATGTCGTATATTGCTTAAAATTTCTTCTACTTGAAGTTGGACGCTATATAACTAAAGGGAGGGTTAAACGGATGTTAATTTATTATCGAGTCGGTTTTCTTTGTTCTAATTCCGAGGTCTTTATATCGTATAAAGACCTTGAATAATAATTAGATACGAAATGAAGAAAAAAAACAAGGAAAATATTTGTCCAAGGTGGAAAAAAAAGACAAAACTTTGTTGGAAAACCTCCTCGATAATAAATTAAGTCAGATAAATCCCTCGAACGTCGGGATGTATGCGATATAAAGCCCGAGGACGCGCACCTCGTTCTCGGGATTTATCTATTACTTAGTTCTGTGCTAAAACAAATATCAGATGCTTTGGATTAATTGTGTCCAAATTTGGTCAGTATATATTATCGAATCAGTGTATGCATATCTATATGTTTCTTTTTCAGAACTGTAGTTGAAAATTTGGTCACTGCGTGGATGTAGACCGTTGCATGCAAGAAAGTACTTAATCACATCAATTACTTAAACCACGTTAACCAAATTTCGGAGTCGCCAAAAGTGATAATTTTGAAGTTTAGACCATTAGGATTAGGGTTGCGCGGGTTGGGATTAGAGTTACTGTTTTGGTCAGAGTTAGGTTTATAATTATAAAAGATAATTTTTTTAGTCAGGTGGTTTAGGTACAAAGCATTTCCTGTTTTGCATGCACGCATGAAGGCTATACTTATTTTGTTCTCATTTTGTCACTGAAAACTGACTCACTAATTTTGTAGTGTCAGACCAATAAGTTTAGCAAACGTTTGTCTTGACGATAAATTTCTATGACGATAAATGATTAATTTTAATCTTTTTCGAAAATACAGCTTATTATAAACTTCATTTATAATTATAGATGATAGGTTTGTGGAGAAATCTCGATTATCATTTATTTAATTGCTGAGATTTTGGTCTGTTGAGTGTTGACTCCGGCAATAAGCAATATATATCAATAAAACGTCATATAAACTAAGCAACCGAATGAACCGATCGGTTTAATCACTTGAGATTATGTTAATTTATGGTTATTAGTTCAGTTTATTATTAGTTTCCAACCTTATACGTGGGAGAGATGGATTGCGGCACATATATAGCGGACCAATTGCATGCGTAAATACTTGATAAATACCACGATGTTTTATTATACACGCACAGCCTTAACTTTATCTTTTGGAATTCTTTTATTCAGTTTTTCTCATCGTTTCAAGCTTTAATTATTTGTATATTTTCAATAGAATTCAAAAGAATGAGGTCGAGACTATGCGTGTATAACGATACATTGTGGTCTCTGAAATTAAACCTAATGCATGCAGTAATGGTCAGATCAGATTGGAATGGGCTACAGGTTTGTCACTCAGTCATGATTGTTCCTTTTGGAACGAAGATAGCAAACTGTCTGAAAGGTGTCGTCCAGTTTCACCGATGAAGACAATTTAGTTTAGGGCATTTACATGTTATTGCAAGAAATGATTGAACTCACTAGAAAGGACATGTCAGCACTAGGAGCGCTTCTCTCTGGTTTCGAGGTGCTTAATTTGTTTAACTCGTTACTATTGCTTCCCAATAGTTCGAGACATCTCCCTTGACGTCTGACGACTAGCGTTAGTCGGCAGAGTTAGTATAAAATATAAATAAAATGGGGGCGGCGGTAATGTGTTGCTTGAGAAGAACAGAGTTAACATACAATGGATGACCCAATGGCGACCTCGTCCCCGGCTTCCAGCGCGCTAAATTCTCTGCCTCATACCCAGACGCAATTGAAGGTGGGTGGCAGGCACGCAAGGGGCGATAGGATTTCAAGTGTCCTCTTCCCATCAGCCCCTTCGCGCAACACACTCCTCCTCCACTAAGACGCCTGGGTACGGTGCAGGAAAAATCTTCTAAATGTTTCAAAAGATTCAAAGATGACACCGGCCAATGTATTTCCGCTAAAATTCAGCCTTTGCTAGAGCGTTCTATCGCCTTGTCTCATCTTCTGACAAAACTGGACCTGGAAACGTCTAGCATTAGTCAGAGTAAAATAATAAATGTGTTTGTGGTGCTATTCGGTAGGAAAGAGTTGAGGCTACTATGTGCGAATTGCGTGTAGAAGCAAGGGACCACCTAAGTTTTTTATCTCCAAAGAAGCATTTTCCTCCAGTAAAATTTAAGAATTAACCTATATATAATCATAGATGCTAACAACCCTAAATACCGGCCTCATTTTTCAGTAGACATTAAATGTATACGAACATTTTTTCACAAGCTAGGGCTGTGGCGTTCGTGACCATTTTGAGTGTGTCTGTGTGTATGGGAGGGGGGGTGCATGCAGTATCTTCAGTGGCGTAGCCAGGGTCTTGGGTTTGGGAGGGTGGCGAGAACCTTGTTCTCCTATTTATTTCCCGTAAAATTTTGAATTTCTAGGGTCTCTAAAACACTATTTCCTGCATTTTGAGGCAAGTATTTAAGAGTAACCTGAAAGCCATAAATTATATGATTTTGCTGAAATCACACCAGAACATAGAATGATACACGTCAGAATATCTTTATGACTTTATTTTCAATAAAGTTTAAAATTTTCAGAATATCTTTATTTTCACTATTCTCGACGTTCGCTTTTGGTCCCCTATGTTTTTACTCGCGCCCAGTCCGTTTGCCGAGCGATGTATAGTCGAAATTTCTATTGTACAGCTAAAATGTATGGAATGCCATCAGTGCCAAAATGTGGTTATTTGTTTTTAATACAAACATTAGTTTCTTTAAATCACTAACGAACCTTTTAACGAATTTTTAATTTGGGTAGAGGCATTTTATTTGGGTAGACATCTCATTTGGGTGGACGTCTTATTTGGGTAGACATTTCATTGGGTAATGGTAAATAATAGCTTTATTGGCATGACCTATTTTACATCAGGTATTGCTAAAGCTTACATTTTATAAAAGATTGCCCGCAAACAAACAAATGCCCGTCTGCAGACTATATGATATATAAAAAAGAGTAATTAAGTTAATTAAACTAATTACAATGTATCATTAATATTTGATGAATATTAAACAATGACTCACAGTGGGCATTCCTTTCGCCTGAGAAAGGAATGTCTGCAGACGGGTAGACATTTCATTTGGGTGGACATCTTATTTGGGTAGATATTTAATTTGGGTAGACATTTCATTTGGGTAGACATTTCATTTGGGTAGACATTTCATTTGGGTAGACATCTTATATGGGTAGACATTTCATTTGGGTAGACATTTCATTTGTGTAGACATCTTATTTGGGTAGACATTTCATTTGGATAGACATCTTATTTGGGTAGACATTTCATTTGGGTAGACATTTCATTTGTGTAGACATTTAATTTGGGTAGACATCTTATTTGGGTAGACATTTCATTTGGGTAGACATTTCATTTGGGTAGATATTTCATTTGGGTAGACATCTTATTTGCAAGGGTAGACATTTCACTTGGGTAGACATTTCATTTGAGTAGACATTTCATTTGGGTGAACATTTCATTTGGGTAGACATTTCATTTGCGTAGACATTTCATTTGGGTAGACATCTTATTTGCAAAGGTAGATATTTAAGTGTCGCTGACCAAAAGGACCGAAGGTTTTGCGTTTGTAAGGCGGTAAAATGGTAAGGTGCATTGGAGGATGACAACATAAAAGCAAGGAATTCCCCTGTCGTCGTTAGATTGGAAGATTCCACTACAAGTCAAAACAGCACCAGTTTGACAAGAGCCACTGGAACAATTCCTCGAACAGTGTATCCAATTCCAAGTGCAATCGAGGAACATCGACAACTTTTCAACTTTCAGTCTTCAACTGGAAGAAGTCCTTACTTGAACTCCAGGACTGGAAGCGATAGAAAACGTCGCAAAGTTGGTATAGATAAACCGAAGTGGAGTCATGTGCAAGACTGGAAAGTTTGTAAAATGCGGAACTGGAATCAAATTTCGGCCGCCATTTGCGCGGGCATCTCGTGAAAATTGCGCGGGCTCGCGCGGAAAAATAAGTCGTTTCCAGGGCGGTCGCGAATAAAATGACAGTTTTCGTCGAATCTGCGTTAAAAGTCCGGGATCACAGGCAGTTTTTCGAAAAATTGCGCGGAAATTGTTGTCAAAAATCGCGCAAAGGATATATCCGTTGCGCAATACAAACTTTCCAGTGGCCCATATTCACTCATGTGTTTGTTTTCCTGTCGTCCACTGACTGGCAGCATGTGCCGTCTTTTGCTGATAAAGCCAAGCTTGCCTTGTCGGGTCTTGGGGAGAAAAAAATCTCCTTTCCAGCAAATGAAAATTTCGACGCAAGTATCAATCGTGAATTTCCCGGCTTGCGAGAGGGTGGTGGCTATCAGGTTTTGCGAAGCAATGCAAATATATTACAATCTTTACCCACTCCTAAAGGTGGGTACTCTGTGGAATATCTGAAAGGAGTGTTGGCCCAAGCCAAAAGATATATCCGACCGTTGCAAAAGGATTTAACGTTGATGAAACAAGAGGTAGTTATACAGCTATATAGTTTGTAACCCATATTCATAACATTCCCCTTGTTTATCTGGTTGGGAAGTGACTTTCTATATTTTTAATGCACAGTGGTTTACATGTAGGTGGCGTTCAGATTTCCTATACCCAATGCACAGCCACAGGTACTCCGTCTGAACAGTGTACCTGTCATTATCTTGTTTAATGTATTATTTGTGTATGTCTACTACAAATATCAACTACATCCTTCTTCGGGAGACATTGTCGACAACACACCTTGTGTGTTGCTACGCCTTATACATCAGGTGATATCCTAGCCTGGTACCCTGGCCCAATCAAAGAATATGGGCCAGGTAACCACTAAAGACTTCTGCTTTCCTATTGGTTGAAATTTCGCGCATTTTTATTGGCTAATAGTGAAATTGCAATCGTCATAAGTGGATTTAGCCCTGATGACGCGAGAATTAAATTAGTGGTTACCTGGCCCATATTTCTTTTGAAATTGGGCCAGGGTACCAGGCTAGTGATATCCTTACAACCTTGTACCCATGGGCAATTAGCCTGAACTGACCAAAAAATCGCGGGCGTGTTTGTTCTTTATTGACATTTTCTTCATGTGAAAGTCAAAATACGATTTTATTAGTGAGTTCTCTGAGCTTTTCTTCGTTTTTAATATGTTTTCCAAATTAAGTTACAAAATTTTCTAGGGGAGCATGCCCCCAGACCTCCCCCACTCAATCTTCTAAAACGGTAGTAGACTAAACTTAAATGCTTGAAAAGATCCCTGCCCTGGTCCAAGTAATGGAGACAAATGCCCCACTCCAGGGCCCAGGGTTGAACAATAAACTTTCCTACAATCAATCTCAAAAGTAGTTGGGACACTTGAGCTTTTCTAAATAGTCGTTTTACATTGTTTATTTTGCAATATGTACACAATCCCTCCCTTTACCATGCAATGTTGTTGAATGGCTCAGGAAATATCCCCAATAATTTATTCATTTTGTTAAGTTGTTATAATTAAATATTACATAATCTTGTAAGGAAAAGCAAATTCCAGCGTATTTTGAGAAAAGGCCCATATTAACTGATACATCAGAGTGAATGGTAATTACAATGTAGTCTCAACGGAAATTTCTTGGTCTTTTATGTACGAACCTCCCTCTATTAGCTTAAGGCTTGTACTGGCAAGACCTTGGTCTGATATTTCTCCATAATGACCACACTCTCAGTTAATAAGAAGTTATTACTATTTTTTTTATATAGGCTGTGGAGTCTGAATCGATAGAATGTTTATTCTGCTCACAAATTGTTGCAATTGCAAAGTACAGCAATCATAAATCGGTGTACCCTGGTCACGTTAATGGCAATAATAAGTCTGAAGCAAGAGAAGGAAATAGCAGTGGAATTATGGATGGTAGTGTTTTGATTGAACTAGTAGCTTTATCAAAGTACATGTATCTATTACGTAATGGCATCATGTTAAGTACAGTATAATCTCCTGTAGCTCTTGGATAATACTAATCTCATGCATGTGTATACTACTAATCACAATACTAAGCTGCTTTGCTGTTTATATGCCCACATCCCCAACAAAGTAGGCCCTTGATTTAATTGATCAGTTGCGAAGTTTATAAATGACGTGAGCCAACAACATGTTGTCATTGCTCTGATGAAGGCCTGAGTCAACAGGCCGAAAGCTTAGTAAATACATATTTTACGTGGTGTTTCCACAAAACTTATTTATAGTTTTATGTTAGCTTAACACTGTAAGAAAATCATGAAAACATTGTCTTCGTGTTTCTGTGAGGATTATTCTGAAATACTAGTACTTGTATTCTCAATGTGATTTATGATTTTTGTTTGTTTTCTCTTTCAGTAACTAAACAGCACTGTTGAAAAGCAGATATTATCAGATATGCAGTTAGCATCCAGACTTCAGGAGGAAATCAACAATTCAGATGATGAGCTTCCTCAATATATAGAATATGTTGCACCTGTTCATAATTCTCTTGAAGAAGCACTAAAGCTCAATAATGCTAGTAAGTATTCTCAGGGTTCAAATCAACTGAATTTTTACATTCAAAGATCTAAAGTTTGGAAACAGGTACTTAGCGAACTGCAAGAAAGCCCAGCTGAGACCACAAAGATGAATGTGCAGTTTATTGGAGAGCCTGCTGCTGACGCTGGTGGCCAACGTGAGAAATGTTCTCTCTTGTATTCAAACAAGTGGTTGACTCCGGCATTACCAGAGGTTCAGTTCCCAACATGACCTTCATGCATGACCAGCAGGCTTTGCAAGATCATCATTACAAATTATTGGGCCAACTTGTTGTATTAAGCCCTCTCAATGTTGGCACTGGGCCGCATTTCTTTTGTCCAATCCTTGCCCACTATCTTGTGGGCACAGAGTACCATCCCACGCCTACAGAACTTCTGGATCAACTGCCAGAAGAAAATGGTGCGCTGAAAAATAAATTAGCAAGTCTGTTGGCATGTCAATCAGAAGAGTCTTGGAATGAAGCAATTGCCAATTTTGATGAGCTTTTTGATATGGGAATTAATAATGTTTCCATACCAATTGGACAGAAGGAAGAGTTAGTCAAAAGTGTTGTTAAACATATTATGATTAGCTCAGTGGCTGAGGAAGTTATTAGTTTTGCTGAAAGTCTTGCCTAGTTGGTGTCCTCGATCTGCTGAAGCAATACCCAGAGTGAGAGTGCTGTGTATGAACTTATTGGATGCAAGACCACTGCAGAAGAAATATTGAATGTCTTTGTGCCATCTTTCTCCCCTAAAGGATCCAGTAAGCGCGAACGAGAAGAAACCATTATGTTTAACTTTAATCAGTTTCTCAAGTGTGCACGTGGGTCAGTTACAAAGACGGTGATTGACATGGAGGCTCTAGAAGAAGGCGTGGAATCAGAAATTGCCCAAACACTAGAAATTAGTGATGTTTTACAGTTTACAAGTGGATCACGATTTATTCCCACAGGGGGAATGGAAGGAGAAATCATTTTTTACATGCTGTCCATTGAGGAGAGCGTGTGAAAGCAAACACGTGTGCTATTACACTGTCCATACCTGTTACAGAGAGGTATGCAAGCGAGGACCCAAATATTTTCATGGCAAATTTCAGGGATGACATTTTTGATGCACCTGGTTACAATTGTGTTTAATGAAACACTGTCACACAGAAAGGGTGTCTGAGACTGACTCACAAAGATAGCCGACACTTTGTTGATTATTTCATGGTTATATAATCTTAGGGTATCTTTAAAAAAAAACTTTGTGCAACTTTTTTCTGCGAATTAAGAAACTATTATGGTTACCTTTAGATTTCAAGTTAGAAAAGTCTAATTTCCACCGTTAGTGTTGCTGTTAACATTAAAAATTCATAAAATAGGGATGCGAACAGCTACACCTTTCAACATTTTGAGAACAATAGAAATGTTGAACGCGTGTTGAACGAAAATGTGAACATGTTCAAATTTCGTTCAACATCATTCAACACCATTCAACAACGTTCAATATCATTCAACAGGGGTTGCCAAACGCTTTCAACATGTTGAATTCAACAATGTTGAATGAAATGTTGAAAGCGTTTGGCCAGGCCTTTACTCTACTTTACTACGCAACACGCATAAAGACCTTTTCAAAAATGTATGTCATGCACCCTTTGTCCCCTAGAGTGGTACCAACAAACCGTCTGGCTCATACACTACATGTCTTCAACTTAAATTACCATCCACAAACATTTGTACAGAAAGTTGTGGTCACAATGAATACAGGATACGTTCTTCACATTCAAAGTGACTGGTCAGTTCTAAATCAGCACATGGCTGTGAAGGTAGCTAATTGGACTAACCTGGTGGATCCCTAATCTGACCTAGATTAACAGATTAAGTGGGTCTAGTATTGACCAGTGAATTTGTGAGTGCAGACAGATTCAGTATCCATTCTAACCACAATCATGAACAGAAAACTTAACATGGATTCCGCAGATGTGAAGGCAGTTTCAGGGCAGTCAAAGAGTGCAGACAATCAGAGTATTCTGCTCATGGATCAGGGTGTAACAATTTGTAAATGTCGTCAAGAACGTAATTACTAATACTTTGTTTGCCTCAAACTACCTGTAGGTGGCTGTGCAACAATTTGTGGCTCATAACACATGTCATATCAACATAAAAGGAAAATCTGTGCGTCACAATTTTTCAGTTATAGTTATACATTTGTTTTAAAATGACAGTTGCAGTTATTAAATGATCATTGTGTTTATATTATTTCAATCAATGTCTACGCTGTTATTACTATATTTCCAATGTTTTATTGCAATGTTCTTTCCACAAACTGAAGAGTTTCCATGTAAGTATTCAAGCCGTAGCAATCACTTTCCTGAAGGGGATTAATTAACTGCCTTAATTCTTGCTCGCTTTGATAACTGATGATATTTGGCAGCTCAGGTACGTCAACACTTTGATCTAATTCTGACTGCTCTGCAACAGGACCATCCCAGTCAATTCCACAATGTTCAATCTCTTCCTGCAAATTAGCGGTTAGCAAACGTGTTAGTAGTACAAAATAGAAAACATTTTTAAGTTAAGTCTAATAATATCAAAGTATGTTTGTTAATTTTCTGAGTCACTTACCTGACTGATATGATTATGAAGTTCTCTTGACGTTCTATGACAAGAATTTGAATTAGAAAGAAGGCCTCCAATATATAATTGCATCGGTGTTTCATTCCCTGCCGTTCGTATCCTGTGTTGCAGCCAGCCTTCCTTCCAAAGTTGCAGGTGTTTATTTATGCGTGGTAAATAAACATAATGAAGGCAATACAGATGAATTTCATTTACTGGATCCAGTAGATTGATACCTTCCATGTAGTAAAATAACTGGTAATATACACGAGTAACACTTATAAAAATATCACGCCATAGTCGTTCGATGCGTTGATTGTGCACACTTTTACCACATATCATACTCCCCCGGCCTGGGCCTCTCAAGGGATGCTGGAGCATGTACATTGAAATGCCAACATTCTCTCCACCCTTGTCAGATTGGACACGTGTTGGGAGTCCATACTCTCTCACAGCACTTGTAAATAAGCTCAAGACAGTGTCAGAGCGATTGTTATTTGAACATTGCAATAATACTGGAATCCTTGTATACCCATCAATACCACCATTTATGAACAATCGCCATCTAGATAAAAGCAATTAAACTGCTATAATCTACAGAATACAGTACCATAAAAGTAACGTATTGTCAAGGTAGTCTGTTATGATGTGTATAAGATATTTCATTAGCCTAAGACCAGTTATAAATCTTGGGTGGGAAAACATGAGATTGACTATTGTTTTCTAGCTTGAGTAATTGATCATTCCATGAAACACTAAACCAATAGCCCATAGCCCAAAAGAGAAAGGTCAGGCTTGGGAATGAAATTGTTAAATCTTATTATTTTGAACATCATAAGCAGCAGCTTCTTTGATATTTTTGCATGTTTCAGAGCTGCAGCGAGGCTAGGCTCAGATTCCAGCCGTTGGGTCTCGGTGCGCCCGCGATCCCTCGCCCAACCAACGGCTGGGCGCACCGGCTTCATCATTCTTTAAGTTGACCAATCATTGCGAGCCCCCCAAAATCTAGGGGGCATAAGTTTCACTCGTAAATAATTAACGTAAACGTAAATAATTATATACTACGGTAAGTACGATTTAAACTGCGATATAATTTTATCACAAACTTTTGGCGTTTGTTGGCAATCGGTCACTCTGGCTTCCCTTGGAAAGAAAATATCACTCCACAAAGAGCACACAAACTGTTATTGAATTCTGAATGCCTGGTTAGTAGTTTAATAATTTTATTTAAATCGCTTGATAATTTGATTCCGCAAGATGCATGCAAGCCATGAGATATATTCATGCAGGGGAATTAGATTACCGTTACGTTTGGAATCGCATTAGAATAAGTGTAAAATCTTCGGTATTCAACAGTTCACACAAGTGATTGATTATCATACTATCACAGTCGAATCCGTGAATAAAATATGAATAAAATATTAGCGACAAAAATTGTTAGTGGAAAACGCTCTTTACCTGGATACTACAATCACGAGTTTAGCGTAACACACGGCTAGTTTTGTGATAAAATTTAGCTGTTTCCCAAAGTAAATTGGCAGCGAGCCGCCGTTGGGAAAGAAAAACTGTTGATGATCTCATTTAAAATCTGAATTGATCGTGGAACCACTTGAATGTGATTGGCCAACGGCCCACTGCATGTTATAAATAGAAGAGTGCAGCAAAACATTCTCTCCAGCAAATGTCAAAACTTTATGAATTGTAATAAAATCACGCGTTCAACTGACAATAAATTATACATCGTAGTTTATCAGGTGCTTTACGCCTTGAAGAGAAATGCTATAACTCCTGAAAGAAGTCTTTCGCTTATAATCTTTTCCACTCGTCGAAGGCAAACGAGAGTCTGAAATTAGAAATATATCAAGATCGTCACTCTATTGACGTAATCTTCGCCCGATACTTGTCTTGCTACAACTAGCAGGCGTAAAATATTTTTGATCATCAGTGTTATTGACAAAATGTGTGCACTGTACATCCCACTGGCAGTTTCTAGTCAAGAAAAAAGAGAGATGCATGCCTGCATGGTCCTTTGTGCTCGGTTATTTGCTTAATTATAAAATTATTTAACACTTTGAGGCCTTGACCTTTCCCTCAGTGGCGTAACTTTGGGCTAGGGTGCCCCTGGCCCAAACTGAAAAGGGCCCCCCCTCCGGTCCCTGGGGTCGACCCAGGGCGGGAAGCCCCCGAATTGAATTTCACATGCCCCAGAAGTGCATTTTCGGCGATTTCTGCGAGGAATTTTCCAAAAAATTAATCGGTATAACAAGGGGAAATTCATCATTATATATATCAAACGTTTGTTGGATTATAAGAATATTTATCAACCCGTTGATACCAGCAGGTAAAACTGTCTTATATAAAATATATAGTCACTGACGAAAATACCGTAATCACGTAACTACATCGTTGAAAACTCGCCTTACAATATAAACACAGATTTATTTACAAACAAAACAAAACAAAACAAAACAAAACAAAACAAAACAAAACAAAACAAAACAAAACAACACAAAACAACACAAAACAAAACAAAACAAAACAAGCTAATCTGGCTCTTACACTGCTGCATTAAAAGAAAAAACAAAACATTTTATTTTTATAATTCGGGTGAAAACAAAAATGGTTAGTCTAACTGCTATACCTGGGATAATACAGGTCTTTTGGCATTTTGAAATTGATCCTGTTTGAAACTTCGTACCAAAATTTAAATGATAGAAACTATATCCAGTTCAACGACGACTGACGATTTCTCAATAAATACGTGAAAATGACGGAATCCCCATAAAGGACATCCGACATCCTGGCTCAGGGCCCCCCGTGACAGGGGGCCCCTGCTCTTGCCGGGCAACGCCTATAGGAGTTACGCCACTGCTTTCCCTGTTCTGAATAAAATCGTCTGGCGTTAGCCAGAATAAACCTTAAAGACTCGTCGTCAGGCTTCAAAGTGTTAAAGAGATATGTTTCAACACTTTGAGGCCTGGGCCTCTCCCTGTGCTGAATAAAATCGTCTGGCGTTTGCCAGAATAAACTTTAAAGACTCGTTGTCAGCCTTCAAAGTGTTAAATATTAACCCATTACGTCAAGGACAAGGAATAAATCCAATGCGCCCAGCCGTTGGTTGCGCGAGGGATCGCGGGCGCACCGAGACCCAACGGCTGGAATCTGAGCCTACAGCGAGGCCAGAGTAAAACAATTGGGGCTTGGACGAAGTGTAAAGCCGAGGCTATGGGGTTACGAAGCATGCTCCCCCTTTTTTTACTATCATTTAGCCATGGCATAACACATATTATTATATAGCATGCTATTGGATATGAGCTTTTGCGTATTCTGATTGGTTCCCTACTACCAGGCTATCAGCTCATATCCTGCTAGTAGAGGAAAAACAAGATGGCGGCATGTTTTTTTAAACTGCCGAAAAGAGTTGAAATTGACGGATTTTTATACACAAAAACATCCAAATAAAATTAACAAATACACAATATATTTAGCCTGTTAAATGGTAAAATTCACGTAAAAATTACGTCTTTTGACTTCAAAAACCCGACTAAATTAACGGGTTGATATTAATTTGTTGCCAAATAAAGAAACTCACTGTTTAACTCACTGCTTGCAACACACATTTCGTAGGAGATTACCAGTGAAGAGACTTTTTTTATTTAGATAAGCATTTGGAGTAGTAAAAAGCAATTCAGTTTCACTGCCGCTATATAATAAAACAGTTATACCATTCGCTCTCGTTGTATACGAACTAATAGCCAACTCGGCGAAGCGCCTCGTTGGCTATGAGCTCATATACAACTCGAGCTTATAGTATAACTGTTAAATATATCAGGTTATCAAATTGTCAAATGTTGTCTTACTCTCATTTTTTATGCTACAAAATTATGTAAATCTACTTGGGCAGATTTTGTTGCTCTTTTTGTGATGATTAGAAGACGTTGATGTAAGCTCTTGGGATATTTGCTCCTTACCCCCCCTTCCCAGCAGTTTCTCATTGGATTTAGATGAATTACATAATTGGTCTTGAAGAAAATTGGGGGCCCAGCCCCCCTCCCCATAGCCCTGGAGCATTTTTGATTTTGGAATGGAACCGCGGCATGACCTATATATACTGTAGAGAAAAGCTGTTCAATTCACAGAGAGATGGTACACCAATGTCTGAACACTTTGTTGTTCCTTTGTGCTAATTGGTAACAAAAATATTATATGCATAGGTTCTAATAGGAATCCAGCTTCACTCTTTTGGTGTGTGTGTTTGTGAGGGGGGAGGGGGTGTAGCAGCTCCTTACACCCACTAAACATTCCATGTAGAACCAAGGTAGAATGAGGAGAGAGAAAGGACAAATTGTCTTCCTAAATCAAATCGTTTGTTACTTGTTTACGTGCTGTTTTAAACAATATATACATAATAGGTGACTTGCACTAAGAGGTCATATAACCATAATGGTCTTTCAGTCAAACCAGATGTTCTTTACTGAGCAACATTGCAATATTGACAGCAACATTGCAATATTGACAGCAACATTGCAATGTTGACTTGCAAATGGTACTTGGTGAGCCATTGGTATCAGAATTTTCCTCCTTCGAAGTTCTTCTTCCAGTCGGCTGTAACCTATATTTGGAAACTGTTCCATGATATTGTTAACAACATCGTTCAGGTCTGCCTCCGTTATAGTATATCGAAACACATCTTTAAAAAGCCCATGTTCTGCAATTCGTCTCCGTACTGTCCTCAACGAAACTCCAACCATATCAGCTATTGCTGGGCCCGTAAAACCATTGGCAAGAAAATACTCGAGTTGATTATGGGGATTATTAAACTTTGGTCGTCCAGAATTTCCATCATTTAGTAAGGGTGCCTGATAACCTGTGCTCGATTCAATTTCGTCAAAGTGTTGTAGGTAGGCAATAGCATGACTTATACAAGTGTTATAAATGATTTTTGCTCGGTAGAACGACGCAGCGACGAGGTAGCAATATGATCTTTATTTCGGACTGTACAATGTAACAACACAGGATATAAAGATAAAGTTCAATACTTAAACTAAAGTTCAGTTCATGCAACTCTGAGTATTTACGGAACAGTTCAACTTTGAATAATCATTACGTAAGTTGTCGTTTGGATTATGTAAACATTATGAGAAACTTCTTCTTGGCCTAAAATCATGCTAAATTCACCTAGCTTACATAAACAAATTTGTGCTTGCCCTAGATCATACTGACATGATAATAGAAAAGGCTTTTAAGAAAACTGTTGACAAGCTAGTAAATAAACTTATGACAGAAGCATGCCTAATTACAGAACAATGTTAGATATAATCAGACTGTCGCGACATTTTGATATATTGATAAAGCTACAGGAAGACTAATTGATATTACAAGTGTTACTTTTACGTAGTTTAGGTTATTTTCAGCTATTTGTTTGCATTGCAGCACTCTACAATAGAATAGCCAGAAGCAGCTAGAAAGCTTAACTATAACTTAATATATCTGTATGTTGTATAACACAAGTTAAAACAGGTTCATCCACGACGTTTACCTGTATTAATCGGAACACTTCCCTCCAAATTAAATTTGATCAAGTCTTCGGTGAACATGCTCCACAACATTCTTGTTGACCAGTTCACTCTCAATTTGCGATATCTAAAATCTGTTTTGTTAGTTCTTCTACAATTTCCAAATTTTCTACATTAGTCGCCATTAAACACGTGGAGAAACCTTCGACAGCGACACTTAAATGTCTATACTCTTGCAAATAAGATGTGTATATATCCAAATAAGATGTCTACCCAAATGAAATGTCTACCCAAATGAAATGTCTACCCAAGTGAAATGTCTACTCTTGCAAATAAGATGTCTACCCAAATGAAATGTCTACCCTTGCAAATAAGATGTCTACCCAAATGAAATGTCTACCCAAATGAAATGTTTACCCAAATGAAATGCTTACCCAAATGAAATGTCTACCCAAATGAAATGTCTACCCAAATGAAAATGTCTACCCAAATGAAATGTTTACCCAAATGAAATGTCTACCCAAATGAAATGTCTATCCCAAATGAAATGTCTACCCAAATGAAATGTTTACCCAAATGAAATGTCTACCTAAATGAAATGTCTACCCAAGTGAAATGTCTACCCAAATGAAATAAAAAAAATAATGTTTCTATTAAAAACAAATAACCACATTTTGGCACTGATGGCAATCCATAAAAATGCGCATGTTCCGTGGCACATGTCTTCGAGAACTTCGAAAGATTTTATTCGAGCAGTTTTATAATTACCTTCTTCCTCAGGTAAGAACTATACATCATGTCTTTATTTGCTTGCGGAAGTATTCATCAAGGCCATCATCGATTCGGTGGTCAGTCTCGAGGAAAACAGTGCTCTTCCATGAGTTTATCGGCGCTATTAACCGTACAAACCATTCCACTACTCGAGTGGAACTCGACAACAGTTGACAGTGTATTATTGCAAGGGGACAAAATGTACATGAATGCTTTTGAAAATGATGTCATTCCGCGTGAGGAATTTCTCTCGCTGAACTATTTACCAACTGTTGTTCAGTTACCGATTATGTCGCCCGTTGAGGCAGATGATTACCAAAAATCGCCTGATTGCCCTGATATTGTGACAAATATTGACTTACCTATTGGGGTACAGCCCGTTGAGGCACAAAATAACATTGATCTACCCATTGTGGTGGAGCCCATTGAGGCACAAAATAACATCGATCTACCCATTGTGGTGGAGCCCATTGAGGCACAAACTAAGATTTATCTACCCATTGTGGTGGAGCCCACTGCGGCACAAAATGAAACCAAGTTTGGTTTATAAATTATGGAAAAGACTATCAGGGTCTGATCAGAAGTGAGCATGTTGTTGAGGCTCCTTACTTTACCCTTTGGTCAGCTTTGATGAATACTTTTGCACATGACAATTATGCTATTTTAATATTATAATTAAAATACATGATACATGGTTTACATGATACACTTGATACATGGTTTAGATTCTGCTTTTTATTTATTTGATCCTCATGCCAGAAATTTTACTGGCGGCCTGATCCTAAGGCACTGCTGTTGACCTGTTGTCATGAAATATGCTGATCTCAGTGAATAGCGAAGCGCACAGATGACGTCAAATTCATGTTTGTCTGAGTTTATAATTTATTCTTGCATTTTCAACAAAAGAAAATGGGTTCATTAGAAATCCCTCGAGATTCAATTTTGGTTTGTTTGTCTGAGTTTTGGTCTATAAATAGTAACTGTGCGCTTCGCTATTATATTCTCTGAATTAAATACCAATCTATTTGAAATTGTATACCCATGCAGGCTGTGTAACTTAATCTAAGCATTGGCTGTACCAATCAAATTGTGAAGCAGGTTGGCAATGAAATTAAAGTGCAAACTACATTTGATAAAGCTAAAGAACATGTAAAACAAAAACGTTCAGAAGAAACCAAAAATGAAAAGCAAACTAGACTGGTAAATGCTAGAATATATAAAAAAGAAAACAAGCTGTAGAAACTGAAATTGAGAAGCAAACTAGACTTGAAAATGCTAGTAGTTATCTAAAAAGAAAACGATCAGAGGAAACTGAAAGTGAGAAACAAACTAGACTCAGCAATGCTAAAAGTTATCAAAAAAGAAAACGAGCAGAAAAAGCTCGTGTTGAAAAGCAAGCTGCTACAAATCAGCAGGATTATATGAATGAATTTGACATTATAAACTGATGGTGGTTTGAGCAACAATGCTGGGCAAAATCCAACATTAATAAATTTCATAAATCTGTTGAATTCTCCATCACTCAATGCACAATTTGTCGAGAGGCGCATGGCCATTAAAATCTAAACCACGGTCACCTGATACTTATGTATGCTCACGATGTTCTAGAGATAAGAAATCTCTTAAAAAGTTCTCATTTGAAAATTCAAAGATTCCTTCGCCAGTACCACATGAGTGACAAGAGTTGACTCAAGTTGAAGAAATGTTGATTGCTCGTGCTCACCCTATCATGAGAGTTTATGTTAAACCAGTTGGACACAACCTCGTACCCAGGGCATTTTGCCTCCACGTCGGGAGGTCGGCGAAAATGGCCCTGGCATCGGCTGGTCACGTGACACCCAGAATTTTGGGGTGTTATGGCAAGAAAATTTATGCGGCTTTTGTGTTTTGCTCTTTGTATAATACGTATGCATGAATAATAAATAGAAATATTCAACGCTTTGTCGAGTCACTCATGTGAAGCCTTCACCAGAAAAGCAACTGGGCTAGCATTATTCATCATGATACTCCCACGATTATCCAGAAGACATGTAAATGTCATGAACAAACATACATCTAATGTTGTTCTTGACTATAACCAAAGCTATCGTTTCCATTCTTTGAGTAAACTTTGCAGAGTGGATCCCATTGCAATTCAAATTTCCTGAATAAATTATACTCTATCTGAATTAATCGGGTTCTTAAACCGGCCAATCAGATTATAGAATCGACCAGCCGATGCCAGGGCCATTTTCGCCGACATCCCGACGTGGAGGCAAAATGACCTGGGGACGAGGTTGAGTTGGACAAAGAGGTTATTCTGGGCATTGTGTTAACTTGCCACAAAATGTGAAAGAACTGGCAACATCATTGCCAAGATATCCTAAAGACTTGGCGTGATTATTGTCAAGGTGAAAGGTAGAGATAACACATTTAAAGATGTGAGTGTGAGGAGAGAAAAAGTACACAATGCATTATTGTGGCTGATGCATAATAATCCTCATTATTCAGACATAGAAATTAATTAAAATGCATTAAATTTTACCTGAAAATGGTGTTCCAGCAAATCTCATGACTGTTGAGACTGAAGATGAAATAGTCTCAGATGATAGTGCTATGCCTGATTTAGGCCCACCTGCTGATAACCCTTCTGAGGACATAGTTTATAATGACTCAACTGAGATGAGTAGTTTTTTACCTGTTGGTGAACATCAAGGACAAGAAATAGAAGCGGTTAGAAATCAGCTTTCTGCAAATGAACCAATGGCATGGCCCACTGTTGAAAATGAGCCATTAATGAATATCATGCAGATATCACATCTGGCTACTATGGCTTTCCTAACATTATTCCCTGATGGGAAAGGTGATCCAACTAATCAAGCTCTTTTGAGAGATGTTCCTCTTCAAGAAAGAATTAAGCATCTACTGAAATTTGTTGAAATTATTGATTGTAAATGGGTGTATCTTTTTACTAATCACCCCAGATTTTCCTACTGGATTTTCAATATGATTCACAGAAAGCGGATTTTGCAACAAAGTGGAATTTTTCTCAAACAAAATCTAGATGAAGCTCATCTTACCATTGACGAGCTGTGTGAAATGACTGCAAGTAACAACTCAGCTGTATTCATGTCTAAAGTGCAATGTATGTTGGCAATATTACTGGTAGAAATGCTTATTGGAATAAAGTGAGAGAAGAACTCAAAGCTATTATAAATAATATGTTGGAGCACCAACATTGTTCTTTACTTTTTCCTCTGCAGATATGCATTGGCCTGAGTTACATGCTCTGTTTGGATCAAATGATAATCACACCACCAGTGAGATGAGGCGACAAAATGTCATTAATAATCCTCATATTGTGGATTGGTTCTTTACAAAAAGGCTAGAAAGCTTTGTTAAACACTGGCTTTATGATACTCTTGGTGAAAAATGGCACTGGTTCAGATATGAATACCAAGGTAGAGGTAGTATCCATTTTCACGGTACTGCTAAACTAAATAATGACCCAGGACTGTGTCAACTTACTCAGACTGCTGTGAAAGGCTTTTTAGCTGAGAAGTTTAAGGATGAAAATGATAGTCCTAATACTACAGAACTAGACCAGGATATTGATGCTGGTAAGAAAGTTGCTGGCACAGCATGTCAGTATATTGATTGGTATACCCTGGTCCCAGAGGTCCTACGCCGCCCGCTCCCCCCCCCCCCCCCCCCACCCCGAAATGCTGAAAGCGATCTCACTTTCATGTTGCAGTAATTTAATTAACTTGACCGGGGGGGGGTTAAAACTTTTTGCACCAGTAATAGAAATTTTTATTTATTAAGGACGTTTGAGGCGCAGGTTAGGAGAAATAAACTTCGAGCAAGAAAAAAAACCCAACAGCCCACGAGACAAGACAAGACAACTTATTAGTTGCGCTGAATGACTCGCCCGACCGCTTCAGTGATCACATTATTTATTCGTTTGATCGTTTCAAAATCACTTGCAAGCTACAATAACAGGAAAATTCTTATCCATAGGGCAAAATTTTTTCCCAATGGCGCTTTAGTTTCTATACCGCTGCTATTCAGAAAAATTGCGAAAACGAAACCGAATTTTATATGTGCGTGTACAACTACAACGCAAAAATGTCACCCGTTCACAAAGAAATAATATGCATTATTCTAGAGTTGTGTTTGGGGGCTTTGGGGGGGTAAAGATTAAGATATAACCAGACGTTTTGAACTTTTTCATGTAATGACACGAGAGAAAATACGCCGCAGCCAAATTATACAGGGAAAGTAAAAGAAATTGACACAAATAAAGCGCCATATTGTCTACGTTGTTTTCTTTTGAATCAATGCGTGTGAATAATTTGCTTGTGACGTACGCGCCAAATATTCAGATATACAGATGGTGTATCCAGAGAAGTCTTTGTGTGGAAATCCATCATTGAAACCAAATGTGCAATTTATATTACTGTACGCAATGACTTCTTGTAGATATACTCGGTACAGCAGTCGAAGAGATGGTATTATACCAACTATTTTATATTATTAGTTCAATCCATGGTGATCGATATTTATCCCCTATCTCTGCAAAATAGTCTGATGTACTTGATGGTATATTGCTGTATAATTTTTCAGCTGTAGATTTATCATAACACGAGACACTTTGAATTGCATTGACGGCTTGGCTAGCGCAAGAGGAATGGTTATACTATAATAGGGTATAAGCCCTGTATACTCCTGTCAAAACCCTTACCAATTATATTTAACAATTAGTCACCGAAGTCGAAGCGACTATCGGTAAATACACCGATAGTCACCGAGACTGAGGTGACTAATTGTTTTAGTATAATTTCAGAGGTTGATAAAAAAACAATCACATTGAAACAAAAACTTTTAAACAACTGCTTTCATTTTAACAGTGGTGATTCTGTTTATTCACAGACGATGTTAGCAAGCCACAATCTTTGTCAGTAAATAATTTCAAAAAAAGAGTAAACAACATCCTACTTTGGAATTGAACTTGTACATACATTCAAATATATGCTAAAAAGACTTTTATTCTGGTGTTTTGGATCCTGTGTTATGGCTTTTTTGCACTTAATTCATGTTCAATCTTATGTTCTTCACTCATGACGAAGTTTTCGCCACATCGCTACGACCAAAACCTAGCCAAAACATACAAAAAATACGAAGAATTATAGAAAATATACTTCCTTACCTTTATAAAGGTTTGTTTTCACGATATTTGATATGTACAACATCTCAGTGATAAATGTTTTCAGTATTATGCTCTTTTGTTTGTCTCAAAAACTACAGACCCCATTTTGAAAAAAAATAATCAACAGTTCAATGGACCATAGACAATCCATAGACGGTCCAATTGTCTATGAATGGACCACTGATCTATATAAGAGACTGGATAGAGCATCCGTTGTCTGAAATTGAAGTCGGAAGTGGTCGGAAGTTGGCAACAGCCGCCATGTTGGATGATCCCACTTTCGCTATATTTTACTGTTGCACAATAATAGTTTTCGCATATTAAGGCATTTTTCTCCTTCGGGTTCGGACAAACTTTTTTATCACAAGGAAGAAAGGACACGTGAAGCATTTAGAGAGAAAAATTGTAGTTATTTAGCCCCAAAATGTGGGGGAAAACGGAATTTGCGAGTTCGATGGAGAGAACTCCCAAGTGTCATTGATGACAACTTTGAACAGACGAAGGCCGTTCTCATTCAGAATTTACTCACAATATGGAAATACTGCTAAAGGACCGAATGAATTCGGGAAATTTGATCAACTGAACAAGCTACACTACGAACAACTGCTGTGGTATTATTATATCATAAGCCAAAAGACCGGAATCAAACAATTAATTTAAGAATGCGATGTGCCCAACTGTATAGATCAGTGGATGTGCCTATAGTTGAACAATATATTTTCACTCACAGAAAACTCGGGGTAATGATTCAAATAAGTTATCCTGGCATTCACAGGATTAATCAGAATGAGTTTATTATTTTCTATGAGATAGGGTTATCTAATTTGGGCAATTGGGCCTACATTTGCCTACAACTAAAAATCTTGTATTAATTTTACAATATAATTAGTTTTGTGACTATACCTTTGCCAAGATGCTTTTTTTTAGCCAGTTTACAAATGTTATCCGCCACATCGTTGTGAAGTTTAACATATATATTAGCTTGATTTGTTTTGACTTTATATAAACATCAAACACTGGCCTTGTTGATCTACTTGTATAGTACACACTGATAGTACAGTATTAGTTCTGCCACAATTTCATAACATACAGAAGTCAGAGAACAGATTAAAAATTTATCATTATATAGTACATTTATACAGAATCAAACTACACAAGACAAAATACACTCATGAATTGTAAACATTTTCTTTAATCAAATCATTGACAAAGTTTGAAAACTATAAATGACACAGTTCAACTATATTCTGTATTAAGTTGTCATGTTGCTTCACCTTTATTGTTCTTCATTCATTGTTGTTTCATTTTAAACTACCTACAATATAACATACAAATATCACATTCAATTTTACAGATACTCACAAACAATTTTTTCATCAAAATGACAGGGAGTAAAATAGCTCAGCTGTTAATAAGAAACAATGTTGACAACTTAATTTCTTAAATACATGACTTGGACACTGGGCATGGAGTTTAATAAAACAAACTGGCTCGTTCTTGTTATGATGCATGCTACAGTTTACTTCTATGGAAGCACCAAACATTGTAAGTATTACAAACTTATAGAGTATTAACATGCTCCTATGTTGCCAAAGAAATATGCTGCTTGTCGAAATCTACTCACAACTCTAGAAGCCAATCTATCTTCTGTGCCATAATTTTACACGTCCTTCGGCTTTTTAAAATGATCTACTCGATTGTGAACATTCCACAATTACAGTATTATCTCACATTTGTATCCTACAAATCAGTTTATTAACCACCGGCCGTTTACAATGTTGGGTTTCCCGTTTCCTTGGTAAATAACCCTTCGGGAGCTCTCCGTCCGACCGTCCCCTTCGAAATTTCGTCAAAATATCAAGTTATTTACTTACGATTCAGTTTCCCTTCACGTTCTTAGGCCCTCCATAGTTCCATGATGTGTCCCGTTGCTTGAAATACCAAAATGGATTTGTGTTGTTCGTCTATTTCGTGATTATATGCGAAAACAACGAATTCACAACAGTAAAATATAGCAACTCACTCCTCATGGTGGGACCATCCAATATGGCGTCGCTTACAAATTAGGGCGTAACTTCCGGCTTCAATTTCTGAAGGCGCTCAGATAATAGATGCTCTATCCAGTCTCTTATATAGATCAGTGACTTTTTCGTGTATTTCAAATGGGTTGTCCCCAGCCCCAGAGCCATTTGATTTGCCCGCGCGGCCGGGCATATTTGGCTCTGGGAACGAGATTGGGTCTAGTCCGAATTGGAGGCCTTTATATGACTTCTCAAAATCACTTAGTGTACCCAAAATGAATTAGTGCATTAGTAATTAGTGTATGGATGAATAACCGATTGTGTGAATGAATTTGTGTTATTCATGTACCTTTTGTGAGTTTGTTGATGATTTCATCTGAATTGCAAAGCGTATTTTGTTCACTCGTATACATCGTGAAACGAATTTTAAGGTGAATTGTCGACATGGCGGACGAGGAAGAAGACTTCGAGCCGTTGTGCAAACGCTTTCGAAGTGGTCGGAATGTAGGGGAAGAACGAGACTTGTTAGAGAAAGCCATTCCAATATCGACACGCTACAAAAACGCATGGGCCGTTAAATTATTTGATGAGTGGAAATATGCAAGAAAGAATAAGTCGGTAGGTTCAGAAGTGACAAGTCTGACCGGAGTTAACCTGGATTACGTCCAGAGTCTTGACTGTAAGTTGGTGGACCTAAGACCTATATCGCTGAGTTTCTGGGTTGGAAAATTTATCCAAGAGGTGAGAGACAAGAGTTCCCGCAAACGGTATCCGGGTAAAACACTTTACCAGATCGTGGCAAGTTTGAAGCGACATTTGGAAGCACATGGCAGAACCGACGTGAACATGTTGGGGAAAGGCAACAACGTGTATGTTTAACATTGTGATTTCAAATTAAAACAGCTATATTTGACTGTTATTGTTGTCTAATGTGTGCTTTTAATGTAGTTTTAGTGGCCTGCGTAGACTCCTGGACGCTGAAATGAAAGATGTACAACTGAAGGCATTACGAACACGAAGCAAGAACGAAAAGCATTTTCTGATACCGAAGAAGAGACTGAGATGTGGGAACAAGGACTTCTTGGCACGAAATCAGCCAAGACTTTGATGCATACGTTATATAATATTTGAAGTCCTCTGCTCAGTACTTCCCTGGTATTTCAAGTCCCTAATTCACGTGGTGCAATTCAGCGCTTCTGATTGATTGATTATCTCATAAATTATTAATGAGTTTGAGAAATCTATTCAAAGACCTTTTATTTATTTTTAAATAGTTTTTTGAATATTTGTTTCTCGTTTGCAAAGGGAAAATCGTAAGCAAATTGATTTGCTTTGTTTTTGGTAAATATTAAGCGCAGCCATTTTAGTGTCACGTGGCTGTAGCCTGTACTGTAGGTATTTCTGTGTGCTGTGCAGGTTTATCTTATACAACTTTGAAGGAGTCAATTGCTGTTAAATGTATAAATATGGGTTAAAATACAAACGTCCACTGATTGGCTCTTATTTAAGAGACGAGGGAAGAAAAGTAGACTCAGAACGCAAGGTATTTTTCTTTCTGAACATTTCATTACTGTATATTATGCACACTAACGTGTGGCCACATTTATTAAGCTTAAATATGTGTTACTATATGAAATATTACGTTAATATACATCCGGATAGGGAATTTTGATACAAGGTAAATGTATATTATTTAAAAATGTTGGTTGTAATACTCCAACAACTGTTAAGTAATATTTATCTTAGTAAGCTATTATCGTAGAAATGTATGTTGTAAGAAATAACAGTAATGAAAAGTGGCGCCATCACTGTTCAGTGGCAGCAGAAGATGTTCAGTGGTGGTGGAAGATGTTTTATATTGGAGGGGCTAATTCATCAATAGAATGATAAAAATTGTATTTTGCCCCCATTATTGAAGATATTGGGGGGGGGGGGGTAGCCCCTTAGAAATATTTGGGGGCTATAACCCCCTTATTAGCCCCCACCCCCCTCTTCCACCACCCTTATCGATGTTCAATTTTTCCAACTTTAGTATTTATAATGTGAGTGGAGAGAGGACTGCACTTTAGGATTCCTTCACTTTAAAAAAACAACCTGTATACTATTGGTTAGGCCAAAAGGTCACCTATTGCCAGCAGATGTAATTAAGAAGTTTTATAATTACAGTAAGTAATGCCTTATTCCAGATTATTATACAATGTTCTGAAGCAAAGGAACCAGACCATTTATTTATTACTTAGACCAATTTTTTTTAATTTAAAATGTTTCTATTATAGATGTTTCTGTCACCAACACACCATTATTCACAATTGCTGTTGCAATTTGATTATGTAGCAGAACTAGTTAATAGTACATCATTTGTGGCATATGATTATCATGTTGAAAAAAGAAATATAAAGGTACAGTAAACATTTATAAATATTCAAAATCATTGTTATATAAATTCTTATAATTACATGTACATTGTGTGTGTTAAAGTTTTAAAGTTTTTGATAAACCAGGTTGGTATTTATGTTTAAAGAAGTTTATAATTGTCAAACAATATTTATTATTACATGTATATGGTACTCAGAAAAAGTTCTGAGTTTAATATTTTATATTCTGATATACTGTAATCCACTGTACAGTACTTGTCACTGTGTGTTCAAGTACAGTTATATGTAGAGGTGAGCCGATCATCGGCAAAACATCGGCAGAGCCGATTAACGGCTAGTTTTTCTCACAATCGGCCATCGGCCGATTGTCTTTCACCATCGGATCGGCTGTCTCGTGACTCTCGTCCTCGTATTTCTGCTCTCTCGTCCTCGTTTATCATAGCCTGTGTACAGCCGCAACCCTCCCGTCAGGTTCAAATTCAATCGTATACTTCAATTCTTTACCTTGTTTGGCATTTTTGCGCTTGTTGAGTTGTTGATACAAAAATATTTTAAATAAAGGAAACACTGCTGACTATCCTTCCTCTCATTGCGAAACTTGAGATGAATAACACGACAAAACGGGAGCACTGAGCATCAGGTTAGCAAACATCGGTTTTGCCGATTAATCGGCCGATGGTGGGGAAATATCGGCTCTTAACAATCGGTATCGGCAATCGGCTTTTTTTTAACATCGGCTCACCTCTAGTTATATGGTCAATGGTTAAGTCACTGGTGCTCAGAAGTTTGCTTAATAGGTACTGTAATGTGACATAGATTAAAGAACACTTTCAAATATATTGATTTGTTCTTTTAGTACACATCTTATGTATTTGTGCTTCGGGCTGCTCATAAGACATCAGTGGGATATGAATGGGCCTATTCTTGCTCATGCAATCAAAACCGTATGGAATTTGTTAGAGCACTCAATCCTAGTTGTGACTGATGGACTTGGTAAAGGTAATGTACACATTGACATTATATGATTATGCTAATTATTTTTATTAAAATTTAGATATGCAGAACTTAGACAAGTCTAGCTATCCCTTATGCAGACTGCCTCCATATATCAGCAATGACAATATTCCTAAACAGCTATGACAAGAAGCACAACATCAATGTACAGGAACTATTTGACCAAAGTATGTTATACTCCTTCACTTCGGTGTTGTTGAGCACTCTGTGAAGTTGCCGTGGGTACCTATTAGCGATAATGCAATGCTCACTACCCTTGTGGAAGTTTGAGCACTCTGGGCCCATGCGCACGTCACGCTATCTGAACGTCGGTTGTCGCCGACGATCGCATGTGTATAAGTAATTGGTGAAATTCATTCAGATTGTTCCAAGCTACACTGATGAGCTGTTGTACAGCGAAACACCGTGTCTGTAGATTGAACTATATATATATATATATATATATATATATATATATATATATATATATATATTTATATATTTATATATATAATGTTATACAGTATATATATATATATATATATATATATATATATGAGTATGTATGTATGTATGTATGTATGTATGTATGTATGTGTGTATGTGTGTATGTATGTATGTATGTGTGTATGTATGTATGTATGTATGTATGTATGTATCCATCCATCCATTCATTTATTTAGTCCCTGCTCTCATTTGTATTACTTAAATTTTATTAGCTATAACAGTACCGTTGTGTCTTTTGTTAATTTATGCAGGCTGTTCGGAGGGGTATAACATTTCCTTGTATCCAACATTGAGGACATACAGTGGCGTAGCCAGAAGGGGGGCCGGGGGCCCCGGCCCCCCTGGCAAAAGTGCTGCCCCCCCTGAGAAAATTTAGCTTCATATGCCTCAGTTAAGCTGGGCCCCCCCTAGGTTTTTCCTGGCCCCCCTTGACAAAAAATCCTGGCTACGCCACTGAGGACATATAACACCCAGACTGCTGAACAGGGTAATTCAGTGATCAAACCACTTGCACCAATGGTATCGTATATGGAATATGAAAATTTTGTTAGTTTTTGTCGCTTATATATTTGGCACAAAAATATGATTCGTCTATTTCGGAACTTTGCTGAAGGAAATTTTGAATATAAGGAATTCTTCTTGCCATTAAGTAAACTATTGCATAGATAGTTTGTATATTTTATTGTAGTTCTTAATGACAGTGAATATTTATTATACTCTGTATCTGAGTCTCAGTTGCTCAATGGTTAGAGTGTCTAACCGATCATTAGAAGCACAGAATATAAATACAACCAGAAGTCCAATTCGAGTGACAACTTGTCCGCATTTCGTCAATGCGCAGGCGCGATATTTTACGCCATCCGACGCCATCCTACGCGATCCTACGCAATGTCCTACGCCATCCTACGCAATCCTGGCAAGTTCCCCCGGCAGTTTGGACCTTCAACTGCCGGGGGAACTTGCCAGGATTGCGTAGGATGGCGAGGAATCAAGATGCGCGAGGCGACATGCGCGAGGACATAAACTTCAAAGGTTCCGACGCGAGTTGGACTTCTGGTTGTATTTCTATTCTGTGTTAGAAGGTTGCAGGTTCAATCTCTGTTTGGGGCTCAGAATTTTTTTTTGAGTGTTTGAGCTTGACAAACGTCCAACAAACGTCTATATTTAAAGGGTAAAGGAAAGAAAACCACACGTTTTATTATTGTATTTTCATCTTGTTGTTTTGCTTTGTACAATTTGCTGCTCAAACAATGGGCGACTTGCACGTGATCACAATCCTCTTAAAATAGCAGGTATAGAAAATTATAACGCTATAAAACGGATATAGAGTGGTGTTTTAAGTAAAATTTCGAAATTTTGATTTTCAAAACTTGCATTGTCTTAGAGAAAACGGCGATAGTGTTGCTGGTCACGTGACTTTAATAAATATTTCGCGTGTCTCAAATTACAAGAAATTTGCTTTTGAAGAAGATTTTGGACATGCATAAATTTTTTATTATAGTCACGTGACATGCTACAATATCACCGTTTTCTCTAAGACAATGCAAGTTTTGAAAATCAAAATTTAGAAATTTTACCTATATCCGTAAGGTTATAATCCCATAACAGCTATTTTAAGATTTAGGTCATGTGACTTCTTAGTGCAAGTCGCCTATTCAATGCTAATTTTAAATTTATAAAAACTGTAAATATTTCAAATAGCTTAGTTGAAATTGAAATTAAAGAAAGAATCAAGATATTTGCATTTCCACTGTATTAAAGTCACTATATTTAGTACATTTATGTTTGCAATATAATATAAATTAACTATCTGGGTGTTCTTCGATAAGTTGCTTTAAATATCTCCTTCGTTGTTGCACCTCGTCTCTTTTAACAAGATTTGGTCCGATTTCGCCCTGTTAATGATGACAAGTCATAGTAATAATTGTTAAGTTGTTCAGTTTGAAGTATGTCGATGAAATTGCTACACCATTTCATATTTGCATTATCTTGCTTATCAGACTTACCCCTTGCATTATTCTTCTACCATATTCAATGACAAACACGCCACAGTCAAAGCTATTTGTTTGTCTTGAAACCTATGCCATAATTAAAAACAGTACTTTTTGATTTACCGATGGCACTTCATGTATATGTTTTGAATATATATATATACAGTCGGTTTGTAGCGCATGTATTTTTGTTTACCTGTGCAAATGTTGGATTAGAAATTGGTGGGATTTCCTTCGCCCATGACTGTTCTTTTCGAACGTGTTCGAAGTACCTACACACAATATAATTGATTTGTTACTAATGTAAAAAAAGGTGGGTTTTTTCAGTGAAGATAGTTTTAGACGAATTTCCAATATTTTTGAAAATTGCTTGAGGGATTTTTTTTTTTAACGATTGATCTTACTTTTTCAGTGATTCAGCTGCTGCTTTTTTTCGCCAACCCAAACTACACAACACATAAAGCTGTCCAGTCTGAATCTCGTAGACAATTAGCCACCAATGCACCCTTAAATTAAAGAGAAAGTGGTTAACGAATGCAGGACATTGCACGATAGCGTGAAGATATTGATGTTATTTTTACTGATGAACGAATATTAAATGTTATAATATGAATGTTATCTTCAGGTTTTTTACCACGAGAAGATAATAGATTCAATGTAAAATCGGTAAGTGACGTCATCGATAGTGAAGACAGAGAGAAAATGTCACTGCTTGTTTTCTAGTAAAACACTCACATTTATTAAATATTACTAGGTTACTATGACTGATCTGAAAATGTTGAAAACGAAATGAAGTAGTAATATACTTACATGTCACATATAGGGACCATAACAAATTTAAATTTGTCGAGGTTTTGTGGTGTCCATTTGTAAGCTTTATCGATGTGACATCCACTCAGATTAAGCGGTTTTTCGAATCTATGAATTGTTTTTAATTATAATTGTCAGTGGATTTGTAGTATTAGATAGATTGATAATTACATATATATTGTACGTACACTGATCCTTCAATCAACAGCCTCTGTTGAAAGTAGCTTGGATATGGATGGCAAAATTCTTCCTGATTTTCTTTTTCCGCCTGTAAACTATAATACCTATATGTATATATAACAAAAACGTGTTTGGGTATAATTGTCTTGTAGAGCATTGTATATCCGAATCCCGTCTTTGAGACTGCACTACACACCATACCACACCACACCATAACACACCACCCACTATTTTTTGAGCTTGTTTTTCAACGTTTTACTTACTTTAAAACAAAATCGATTTCGCTGTCACACACCCAAGTTCCTTCATCAAGTGAACGAATATCCCTTCTGTAAATACTGATTCCGTCGAGACATGTAACTCTTAAAAATATGAAAAGGTTTTTGTTGTCTTTTTTTATTTTTGTTGTTGCGACATTTAACATGTACAGTACATGTATATTACTTACCTTTCATTATGTGCGTTCCAACTTCTCCTATAAATGCAATTATAAGTACAAAATTATAATTAGAAAATATCTTGATAAATTTTTATTTTTTACTACAATGGTTTGGGAATTTTTACGGTTCTCATATATAGAGAAATTTTATTTTGAACTTACAATAATTTACCTTCGACCTTACTGCATGGAAGACCCGTTGTATTCAGTGGCATCGCCGCGAAACGTTGATATATATTTTTAAAGCTTTATTTTTCATTCGGTTAATGTTTAAAACGAGGGCATCGTCCCACTTTATTTTTGCGTTATTAAGGTAGTTTTCACTTACGTATTGGTGGCCAATTAGGGTGGTGAAACAATACAAAATGTTTAAATAGAAAAGAGCCAAATTCACATAGGATAAAAATAGCACACAAATATTCCAATATACCGTACATATATACGTTTAGATATAACAATAATATGCTTACTCGTAACTTGGCATTTCCGTTTTGTTTCTAGTCGCCCGCTTACGTTCTTCAATGAGTACGTAGCTATCATTTGTACTTTTCGCAATTGATATGCATGGTAGGGCGACTCATCTCGGACGTAGTTAGATCGCACTGGCAAGGAAAGTACATATCGAAAAGCTCGTGTATTGCCCCTGCAACGCACTTAAAGTACATTGCGTTTGTTACCACCAAGCCTAAAAATACGGCATTTAATTAGTATATATAGATTTTATCTAGACGTAAAATAAAGACTAATGCCCAGCTTATAATTCTCAAATGCGAGACCATGACAATAATAAAAGTTTGAATATATATTTACTAACGTTTCGTTGCAAACCGCAACATCTTCAGATGATTAAAATATTACAAGATGATACATATATATGACTCATGTGAGCTAATTAAGTGTTACATTACATAAAAAAACGATTAAAGTTCGAATTTAAAAAAAAAATTAAAATTTTTAATTAAAAAACAATAGTTTAAAGGGGATAAACTAAAATAATACAAAAGGTCGTAGGAAAGATAAGTGACAGGAAAGGATAAAATAAAACAAATCATGGAAAGAACGAAGGAAGAATAAAATTAAAATAAAAGAGCGGTATTGAAGAGATATCATGGTCTTGCATTTGAGAATTATGAGAATTATAAGCTGGGCATTAATCTTTATTTTACGTCTACGTTTTCCGCCTGGAAAATCAATAGCAACGATTCTAATTGATCGATATGGAATGGTCTGCTTTTCGTAGATTTTATCTGTTAAACAACTGTTTTTTGGCATGCTTTTACCACTACTTATCAGCCAAATTATTTCGTGTTCAGAGTGGCTTAATTTGGAGAGGGAGTTTGCTTTTTAACCTGCTTCTATTTTAAGGCAATTTGATGGAGCTGCGCATGTGAGCAGTGAAGCACACGCATAAACCTGCGTAAAAGCGTATCTGAGCTAAAAACATCTTTTTTAGGCACTACTTTTAGGCATTACTAAATTTTAGTTAATATGATCAATCAAATCTAATAAACAAAGTGTTATTATTTTTTTTAAACTGGGCAGTGCTAGAAAATATTATTGCATATATTATATATTATTATGTCCTATATTATTGATTTTTATTATATAAAATAGAGTGTTTTATTGATTTTCCCGCCACTAATAAAAGTGATAATCTCACATGTGCGATTATTTATGATAATCGCACATGTGATGATTATCGCTGAATCAGCATTATAGTTTAATGCAATTTTTGCAAGGCAATAGGACAATTTTTTTATATAATAAACAGAACAATACATGGATGCTTGGAAATATGAAATTTATTTCTCGTGTTGACCAGGATATGTCACTCGTTCGCTTCGCTCACTCGTGAGATATCCTGGTCAACACTCGAAATAAATTTCATATTTCCGCACATCCATGTATTATTCTCTATATATATACAAAGTGAAATTTACCACCTTCCGCGATCCTCTATATTTCCGAGTACATGTCTTGGATCGTTATATTTTATTTGACGTGATCGCTGGAATATATAAAGAATAATACTACATGAAATACCATGATAATTTCTGTTTCATTTAAAATTAGCTTACGGGTCAGCAATACCACTAGAAGATAATGATATTAATAATAAGTTAATAATTATACTTACGATATTATTAGTATAAAGAATAATCAACACTATACTGATAAAATATTTATTTAAACATAAATTAAATTACATAATATATTAATAATAATATTTATAATAGTAATATTATTATGGTCACACCTCGGAAGCCAAATGGTTCACATGTGCAACTCCGTACAAAAGAACATCTGCTTTTAATCTTTCTGGTTCCATTGATAATGCTCTGTACAAGATTCCTTCTTTACTGCAATTATAGCCTTGTGGAAGTCCTTTCTTTTCGGCATTTTTTGAACTAGATATATAAACGTGCACGAGTATGAAACTTAAACAAAAAACAAGCTTGTAACCTATAATTGATTGTTATAATTATAGCAAGCTCGTACCCAGGGCATTTTGATAATTATAGCAGTTTTTGGCTAGATATATCTTAATTCAAACGGCTGGTACTCCTTTGTTTGTTCGTTTGTTTTCAAAAGAAAGAAAATCCAGCTAAACATGCAGTCATTCGATAACCTTGCACAATCAAGTTTTTAAACTGATATCTAAGTTTTTTTGCGCTGAAAAAGTTCATATATATGCTTGGGGATCAAAATACTAAATTCCCCCTCCAGGTTCTTTGATTACACTAGGTTTCTACACGCTATAGATATGACTGTATCCTGAAATTATAAAGGCGTTTGCAGCTCCGTCTAAACAATTCATGCTGGCTTGCAAATACTATATAATCCAAAATGACCTATGTAATTTCATGAACATTTAATAAACTACAGTATACTTTATATAATATATACCTAATAGGACTGCTTGCAGTTTTTTGACGGTAACTCTCGATATAGTTACAATATACAATAGTTACACCCTCATTTCTTGTCGCAATACATTACTAGACATAGCCCGGTTGAATATGACCGTTTTCCGGTATATCCGACTGGGCTTAGTTTTTTGACGGTAACTCTCGATATCGTTACAATATACAATATCTTCACCCCCATCTCTTGTCACAATACATTACTAGACATAGCCCGGTTGAATATGACCGTTTTTCGGTATATTCGACCGGGCTTAGTTTTTTTACGGTGACTCTCGATATTGTTACAATATACAATATCTTCACCCTCATTTCTTGTCACAATACATTACTAGACATAGCCCGGTTGAATATGACCGTTTCCCGGTATATTCGACCGGGCTTAGTTTTTTGACGGTAACTCTCGATATATTTACAATATACAATAGTTACACCCTAGCTCATTTCTTGTCACAATACATTACTAGACATAGCCCGGTTGAATATGACCGTTTTCCGGTATATTCGACCGGGCTTAGTTTTTTGACGGTAACTCTCGATATATTTACAATATACAATAGTTACACCCTCACTTCTTGTCACAATACATTACTAGACATAGCCCGGTTGAATATGACCGTTTTCCGGTATATTCGACCGGGCTTAGTTTTTTGACGGTAACTCTCGATATATTTACAATATACAATAGTTACACCCTCATTTCTTGTCACAATACATTACTAGACATAGCCCGGTTGAATATGACCGTTTTCCGGTATATTCGACCGGGCTTAGTTTTTTGACGGTAACTCTCGATATATTTACAATATACAATAGTTACACCCTCATTTCTTGTCACAATACATTACTAGACATAGCCCGGTTGAATATGACCGTTTTCCGGTATATTCGACCGGGCTTAGTTTTTTGACGGTAACTCTCGATATATTTACAATATACAATAGTTACACCCTCACTTCTTGTCACAATACATTACTAGACATAGCCCGGTTGAATATGACCGTTTTCCGGTATATTCGACCGGGCTTAGTTTTTTGACGGTAACTCTCGATATATTTACAATATACAATAGTTACACCCTCATTTCTTGTCACAATACATTACTAGACATAGCCCGGTTGAATATGACCGTTTTCCGGTATATTCGACCGGGCTTAGTTTTTTGACGGTAACTCTCGATATATTTACAATATACAATAGTTACACCCTCATTTCTTGTCACAATACATTACTAGACATAGCCCGGTTGAATATGACCGTTTTCCGGTATATTCGACCGGGCTTAGTTTTTTGACGGTAACTCTCGATATATTTACAATATACAATAGTTACACCCTCACTTCTTGTCACAATACATTACTAGACATAGCCCGGTTGAATATGACCGTTTTCCGGTATATTCGACCGGGCTTAGTTTTTTGACGGTAACTCTCGATATATTTACAATATACATTAGTTACACCCTCATTTCTTGTCACAATACATTACTAGACATAGCCCGGTTGAATATGACCGTTTTCCGGTATATTCGACCGGGCTTAGTTTTTTGACGGTAACTCTCGATATATTTACAATATACAATAGTTACACCCTCATTTCTTGTCACAATACATTACTAGACATAGCCCGGTTGAATATGACCGTTTTCCGGTATATTCGACTGGGCTTAGTTTTTTGACGGTAACTCTCGATATATTTACAATATACAATAGTTACACCCTCATTTCTTGTCACAATACATTACTAGACATAGCCCGGTTGAATATGACCGTTTTCCGGTATATTCGACCGGGCTTAGTTTTTTGACGGTAACTCTCGATATATTTACAATATACAATAGTTACACCCTCATTTCTTGTCACAATACATTACTAGACATAGCCCGGTTGAATATGACCGTTTTCCGGTATATTCGACCGGGCTTAGTTTTTTGACGGTAACTCTCGATATATTTACAATATACAATAGTTACACCCTCACTTCTTGTCACAATACATTACTAGACATAGCCCGGTTGAATATGACCGTTTTTCGGTATATTCGACCGGGCTTAGTTTTTTTACGGTGACTCTCGATATAGTTACAATATACAATATCTTCACCCTCATTTCTTGTCACAATACATTACTAGACATAGCCCGGTTGAATATGACCGTTTTCCGGTATATACATTACTAGACATAGCCCGGTTGAATATGACCGTTTTCCGGTATATTCGACCGGGCTTAGTTTTTTGACGGTAACTCTCGATATATTTACAATATACAATAGTTACACCCTAGCTCATTTCTTGTCACGATACATTACTAGACATAACCCGGTTGAATATGACCGTTTTCCGGTATATTCGACCGGGCTTAGTTTTTTGACGGTAACTCTCGATATATTTACAATATACAATAGTTACACCCTCACTTCTTGTCACAATACATTACTAGACATAGCCCGGTTGAATATGACCGTTTTCCGGTATATTCGACCGGGCTTAGTTTTTTGACGGTAACTCTCGATATATTTACAATATACAATAGTTACACCCTCATTTCTTCTCACAATACATTACTAGACATAGCCCGGTTGAATATGACCGTTTTTCGGTATATTCGACCGGGCTTAGTTTTTTGACGGTAACTCTCGATATAGTTACAATATACAATAGTTACACCCTCATTTCTTGTCACAATACATTACTAGACATAGCCCGGTTGAATATGACCGTTTTTCGGTATATTCGAGCGGGCTTAGTTTTTTTACGGTAACTCTCAATATAGTTACAATATACAATAGTTACACCTTCATTTCTTGTCACAATACATTACTAGACATAGCCCGGTTGAATATGACCGTTTTCCGGTATATTCACAAATTCTTATTTTAAACCAAATTTAGTGGAATCCAATGCTGGTGCTAGTGCCAATGTAATAATTTTTTTATTTATTTATCTGCTTTGTGTAAAAAATAGTTGCCAGAGTTTGTAAACAGTTATTACATTTTTAATGGAAATACTTGAACCAGTTGTACTCTCAATGTTGAATGCTTTGATACCTTATCTTCACTATTAGTGTCATCCAACTCAAACTTTAAATATTTTTTAAATCCACTTTGCTAGCCATATTTATGGTTTTGTTTTAATTTTATTTTAATGTTACCGCTTTATCAACAATTTTTTGCTTATGAATCGATATAAGGAAAAGAGTAATGTTATCAACCATTGTAACAACCGCTGACCGGTGAATATCAGTTACTCGTTGCCAGGCCCCGCATCACACGTCGATCAGCTCTCCCATTCCCGTTGCACCGCCCGGTATATACAGCATATCCTCCTACCTAGAATTACCAATAATCAGTAAGTGTGAAATCCCTAGAATTACCAATAATCGTTAATTTTAAAAAACTAATTCCCAACCCACCACCCCAACCTAACCCTAACCCCCCCGGAAACCCTAAACCTAACCAAAAACCCCGGTGAACCTAAACCTAACCACAACCCTCCCGAAAAATGAGCCTCCTCTCAGACCCCGACCACAGCAGCCCTATAGGATTTTTACCTTTATGTGTTCAAGTTTAACAGCCCGCATGTGGGACAGAGAATTACCTACAATTACCAATTATTGGTAATTCAAGGCCGTTTCACACTTACTGATTATTGGTAATTCTAGGTAGGAGGACATGTTGCCCAGAGCCATTCGCTTGCCGCGCGCGTATGGGTCTGGGTACGAGATTGGACTAGACCGGGGTTTTCAAGTACGAGGAATTCGTTCCCGTCCGAGGCGAAGCCGAGGACTGGAACGAATTCCGAGTACTTGAAAACCCGGTCTAGTCCTCATTGTCGGCCTTTACATATTACATCTAGCATTTCTACGGCACCGTTTGTATGTTTTAGACACTTTTCATTACCCCGGTTGCATTCCCGGTTGAATATACCGTTTTCCGGTAACGAAATATACTTGTCGTGCGCATTCCGCCATGTTGGACGAGCAGCAAATGTGGGAGTCTGGTGACGAATACCGATCTTGCCCGAGTCGTCGAATTTGAAGCCCTCGGATGACGATCGTATTTACTCGGAGAAAAATTGAGTGTCGGAAATGAAGTATGAACAGAGCTTGTCTAAAGCTTCATTGTGATACCAAACATGCTATGTTTTCTTCAAATGACTTCTTTGTAGGAAGCGTCAAACTTTATGGATTTTCGAAGAATAGCACGCTGCTCAAAAAAAAGGAAATTTTGAGGCTTGTTTTATTTTTTTAACAGTATTATGCTTGGGTGGAATTCCTCGTTCAACTGATGCCTGGAGTTTTGGTCTCAAATCTGTTGTTTTTTGTTTTGGAAGTTTAAGCTTAGATTTTCGATTATTTGGGAATTTCAACGAGGCATCTCAGGCCAACAACGTGCGTTTGGACTTATGCATGGACATAAAATACATTAAGAAGCTAAGGGAATATTCACATTATTTGACACTTCAAGGTTTCTACTTTGTCTAATGGAGGTGATTAGTATGGTCGACAAATTTAGGCTTAAGGATGTGCCAGTCAGTGCCTTACAAAGACAAGAGAGGTAGCGAAATTTTATAATGTAAGGAATGTAAACAGTCGAAATTATTTACTATTTGTAGCATGGTGCTAGAGTCTTGATACTTTAAATATATTTTAAATATTTTCTAATTGTTTCTTTGAGAAATCCACAATAATAGGTTTAAAAAAAACAATATTGGGTTCATTTTAATTGTATGTATTGAGCAGCCTGGCACTGACATCAGGACATGTATTTTTTTTTGTTCTGGTTTACATAGTATATGTCTTTAATAACATTTACCGTGTGACCTTATAACAGTCTGGAAAATGTCTACTTGGTGTCTTTGCCAGATTACCTTAAATCATTTGTTGTGTACTACAGATATGTTTTAACAGTACTGGTTAATGAAGTCAATGGTACAGTAAAAACTAGTGTGGTTTTTGCTAATAAATTCTAGTTTCTGAAGATTGAAATCATTGTCACATGTATATATAATCAACCTTCATGCCTCGAGTTCTAGAAACGTAAGTGACAGCATTGGCATCTAACCATACACAGCGTAGTTCTGGACCACACATAAATACTTCTTATAAAATACATGGATTATACAAATAATATTACTTTGTATTATTACGATGTCTAACATTAGTCTTACTTTGGAGGGTGTAGTTCGGTTGGAGAAGGGTTTTGCTGAGCGACGAGCTAGGCGGAGTAACTGCCTCGAAGGTGAGCTGATACAGACTAAGTCCTACAGGGAGCTAAGCAATTCTTTTTAGCCGAGAATCACCCTCTCCAAGACCGGGACTACAATCACACTGACAGAGTGGAGAAAATAACATAATTCATATGTACTTACCATAACGAGATCTATACCAGCCTTACCCAAAAATATAGACTAACCGGATGGACCAATCTGAATGAAGGCAAGTCCGCTTGGCAGCTAAACACCAAAGCTTAGAATGTCCAATATCGATGGTCTAAGAATAAAGAAAAGCAAAGCCCCTTCTCTGCGCTGGGGAGGTGTTAGCACCTGCTCTGGCACACCCCTGTCCGATAATTTAATAAACACGTGGAAGCAACAATTGGAACACGCAAAGGTAAGGAACACCACGCAAATAGATAAAATCACCTGGCTGTTATCCAGGGAGCAGTTAAGCAGTTATAAGCAACAGTAAAAAGGAAATTACTATTATTAACACCGAGAAGCACCAATCCCCAACAAATTAGCACATGACGAACAAACACCTATGCTGCGGCAGCATTGCGTAACAACACACAAATAAATATATATATCACCTGGCAGTTATCCAGGGAGCAGTTAAATAAATAAGCTAGGAATTATTGTACAAACCCGAGTACGAAACCAAGTCGGGTTAACACTTGCACACAGCATGCACAGCATGCAGCGGCCGTGATATAACCGGAAACACACCGGTGCGACAGCTATGCGTAAGTGCGATGGCTGGTGACACACAGCTGATGCGGCGGCTAAAATAACAAGACACACAGCAAATGCGGCAGCAAGCTAAGTGCGGCGGCTGAAATGGAACCTGAGACACATCAGGTGCGGCGGCTGTATTAACCAGTAAACAAACACAACAGGTGCGGCAGATGAAAGCAAGTGCGGTGGCTCAAATGGAGCGAACGACACAGCAGGTGCGGCTGCTGGAGATAACCTGAAGAGACGTTCCGTTTCACCAGGCAGTTAACCAGGGTTAGCTGAAGCGACAGCAGAGACAAGCGAGACGGCACCCACGAATCAGACACAAAAGAACGAAGAGTACGGGTATGGGAGGGAGGGAGACTCGTTGAGGTGTGGTGATCGACTGAGGGCGAAGTCCAGATCAGCTCCAGATGCTCGCAAACGCGTGACGGGAACATCTACAGACATCACATCCGCTCGAAGCTGATTGGAAGATCAGGGCAAACCGGGTCAGCCCAGGGGACCATAAACCAAACACACCGACGCCAGCCATGCGGTTAATTTTATTTATTGCATAAATTCATTTAACCTTCATGCCTCGAGTTCTAGAAACGTAAGTGACAGCGTTGGCATCTAACACATACACAGCGTAGTTCTGGACCACACATAAATACTTCTTATAAAATACATGGATTATACAAATAATATTACTTTGTATTATTACGATGTCTAACATTAGTCTTACTTTGGAGGGTGTAGTTCGGTTGGAGAAGGGTTTTGCTGAGCGACGAACTAGGCGGAGTAACTGCCTCGAAGGTGAGCTGATACAGACTAAGTCCTACAGGGAGCTAAGCAATTCTTTTTAGCCGAGAATCACCCTCTCCAAACGCCACCTCCAGCTAGCTGGAGAAAGGGATTCAAGGGATTCGAGGCACGAAACCATCTCCAAAGGCGTTTACTGAAAGAGGGACCGCTGGTTATACCAGATAGCGGGCGGTGGACTGCAGCATGTCCCGGGGAGTACGTATATATCGCAAATAGGCATCGCTCGTCCAACGCCCGAGGGTCTTGATCAGATGATCCGGAACACCAGCGAGAGCCGCGGAGGTAGCAGCACCAATCCTAAAACTGTGACTCGAGTAGTGGCCAGGCACACCAGCGGCGTTAAGAATGGACCGCAGCCATGCATTAACAATGGTCGGCGACAGTGGTGCACCAGACTGACAAACAAATAGTGGACCCGGTAAATTCCCTCTGACGCGGAGATACGCCAGGACGGCGTAGACCGGGCAAATCGGCTTGCCCGAACGGCCCAGATAAACAAAACAACGCCGACGGAACGGATCTGTCTTGGAGGACTTAAGTAACAGGCGAATGCCCGAATCAGGCAGCAAAACAACATCAGCAAGCGCGAGGTCACGGGACGCATCGAAGGAAGAGGAACAAGTAAATTCACTGACTCGGAGGAATCCAAAATACGCGAGACAACAGGCTGCCCAGAACATGATGTGGTCGAACGAGCCCGAGGTCAAAGACGCTTGGATGACGTGCATGAGGCTGTTGTTGATAGGCAACCGAACGCAAAGAGCTGAGGAACCAGAGCGTTTTATCCCCCTGACAAGACGAGCCAAACGAACGGAACCGAGCATGGGGTCACCAAAACCAACATCGATATGAAGTGACCTGACAGCGGCAAGGTACGTCACGATAGACGAAGGAGCTAGGCGGCGAACATGATGTAGCCAGGTAGCGAATAACATAAGGAACCACTCCGACGTAGGACAAGGAGACACACTAGAGAGGGAACAAAACTCGAAATACAGTCGTTGACCAGAGGAGTAGACTTTGCGCGTTGACGGAGCCAATCCCTGGGCCAACAAGTGGTAGCACTGGTGGTTAGCTCGGAGGGATAAGTCGGTCCAGAACCACCTGGGGAATAGGACATGGAAGGTGGTTGACTGTTGGAAGCAGACGACGAAATTCCTGCAGGTTGAAACGAGACAATGCGTCAGCGGCTGCGTTGGACCTGCCGGGAGTATGTCGGGCAGAAAAGGAAAAATTATGCAGACAGGCCACCCTGGTCAGGCAGCGGAGGAGGTGCATAAGGGCGTGGTCACGGGACGTGCCAGAATTGATCACGCAAACAACGGCCTGGTTATCGCACAGGAACTAAACTTGCAGACGAGCCGATTCTTGACCCCCACAAGTGCGAGGCGACGACGATTGGAACAAGTTCCAAAAAGGCTATTGAAGGCATTGAAGGTAAGAAGGACCAGGAATGAAAAAACCAATCGTTGCGCCAAACAGCGCCAAAACCAGCCCCGGATGCGGCATCTGAAGCGACCAACAAATCGGGAAGTGAGGTAACGGCTGGGGAGAGGAAGAAGCTGGTCCCATTCCACTCCGCAAAAAAGGAAAGCCACCAATGCAGGTCACGGCGAAACTCGAGATTCAGGCGGATCGGGTGCGAGCGATTGCGGAAACACGACAACAGGTTGATCATCCGACGCAGGAAAGTGCGGCCAGGGTTGACCACTTTGCAGGCATGGTGTAGGAGCCCGATGAAAGACTCTAGGTCGGGCCTAGAGCAACACTTCTTACGCGCCCACGATTGGAGAAGTGTAAAAATGCGGGCGAATTTCTCGGGAGGTAGACGAGCAATTTGTTGCACCGAGTCGAGTTCTATACCCAGAAAAACTAGCACGGCGGTTGGGCCCTCACATTTTGCTGCGTGAAGTGGCAGTCCTAGACGGGAAAATGCTGCCACCGCTGTATCGACCTGGGATTGACAGCAATCAGAGTTCGGCGGGCCGAGCGTGAGAAAATCGTCGAGGTAATGGCATATGGGCTTCACGGCATAATTGTTTGACAAAATCCACTCAACCGCAGCGGCAACCGAGTCGAAAATAAATGGCGCAGATCGTAACCCAAAGGGGAGGACCAGGTCAACAAAGAACTTGTTTTGCCATTTCATACCCAACAAGTGACGGTCATCCGGATGAATCGGAATATTACGGTACGCAGCCTGGCAATCGCAGTCTGGGGGCATGCTCCCCCAGAAAATTTTGAATTTTACATGTCCCAGAAGGGCATTTCCGGAGAGTTCTGAGAGGAATTTCAAAAAATTAATCGGTTAGACAACGGTGATATTCAGGTATTTAAAGAGAAATTGCACGATAATTGAAGGCATTGACTGCAGGTAAAGGTAAAATTGTTGTTTAAAAGACCGTGAATAAAAAGAAAACGGTCTTCCCACATTAAACTAAAACATAAAATAACTTTCATGACGTGAAAAAGCAAAACGCAAGCAGACGACTAGTGGTATAAAAAAACCCTATACTAATGAATCGAAAAACAACTCTGCTCGGCGAAATTTAATAGCAAGGATCTCAGCCAAAATATTGCCCTGAACAGTTGAAAGTCCGCCGTCTGGGAAGACACAGAGTTGCCTGCGGAGGAGGCTAATTTTTATATATTTTTATATATTTTTAAAAATGCTTATGTCAGCAAAAACATTTGACGGAAAAGTGGGTCCCCAGCCGCCCCATCTCCCCCGGGCCTGGACTAAAAGTACATATATCGATATCCTCATCAACTTTCTGACCAATTAATTCTAAATATCTCCTCGAGATCACGAACTGACTTGGATTTACCGAGGATTAATTTCAATATCACCAAATTGTTTACCGACAGGTCAATGTGTACAGACTTATCGTTTTTAATACCAACTAATAGGTTACGCGAAACGGTGGGGCAGTGTGACACCACCCACCACCACCTCCCGACACACACCCACCCGCATGGTACGTCCCTGTGCTAGGGTTTTTACCGGTATTAAATACTATTGGTTCGCCACTGATCGTAGATGTATCGGCACGCAAACAAGGGCTCTGGGATAATCCATAATCGGAAACAGAAAACCTGTTGCCGCCTTTAGCTAGCGAATCAAAACATGTACACTTCCCGGTAATGGATTATCCCAGAGCTTCGTTTGTGCACGGCGAAAGCTCTGGGAACGAGATGAAGGCTCTGGGAACGAGATTGCATATGTGTGGGCTAATTGTGGGAACACCGCTGCCAAACGTTTGCGCATACGTAAATTTGCTAGAGTAAACATTACAAGAGAAGTGGGAACTAGCCGTGGCAACAACAACCAGACAGTGAAGACTATGTAAGACTCTTCTGTTCATTTGTGTTTTAAAAAAAGGGTAATGAAATTAAAATTACGAATTCGGGGCATTTCAGAATATGTTACAATATTGACAAAGAAGCCATGCACAAATTACCTACCTTATCTTTTTGGTAGTATGCTTATAATTTTAACTTAACTTTTGTGTGGGACTCTCCGACCAGTCCAAATATTTCAGTGTTTTCCCGCTCTTTTTTGATCGTGCGAGCTCGGATGTCGCTCAGGCGCAAAACGTTAATTTGGTGTTAATTGTAGGCGTGTCAAAATTTTATTCGATCCCAGGCTCTTGGTTATTGTTGTCCATCGCGATCAACATGGCGGGTTTCATTCGCTTGGGGGCGAATGCACACAGCCTTGTACAGATATCTGGTCAAAGATCAAGAGCTTTATGTGTATGTATATCACTATATTGTTATATAACGAAGTTATGGTTTAAATTTAAAGTTTAGCTGTGCAATTCAGTGTACCGATCTCCCGGCGTATTCACGTAGTCAAATGTACATGTATGTCTGACTATTGATGTACTTTAATAGAATCTAAACTTTATATAAGTTTTTATTAACACAAGAAAGTTAATTTTATATCGTCAAAAATACTTTAACAAATATAAACATATTTTTACATTTTAAACATTACAGAGTACTTTCCCAACTTAATCAATGGAATCGATCATTGGAACTTTAATCGGTGGAAATCGATATTAATTAGTCATTTGATATTGATTGCCATTGGTCTATCAATGGCCAATTTTATAGGCCTAGGTCAAACGTTGCTCTTCTCATGTGCTGAACCTAATGCAAATCAGCATAAACAAAGGATTTAGCTCATCATCAATTAGGTTTAACTACACAATTTGTCATTGTATGCACCAATGCACGATCTTGTTTTGCCATGTTGTACTGATGTGATAAACTCATAGTAACCTTTCATTTGAGTATGAGTTTTAAGGAAAATCTCACACTGAAATAAGCTGATGGTGAAACAAGATGGTGCATATAATTAGGGCTACACTGTACATTAATTAGCTCTGGTGTGGCCCTAGGGGTGGATATTCTAGCATAAAATCAGACTGTGGCTCAAATGGAAAGTCCACAATCTAGGGGGTCCAGGATCTCCCCTGGAAAATTTTGAAAAATAGAGTCTCTGAAAATGCATTTCCTGCATTTTGAGAGTGATCTCTTGAGTCATTGCATGATCGTTTTCTACATGTTTTACACAATACAAATTTCATCCAAATCAAAATTTTTCTTTAGTCTTTCAACCCCATTTTAATTATCCAATAAAATGTTAGAATTTGATAAGCAAGTTGACATCAATTTATTAAATATGAATTGTATGTTGATAAGATTGTAAAAAATTGCTCCTAAGAATCCACCTTAGTAAAGTTGGTCAGTGAATTTGCTTCATTAAAAAACAGCAACATGTCTATATTTCATCTAACTTGATCAGTTTGAAAGTTATTGTTATGGCCATTTTAAAAAGATTACAACTGTCCAGCAGCTTCGTTTAGGGATATTGTACAATATTACAAAGGTGAATGTTTGTCTAGATTTACTGAATGACTCTTATTTTTTGTGGGGCCCTGGAAATTGCAGGCCCTGGAAATTGCAGACCCTAGGCACTGGCCCAGTGTGCCCATATTGCTTAATGCATCTCTGTGTACAGTAATGAATCTTGTAGTTGTACTCATAGTCATAGTCAAATCTAAAGCTCCCTAATGTTTGACCTTAGGCTTATAGTACGTGACAACAAAGTTGTGGCTAATATTTCATTGATTGCTATTGATTCTACTGTATCACTCTGGCTCCAAATCCAAAGATTTCGAAGTCTGCCATATTTTAGCTGGCAATTCCACGGTAGAGTTTACATGAGCCAAAAAATTAAATTTGTGATTTTTATAACAATCTGATTATAATAGAAAATAGTTCTAAGTAACAGAAAATAAAGCAATACCCTATAAAATATTGATTCTGAGCATTTCTTTGGCCGTTGAGTAAGGACAATTTTTATAATTGTTTAGTGACAAAATATAAAGGAACTTTTTGGACCTTAATTATTTTCTGTTTAAGGGCCATGTAGAAGTTCAATTGTCATTGCTAGCAACATTAGACTTACATATTTCAAAAAAATTATCTCATTTGGTAGTAAACATTTCTAAGCATATAATTAAGCAAATTCTTGTAACGTCTGTCACAAAAAACTTTCAAAAAAACTTTCAAAACTTTTCAAAAAAATTGTCTCATTTGGTTGTAAACATTTCTAAGCATATTATTAAGCAAATTCTTGTAACGTCTGTCACGAAAAACTTTCAAAATTTGTTTCTGTGGCTAATTGAGATTTTGAATTATTAAACTGCTACTTATATTGTTACTTTACACATCTACAAGTATGAAAAACTGATAATAACTCCAAAAGTGTAGGCACTTGTATAACTATTAACAGCCATTAAAATATGTGACGTCTGTCACATGTAATGTCTGTCACACTCAAAGGTCGGTAGAGCTGTCACTCATCAAGACAATCTTTTTTGAAATTTAACAAGATGAAATTTTCTAGTTTACTGTATATATTCCACAATACTAAAATACTTTATTATTACTAGAAAAACTAAATGGTAGTAAGTCATTTACTAGAAAATTTCAATTATCCAAAAAAAAATCCATATGAAATTACAAAAAAAAAATCAAAATCTGTCTGAAAGAACTTCTAAATTCATAAAGATGGCTGCTGGTCACAAGAAGCTAGAATTGTCATTAGGACCAAATTAAGTACATAATAATGGCCTGTTCAAGTAGACAAATTCCTTATTTTAATTGAAAGCATTAAATCTTCCAATTTTAGTTGATGCCCAGGAACATTAAGAGAACTTAATATATTTTTAATATATATATAATTTATATGTTATATATATATATATATATACAAACTAAGGAAATCAGTACTGTGTCTGTGGTTTGGATATCGGAGGGAAAAAATTACATAAATTAAACAAACTTTTATCACGATTTTCTCTTAAAATACTACTGTAATTTGTTTGAGATGCTATATCAAACATTCGGAGGAGTGTTTCATCAGGATATCCAAACACCTCAAAATTTGTTGGAAAAGCTTGCCTTCGCCTCGGTTTTCAACAAACATCTCAGTGTTTGTATATCCTGATGAAACACTCCTCCTCGTGTATGATGGTTTACATATAATTTATATTATATATATACAGTATATATATATATATATATATATATATATATTAAGAGATTATTAACCGAGAACGAGGTCTGTACGGGAAAATATCAGACCGAGGTCTTGACAGTACGGACCACAGGCACGGTCCGTACGAAAAAGACCGAGGTTTTCCAACAAATTCACGCAAGCAAAATCAACATCCGGAACAGCGGTCCGGATACGGAAAAAAACGGACCGTGGTCCGGATACGCATTTTTACGGACCGTGCGTTGACCAATTATATTACAGGATATTACAAAGCCATATAATATATATATATATATATAGCCAATTCAATATCATCATTGTTTCAAAAAATTTCTTTGGATGTAACTTCTGTCACATGGAATTGCACCTGACGTTTTTGTGAGGAAACTCCTCATAGATATCTCTGTCATATATTTAGCATAATAGCTCTATTCTCTGTCATATTTGCTGTAAATTGGCAAATTTGGCATGAGGCACAAGATGGAACATATTTCCTCTATTTTTTACTTGACAAATATAATTATGTACAGTACAGTACATATATTAAATTATAATAAACTTGGTTTATTTATTTAATTTATTTTACTCAAAACCCCCCAATAGAATTTGATTTGTTTTCTTTTTCCTAACCTAATTATATACATGTACATGAAATTGCCTGGGGTTTCACCACGCAAACAGAGGGTAATTTATACAGTATTTTAAAGGTGGCTCCCTGCTGTTTCTTCAGAAGTTGAAAAAATGCAAGTTTCAACCTCAGAAAGTAATTAATAGTGAGATTTAAAAAAAATTTGTAGATCCAATTTTTTTATCGAAGAAAAATTATGGTTTTCTATTTTTCCAAAAAAATGAATCTACAGAATTTTTTTTAAATCTTCGTATTGATTATTTCAATTGTTTTAATCAAATGTTTAAATGTTTAATCAAATGTTTTAATGCAAAACAATTTGGGGGTCACCGTACTCGTTTTTGGATAAATTGGATTAAATGTAAATTTACAGCCATTCACTGTTGTCTTAGCAACAGCTGAAACACTATGTGTAACAGGCACGCTCTGCCTCTACCGTGTCTAACCATGCGTAAGGCACGCTTTACCGTGCCTAGACCGTGCCTAACACTAATTAGGCACGCTGCTAAATAAGTGGACCGTGCCTAGCACCACTGTGATCCCGGCATTGAAATGATGCGACGCACGGTCGCCTAATGAATATTATCCGGTGAACATTTGCCGACCGTGCCTGCTTGGCACGAAAACGCAAGAAGACCGTGCCTGTTTGGCACAAAAACGCAAGAAAACCCTGTCTGTTTGGCACGGTCACGTGCCTCAGTTGGTAACGGCAATTATCAACACGAGTAAAATGAGTTGATGGTTTTTTAGTGCAGGTTGGAACGCATGTACGGAATTGCGTAGAGTGCGTCTTCTTGCGTTATGCGTATTTTTTACGAGTACGACGGAATGTGAACCGAATATTCGATTCCAATATATGAAAGTATTAACAAAACAAAATAATACAGTTTCGATTTCCTTATAAATCTAGTCCAAAGGTAGTTTGTATATCTATTGCATATAGTCCAAAGATGTAGTGTGAACGCTGCCTTGCGTTCACGCAATAACCGGAATGATTTGAATACGTAACGCCAACCCTACGATATGAAACCGAATCGGAACGACTGCTGCTTAATCGGCATCGTCGAAACATTACCTGAACGTTTTTGCCACAATTTTGCGATTTTATCTTTTCTCTCTGTGTAAAAAACACAGAGAAAAACCCTAAAATAAGGGAATAAACAACTCTTATGTGCTCAACGCCGTGACGGCATGAACTGATACCGGTACAGTGTGAACAGTTTGGTAACGATTGCGTATCGGGTATAGTGTGAACGCAGTCTTAAGCTGGATTTCCACTAGGCGTAAAATGTCGCTTTCTTTTGTCTTCTGAGTTTCCATGTGGAACGAAGTAGAAAACTATTCAATTTGCACAATAGAAAAGTCGAGCGCGCGATATTTTACGCCTAGTGGATAGGAAATCCTGCTTTAGTCTTTCTTTGTTTGCATGCAGATTGTGTCTTCTCTACAGTATTCGATTATTCTAGATCTTTTTAACCGGTTGACATCATGCAACGTAATTGTGACTGTATATATTTTTTTCAGAATGTGTTTGTGTGGCGTTCATACTTTAATATAGCATGTCGAATTGATGAAATAAATATAAGTATACGCTTTACAATAAATGTCAAGTTAGCGTGCGAAAATAAAGCATTCCGATCATATAATTAGAAACATGTAATTGAATGATTTTACTAATATCATAAACGCCTCACGCGCATATAGAGACAATGTATTGGCCTACCTGACAACTGACGTAAACCCTTACCGGGCCTAAACCGTGCCTAATTGATGGGTTATAATACCGGACCGTGCCTACAGACCTTGAGCGTGCTTAAGAGGAAATTAAAATATGTCAAGACCGTGCCTAGTGGTATTTTACGCACGGTCATTGGAATGTGGAAATCGTGCGTCAGCGTGCCTAACCGTGCGTAAACAAGATACTAGCAAAGCAGTTTGGACAAACGTGGTTTACGATGATTTAACGCATTGTACACTCATAGGAAGGTTAAAAAAGAAGAACCTGTTTGCTTTGTATATTGTCATGGGCCGTAAGAAGGCTGATTTGTACGATCTTATCTACGTATCAAGGAATAATTGTTGATTTGTGCTCCTCTACCTCGTGTGTTCGACAAATCGTTTTTGGTTGAATACATATAATTACACTCGCTAGAATGCAATGTCAACGAAAAAATCGTTAGTTATCGAGAGTATGTCATTTTTTCATTGCTGTAAACAAAAATTCTGCCATGAAAATACATTTCCTTAAATTTTACAAGCATGATTTCGGTAAGCGTCGGTGATTTGTTACACCAAAAGTCACAAATTAACGAGATTATCGCTGTTTTTTTAAATGTCTGCCTCATTACACTGAAGTATTTGCAGTCGTCAACTTTGAATTAGGGACAAAACCGTTCTGTCAGATAAATTTTGAGCGGCATATAGTGTACTTAGTTGAATATTTTAGCCTACAAACGTGGAATTTGTCCGTCCTCCATATTGTATAAACCAACACCACGCGCACAGCCTTAATTAATAGTTTTGCGCGAGACAAAAATTGTATTTGTGTGCAAAGGAAAGGAATAATATTCTTAAAATGTTAAAAGAGTATTTAGTCATTAGTGCGTTTTCTTACGGACTATTTAGTCCATGTTTTCACGTGATTTTAATCATGTGAACTTGAATTTGTCCACGAAGTTCTTCAAGTTTGAGTCATGGTAACACTGTGCCTTTAGAATTACCCTCACTTCATTTGGGCAAATCTTAAATATTTATCCCAAATAATTGCCCTCAAAAAGATGTATATATACTAGTACAAATAACTTAAGTCTTACTAAATCCTAATTTGCATTACAGGGGGAGTAGCTAATGGTCGTGGGTAAAATGTCGTGAGTCGTTGTCGTAATTTTCGTAACAATTATGGAATAAATTAAATACAGTAGCTACAAACTGACCTCAATCAACGCCATCTAATAGTAAAAAAAAACTTAATCGCGTCCTCTTTTCTGCTGATCCGTACACTTTGCAGAAATTGTAAAAAAACACTGCCGTATCTATAAGTTCCACTGGCAGCCAGTTGTTCTTTTGAGGGATACACGGTCAAGTCAACGAAATAGCTTGGCGTTGTTTCCTATATAATATAAGACCAAAGGAATTAAGCAAATTAAATGTTTCGTCGTTAAGATCAAACTGGAAAAGACTCATTGAATATATCACTTGGCTTATAGAGATAATGCCTTGGCTTATAGAGATAATGCCTTCCTGAAGAGCAACATCTTCATTCTCCAACTGGTATGCACCGAGCTACCCTGCGAGTCAGAGCCCCTTTCCGACCTACGCAGGCTTCGGGGGAAAGTGGGCTCTGCCAACAAACTCGATATTTCTTTTTGAGCATGCGTGAACGGTTGCCAAGATACTATTTTGGGCCCAGGCTCTAATGCGTCACTTCCTATTTTCCTGCTTACGCGTGTTTGTAAACTATAGAACTTGTTTGACCAGTTAAATCTGACTGACTCGCCCCAAACTTGGGGCGAAGATCGAGTTTGTTGGCAGAGCCCACTTTTCCCCGAAGCTTGCGTAGGTCGGAAAGGGGCTCTGACTCGCAGGGTAGCACTGAGCCAGTTCAGTCCTAAATCATTTTCGTCTTTCGCTTGCGGCAATGTCGCGGAAGGACACTGTAACTCGAAGTCGCGATATCTTCCTGAAACAACTTCACTGCATGAACAACCGTACCTGGCTTAACATCATAGAATAAAAAATGAATTCTCAAAAAAACTTCAAAAGTTTCACTTAAAAGAAGGACACTCTGATCACTTCGATACTCGTCGAGTCAGGGCATGGTGGAAAATTCGGGGCGCGGAGTGCCGAGTGCGTCCCGGAAAAATATAAAAACGTCAACTACTAAGACTTTTCATTATAATGATATTATTATAATAACAAAATCTGAAGGACTGGTCGTTTGATATTCAAATTAACATGCACTTAATATCGCGCAACTGGTCGATGTTATTACGTATCCGATTTTACATAACAAAGCCGTTTCAGTAATGTCTTTCAGTTTGTGTTATTCTGAAGTCAACCAAACCAAGCCAATATCATGTGTATAGTTGTGTATGGTTGATATCTTGCTTAACGTTTGATAACGTACTATGTCCATTGTAAAAAAGCATAGAAAACATAGCGCAACGGCATGACGACCGGTGTCACAAGAAATTTGTCCCCCCTGGAGGACAAATTTCCTAGGAAATAGGAGAACACGCTTTACTTTTATCTGATAAAGCTCAGAAACCGAGAAATTACTTATGAAAATTTCTAAAACTTTCTGTCATTTGCCGTGGGAAATGCGGATTATCAAACATTAAACAAGATATTAACCAGACACGACTATACGCATGTTAGTATAAATACACAGGTGATTATAGAAAATCTCGTGCGATGATTGGTCGAGCTACCTCGGATTAATTCTCGATAATCACCTACAGCGTTTATTCAAAATGGCCGCCAGCCGGTTTGTCAATGACAGAAGAGGAAATTAACAATTTTAAAGAAAACGCTGTTCCTAAAAGTATGAAAATGTGTATTTATACTAAAACGATTATTCGCCTCAGGCTCAGTGAATATCGGTGAATAATAACCTCGACTTCATCTCGGTTATTATACACCGATATTCACCTCGCCTTCGCCGAATAATTGTTAAATATTGGCTTGGTTTAGATAGGTTGACTTTAAAATATAACACAAACTGAAAGACATTACCAAAAGTCTCAAAACGGCTTTCCAGTTGCGCGATATAGAGCTACGTCCACACGTGTCCGGATTTTTTTGAAAACGCAATTTTTATTTATCCATTTTCAAAAAAACCGCGTCCACATGCACGAGAATAGGAAAACGTATAACATAAACATATAAATCCGTATAACAAAGGCCAATCCGTATAACAAAGAAGTTGCGTTTTCAAAAAAATCCGGATATTTGTGGACGTAGCCCAAGCCTTGGTAATGTAAATTTTGAAAATCAAACGATCAATCCTTTAGGTTTTTTTATTATATTATCATTATAATAAAAAGTCTTAGTAGTTGGCGTTGCAACACATGTACTCCGCAATTCGAAAACATGACGCCAATAGCACAAAAACCACTTGGGTTTGTATCTTTATTCACACTTTCTGCAAAGTGTGTGGACCACCAGCAAAGACGACCCGGTTAAGGTATTTTTTTTTAACTATTTTACTTTTTACCCACGACCATTAGCTACTCCCCATTACAGGTAATCTGTAAATATTATAGTAACATATACATGTACATGTATTATGTATACATGTACATGTATTATGTATACATGTACAGTAAGCAGGACCGTAGGAAGCAATTTTGTATTTGGGGGGCTGATTAGCACTAACTCTATGTAGCGAGCGTCGAAGACGCGAGTTCCCGTAGAGGGGTCCGGGGGCATGCCCCCCCGGGAAATTTTGGATTCTAGGGTCTCTGAAACAGCATTTCCCGCATTCTGGGGCGAGATTTATAGCAAAATTTATAGCGTAAAAAGCAAAATTTTGTTGTTAAAGCAGAACAGAGTAGGGTACATGTCAAGATATTTTGAGATTTAAATCAAAAGTTGTGAAGCAGTGCAGTCGGAAATTGTATTTCCTCCACGAATTTGACCAGATTTTCCCAACTAAAATATTATTATAAAGTTTAGTGGGCAGTTTCACCCCCCACATCCCCACATCAGTTATACATTACAACTAACAAGTAAATAAATGATTAATTGGACCCTGGCAACAAAAGGGTTAATTTCTGTCCGCGTTAATTTCTGTCCGTACTCCGCACGAATTTTCACAGGTCATTATTTCCCTCTCAAACTTTACAGATTATCGCTAGTTTACAAATTATTGGGGGGGCTGAAGAAACATATTTGCCTTTCGGGTTTTACATTGATTTTTAACCCTTGACCGATAAATGGCTTGGGCTGTTTTTGAAATCTTGTGAGACCTTCCACGGCAATTTTTAAAGTGCAATACTCCCAACTGCATGTAATTAATAACTTTATTTTCCTCATTAAATTATTTGATTTTTAGTACAAACTGTCTCGTGCATTTTCTGCAAGTTCATCTTTGAATGCAAATTTTTATGAAACTGCTTTTGATGCAGTCAAGGATATTGAAGATGACTCAAAATTATTAGTTGGAGGTTTGTGTAATTTGACTAGAGTATTAATATATTGTATATTAAGATATTATTAACTAAGAACAAGATGTTTATTGGAAAATATTACACCAAGGTTTGGACAGTATTGTAGGCAAGGTTCGTACCCGAAGGAGTGTGGGGCGGGGGGGGGGGGGGGGGGGCTTCAATATATCGACTATATGGGGACGTGCCGCTCAACAGGGTAGGGGTTTTGCCGTTTTTAGTCTGAAACAGGGTATATAACAGTCTGGAACAGTCTGTTTTTTAAGCATGCCAGGTATTTAGTCTGGCATAGGGAATGTTTTTCTTTCTTCTAGTCTGGAATAGGGTACCATTTTCCCCCATTTTGTCTTGAACAGGGTCTCCAAAATATTCAATTCCTTAGTCTGGAACAGATTCAGGGTTTCAGATGCTCAGCGGTACCCCTCCCCCCGGCCCCGGGTTCATACAAAAAAGACAGGTCTGATATTTCCTAGTACAGAGCGAGTAAACGAGGTTAATACATTGTTTATTATATGGCTACTTCAAGTTTTCCAATATTGTATCAAAATGAGTGTTAAAACCTTCGGAATCTGTGCCATAATTATGCCAGCAAAATCAAGATCCGGGACTGTGGTCTGTACTATAGAGTGTAAATACTTTATTTAGTTACTGTAATTATTGTTGTTTGACTGAAATAGCTCATCTATTGTAACTATTTTATTAAAATAACAAAGTTGTCAAGCCTCATTGTCTCTGAGAGTACACAGACATATTTGATGTCATTTTCATGCACAATGCATGGTGTGTTTAGTTAATTGTTGGATAATCACATGCGTGGTCATTATTCCACTCTATATATAACAATAATATTATTAAGTTTTTTCCCTTTGTTTTTGTGGTACAAGCTGTCGTAAGTTAAACGCAGAGAAAAACTCTGAGCTCCAAACGGAAACTCTCATCATTGAGCCACTGGAACTCAGATGGTAGACCGAGGTTGTTTTCGATATTTATACCTGGGAACTAGTCCAACCGTGCGTGTGTCATGAGTACTTGCTTTTGGAGCTCAGAGTTTTTCTCTGAGTTTAACTTACGACAGCGTGTACAGCAAAAACGAAGGAAAATACTTTACCAACTTCAAGCTGAAATACACTAATAACATACAAAAAACATTTACTGAAAATAAACTGACACAATGCGACTTTGTAGCCCATTTTTGTAGCTCAGAATTTTTCTCTAAGTTTAACTTACGACAGCTTGTACAGCAAAAACAGAGGAAAAAACTTTAGCAACTTCAAGCTGATCAAAACACTAATAACATATTGATTGCTTCACATCCAGGGTAGCACTAGAAGGACAGGCCAGCTCTCCCTTTGAGAAAACAAATGTAAAGTACTACTTATAGTTGTCAAAACAAATCACGATGATTTGTTGGGGAATCATTGTGAAGAAAAATGCTTTTTTATTGCAAAATGTAAACTGCACTTAATTTAGTAATTAACAAATTTTTCTGTATGTCGACTTTAAAATAAATTTTGTACAGTTTACAATTATTAATCAAAAATATATATTTTAATGATTTACTCATGACTTACTCTGATGAAGGGCTTCGGCTCAAAATGTCAGTACAACATTCTTAAAAATCTCGGCAGTGTATACCACCTTTAAGATTTTCTATTTTTGTAGGTTTTGGTTTGTGTGGTATTCCTGAAAATCTTATTCAAGGTCTTTTGCAAACCAAAGTTAAGGCACTCACAGTTGTCAGCAATAATGCAGGGTATGGTTCGTGTATAATAATCTATAGTACAGAGACTAGTAAAGTATTAAATTTGTATTAATTATCAATTATTTCATTTAGTGGAACAGTGCTGCTATTGCCCATTCAATGTTTTTTTTTAATTCAAAGAACATCAAATGCGCTTAATAATCTACTAAAAATATAAAGTAGAGCTGCGCCCTTTGTGTCAATTTCATAATTGGATAATCTTGCAGGTCGACAATGATAAATATATCGTACGTATTACATAAATTGCCTTGCATTTGTCCTCAAGCTGCGTGCATCACAATTGACGGTACCGGAAAAGATGGCGTCGGTACATTTAACCACAATGCTTTGCGACCTCACATCAGCTCAAATACCAACTAAACATTGTTTATCATGCTAATATGGATTAAGCAAACAAGAACTTCATTTCGACCAAAGTTGGTCGTTTTAAAGACCTATCTTCCGATATTTCTGCAAGAAACAATATTTACTGCACGCCAAGGATTGTGGTTAAATGTACAAAGTCGCCATCTTTTCCGGTACGGTCAATTGAAGTACATGTAGGGTGTTTTACCAAATGTTAAAGTTATATTTTACAGAAGACAAGAAAATATACAATACTTTACAGTATACTTAAACTGCTACTCCTACTAAACCTTGACGGTGGAGTAGCTTGCGTGCTTCGGTGACCCAGAGAGCTATGTTGGCTGGAGTTTGTACTGGGTAGATGCCAGACTAATATAGTGAGATGGTAAGGGAGTAAACCCCAACAGAAAATCCGGAGTGGAGCCCTAAGGCGGTTGTGTGCCAAATTCTGATATGCTTCCGACAACTCCTGTAACTCAGGTGATACCAAATCGTATTGGTCCTTCCTTTCGTTTGGGCACTATCAGTAGAGTCAAGAGGGGGATCTTGCTGTCTGAGCAGCCCAGGGTCTCCATATCACTTGCACAAGCTTGCGCCCTTGAGAGGACACTCCAGCTTCGCTCTCAGCGTCGACACAACACGGGAGGCAGCAGTTTACCGGTTATATTTAAACTGAAAAGCTGACGATGATGATCATCTAAAGTGAAGATTTTTTGCTTATGTAGAGTTGACGATTTTGGCCTTGGTCTTCTTCTCCAAACCAAGCAGGTATTCAGTTATATAAAATTAATGTTCATATTATATTGTACATATATACAGTACAGGAACAGTATATATTCATGTAGATGTAAATATAAACTGTACGTATACATATATATACTCTATGTAGTATATAAATAAAAAATACCATGTATATAAAATACCATGAATGTTAAATTCTGATACTTTCTTCTACTAGAAGAAGCGTTGCACGTGCAACTATTTCTACATGAAAATTATTATGGGGCATGATGACGTAGCACTGTTACTGTGTATGTGGTTCGCGTTCATTTAGGCAATATATTACTGACATATACGTACACATATACATATATGTATCTGTAAAACCTTGATGGTCACCATAAGAGAAGTGGACATATAAATTTGTTTATTTCTTTGGTCCTTGAATTATATAATATAACAATAGAGTTGATGTTCTTGGGCATAAATATGTTTTTGGCCCTTCTCAGAGCTAATTTTAACCCTCGCCTGTATTATTATATATTATAATAATTTTAGTGGACATTTGGAAGAAAATCAAAGACCGTACAGTAAACAGTATCTTGAACAGTGCCGCCATCTCGCCGACGTGTATTTCATTGCAATAAATATTTACATAACTCCTAACTTACATGTAAACTTGGCAGAAAACGCAACATTTCTCATCAAAACAATCTTTGCTCCAAAGTATTGGCAAGGAAAGTACTATACAATTCCGTAAACAACAAACCAATAGTGATTCAGAACTGTTAAAACTGATATAGCGGGCTAAAATATATTTTTAGCCCGCTGAATTCTTCATTTTAGCCCGCTAAATACACCACAATGCCCGATAAAATAATTATAATTATATATTGTGATTATTGGTATAAAAGAAATGGATGTCATGAATGGGTGGGTGGATAGATGGATGAATGAGTGGGTTATCAAATTTCATGCAAAATGGAGACATACTGTAATTTCAACGTACAGTTTCACTTTTTTATATCAAGATTTGTTCTTTTTTGTCTCGTTAAGGTTACATTAGATGACGAGGGTATGTTTTGGGAGATTTATTAGTGCATGGGCGACGAATTTTAGTGGTATGTATCTCAAATTTCCAGGCAAAAAGGACAAATAATTGCTGATCGTGAAAATATAAATTTGATGAGTATTCATTTCAAATTTTTCCTGTTTTTAACGAGTTAACGAATATACACACATACCAGATAAATTCAAAAGATTAATTTATCGTTTAACTAAAACGTTTCCTGCATACCATATTTTCCAGCAATCTTGAATAGTAATCGCACAAAACCGTGTGCGCTTGTTTTATACTTTTTAGTGGTTATTTAGATACACAGCATTCTTTTCAGATCTGCGTTGGCTAAATCGATAAAGAGACCAAAATTCACTTTTAACGAGAAAATATTGAAAAATCTTATATGGCGACGGACTAATTAACAATTAGTCACCGAAGTCGAGGTGACTATCGGTAAATACACCGATAGTCACCGAGACTGAGGTGACTAATTGTTTTAGTATAATTTCAGAGGTTGATAAAAAAACAATCACGTTGAAACAAAAACTTTTAAACAACTGCTTTCATTTTAACAGTGGTTATACTGTTTATTCACAGACGATGTTAGCAAGCCACAGTCTTTGTCAGTAAATAATTTCAAAAAAAGAGTGAACAACATCCTACTTTGGAATTGAACTTGTACATATATTCAAATATATGCTAAAAAGACTTTTATTCTGGTGTTTTGGATCCTGTGTTACGGCTTTTTTGCACTTAATTCATGTTCAATATGTTCTTCACTCATGACGAAGTTTTCGCCACATCGCTACGACCAAAATCTAGCCAAAACATACACAAAAATACGAAGAATTATAGAAAATATACTTCCTTACCTTTATAAAGTTTTGTTTTTACGATATTTGATATGTACAACATCTCAGTGATAAATGTTTTCAGTATTATGCTCTTTTGTTTGTCTCAAAAACTACAGACCCCATTTTGAAAAAAAAAATCAACAGTTCAATGAATCAACAAATTCTAAAATCGCATACTTCAAAATGACAACTCCGAGGGGGAGACTGAAACGAGTAAAGTCATTGCAGTGTTGAATAAGTACCAGTCTCTTTTCCAAAACTACTTTTGAAGAACAATTTCTTGTGATGCAATTATAGTCACCGCGCTAGGCGGTGACTATCACCTCAGATTCACCGCTGAGCGGACCAATCAGAAAGCTGGAAAGCCTCTTTTCCACTATGAAATTATACTAATTAACAATTAGTCACCGAAGTCGAGGTGACTATCGGTAAATACACCGATAGTCACCGAGACTGAGGTGACTAATTGTTTTAGTATAATTTCACAGATTGATAAAAAACCAGTAACGTTGAAACAAAAACTTTTAAACAACTGCTTTCATTTTAACAGTGGTGATTCTGTTTATTCACAGATGATGTTAGCAAGCCACAGTCTTTGTCAGTAAATAATTTCAAAAAAAATAGTAAACAACATCCTACTTTGGAATTGCACTTGTACATACATTCAAATATATGCTAGAAAGACTTTTATTCTGGTGTTTTGGATCCTGTGTTACGGCTTTTTTGCACTTAATTCATGTTCAATATGTTCTTCACTCATGACGAAGTTTTCGAAAACATCGCTACGACCAAAATCTAGCCAAAACATACACAAAAATACGAAGAATTATAGAAAATATACTTCCTTACCTTTATAAAGTTTTGTTTTTACGATATTTGATATGTACAACATCTCAGTGATAAATGTTTTCAGTATTATGCTCTTTTGTTTGTCTCAAAAACTACAGACCCCATTTTGAAAAAAATATATCAACAGTTCAATGAATCGACAAATTCTAAAATCTCATACTTCAAAATGACAACTCCGAAGGGGAGACTGAAACGAGTAAAGTCAGTGCATTGTTGAAAAAGTACCAGTCTCTTTTCCAAAACTACTTTTGAAGAACAATTTCTTGTGATGCAATAGTCACCGCGCTAGGCGGTGACTATTACCTCAGATTCACCGCTGAGCGAACCAATCAGAAAGCTGGAAAGCCTCTTTTCCACTATGAAATTATACTAACACAGAATAGTCCATAAGAAAACCAATACTGTGACAAAATTTGAAGAAATTCTAGTAAAACCCAAGATTTAAAAAATCAGTTTTGTGCGCCATTTCCTTGGAAAATTCGATGGTGGAGAACTCGTTATAGACGAGGGAAGCTTAAAATAAATTCTCACTAAATTTAAATTTTCAGCAACCATTTGGCTTTCTCGACTGAAAATTTGAGATACATAGCCAATTTCCCCAAACAATGAAAAATATGCTTTCATCATCTGATGTAACCTTAATACCGAAAACGTTATTGATTGAGTTATGTGCTTAACAATTGGGGTTTTTTGGGTTTTTTTTTTCAGATTAAAAGAATGATATCGTCGTATGTTGGTGAAAATAAAGAATTCGAGAGGCAATATTTAACTGGTGAACTTGAAGTCGAACTCACACCTCAGGTACTCTATAATCTAACGTCATTTAGCATTTATAGACCTTTCGCTCGGGGAATTCGATGAAATATTACCCCTCGGGATGATATATCATCCCTCGGGGTAATATTTCATCGAATTCCCCGAGCGAAAGGTCTATATATTATATATTATACCGAAACATATTAATCTTTCCAAAAAAAGCTGAAATTTAAATGTTAATAAAGTTCGCTGAGCTTAACTTTTGTTCGCTTTTCATTGTCTGTTTCCATTCTGTTGTCGTCTCAAGGCTTCTCGATGCATTGTTTGTTGTTTTCTTTGTATTCCCTGAATCCTTATTTTCGTGTAACCTTATTTTCTTGTAACCTAACAATCTTCTTGTCAACATCTGAATGTTCAGGCGAAACGTTTTCTTGTCTCGCCAAACTCCACCATTGTTGACAGCTTCGTGAATCGTGCGTGGCGTTCACGCGTGGTACACGAAGCATATTCCCCGCCGCAGCGGGGAATAATAGTATTACTTTTGAGGGGTAATTCGATGATTAATTGACTTGTCACATGGTACAAATCAAGCTTTCTGACTGGACAATTTACGGTTGAGGTATAATATATTTAGTTGTATAATCTTATTCTGTACATATCTTTTGAATGTTGCGTGTGATCTTTGAGTTTAAATTAATAAAGGATCGAGAAAGTTGAAGTACGGTTACCGTTCACGACATTGTAATGATGATCAGAAAAGCATTATACCTCCTATATAAAGATCGCTTGGTACGTCTATTTATTTAAAATTCCAACAAATCACTTCACTGTATTTTTTTGTGTAAATCAATTCCAGTATTGATTACAAACTTAGCTCTATACTCTATACCATGGGAGACACAACCATGGAAAACCACTTAAAGTACGGAATTCTGCATTAACCCTTTCCCATCGCGCGGTAGTTTCCCCCTGTGATGAGTAAAATTGTCTGGCGCTTGCCAGAATACAATAAACAAGACTTGAAAGTTGTATGCTGTCTAGAAATATAGTTAGAACAAAAATTAACTAGAAATACATAAACGCAATAACCCCTCGCCCGCTTTTACACGAATTTTTGTAAATACCCCCTTGCGCCCCTTTTCAGTGGGGGCCTGGAAATAGCCACTCCTGTTGGAACGATCAAAATATAGTTTTAATTCTAATAGAATATTTGAAGAAAAAAACTGTTTAACTCTATCTTTTTAAAGAAAAAGGTAACAAGGAACAAAGGAAAATTTAAGGATAATATTTCATAAAAAATGTTGAAATAATAAAATTCCACGTCGCATCCACGGTTTGAACTCGATCACGTTCGCATGCCAACCGACGATGTTACCACCAGGACCACCAGGCTACTGAAGCAAGTGTTAAAACTTTAACAAAATATTAAGTTTATATTTTGCAGTTCTTTCTTTCCATTTCTTTCCAATGTTTTTTACAAAGAACATTGCTAGAGCATCTAAAAATATTTGCATTTTCCAAAGACATTCTCAAACAACTGCCTGACTGGCTGCCACGACTATATTCATTTATGGCATTTCAAGTTCCTTTAATCTAATATAACAAAAACAACTTTTCATTTCGAAATTTCAAGTGCTGAAACTATTTTCACCACATATTAATACATATTTCAACAGCGTTTGTACGTTCTACAGAAGAGAAATTGTTCCTTTTCCGATTTTTTTTTATGGGTGTAAAAAAGCAACGGGCAAGCAAAAACATGCAACGAATATACGTTTAAAATACTTTTAATATTAAGAACACACAAAATAGAAAACAAACTTAACAGTGATGGGATGTAAACAGAGAAACTCGAACAGTATTGCTACTAAATGTTCGTTATAAGTAGATAACCCCCCCCCCCCCCCCCCCCACCACCACCATAGCGTATCAAAGGGATGCCGCCTCATCAAATATTCAGTGTGACGCCCGATGTGACGCCCGGTGTGACGCACGGTGTGACGCCCGGTGTGACGCCCGATGTGACGCCCGATGTGACGCACGGTGTGACGCACGGTGTGACGCACGGTGTGACGCCCGGAAGTAATTAGCACACATAGAGTGGGTGATATAAACCCAGGGTTGTCGTACAGTCAGTTACTTCAGTTGCTTCACTCGTGGCTCTGGTTAAGTACAACATCGTTACAATGGAATGTCTACATGGTGAATCTGCGTCTGTCTCAACAACAAGGAATGGTACCTTTTGGTTCTGTGGACAGAAACCTAGTTGCGAGTTCTTTTGCCCAGAAGAAGATTGCTACATGTTTGGAAAAGCCGTAGCCTCCTTCCATGAAAGTGGATGTATACATCCAAGGTGCTATGGCCATGGACGACTAGCACAGATGCGAATGGTTAAAGATAAGATGAAGGAAAGTTACGGGAGACCATACTTTGTTTGCTCCGAACGAGGAAATCCCTGTCCGTTTTGGCAATGGGCTGATGTCTTCGAGGGTATCAAACCAATATGTCGACATGGTCTGATTTGTCGTACTAGCAAAGTCAAGAAAGAAGGTCCTAATCAAGGTCGTCTATTTTACTCGTGTCCCCACGAAAGAGAAAACTGCTGTGACTTTTTCGAATGGAAACCGGAAGAAGATCCCCTTGAACCATTTTCCACTGTTCTGTTTAGTATGCCACCATCTTACAGATATACAGTCAAAAAGACTGGAGAGACATTCACGAGCCATGAAACTGATCATAAGAAAGCCTACGAAGAGTACCTTTTTCAAAAGTCGGTAAATGACTTGACTATAGACTTGGAAAAACTGCACATTTGCTGAACATGTATAATTTTGTATTCTAATTATCTATCTAATAAATATATGTTTATACCTGACTTTTTTGTGATTCATTTATCTCCAACTTTGGTCGTGTGAACACGAATTGTTATAGATCAATACAGCGCGCATACGCTTTGGATACAATTTTTGATGAATTAAAACAACATAAGATTGATATCGATAAAGATACGTTATCATTTTATATTCAGACATGTCTTGACGATCATCGACACCTGTTTGATAGTTTTAGCGATCAATTAGATCGTGTGAACCTTCATCATATCTATGAAGAAATGGATCTAAATAATTTTGGAAGAATAGTCGCTTATCTCGCTTTCGTGTACAGAGTTAGCGATTCGTGAATATTATATTATATTAGAACCTAAATATTCAAACAGCGTAAGTCATCCTAGAATCAATGCTAACTAAACCTTCGTTTATAAGCGAGGAAATCGTAGGAAGATAGAATGAAGAGTCACTTCGAAAAGCCGTAAGAACGATTTTAAGTGTCGAAATATAAACTAAAGGCAAAGCGATTTATTACTTTGAAAGCGTTGCTACGCTTTCTGTTACTAAGTGTGATATTTGCATATTTATCCTCAGTGCACGTGCAGGAGACAAAAGAGAAACTCATTAGGGGTCATTAAGAGGATTAAGCGCTTGGGCAAGTCTAGGCGAGAAGGGCAAGTTTGGACGACAAGAATAACAGGAGACACTGAGTTTAAAAATATTTATTTCACTTTACAAATATGTCATTTATTTAAAAAAATTTTCTAGGACTGGGATGCCGACTCATCGTTATAGGATAAGGTCTGCTCCTGAAATCATATCTAGGTATTCTCACTTTATAAGCATTATGAGGTTCTTGAAGCGACAAGAGTGTTAAAGATCAGGTGTCATAAAGACGCTCTTGAACGTTTAAGACAATTAGAAAACACTTCAGCGTCCATATTGTATGCATTGTGGCAATTGTATAGTAATGCGGAGAATTCAGAAATGAAATGTATTCAAGGATATCTTTCTTACTGGAGAGAAAGTAATAAATGATTTTCTTGAATAAATGTTGTGTTTTGTCTTAAATATGGCTAATAATTGTAGACACACTTTATATTTTTATCCTAAATCTTGTCTGAAAGAATATAGCGGGTTTTGAACATTCTAAATGACTGAATCAGCTGAGATAACTTAACTCGAATATTATCTGAATAAGCTATGAATATTATATTAGAGTTAGAACCTAACAGAATAAATCATCTTAGAATCATACCTAACTAAACCTTCGTTTATAAGTGAAGGAAGATAGAATGAGGAATCACTTCGAGAAGCTGAACTTAGGATACGTACGAATCAATCTGAAAAGCCGTGAGCTCAGAAAAAAACACAATCTTAGGATTCAATGATTCAGTCTTAGGATTCAATGATTCAATCTTAGGATTCAATGATTCAATCTTAGGATTCAATGATTCAATCTTAGGATTCAATGGTTCAATCTTAGGATTCAATGATTCAATCTTAGGATTCAATGATTCAATCTTAGGATTCAATGATTCAATCTTAGGATTCAATGATTCAATCATAGGATTCAATGATTCAATCTTAGGATTCAATGATTCAATCTTAGGATTCAATGATTCAAGCAACAAAGTAAAGATTATAGGGTAGTTTACAACAAACGCGTTATTGTGGATAGTTTTAATACAATTCCTTATGGATTTTAATTTAGGCTTTAAATTTAGTGTGATTGTAAATATACTAGTCAGGAAACATTTTGTGTGCTTGTAAATAGGAAACTGAAATTATACATTTTTTATAAACACTATTCATTTGTGTTATTCTGGTGTGAGGGCTAGGAGGGGGGATTCCTTGATTCAAACTTAGGATTCAATGATTCAATCTTAGGATTCAATGATTCAATCTTAGGATTCAATGATTCAATCTTAGGATTCAATGATTCAATCTTAGGATTCAATGATTCATTCTTAGGATTCAATGATTCAATCTTAGGATTCAATGATTCAATCTTAGGATTCAATGATTCAATCTTAGGATTCAATGATTCAATCTTAGGATTCAATGATTCAATCTTAGGATTCAATGATTCAATCTTATAAAAAACAGTTGCGTGAAAGAGTGACATCAGTTTATGATTGACAGTCACTGGGTGAACATGTCTTACGTTTGTGAAGTCTGCGAAAAAACATTCGCTACATCAAGTAATCGTCTACGCCATATGAGATCTTTTCATCAGAAAAGGTCTATCACTGATAGAGTAACAACATCTGCCCCATTTACTGCTATGACAACTACATTCACCCGTGAGAGTCAAAAAACGTACTCGATACAACTTACACATCCGTTTGGACCCTTGGTCTCTGGAGGCACCAAAAGTGGGAAAACAACTTTTGTCAAACAGTTATTGGTTTATGCTAGCATTATGATCGACCCACCTCCGGAAAACATCGTGTATTTTTATTCCGAGTATCAGGATACATTTGCTGAAATAGAATCACTAATTCCAGGGATTCAGTTTGTCCAAGGTTTGCCCCAATCGATGTTGGATAGCATTAACCCCCAAACAAGAAATCTATTTATCATTGACGATATGATGGGAGAAAAAGACGCAATAATCGCTAAACTTTTTACTAAAAAATCGCACCATGGGAATCTCAGTGTAATTTATATCGTGCAAAACTTATTTCATCAAAGCAAAGATCACCGTACCATCTCTCTAAACGCTAGTTATCTCGTGTTAACCAAAAATGTCCGCGATGCAAGTCAAGTAGTTCAGTTCAACTGTATCCTAGCAACACAAATTTTTTCAGCAAGCCTACCAGTTGGCGACTAAAGAGCCATATTCCTACTTGTTTGTCGATCTCACTCCGACCTGTCCCGATGAAATCCGAGTAAGATCCGGGATCTTTCCGACCGACACCCACTACGTGTAGCAGCCCAGAGTATAAAAGGGGCGGTTCAGTGACAATGCGATCATTTGACAATGTCTGCTTGTATAAGAAGGAACTGCGACGTTTTAAAAGTATTGGCAAAGTGTCATCCTCAACTGCGAAACGCAATTATAAAAGCTGCAGACGACGATTTATTAGAAGCCATTAGACAGTGTCTTTTGAACGTGTGGTGTGAAACAATTAAGATTACTCCGAAAACAGGAAGGAAACTAGCCCCTTATAACGACCATATCAAGTTTGTTGCTGATAAACGACATCCAGTAACAAAAAGAAAGAAAGTTATTCTACAAGAAGGTGAAGGTTTTCTACCGTTTCTCTTAGCTCCTGTACTTGAACAACTGGCGAGTTTTTTAACCAAATAATGGAACACGTCAGGAGATTGGTGCTAGTTCCAGAACATATGACAGATCGAAAGAAACCCTTTGTCACTCCTTTAACAGCGCAGGTGAATGAACTAGATTCAGAAATGCAAAATCTTCTTAAACGTCAAGATATAACACAAGACGAGAAAGTGAAAATGTACGATCAGTCGCTGCAACGTTATTTGGGTTATTACGATAAAAGAATGAGTAGCCCAGTACGTGTAAGCGTCATGCCGCCTACGACACCCACTCTTGAAGAACCAGCGAATACAGAAGAGACTACTGAAACAGCACCCTCGGAGTTGCCTGGAGAGATAGAAACTGATATTTTAGAAAGTGTACCCGTAACAATGAAATCAAGAGCTCGACAGTTGGTTAAGAAACTTAAAGCAAATAAAGACCTCATTGGGTGGACTGACCAAGGACAGATGGTGTTTAAAGGACGACCTATTCCAGGTACAAATGTTGTTGACTTGGTCAACGATTCTCTGCGTCAACGAAAGAATTTCAACCCTGCTGGATGGCAGCTTTTCGCAAAAGCATTAGGAAACATGAATGTCCCCGAAGGCATTATCAGAAATGAAAATCGTTTAAGCATGGTACGAGAATATAAGACTAAGGATATTTCAGACACCGCCCCCCTGACGTCACAGGTAGCCCCAGCAACATCAAAAAGAACAAAATAAAAACAAAAACGAAGAGACAAAAATGTACATCCATATAAATGGGTTAAATAGATTTATTCCTTGTAAAGCTTTTGATATTACAATAAATAATTGTTTATAACATAATTGTCTTGTATTTATTACACCCAATAATATTTACGCATAAAGTCACGAACTAACATGTCATTCCATTCTTTATTATCAGTAAACATGCCACCAATTGTTGACATGGGCATATTTCTACATCGATGTAAAGCATAAAACAAACAATATTGCCCACACACGCGAGACCCTAATGACTGTAAAGTCTGTTCATTCCAAGTAAAACTGCTAGTATTATCTAGTAAAAATGTTTCAAAAGTTTTGCTATAAAAGCCCGGTCCTTCTCCGTACGAGTCCATGAACTCCCCTTGTCCTTCTGAGGTGAGATAAATTGCTACCCAATGCGTACCAGGTCCATTACTAGGATCCACATTCAGAATAAAACCCCTAGGTTTTTTCGGTATCTGACTTGGTAGACGATCCGATGGTAACACGTCTTTAAATACGGTCTTGGTAAATGGATCACTTTTCAGGACGTTCAGGATTTGTAGAGTGTTCATCTTAACTGTTAAAGTCACATAGAACGTTGCGGTTGGCGTCAATTTCGATAAGACTTTGAAATTCTCCAAGCACCACGATATTTATAGCTGCTGTCAGAGCTGTTCCAAATTGACATTCTATCGATACGTTTCCATTTTTAATCGGTTGAATATGATCACTCAGGCACAGATCAGCTGTCAGATCAAACACGAATAGAGTGTTCCCATTGGCATTCTCGTCTCGTGTAATACCATTGCCATCATTTTGAAACAACTTGTTAGTGCCAGCATACAAGGTTTGGAAAGCGGACACGTAATTACTTCCTCTCGCAGCAGCAAATTTCAGCTGTAGGGGTTTTCCAGGCAAATGTTCCCCATTTACAGTTAGACCAAGAGAAGTGATGTCGTAGTTTTTGAAATTGAAAGGATTTTTAGTATAGGTACCATTATAAGCATCTGCATCCACCATTCTCATAACCACTCGATCAGGTAGAGGGCCTTGAAATATATTTGGTTGATTGCCTGACATATTTCCTCTCGGTACAGAAACCACTTTACAACTGACACGATTGATAGGGTACTTGGCCGTGATGCGTTGAAGGGCATGAGTATGAGCCAACATAACGGTAGAAGAGACGTTGACACGTCGAACGCGAAATACACATTCTTCCAAAACCACTTTAAAGTCAGGATGATCTGCTGACGATACCAGGGAAAATGGGTTTCTCGAACGCACTAGCTTGAGTTTGATTGGTACAGCACCAAGAATATAACGATCTTGTGCAAACAGGTCGGAATGGATTCTTCCTTCCATAGCCACGGACTTACTTTGGCTTGCGTGAACATACCGCAGTTCCAAACCCTTGTTTGCATCGGCATCTACTGCTACAGGGTTTATGACATCCATTCGACCAGCTTGATCTTTATAGAACAGCGCTGAGGTTAGATGAGATGATTTTGCGTCTTTGCTAAAGTTCAGTACAGTTTCCATATAGGATCGGTAGGGATAAGCAGTGCTCGACGGTGTGACAAGTTTGTTGTTCAGGTAAACTTCTACTTGAGAAAATAAAGCATGCATCCACAGATTTACAGGTCCAACTTGAACATCTTCATCGATATTAGATCCATCATTGTTGGTTATTTTTGCTTTTACGTGTAGATAACTGTTTGCTAAATCGGTATACACATCAGAATTTGCAGCACACAGAAACTCAATGGTGTCTGAAGCTCCAATACTCGATACTGGATCTATATCTTCCCAAAATCCTTTATTCATTTCTACTTGTATAGCAGGCATTACTAATAAATCTAATTCTGATTTTCCACACCCACACGAATCTTTATGTAGGGCACTAAAAGCTTGACTCATGATTTATATTTTATAAACGGTCCGATCTTTGCTTCCGTAGGCTCAGATGTTTTCTTCTTAACAGTTTGCGAACGACTGGCGGTTTTACGTCTTGTGTTGGCTTTTATAGGAGAATTCACTCGTTTGCGTTTACGACCGGCTCCTGATTGGTTCGTAACCTGACGGACCCCTTTTTGAGCAAGATCTTTCACGGCTTCGGAACCCCGCCCTCTTATCGCTTGCTTTACATTCTTCCCTGCCAGAACATCTTGGCCAACGTCTTTTACAGCTTGCAGAGCTCTTCTTCCAATAGCTTGAGCTCCTCGTTTCACCAGAGGTATTGCAAAGCGTGCAATACTTTTAAAAAAACTTCCAATGGCGTAACCTTTCTGAACACGTGCACCTCGAAAACCATGTAGACATCCACCTTGTTGTTTTCTCAAATAATGTTGTTGAAATTGCTTTACGTCTGGAATAATTGTATGTCTCATTTTTTAAATGAAATACGAAGATCTCCGCTGTCTAAAGTGAAGTGTCACGATCGACTTCCCGAAGCCAAATGATACGTTTTCGTTTTTGTCGTCCTTTATATTCACTTCAGTTGTTTCGAAGGACTTTACCTTGACAGGAATGTACTGTAGGTTACGGAGACTGACGTTCACGTTTTCTCCATAACGTCCTTGCGTATTGACAATTATGAGTAGGGGCACTTTGACATCACTGACAAACTGCGCATCCACGATATCGGTGTACACATACATGGCTGAAAATCCACCGTTAACATCTGCTACGTAAGGACTTAGGGTTTTCTTTTTAATAAAGGTGTCTTGTTGAAACCCCAATGTTGTAGCAATGTCACCACTAAACCAAACGTTTGCCCCATTTTTTACATCGACGGCGACTTTCCGTGTACTTCGATTATACGTAAAATTTATCTTGGCTCGTGCCTCTTTGTTCATGCTACGGTTTAAAGCCCCTACGAGATCAGCAATGGTGTTATAGTAACCATCTGGGATAAGAGCCGTATCGTCATATTTTGTTCCAGCGTTTTTGAGAAACGTTTGTTGAATACCTTTTCGAATCGTGCTCCATGTATGGGGATAATATAACTCTGACAAGGCTACTTCCCAATCACCTGTCAGTTGTATAGTTTCAGCAAGTTTCACTTTAAAATTTGCTACAGTATTATCTGGAAAATATTCCATAGAGCTATTGCTTGGAAGCGTTAAATAAAACTGTGTTGCCATGTCGAAGAACAAAACACAAATGAACACAAATTGTAAGGTACACACATTTTTATTTCGTTATATCTTTTACATTTTCGGCTGGTACCCAAGAATTAAAATCTTCAGGATAGCCTAACCATTTTACAAGATATTCTTTACGTTTACCACGCATGCGTGATGTAATTACTCTTTCTATTCTATAAAAGTCACTATCTGTCTTTGTAACTCTTTGCAATTCCTGTTCGTAAAATGTTCCTTCTAACTCTTCTCCGTGATAATCTGCGATCTTGTACACTGGCGGTCGTCTAGATACTCGCTTCGTGATAGTGAACACCTCTTCGGTCCAATTAGGCAAGTAGCCTTTCTTGAATGTACGTCTTGCTTTGCTAATCCGAACTTGGTCACCGATGTTGAATTTATATTTGATGGGTTTGCTGGACTCATCACCATACAGTTTTTGCCACACAACGGACTCATTTTCTCGATTGACATCAGCCGGTCTCATTCCAATACTACGGTGTCTCGAATGGTTGTAGGAATATACTAATTTTTGTAGTACATTGGTATATTTCAACGTATTTTTAGCTGTAAAATATTTCCACATTTTACCCTTTAGCGTTCGGTTAAATCGTTCAACGATGGATGCCTTGGTATCGTTGTGTGTTGTGAAAAAGCGAATGTGCTTATCCTTCAATAACTTTTGAAAGCGTTTGTTGGTAAATTCAGTTCCTTTATCGGTATGAAATGTTTCAGGCTTCCTTCCTTTCTTTAATATCTTTTCAAAGGCTTTAACCAAACTTTCTCCAGTCTTTGTTTTTAATGGTTCCACCCACGCAAATTTGGACAGTACATCAATAACAGTTAAAACGTATTTATAACCATTATTTGAAGAACTCTTACACCTTTTTGTATTGCGATAAGTCTATGCTCTGAAAATCGTTCACCGTACGTCGGATGGCCTCTCGAACCGTTTGGTTATCGTAAGAATCGCTAACTCTGTACACGAAAGCGAGATAAGCGACTATTCTCCCAAAATTATTCACATCCATTTCTTCATAGATGTGTTGAAGGTTCACACGATCTAATTGATCGCTAAAACTATCAAATAGTTGTCGATGCTCGTCAAGACATGTTTGAATATAATATGATAAAGTATCTTTATCTATATCAATGTTATGTTGTTTTAACTCATCAAAAATTGTATCCATAATACATGCACGCTGTACGTCGATAACAACCCGTGTTCACACGACCAAAGTTGGAGGTGAATGAATAAAAAAAAAGTCGACAACAAGATATAAATGTAAACATATATTCATTACACAAACAATTGGAATACAACATTAACAATTCAGTTAACAAATGTCTAATCGTTCATTATTTTCAGTCAATGCATCAATAGATTTTAGAAAAAGGAATTCTTCATATGCTTCTTTAGGATCATCTTTTTTACTTGTAAATGATTCACCAGTATCTGCGACCTTGTACTGATACTGTAATGGACTGCTAAACAGGCACCCAATGTTATAAATACGTGGTAAGTTCTCTGTAGGTTTCCATTCAAAGAATTCACAGGCATTTTCTCTTTCGTTCGGACAACAATAGAACAAACGACCCTGGTTAGGACCTTCTTTCTTGACTTTAAGTGTACGACACACCATTCCATGTTTGCAAAAAGGTTTGCGACTCTCGAAGATATCTCCCCATTGCCAGAACGAACAAGGATTCTCTCGCTCAGAGCAAACAAAGTAAGGTCTCCCATAACTTGCTTTCATCTTATCTTTAACCATTCGCATCTTCGCCAATTTCTGATGAGTAGGACACACTGGATACGCACAGTCACTTGCTCGAAAAGAGTCCACAGCTTTCCCGAACATGTAACAGTCTTCTTCGGGGCAGAAGAACTCACAACTAGGTTTCTGTCCACAGAACCAAAAGGTACCATTCCTTGTTGTTGAGACAGACGCAGATTCACCATGTAGACATTCCATTGTAACGATGTTGTACTTAACCAGAAACCACGAGTGAAACACTGTATGAAAGTAATTGACTGTACGACAGCACTGGGCTTATATCACCAAGCACATTACTTCCGGACGTCACACCGGGCGTCACACCACCGGGCGTCACACGGGGCGTCACACCACCGGGCGTCACACCACAGGGCGTCACACCACAGGGCGTCACACCACAGGGCGTCACACCACAGGGCGTCACACCACAGGGCGTCACACCACAGGGCGTCACACCACAGGGCGTCACACTGGGCGTCACATCGGGCGTCACACTGAATATTTAATGAGGCGGCAACCCTTTGATACGCTATGGGGGGGGCGGGGGGGGGGTTATCTACTGTTATATTTTTACCGAATAAGTGCTTAAACTGTTCGGCCTGCCCTTTATCTTTGTCGGTTTTCTTGACCAGTTTTACTATTGCTTTTTCCTCTTTTCTAGTTAGTTTCGATTTGACGGGTTTCCTATATATATATATATATATATATATATATACAAATATTCAGATCGCTCAAACTTATTCGCATTTCAACACGTGTGTAAAGTGGACTCCACGCATGTCGAGATTAGCACCCTCACCGGGCTCCGGGCCTTCGGTCCTACGCCCGGGCTCGGGGATTATACTATAGTTATCGGTTGAATGCGTGTTCAAATCGTTTTGACACCTAACTTTTCACTGAGGAACTCGTTATCAGCGTCGGAAAAAATCAGCACCAAAATTTGGAAAATTTGTTTTGTTTCAAGTCTGAACTTCTCATGCACTTCTTCACTTCTTTTCTCTCCACAACTCAAGCCCTCAACGACAAGAAAATAACGGCTATACTACCAACACCGCTGCAAAACGTTCTGCACTGCCGTGAGCTTCCGACCAAAAAAGAGCGGGAATCTATTGTTATTCTGTAATTCAACGAGACTGCATCGTTTCTCGTTTATTAAAGTACTAGAAATACATGAATGCAACAACCCCTCGCCCGCTTTTATTAAATGCCTTTTTGAAACATCCCCTACCCACCCACCCTGATTAAAATAAGCACACCTGATATACAGCCAATATATATATATATATATATATATATATATATATATATATATATATATATATATATATATATATATAAACAAACAGATATAAAAACAAATTATAATCCTCAAGATAATTCTATTATTATGGATAAAATGACTTACCTAATTTACATATCAAAGCAAAACTTACATTTCATTATTAAATTCTTGTTGTATAAAATATGTTTTTAGGAGGTTTCAAAAGGGTTTATTTTTAACAAGCTTTAAATGCCTTCCCTATGCATACATGTTTTGCAAAGGCAGAATTAAAAGTCAACAGCTCAAAAATTACATTTATAATAGAGTCCGAGATAAAAACAATTCGGTAGAATCGGATTCTAGAAAGAAGTATTAAACAGACAACGTTTCAGTCGAAAATTTGGAAATACAGCCAAAAATTTCGCCAAAGCCCATGAGTTGATGAGTATTTAATAATAAAAGGTGCATGCAACGTCTACATAAGCTTATAAAGGTAGTGTTTTAAGTTAGCTTTAGTTAAGCTGATTTATGGTTTGGATGAGCAAAGGGAAAGCCCGAAAACGTGAAGCTGTACAGTATATTGTTTAGGTTAAGCGAAAAATTGAAAACAACAAGAATCCTACCGGTAACTTTAAAATGATTTGGCGATTTTGACCACGGTCCCACGGAGCGACTACAAGCACTGCAGATTGAGTTTTGGTTTACCATACGGCGTTTGGTTTCTTCAAATTCTCTGGTTTCTCTTCAAGATATATTAAACGGGTTGTTTGTATCCTTCTCTTCTTCGTGCTCCATTTCGTTTCATTTAAATAAACGAAAAACAAAATACTATAATTTTGTTTGAGAGTTTATAATTTTCTTCGTCGCTAGTCACCAGTGTCCAACTATTCTTACGGCGTGACACCGTACCAAACATATATATATATATATAAAACCTGTTGAGTCTTTGAACTTTAACTATATATATATATATATATATATATATATAAACTATTTCCCAGATTTCGTCTCCCTCGCTTTTTCTACACGCGTGTAAAGTGGACTACACGCATGTCGAGATTAGCACCCTCACCGGGCTCCGGGCCTTCGGCCCTACGCCCGGGCTCGGGGATGATATGTCTACACTAAAAGTGCTTGAATAGTACTGTAGTTGTCCTTGGATGGATTGGGATGATATAGAAACAAAAAGCTAGAACATGCAGCTTATAAATACTACGCACAGAAAGAACTGTTTTCGATAGTGATAGAGAGAAAGAAAAACTCTTGGTTTTTGTACTTAAACAAGACTGCTCGTTATAGTTAACGAGAAATTTCTGTGGGAAATTAGATGAACAGAGGGATTTTAAAACGTGCAGTTATCTTTAGATAAGTAGTTAATATATGTTATACATATAGTTTGACTGTTTTTAAGGGAACTCTTGCTGAGAGAATTCGAGCTGGTGGCGCTGGAATCCCTGCGTTCTTTACACCAACAGCTTTTGGAACTGTAATCCACGAAGGCGGAGCACCAGTAAAACATAATAAAGATGGAGGCGTAGAAATTGTCAGCAAGCCTAGAGAGGTAGCTTGTATATACATTATTCATGTTCAGTATAAGCAAGAGAGCATAAACGTGAGAGAGAGCGATTGTATAGTAATAGGTCTAGTTCTATCCCAATTCCCCTTAAGTTATTTTTAGATCCCACGAGGTAATCCTCGCGCGTAACTCGCGACATGTCGAGCAGTCGAGAATGACATTATAGATGTGTATATTATGCGATATCTGTGACTCTGTAATATTATATAAAACTACAGCAGCGTGCGTTTTAGGAAAATTAAACTTTTTCTTGGTCAAGCAGAATCTTGAATGTCTTCAATTCTTGAGTACAACCTTTGATAAAACGTTCTTGTAATACAGTTCTTCTACAAGACGTACTTCACTCCTACGACTTTTTCCGCCATTTTGTTTTCACGAAAGGAATGTGTAGCCTTCCACGCAAAACCCTCGATAGGTGTTTCTAAAAATAACTTAGATTTCCAGTCCTCGCAAGAAGCAACTCGCAGCAAGCTGCGAGTATTTTAGCGCTCCTGGCAGATAGTTGGAAATTTTGAACTATTTTTTTACTCGTGGCAAGTACTCGCGGTAAATAAACCAATTCTTGGTTTTCATCTGACGTCACGGCGGCCATATTGGTGCACAGAAACAATGAAATGGCGGCCATGTTGGTGCACAATCTTTATCCTATGGGAATTTAACTTTATTCTTATTCAAATATTTCGTATTGTTTCACCACCCCAACGGGGCCACCCATCGCATGAGTGAAAACGATCCATCAAAACAAATTATGTCAACATTTCAAACTCGTTAGTAATTCATGAGGAGAACTGCACAAAGGAAATCATTAGCGTGTCGATGGTTAATTTGCATGGATATTGAAGGAAGAAATTACATAAATTAATCGAACCTTCACCTCGATTTTCTCTTAAGATAACGATTTGTTTGAGATGCTATATCAAACACTCAGAAGAGTGCTTCATTAAAGAAATACCAAATGATTTTCCGTGCAGGATACTCTGATCCAAACACGCGGGATGTTGCGAGACTTGAGAAAAGCGTAACAAAACACGAGCCGCTAGGCGAGTGTTTTTAGCTTTTCGAAAGTCGAGCAACTACCCAAGTGTTTGGATCAGAGTATCCTGCATGGAAAATCATTTGTATTTCTTTTATAAAATAACTGACTTCAAAAAACGGTATATTTAGCAAAAAAACAACATGATGAAAATACAAATTCTCTCGAAATTCATCAACTGCCAATCATATTTCTTCTACTAGCGCTTTGGTGGCTCAACAACCAATCACATTTCGTTTCTAACACTTTGATGACATTTCCACTGAGCAAGCGAAATGGAGAAGCTAACAAGCCGAAACATGTTTTGTCTTTGTTCTGCCGAATTAAAGAAAAAAAAATTCGGCAAAAAAGGCCAACTCTGAATATCGAAAACAGTGAAAAGTATTCTCAGCTACCGTAGTCAGCCATCTCACCATCTGGATCATGTTTTAAAACATCGTTGGCTTTCGTTGGTCGTAAAAAGCTACTCAGTGCTGTGCTCAGTGTGCATGAGCCTTTTTATCGAAAACATTTTGGATTTATCTTGTGAGCTCCTGGACATTTTGCTCTATATTGATAGTTCTTTCCTTTCACCAAGTGAGTTTATAAGGCAAGAATACAAGAGGTATTTATACACAATTTTATTCCGTTAAGTCGCTTTAAAAACTTGAACTGATCACAACTTTTTGATGTGTTTTCATGAGCACAAATCAAATCATTGTTGTTTTTTCTCTGAGTTATAAAGCATTTGTTGAACTTGTTCTTTGTGTTAAAGCTTCAGTTCTCACAGTTCAAGCCCTTACACATGCTTTCTTTTGTTTATTTATGGTTATAATACGTTATTTATTTCAACCTCCCCCCCCCCTTTTTTTTTAATAAATACGGCAAAAGTGCTTTCGATTCCCGTGTTTGGATACTCTGATCCTGCACGGTTATTGACCAATCAGAGCTTGCGTAGTATAAATGTTATTTTATAATCAGGATATCCAAACACCTCGACGTTTGTTCAAAAAAACTCGGCTATCGCTCGGCAACGAGTTGCGTTTGGTGGAAATACAGTGGAAGCCGTGCGTGTACTCGCAGTTGCTTCGTGCGAGGACTGGAAATCCGCCTTTAGGATAGAAATAGAACTAGACCAATTACTATACATTCCCTCTCTTACCTTTATGCTCTCTTGGTATAAGAAATATCCAGTATCGGTTAACCTGAATGTCAGGCCTTTGCGAGAACAAATAAAGGCCTGACATTCAGGTTAAGTATCAGTATATACCACTAAAATTATCCCGTTATTATCGGCGGTTTTCGATCATTTTGTAAGGTCACGTATGTATCATTACGTCTATACACGATCATGATAAAATATTAGTAGTATGAAGATATAATTGTTTTCAGCGCGAAAAATCTAAACCTGTAGCACAGTTTTTTTTGTTACAAGCAGGCGACCATGCTAAATCGTAACGGATAGTGTATACTTTGAAGGTGATGGGTGTTGGCAGCCGTAATTATTGATTTATATACTAAAATTTAGAGCTTTTTGATAGCACAATGTGATGGATGGGATATCTGTAAAGTGCTGCCTATTTAGGTTTGTGTTTTATTTGAATTAACTAAATTCAGAATGCTATCCAATCAGCGTGCCTTTAGTTTTGCTTAACCTAATTCGCATAACTCATAATCATAAACAAACAAGAAATATGGTGTGAATACACCTAAATATAATACTTCGAAGAAAGGCCGCAAAAAGGTAAGCTTGCCAATAATCAGAAATTTATTAGATCTGGTAGCTACAGGAAAGTCTCATATTCGTAAATTACTTTTATTTAATAATTAATTTTTAATAAGTTTTATTTTGGTAATTTGCCTATACCGCCATCTATCTACTGTTATAAAGCTGAGCTTTTGTTCTATGGTATAGTATTGCTCATAATATCCTTAGACATTTAACTCACCGGTTCAATAGTACTATCTTGTGATACATGGAAGGCAACCGGCCTAGGCATCTTGATCAATGTCTAAGCTACATTTCTATCCTGGTTGCCTGCTTGTAACAAAAAGTTTTCAGATTGTTGTGGCTGCAGTTCTTCTATAGTTATATTTAGGCGAATTTGCGCCATGTTTTTTGTTTGTTTATAATTGTGAGCTATGCGAATTAGAATAATCAGAACTTCAGGCACGCTGATTGGATAGCATTCTGAATTTGTAATTCAAATAATACACAAACCTAAATAGGCATCGCTTTACAGATATCCCATCCATCACATTGTGCTTTCAAAAAGGTCGAAATTTTAGTATATAAATCAATAATCATGCACGATAATGCACAATAATCATCCCCTCACCTTCAAAGTATACACTATCCGATATGATTTAGCATGGTTGCCTGCTTGTAACAAAAAATGCCATCAAAAGTAATATTTTGAAGCCTTGGCCGGCCCTCTATTAGTATCATAGATATAGGTACACACTAATAATTGTAACTTATGGTAGAAATAGGTAAATTGTTAGACACTAATATCATAGCCTGTGTATAGCCTGAATATACACTCTGTAAGCCAGTCTGTGAAGATAGCTTGTCGACCCCCCGCTGAGCTTCTCAGATCTGAGAAGTAGATTCTGATTGGTCTAATATTCATATGATTCATAATGGTTTATTTGATTGGATTTTTTGATCTCACGAGAATTACCAGCGCACCAGTTGCAACTGACTTGTGATTTGGTCAATCAGAATCTACTTTTCAGATCTGAGAAGCTCAGTGAGGGTCGACAAGCTATCTTGCACGTTTTCACAGACTGAATTACATGCAGAATATATTCAGGCTGTACACAGGCTACTAATATCGTAGCTTATGGTAGAAATAGGTAAATTGTTAGACACCACTATCGTAGCTTACAAAACTCATTAATAATTTATGAAGAAAATTCAAAGGAAATAAATATTTAATCTGTAAATTGGTGCAATATAAGAGAAACAATCGCCTTAATTCGTTTGATTTCCTCAGCTAAAACAATTTGTATTTTTTTAATAATCGATAAAAATGAACATTTTTGTGCATTAGTTTTTTTAAGTATACAACATTTGGCTCGCATCTGTATATTAGATAATATGCTTTGGCTGCTCATGTGTTTTATCTATTACTTATGGTAGAAATAGGTAAAGTGTTATTAATATAGACACTAATCGTAGCTTATGAGTTATCGTAGAAACAGGTGTTAGACATTAATATTATAGCTTCTCAAATTTGCAGTCAAGGGAGTTTAATGGACGATCTTTTATCATGGAAGAAGCCATTGTTGGTGATTTTGCGCTTGTAAAAGCGTGGAAAGCTGATAAGAACGGAAACTTGATTTTCAGGTATTGATGTCTGTCTGAGCAGAGCACGAGCAGAGCACGAGCAGAGCACGAGCAGAGCACGAGCAGAGCACGAGCAGAGCACGAGCAGAGCACGAGCAGAGCACGAGCAGAGCACGAGCAGAGCACGAGCAGAGCACGAGCAGAGCACGAGCAGAGCACGAGCAGAGCACGAGCAGAGCACGAGCAGAGCACGAGCAGAGCACGAGCAGAGCAGAGCAGAGCAGAGCACGAGCAGAGCACGAGCAGAGCACGAGCAGAGCACGAGCAGAGCACGAGCAGAGCACGAGCAGAGCACGAGCAGAGCACGAGCAGAGCACGAGCAGAGCACGAGCAGAGCACGAGCAGAGCACGAGCAGAGCACGAGCAGAGCACGAGCAGAGCGGAGCGTCAGCACAGCATGGGCTGCCTCCTCCGCAGGCCCTCATTGCATCTTCCCTCATTGCAGGTCACAGTTTTGAGAGATCTTGTAAAAAATTTGGAAAAACTTGGCACAATAAATTTTTCATAATTAACTGCCCATTGTTAATAGTCATGGCTATATTCGAAGATTTTGAAGGACATTGAAGACTTATGACATACGAATCCTATCTTTTAAATGAAGGAATTGTTGAAAAAAGCAATTACTGTTGAACTTTGTCAATTTACGGCAGGAATAATCAACGAAAATGCACTTTACCTGGAGACTCTTGAGTTCATACCTTTTCGGTTTCCACAACAATTAAAACTTGAATTATGCTACACTGTAGCCTACAATTTAACAAAATTAATATTAATCTCATTAATTCTTGGTCAGCTGACATTCTTCGATAGCTCAGTAAAACAAAAAACAATAAGAAAACCTGTACTTTCCTGACCGTCGAATTTGCTTTTGTTCGGGAGATATCTTTTCCATCAATTCATTTTTGTCGCTAAAAATATTGTGGGCAGAAGGTCGGTAATTCTAAAATATACTGGTTTCTTCTTTGTCATCTGTAAGAAAGTTGAGACCGAATTTCCTGGTGGGTCACAGAGTTAAAAGAACTCGGACGTACGTTTGTCGAACAGCGAACGGAAACCATTTTGGTTACATACAAGATATTGCTAGTCTCGCTGTGCATAATGGGATCGGTCGCCATTTTGTTTGCAGGATCTTGCAGACCCTTCAGAAAACGTGTGTGATCTGTCCATGATGCAATGAAGGCCTGCGGAGGAGGCAGGAGCATGATGAGCAGAGCATGATGAGCAGAGCGTGATGAGCAGAGCATGATGAGCAGAGCATGATGAGCAGAACATGATGAACAGAGCATGATGAGCAGAGAGCACGATGAACAGGGCATGATGAGCAGAGAGCATGATGAGCAGAGCATGATGAGCAGAGCGTGGTGAGCAGAGCATGATGAGCAGAGCATGATGAGCAGAGCATGATGAACAGAGCATGATGAGCGGAGCATGATGAGCAGAGCATGATGAGCAGAGCATGATGAGCAGAGCGTGATGAGCAGAGCATGATGAGCAGAGCATGATGAGCAGAGTGAGCAGAGTAGAACAAAATAAAACCTGTTTTCAAAGTTTTTTTCTTGTCGTACAAGCTGTCGTAAGTTGTTAATACTCGGAGAACTCCGCACTCAGAACTATATGCTATCGGTACCCATGCCCTCTTTAAAGAGAGACGATGACCTGAAAATGTTTGGCTGTTTCATTGTATAACATACGTGGTCTTCTTTATTGCTAGAAAAACTGCTTCAAACTTTAACCCTCCCATGGCCAAAGCGGCGAAGATCACAATTGTCGAAGTAAGATACAGTAAGAACTAATAGTATTCAGTGTAGACTGTTAATTGTTGTGGTTGATTGATTGATTGATTGATTGATTGATTGATTGATTGATTGATTGATTAAGATTGATATGTGATGATTTGTTTTGTTGTCAAACTGGCTCTCGGGCTCTCAACATTTGTTAGTCTCCTGAAAAGTAGAAAAACCGACAGTTTTCATCTTTGAAAACCGTATCACGAAAACGTAACAAATATTGTACGAACTAAAAATTCTCCCCGGTATTTCTCCCCCGAGGTATTTTGTACGAAGGATATTTTACATTTATGCGTGGATTTTCCCCTGTGTCGCGAGCTGCATTGGACCCCACTTCACTGCTCGTTTTTGGTTGGTAGCACGGGTGGCGCGTGCTGTTCACGTGCTGCCTCTCACCGCGAGCCTGCGTAGCAGGCGTTACTGGATTGGGGGACTGGGGAGAGGGCTGAGAAGTAACGCCTGCAGTGGAGCTCTTGGTTTTGTCAAACACCCCCTAATGAAATATGATCTCGAGCGGCCAGTGTCTGAAGCTATTAAATTAACTGTTTGTATTAATTGTAATATTTCAAAATCCATGGCATTTAATTCAGTAAAATTTCGCGTAAATTATATTTCAATAATTCTCTTTTTATAAAAAACAATTATAGTACAAGGGAGTTAAAAGACTGAGAGTTGGTCGCAAATCTGTGGAAGGGATAAATTAATATTAACGGAATATGTCTGCAGTGTCCGACGGTGTCTGCTGACAAATATTTCTAAAACTATGGACTGGAAATGTATGAAATTAGGTGTGAATGGTAGAGTAATCCTGTTTCTATCAATGACAACGAATATTCATGGGGGAAAAAAACAGTAATAACAGCGAGTGTTTACCGAAATAAAACAGTTGTGAAAGGTATATAAATAGTAGTGATTATTAGTAACGGAAATGTCTGCGGCGTCCCACGGTGTCTGCTCACAAATATTTCTCAAACTGTGGCCTGGAAATTTATAAAATTAGGTGTGAATGGCAGAGTAACCCTGTTTCTATCAATGGCAACGAATATTCATGAAGAGAACAGTAATGACAGCGAGTGTTTACCGAAATAAAACAGTTGTGAAAGGTATATAAATAGTCTGTAGTGATTATTTAACGGAAATGTCTGCGGCGTCCCACGGTGTCTGCTCACAAATATTTCTCAAACTGTGGCCTGGAAATTTATTAAATTAGGTGTGAATGGTAGAGTAACCCTGTTTCTATCAATGGCAACGAATATTCATGAAGAGAACAGTAATGACAGCGAGTGTTTACCAAAATAAAACAGTTGAGTGAAAGGTATACCATTATTGAACGGAAATGTCTGCGGCGTCCCACGGTGTTCGCTCGCAAATATTTTCAGACATTTTATGACTGACAGAGACATATGAAAGCAAAGCGTCTCACGGTGTTCGCTTTCAAAATCAAATTCAGGAACTTCCTATTATTAAGATATATTCCAAACTCTTGCAAGGAGGTTTTAAATATAAAACTTAGTTGAATGGTATGGGAGTCGAGGAGGCTGACGCAGCATTTTCATTTGATCAAATCGCAAAAGCACTGCAAGATGCTGTTTAGATATTTCCTTTGATATGAATCGTTTCAGCTTTGTTTGAAAATTAGAATTAAAATTATTAATTTTACTTACTAAACCTTCTTGATTGACAGATTATGGGCGCTAAGCGAATCACATTCGGCGTAATCAATAATTAAAATCCCGTTCGTCATCGAACGGGGTTTTACAAAACCAAAGAGCTCCACTGCAGGCGTTACTTCTCGGTAAGCACTAAATGCCATACCGTGAGGCCCCTTGAGCCCGCAATACTATGGTCATCTAGGCAAGTGTTGTAGTTAACATCACTGTGCTGCCGATGTCTCCCTTATTAACCTCTGTAGCAACCTAACGTTTTCTAAAATTTCACTTATTCGTGAGAAGAAAGTCCCGCTTGATGACTGGAAAATCGTTCGATTTCTATAAGAAATCTCTAATTTATCGCAAACCGAACTCGTTGTGAAAAGAATAGCTATCCGAAAGCTATAATGCCAAAAAAAACCAACATATACATATATACATATAAAAACATATATATTAAATATATATATATATATATATATATATATATATATATATATATATATAATTTATTGGAAACTATCTAATATATATATACAGGTTGTCATTACAATGTGTTTCATGCTTTAAGCCGATTTTCCACTGGCGAATTTTGTCGCGCGAAGCGACATTTCTATTGTCAAAATTTAATAGATTGGAATAGATTTCTAATTAGGTCCACTCGAGAGCTCATAAGACAAAAGAAAAAGGCCGCTTCGCGCGACAAAATTCGCCAGTGGAAAACCAACTTTACGCAATCATCAGAAGACTAACAGACTAACGATGTGTCACTAAATTTAAATTTAAATATGCATGTCTGCGGCGGAAGTGTTAAATAATAATAATAAATACACTGTGTTTCACAGCGTGCTCAGGCCACAGCGTGTTTAACGCAATCATCAGATGACTAACGGACCAACGATGTATCACTGAATTTAAATTTAAATTTAAATTTAAATATGCATGTCTGCGGCGGAAGTGTTAAATGTCTGGTGGTATTTCCTTGAAGTTACACAATAAGTGCTTGTTGACATGGCGACAACTTGATAAAAGTTCATTTCTTTTATTGAGTAAAGGGAAATTCTGAAATATAATATGAAATTTCTCAGTAAGGCAGAGTTCGAATCTTTTTTTGTCGTTAGTCTTAGACAGAGCGCCCGTCTTTAAAACGGATAAAAAAGATGCGAACTCTGCCTTACTGAGAAATTTCATATTATATTTCAGAAATTCCCTTCTCAAATCATTAATAATTCATGAACTGAAAACAAAGGAAATCAGTACCGAGACGGATGTTTTGATATCGGAGGAAGAAATTACATAAATTAAGCCAACTTTCGCCTCGATTTTCTCTTAAAATACTGATTTGTTTGAGAAGCTATATCATACACTCGGAAGAGTGTTTCATCAGGATTCCAAACACCTCGGTGTTTGGAAATCCTGGTGAAACACTCTGTATGATATATCACTTCACTCAATAAAAGAAATGAACTTTTATCAAGTTGTCGCCATTGTCAACAAGCACTTATTGTGTAACTTCAAGGAAATACCACCAGACATTTAACACTTCCGCCGCAGACATGCATATTTAAATTTAAATTTAAATTCAGTGATACATCGTTGGTCCGTTAGTCATCTGATGATTGCGTTAAGCACGCTGTGGCCTGAGCACGCTGTGAAACACAGTGTATTAATGACGACCTGTATATATATTTGATAGTTTCAAATAAATTGTATATTAAGCTCTACACCTCTGTATCGAGCACTCTAGACGTTTCTCTCTGACGAAGGGCCTTCGCTCGAAACGTTAGACTACTACGTTCTCTGTTTCGACCGCTTACTATATTTTGAATTTCGATTGTTTCAACACTGCCTACGCAACACCCTATACTTCTTCAATTCTGGACGATGACAATGACAACATTGTTTTGTTAATATAGATGCCACAGTTGCTACTATACGGTTATACCGCTGACAAAATTAGCCGAATGCGGGCTCAAGGGGCCTCACGGTATGGCATTTAGTGCTTACCTACTTCTCAGCCCTCTCCCCAGTCCCCCAATCCAGTAACACCTGCTACGCAGGCTACTCACCGCGGGGTTATATAGTCTTCAGTTGAGTGACTGTCTCAGACTCGTGTGACTACAGATATATTGCCAATTGGTTCTCTCTTGTGCCACGATGGGTTTTCTTCCTTCGTGCAATTAGCGCTACAATGTCACCAATTATATATTCAAATAGACTTAATTGACACTAAAATTGACACTTAAATAAAGTTTACGATACGATACATTCGAGTCAGCGTCTATTTGCCAACTCAGAAGGGTAAAGCTGCACCTAGTGCAACAGTTCATGCTGCATATGGTTAAAAAACTTGAGTGACTAATTAATGCCTAATGTGCATTTTAGGTAGAAGAAATCGTAGAATCGGGTGAAATTCCTCCTGAGCAAGTTCACGTTCCAGGAATTTATATTAATAGAATTATTAAAGGAGAAAAGTACGAGAAGCGGATAGAAGTACGTATATTTTTTGGAGTTAACGTAAAATTACACTAACCAGTTTAGCAGTTGGCATCGTTTTTTTACATCTAATATGTTTTCATCTTAGTATTTTTTCATCGTATTTTTAGCGTGTTCGACTATTCAAAGAGAACAACACTGAGAAATCAACGTCTGAGGCTGCGTTAATGAGGGAGAGAATAATCCGAAGAGCAGCACTTGAGTTTGAGGATGGAATGTATGGTATCCTTTACAAATACAATACACATATTTATTATATGGCACGGGTTACTTCCGATAAAATCACGCGCTGTGATCGACTTCTGACGTGGCGAGATTTCTCCGTAATGCCCGCGGGCATTATGAAAATTGTTAATGCCCTACGATTAGAAACAAACAAAAAATTATGAAAAAGCATCTTTAAGAAACTTCTATTTGCGCAAAACGTTGAAAACAAATTAATTAGTCTGGCATTCCGACGAAGTTAAAAGAAGTGGAGACCAGGAAATACATCATTGATTTTGTAATAGAAAGTGCCATGTAATATTAACTACTTAATAACCTGAACCGTTTGGTCTTTGCGGTAAAATATCAAACCTCGGCCTTGAACGTATTGACCTCGCTATCGCTTGGTCAATACAGCAAGACCGAAGTTTGAGGTTTTACCATAAAGACCTCACTCTCGGTTATTAAGTATTTATTAATTGTTATTACATATGTGATGTATTACGAGAAAGTATTCTACTAGAAATACATGAACGCAACAACCCCTCGCCCGCTTTATATGCATTTTTGCACACACTCCGCCCCAATTTCTGTTTTTTGTTGTATTTGATAACACACAGAAAACACCCCAGAAAATTAATTAGCAAAGTTCATCTGTAGTCAGTGTCTGTAGTCACCATCAGTGTCTGTAGTCATGCATTGACAGACCGGAAAGAATTACGATCATGCAAAGTCAATATTAAAAAAAAAACCAACGAGATGAACCAAATGACAAATTCTCATTCAAAAATAGATAATAGTGGCCAAGAAAAGACACAATGCCAACGTCCAAGCGTCCAAAGACACCTCTACACAATATATTATTGATATTGATTTTCATTTTCAAGATTTCTTCCGTTTTAACTCAGCTAAACTGGTAAATATGAATCTCCCACCGTTAAACTTTCTCCTGCTTTTCTCACCACAAACACTGCCAATTTAATCTACTCTTTTCGGATTGTTTTTCTCGTTCGCGGTTTCTTACTTTTTTCGTTGTATATATATATATATATATATATATATATATATGAATGTATTTCACCGATGCTGTCCCACATGCGGTTGTCACCGACGATCGCATGTGTATAAGTAATTGATGAAATTCATTCAGATTGTTCCAAGCTACACTGATGAGCGAAACACCGTGTCTGTAGATTGAACTACACGAAATGTTAGAGAGTGCTCAATACCATATATAGATAGAGCAAAATACAAAGTATGAAGTATAGTTTTACCTTAAAGTCTTCGCTACCAGAGGTTTCACCCTGATGAAACCTCCTGATGAAAGGCGCCTGATGATCCCGTTTAGGGTGAAACCTCTGGTAGCGAAGACTTTAAGGTAAAACTATACTTCATACTTTGTATATATATATATATATATATATATATATATATATATATATATATATATATATATATATATAATAAGTGGGCCCACTTATAGTATATTCGCTCTATCTTTACGGTATTGAGCACTTTTCGACATTTCGCGAACAACAGTTTGTTTGTTTGAATATATATATATATATATATATATATATATATATATATATATATATATATATATATATATATATATATATATATATATATATATATATATATATATATATATATATATATATATATATACATAAACAGGTTTCAGAATTACTTTCAGGTTTTCATCTCGCGTGTAATTTCGCGTGTAAATGGTGTCCACGTATGCCGAGATTAGCACCCTCACCGGTGCCTAGGCTCATCATTAGCACCCTCATCGCCCTAGGCTCGGGGATTAATCCGGGGGAAAATCCGGTTTTGAACATACCCAAGTATATCATGCTATCCGAGGGTGGGCATTAAGTTAACTTCGTGCAATGTATTGTTTGTCAAGCCAATGGAAATTTACTATATTGTGTAGTTCGCAGTTCTTCACTTGGAGAACACATGACCTTCACATGAACTCCAAGTAGCTAAACTGAGTATATTTTCTGTCAGAATATCTACAGTAATATGCAACCAATAAAACGCTTTTTCGTATTTACTTCTTCTAACTTTACGGACGTTTCGAACGGCTATTCTGTTCAAAGCGTCAGTATTTCGTTCGGCAGTTTACCATCTTTTATAGTCGACTATATACATTGGCATATTTTTTGTATGTAATACTCGCATATTACTTTAATAATAATATAATAATGATAATACTGCATCATCGTAACTTTAGATACATATCGACAAATGCCACCAAAGTTCCTGTGTTTTGTATTCTAAAATAATATAACAAAAGTCGTTATCTAAATGTTTTGAAAATTGCCATTGTTGTGTTGTTATCTGAGTCTAACGATAATTTTAAAGCAAACACTGATACAAAAACGAAGACCAGCCGACAATTTAAAGTATAGAATAAAACATATTCCGAAAAATAATGCATTCCCGGACTCAAGATACGAGTTAAAACAAGTGCACCCAACAAGTGAAACTACTGTGAAATTGTAATCGACACTTTGAAATATTATATAGAGTCAAATTATTACAATTTCACAGTAGTTCCACTGGTTTTAACCATAGTCCCTGGAATTAAAGTGTCTGGAAACGCGGCGTACTTCAAAGCGCACACTTTTTGTTCCCTCTCAATTCTGATCACGTGGGAAGAAGGGGCACGTTTCAGATGTTATCTGTTTAGCCACGTTCAGCAAAAGTACTGCCGGGCGCAAATTGTTCAACATTTGGATGTAGAGTAATAATCGCGGAGAAAAAAACACGAAAGGATAAGTCTATTAAGCATTCCATCTGCTTCAGATGTTGCAAAGGCGTCTTGGCGAAGAGAAATAATAAATATTACGGTATTACAAAGGAACACGACGACACGTCGTTGTTGATATAAAAGATATTCGCATAAATAGACGAAGGCAACGTACGCATTTGTAATAGACATTTCCAACCAAGTGACATTGAAGTTAGTATATAAGTATATACACGCTACATTATATAATTTGGTTATCTGAATTTAATGATTTCCAGAGAAAGTTACACTTTATCCGATGATAGAATGACTTGACAGCTGGTTAATAATAGTAGGCCTCGATCGCATTTGTTTGGTCTCACTTTATTTAATATTTCTCGATTATTTCTTACTTTAAATCGTTAAAAAAACAACAGATTGTGACTCAGAACTAGCCTGCCCTAAATGCAACAAGCAGTTGCGCATCACGTTTGCCAAAACGGGTGCTAGAGCGGGAAATAAGTCTGTTATGTCATGCACCGCGCAAAGCTTCGGTCAGTGGGCATGGCCTTGGTAAACTGACTAAAGTCGAAAATACCGCTATCCATTCCAAGTGGTTAAAGGCAATATACCAGTTTTGTGAAGCGGAGAGAATCGTTAAAACAAGTGGTCGCATTCGCTCAGATTGCATTAATAAAACTTCCATATATATGGGTTTCGCGACAAAATAATCCGCGGGTCGGGTGAGTTTGTTTACTTAACATGCTGCATTTCAATACAAATTTTAGACAACTACAGAGAAACCGGAGCTGGAGCATCACAAAATTTGCCATAAAAACCCCATGCATGAGTCAAGTTAAGCACAGAGTGAAAATTCTGAATGATGCACGTACGCGTGCAGTAGTTGACAACAGAATTTTTACCTTTTATCAAGTGTTGGAAAGACCCCAATGTTTCTCACAATGTAGAATGTTTATCTCAACACAAACACAGTCTAATAAAATTACAACCTACTTCTTTTCAATTCCTTCTTCAAGGATTAAAATACATCCTGATGGCTGAAATCTGTCACGATGTGCATGGTTAAAGAGTAATTTGATGGTTAGAGTCCATCAAATGAGGATTGCAGGGAAACGCTCAGGATAATTTATTATGTATTACCAGTAAAATAATAACAAAGAGAACAATTGCATGGTATATAATCTTTAAATAGCATTTAATTGATGAAAAAGTTAAGACCACTCATTTTAATATGTACAGAAAATAATGATAACAAGTTTAAAAACACAAGATAGTTACTAATTACCAAAAGACAATATGCTTTGACAAAACTAATAATTTAAATCTCAGCAGGTCACAGTCGACAACAGAAGTTTAATTAGAATTTTCCAACAACTTGGCTGAGCGCAAAATAAATAGCCATAGAATTGCTAATCGCTCGATTCCCTTTTTCGGTGCCTGTATATGTTTCTGATTTCGACAAGCCAGAAAGCGGTTAGTTATTGCGAATAAACACCCGACTGCAGGAAGTTTTGTTTAGCCCCTTCGACAATGTTTGACAGCTTGTGGTTGTCTTCTCCCGTTTCACAGCCTTTTACTAAGCTAACTGTGGTTCCTTCGAACATGCATGTAAGGTCAAACCATCTTTCGATTTCATGTTTTGATGCACATAACACACAATAAACACTTGGGGGTTCCTGCATCTGAAAATACAAAGAACCATTTCAGCCTTTGGTGTTCCTAATGTCCTGAGAGCAGCACTTATCGTATTATAAACATCGATAAAACACTTACAGCGCTGACAATAGTCTCCATTTGAGCTTCAATCTCCGCCGCATCCATCTCCAGTAAATTTAAATTTATCGCTAAGGTATCATCTCCAAAATCAAACTTATCATCGTCAATATTTGACTTGGAAAGCGCTCGCGCCTTGTTCTGTCGCCATATTGATAGCCTTGACCGTGCCCCTTCATGTCACGTGATACGCTTACCTCAATATGGGCAAAGCTTGCCGTGTTTTTTCTTTGAAGTACGCCGCGTTTCCAGACACTTTAATTCCAGGGACTATGTTTTAACTCATATCTTGAGTTTTCTGAATGGCATTATTTTTTGGAATATGTGTCATTCTAAACACTGATACATTCTTGCATTCTTTTTACATACATACTGAACCCAGGTATCGTTTCTTTGTCTAAGTGTCCATGACACAGTAGCTCGAAGATATAATTTTTTTTGTCATTTCACGCGTTGTCTTTGCCACTCGAACATATCTCTTGCCACAGTGAAATATCCTTTTTTCTATGTTCATCCTTTACAACTACTAAGTTAATCTTGGAATTGGTATGCCGATGCTTGCAAGTAATTTTATAAAGCCTGGAATCACTGTTCATCTCCAAAGCGAAAATGGTATATTAGGAATGGTATGTGCAGTATAACTATAGTCAAAGAACAGTGTCATTGAAACTGCAATACAGTGTCAATGTGAAAATTAAGGGAAATTATTTGCCTGAGATTTTCGTACAGACCGAGCGACGAAGGAGCGAGGTTTGTGCGAAAGAAACCGAGCTAAAGTTAGCTACCTCGGCCCATAGGTAGCCCAAAAATCCGTGTAGAGCCCCATTCCCCTACTAGCTGTCGCGCGCCGCAAGGCCCCTTGCAATGATTACATGATGATGTTATCATTGCAAGGGGCCTTGCGGCGCGCGACAGCTAGTAGGGGAATGGGGCTCTACACGGATTTTTGGGCTACCTATGCTCGGCCCGAATAACTTGCTTAGTTTATTCATGATACAGACGATATTTGTCGTTATTTAACAAAAAAATCGTATTCTAGACGTAGTTTTAAAGCGATATACAATTATAGACCTGGAGCGAGGGGTATTCCACAAAAAATTACCCCTCGAGATAAAATATCCCTCGGGCGTCTATAATTGATATATTATACCGAAACATATTAATTTTCAAAAAAAAGCTTAAATAATTGTTAGCTTAACTTTTGTCAGCTTTTCATTGTCTGTTTCCATTCTATTGATATTAACCCGGTATTAAGTGTCGTCTCAAGGCTTCTGGATGCATTCTTTGTTGCTTTCTTCGTATTTCCTGAATTCTTATTTTCTTGTAACCTAACAATCTTCTTGTCAACATCTGAATGTTCAGGCGAAACGTCTTCTTGTCCCGCCAAACTCCGCCATTGTTGACAGCTTCGTGAATCGTGCGTGGCATTCACGCGTGGTACACGAACCATATTCCCCGCTACAGCGGGATATATCACTTTAATACTATGAAGTGAGGGGTAATTCGATGATTAATTGACTGGTCACGTGGTACAAATCAAGCTTTCTGACTGGACAATTTACAGTTGAGGTATAATATTATTTATTATATAGCATGCTATCGGATATGAGCTTTTGCGTAATCTGATTGGTTCCCTACCACCAGGCTATCAGCTCATATCCTACTAGTAGAGGAAAAACAAGATGGCGGCATGTTTTTTAAACTGCCGAAAAGAGTTGAAATTGACGGATTTTTATACAGAAAAACATCAAGACCCTCAAACCAATGTATAAAAAAACAATATTGTGTAAAAATACATTAACAAATACACAATTTAGCATGTCAAATGGTAAAATTCACCTAAAAATTACGTCTTTTTACTTAAAAAACATGCCTAAACTAGCCGGTTGATATTAATTTGTTGCCAAACAAAGAAACTCACGGTTAAAATCAAGCTTACAACACACAATTCGTAGGAGATCACCAGTATAGAGACTTTTTTATTTAGATAAGCATTTGGAGTAGTAAAGAGCATGTTCTTTTTCAAAAACAACCAACTAAGTAATTTAGTTTCACTGCCGAAGGTGTTTCAGTTTCATTTTTGCATGTAATCAAAACCTTTTTCACGACAGCAACGCTAATATAAACAACTGACCCACCTTCATAAAGGTTCCTTTTAATCTTTTTTGTTGATCTGCTTCACACATTTTTTGCCTCTCGAGCAACATTTATACAACATTTCGAAGCTGTTTACCGAACAGCTCAGCGAGAAACTCCATGTGAATGCATCATTACGCATGGCGGAAGTATTAGTTGCCTATGCCGGAAGTTCGTTGTTTCAAACATTTCGCTGTAATTTTGGTCTCTTGTACAGTGCTTGGCTATATAATAAAACAGTTATACCATTCGCTCTCGTTGTATACGAACTAATAGCCAACTCGTCGAAGCGCCTCGTTGGCTATGAGCTCATATACAACTCGAGCTCATGGTATAACTGTTAAATATTAACGCGGGACATAAGGGTTGTTGAACCACCCGAGTGTAACTCGTAAAGGAGGTTTTCTCTTGGGATATTAATTTGACGTAAGTCATTGCAAGAGTGCTGTATATAGGTTATAGGACCGATTTTCGGGATATTCGTGATATATATCCCGCGGTAGATCAAAGAAAACCGACTTTGTCGGCTAGTAAATGTATATAATACCTTACTAAATCATCGCCATTTGATTGGAAGATTATTGATAGTGTGACTTTCAATAGAGTTATCATTGCGGTGATTGCACTGCCTATGTTTACCGTGCAAAAATTTTGTGCCATTGCACGACTCGGTCTGCATTAAATCTAATCGTTCAAAACCTTTAAACTTACAAAACGTTTTGCAACCTTGCTAAATCAATAACGACAATGTTTTGGTGTTATATAAAACAAATAATGAACGTTTTATTCGTGCATGGGAAGAATATTTTTATTCGATAAAAGATGAAATGTTCTATTCAACTGTTGCCTCGTTGAATAAAACACTCCGTCTTTCACATCATGACGATATTCTCACCATTGCAATTATAAACATTATTTGTTTTTATAGGGTCCTTTTCCTAAAGAGCATGAACTGGATCCTGATCTTATAAATGCTGGTGAGTTGTTCAGTATACGTGCTTCTGTTTATTAGATTGTATATATGTATACTGTACATCAGAGGTTGAAAACTTATTGGAACCTGGGAACCTTGTTCCAAGAATTTTTTTTGGGGGGTCTTAACTATTCCCAAAAAGTTTAACAGAAATTTTCATAGGTTTAATGTTAAATAGGCGAAAATGGCCGTGGCATCGGCTGGTCACGTGACACCCAGAATTTCGGGGTGTTTTGGCAAGAACATTTATGTCTGATAAATATCGCAAAATGGCTTATTTTTCAATTGCTAGCTTTTGCTTTAGCATTAGCTTTCGGCTAAATGTAATTGCGCAAATTGTTTTTGTATCTGCGCAGCAGATATATTGCTATCGTGTTGTGTGTATGTATGTATGTATGTGTGTGTGTGTGTTAACTTTTTTGTGTAGCTGTAAACAATGCGCGACAAGTGAATCGGGCATGATCGGGGACAATCGAAGCTCAGAATTTTTTGGCGTCAACCTACGAGCTTGTCAGTTTGAACGATGGAAACGAGTATTTTTAATCCGATCGTGTTTACAAATATTTCGTTCGCCATATCACGAAGTCCTCCGAAGCGACAAAGTTTTGGATTAAAATACTACGATTTTCAGGGTTCTATTCTATACGATTGTTTCAAATTCACATATCTTGTACATAATTTAACGTTCTATCTAACTGTACGAGTTTCGTTAATGGCACAAACCTACAGACGATTCAGGGATACTTTAAAATGATTGCGTTTGACCGTACGCCAAGTGATGCATAATAATGCAATTTGATAAGTTTGCGCTCATCTCAGTTCAAATAGATTTTTCTCCGTTGCTATTCTATACGATTTGTTCTAATTCACATACGTTGAACAGAATTTAACGCTCTATCTAACCGTGCAAGTTTCCCAAATGGCACAAACCTACAGACGATTCAGAGATATACTTTAAATATGACCGCGTTTGACCGTACGCCAAGTAAATAGCGTAATAATGCAATTTGATATTTGCGCTCATGTCAGTTCAAATAGCCTTTTCTCCGTTGCTATTCTATACATGTTTTCTAATTCACATATGTTGTATAGAATTTAACGCTCTATCTAACTGTAGAAGTTTCGTGAATGGCAAACCTACAGACGATTCAGGGGTATACTTTAAACACGCCGGCGGTATCCGGTGGCTCAACTGCAATGAAGATATATCCCAAATTCCCAATACGGCTGCTAGCCGTTAAATTCTATATTTCCGACAAAGTTTTTGACTAAAACACTATGCTTTTTCGGGGTTCTATTCTATACGATTTTTTCTAATTCACATATGTTGTAGAGTGTTTAACGCTCTATCTAACTGTACAAGTTTCGTGAATGGCACAAACCTACAGACGATTCAGGGATACTTTAAATATGACTGATTGCGTTTGACCCGATAATTTCCATTTGATATTTGGCGCTCATCTCAGTTCAAATCGATTTTTCTCCGTTGCTATTCTATGTTTTCTAATTCATATTTGTTGTCCAGAATTAACGCTCTATCTAACGGTATAAGTTTCCAAAATGGCACAAACCTACAGACGATTCAGGGGTCTTTAGACCCGCGGTGTCCGGCTCAACAGCCGTATTGGCATATACCTTCATGCAGTTATGCACTAAAACATTTCGGAGACAGGGGATATTGCTGATAAAATTGGTAAGTATTTTTAACGTGACTTATAGTAAACTTGTGAGTGTGATCTACCACAGTTTTTGTGAGTCATGATAAAAAAATTATTTTGGTCAAAGAACGTGTACTTTCTCTTTAATTATCTTATAAGATCTCGCTAAAATCTTATAAGATCTACGTGTAAAAATCTTATAAGATTTTTCTTAAGATCTTACAGGATCACACAAGATCTTACAAGATCTTGACAAGATTCTCACAGTGGTGGGTTTGGCGCAGATACATCTACGCATAGCGGACCTTTTGTTTGTTTTTGTTACGTATACATGAATAATAAATGAGAAATATTTAACGCTCTGCCGAATCACTCATGTGAACCCTCTTTATCATAAAAGCAACTGGCTATAGCATTATTCATGATTATACTCCCCACGATTATCAAGGTTACATGTAAATATCATGAACAAACATATATCTAAAGTTGTTCTTGATTTTAACCAAAGCTGTCGTTTCCATTCCAGTAAATTTTGCAAAATGGATCTCTTGCAATTCAAGTTTTTATGAATAAATTATTAAATTATACTCTATCTGAATTAATCGAGTTCTTAAACCGGCCAGATTATCAGATTATAGAATCGACTAGCCGATGCCAGGGCCATTTTCGCCGACCTCCCAACGAGGAGACAAAATGCACAGGGTACGAGGTTGCACGAAAGTAGTATTTTTATTTTGAAATGTGCACAGTATTTTCAGAAGTTACCATGTCACTATTATTGCCATTGAAAGATAAATATCGCAAAATTGCTTATTTATCAATTTCTAGCATTTGCTTTAGCATTAGCTTTCGGCTAAATGTAATTACGTTCACATTTTAAGGGAAAGAAACTGTTACAGTTTTACCTGGAGCAGCTTACTTCTCAAGTGATGATTCTTTCGCCATGATTCGAGGGTGAGATTTGTTTCACGTACTGCGTATTTGAAACATTATAACGTTGACTTTGTGAAGTTTTTTTGTTAAACTGATACAAAACTGTGTATTTTGTTGTACTAGAGGCCATGTTGATGTCACGATACTTGGTGCTATGCAGGTTTCTCAATTTGGAGATTTGGCTAACTGGATGATACCGGTGAGAATTTAACTGGTTTTTTGTTGGTAATCAGCCGTTATGTCTAGTGGTTACCCCACTTACTTATAAGCTGGGAGACCCGGGTTCAATCCTTGGTCGGATAAAGCCCTCCTTTTGTAACAACACCAGCAAATGGCAAGGCTTTCGAGTCTTCTCGCATAACCACGTTAAATCGTAGGCATTCGGAACCCTTATCGATTGTGCTTCTGTTAGGGTATTCCGTTCACTAAAAGAGTGATAAACTAAATAAACAAAAGTAAACTAATAAAGTAATGTTATTATGTTGGTAACGTTGAATTAGAGGTGTTTCGCGATGAACCTTGGTTTTACATACAAAAAGTAGTCTGGAAATCCCAGTCATAAATTTTAAAAGGTTGGAGTTTAAACGTTTCAAGCGAACGCCCATTGTCAGAGAGAATTATTTTGAGAAGAAACCTCTTGAGTCTTGACCCAATAACTGCACTGGTCATGATTCACTGATACTATGCAGCGGTCGGCGTTATGCGTTATGTGGGCTTCGGGTTTGTACTGGTAACATCTGCCTCAGTCTGCATGTTTTTAATATTGTACCCATAGCTTCATTTAATAAACATTATTATTACTTTATAATTATTATTAATTTTACATTACATTATTACTTCAAAAACTCATTAATAATTCATGAGGAAAACACAAAGGAAATCAGTACCATGTCCGTGGTTTTATACCTGATAAAACTTCTTGACGTCAGAAAGAATACTAATGAACATACAATTTTATATAAAGAATACTAATGAACATACAATTTTATATAAAGAATACTAATGAACATAACATCCAAAAACGAATCGTTTTTGAAGCGATTCAAAACACTCGCATCACGTGTTTTATCAGACCTAAAACAGATACTAGCATATATTACTTAATAGTTCGTCGCATAACCATTATTATTATTATTATTATTATTATTATTATTATTATTATTATTATTATTAGTGTACAACTTCTGAGTACTCAGTAAATCAAAAACATCAGTTGGGCGCGAACGTAGCCAATTGTTGCGTTAAATATTAAATTACAAATTCTAAAAGTTAGTTAAAAAAGGAAAGAAAAAAAAAAAACCCCCGACAAATTAACTATCTAAACATTAATGTACTATTCCACTAGAACCTTAAAAGAACGTGCTATGTTCAAACTGTTGCAGAGTACTGCTTTCTGCATGCGCCTTAGGGTCTCTCCACTTCTTACACCAATCAGCGTCTTTACTCTCTTATCAACTTCCTTAGAGTACCCTCCAAGTACGTCTATAATGATGTTGTGTTGGATTATTTGGTATCCCGGAAATTGCCTCTTCAACTCCCATCGTAGCGGTCCATACTTCTGGGTCTTTTCCTCACCTTTCAGCTGACGATTTTCTATCCATGGACAGCTCATTTCAATCATGATCACCTTCTTTTCGATCTTACCTATTATCCTTGCATCAATCCGGTTGGCTCTTACTCTGTGTTTCCGTGTACAGTGGTATATCCCAGAAGGCTTTCGCGCGTTCGTTTTCATACACAGGCTTAGGCTTTGCAGGCGAGTACCAAGGTGGGACTGATGATATCAACTTTCGATCCCTTAGCATCTCAAAAAACAGCACCTTTAGAGCTGCGTTGTGTCTAGCTAGATACTTTGTTTGAGCCAGAGCACTACAGCCTGCTAGGATGTGAGACAGGCTCTCCGGTGTTTTACCACATAACCTGCATTACACGTCTGAGCTGGTATTCAATCGGGTTTTCTTCTGATGGTATATTTTTGTTGGTAGTAGCTGTTGGTAGAGCTCATGCACGCCTGCGATTGTATGCGACGGCGCTGTTCTCCATCCTGACATCCACCCAAAGCAGTCATTGCTTATGTCGTCATCTTCCCATCTATTCTTAAACAACTTCCCTTGCCATTTCTCGTCTCTCATTTCTTCTGTTGAGCGGTTCTTGCCCATACTCCAATCTTCCGACCACTAATCTCTTCACCATCTCTTATCCGACACTTCGGCTCTGGGTACTCCAAACTCAACATCATATTTAGCTCTTCTGCATATTTGATCGCATCTTTAGTCAGTGACTGGCTTCCCACTCGTTCTGCTTTTTTTTCAAAGTCCCTCACTGCAGTCATGGTTTCGTCTGTGTTGGCGTATAATTTGACAGCTGCCTTGATCTTTGTTAACTTATACTCGTGTTCTACTGATTTTAAACCTCTTCCTCCACTTTTCCGAGTCAGATACATCAGCGCTGTTGATCCTAGTGGATGTTTTCCTCCGTTCTCACTGATCACTTTACGAGTTTCTCTGTCCAGTCTTTGAAGCTCTGCTATGGGCCATACTTGCGTCCACATTAAGTAACTGAGGGTAGGAAGTGCAAACTGGTTTGTCGCCAAAGCTTTATTGAAATCTGATAGTGGGCTGGACCAAATCACCGATAACCTTTGTAGGTAGACTTTCGCTGCACACTTTAGCACCCGGTTGTCATCCTGCTTCACATTTTCCATAACCCCTAGGAACTTGTAGTACACTCCCTCCTTCAGGCTGGTAATCACATCCGATTCACCTACTTCCATTTCTGCTGATCTCGTATCCAACTCACCTCTCTTGACATGCACCACCGAACACTTTCTCTCATTCCATTGTAAGCCGGCATCTGCCATTTCTGACTTAGTTGACCTTAGCGCTCTTCCAAGTTTACCTGAAGATGCTGCGAAGACCTTTAAATCATCAATGTACAGCAGATCGGTTATTTTCTTACTAATGGGTTTAGAAAGTCTATATCCTTCTGTATCCTTCAGCTTCCACGCTATCGGGATGATACATAGCGTGAATAGCCTTGGGCACAGTCCATCTCCTTGTGGGAGGCCTTTGTTGAATCTAATCACCTCCGAGGTTTCATCACCTTGCTTAGTCCTTGCTTTTATTCTTGTGTTCCACCGTGTGCTAAGTTTCTGAACCACTCTACCAATCCACTTGGGGAATCTGTGGAGGATCATCATTTCCCTCAGCCACTCATGGTCTATCGAATCGTAGGTTTTCTTCACATCAATCCACGCCATACTGAGGTTGCGCTTGCCTCGTCTGCTGTCTTGGCATACCATTCTGTCTATCAGTAGGTTGTCGATCGTTCCACTACATTTTTCCTTCGCACCCCTCTGCTCTCCTTGCATCAGACCATATTTATCCAGGTGTTGATCCATGGGTTTCAGTACACATGAAGTATGCCACTTGTACACTGTGTTCAGGCATGTTATAGGTCTCTGATTATCACTGGAGAATTCGTCACGTTTCGGGATAAGAGAGGTCTTGCCTTCAGTGAACCACCATGGGTAATCGTGATCTTCCTGAAACACCGCTTTGAAACTCCTTGCAACTCCCTCGTGTAGTGACTGTGCCTTTTATTATTATTATTATTATTATTATTATTATTATTATTATTATTATTATTATTATTATTATTATTATTATTATTATTATTATTATTATTATTATTATTATTATTATTATTATTATTATTATTATTATTATTATTATTATTATTATTATTGTTATTAACATGACTATTTATTGAATATTTAAAAAAATCCTTTTATTATTGTCAGGGGAAAATGGTTAAAGGAATGGGAGGTGCAATGGATTTAGTTTCTAGTCCATCAACCAAAGTTGTTGTTACAATGGAACATTCAGCAAAGGTTTGCTCTTTCTTGTTTATGTACGTAACCCAATACAATGTATTACTAATCAATGGTCACGAGTGATAAAGGATTACGAGAGGCCGCAGGCCCCGAGTTCACGTTAAAACTTCACGAGCGATGTTAAATTCTTCATCACACGAGTGAACATTGACTGATTAACCATCTTATGATCTTATCTCATGACTTTGCTGCAATGAAACCATTTCTTTTTAATTTAATGTACCGAGAAAGAAACTTCAAGAGTTAGAAGTCAAAATACTCATTATATAGTATGCGATAAACGATGTGATAACTGGTTATCACACTCTTTTTCATTCAAAACAGTGTGACAACCATTTAGCACACTGCATGCATATAGTTGAATAAAGGATTTAACACGTCTTAGAACAATTAAATGCGGATGTATCACGAGATAACTATTCTTTCAGCTCGTTGAATAAATATATTCGTACCCTTTAAGAAAGGCCATAGATACAGAGATTATATGGGTGTTTCGCCTGGAGGAAAGTTTGCATCTCCTTAAAGGGGGTGCCCCCTTAACAAAGTGTCCCAAAGTAGAGGTTCGACCTCAAACAAGGGAGTAACCTTGTGATACCGCTAATGCTCTTGCCTTCTCCATAGGGTGGCAAGCATAAAATATTAGAAAATTGTACCTTGCCTCTCACTGGTAAACAATGCGTAGATGTCATAATCACTGAAAAGGTTCGTACTTTAAAGATCTTTTTCATAAAATCTTTGTTCGTTCGTTCGTTCGTTCGTTCGTTCGTTCGTTCGTTCGTTCGTTCGTTCGTTCGTTCAAAATATAAAAATATAATTGGCTAACTGGTGTTTACAAATTGCAACTAGTTAATCATGTACCATACCATACAATTAGAAGTTGATTTCATCCTTAACTGAACAATAAGTGATTTACTAGATCAAAATTATATGATTTGTAAAACCCAGTAAGCAAATTATGGGTTTCCTTTTGCAATTTCCATTTCTCTTTTCAAGGGCCGTCGAGAGCCGAGATGGGCCCTGTGTCAAACGTTTGAGCCGGGTCCCCCACCGAAATCAGTGTTTTAATACCATCATCAAGTATTCTAAACGCCAATCTCAACCTCGTACCCAGGGTCTTATCTCCGCTGCGCTGCGAAAAGACCCTGGTTGGGGCTGGTCACGTGTTTCGAGGGCGAAAGTATAACTTACTGGGGGTGGGTAATTTTGAAACGTGGCTAAACTGAATCACGCAGACAATGTTTTTAATTATAATCTGATTTACAGTGTTTTATTGTGACAAGATATAAAGGTGTACGTTAATTCTCAAGAAAGCCAGACTACATGCCCAAATCGATGTTTATTCACGTCGCTTTCCTCAGTGTTGTGCGATACTGTATATAAACTGTCCGTAGAAACAGAAGTCGCCGTCCTGATTGAAGCATCTAATAAGTCTCGATTTGCTTTTACGTGTAAATCTCTTCAGTTGATTAGCGTCTTGGGTTTTATTCGTCAAAGTCTGCCCGAATACACCGCCAATTTTTCGTTAGCCGTTTTGTGTCCCGCCGCTTCGCCTTTGTTTTTTTTATTGTGGAAACTGTCAATGTTTTCAAGCGTTTTGCTTCGTTTCTGTCTGTTTGCATTTATACGAAATGTTTGCCTAAAAGACAAAGACAGTATCAATAAACTATGAAGATTTAGAATACAGGAGCAAAGTAATACAAATGCGCCTGAGTTGTTTACGGAGTCGCAAGAACGAAAAATATATAATTTAATAATCGAAATATAGTAACTTAGGTTAGATATACTGCCGAAGTAAACATATTTATTAAAATATACTATTTAAACGTTGGTCATGCATTAATTTAGATCTTTCGAAATTTAACGTTTATAACGAAGTATTCTCCATAATTTAGGAAATTTTGCGCTGGTTCAGTGGTAACTTTGTTTGTAATACTAGTATATTATTATACAGTGACAAGAAAAACATTGAACAAAAGACCCTGGGTACGAGGTACGAGGTTGCGCCAATCTTTGCATCAGAAATAAAATAACATTTGAAAATTAGTAGTAATATTACTCCTCGTAAGAGACTTGTAAGTTTTAGTTTTCTTAGGTTCATTTATAGCGCAATAATATATTTTTTAGACTAAAATGTTACGGGCCCCTATTTGCCCCGGGGTAATTACCCCGCTCCATCACCCCCCCCCCCCCCCACCCCCCTTTTCTCTCCGCTACTGCTCTTTTCCAATATTCATGCAAATTTTGCAATGTTCCTCGGACAGAAAACAGTGAATAGATTATAAACGTGTTTTTATGTTTTGTATATATTCTTACAGTGTGTGTTTAAAGTTGATCGAAATAATGGATTGACATTGACTGAAATTTGCCCCGGGACAACCATCCAGGAAATTCATGTTGAAACAGGATGTCAATTCACTGTAAGTGGATGATGAATGTATGATCATTTGCACATGACGCCAAGTCCGCCGTCTTGGTTGATTTATTCAACAATAATAACAATTTATAAGTTGTACGCGCGTGTAGTGCATGTTGTACGTTTGCGAGCTTGGTGTAATGTAACAGATGTTTGGTGGACGTTCGTCAAGCTCAATTACTCAGAAAAGATTTCTAAGTCCCAGATAGGGTTCGAACCTGCAACCTTCTAATCATAGATAATGGAAGGGTTACTGGATAGGAAACTTAAAACGATGTTACGAAACCGGAAACGGTATTTGCACAACTTGCTAAGCCAGTTGGTCTAAGTAGGCCAGGGTCGTATGGTAATTATACACTTATAATGCACTTAAAGGGTGGTCCCACATGGCTAAAATCAGACACTGCTGAACTTAAGGTTACGTAACACCTTGGAGTAGTGCTTTGCGAAAAATGCAACTGCGCGTTGAGTTTAAAAGCAATCAGATTCAATTTTTTACAGTTAATAGCAAAATGATTGTAGAATTGGACAGTTGATTTACAATTTTGAAAAGTATTTAGACTTGTTTTGTTTTGACAAAATTCTGAAAACGCATTCGCTTTGCGTCGCGTTCTACAAATCATGTAAATTGAAACTCAACTAGCTGTTCTACAAAAGTGTGTGCGGTAGCTATGTTTTTGTTGTTGTTATTTTTGAGATATAACGCATTCTTTTGCAACCTCAGTTAAGTTGCGTGCATACCATGAATCGTAGTCGATTACTCAGAAATGAAAAAAAAATCGTATAGCTACCGCACACACTTTTGAAGCTCTTATTGTCTCCGATACATTGTGAAAATTTGAAAAAAATCGGCCAAAACCCGTGTTCAACAAAAGTTTTTGAATACGGCAGTTTAGCTGAAATTTAAAGCTGAAGAAACAAGCCTTGGAACATTTAAATTTCGCGGGAAAACAGAGCTGCTTGCAATTTTCATCGCTAAATATCTTAATGAATTTTGCTTTATACGAAATAAACTTTTCAAAACGTTTCAGCATTTGGCTTAAGGCAGTACAAACTGTCGTAAGTTAAACTCAGAGAAAAACTCTGAGCTCCAGACGGGACTTTTTTCTCTTTTTCAGAGTTTTTCTCTGAGTTTAACTTACGACAGCTTGTACAGCAAAAACATACGAAAAAACATTACCAACTCAAGCTGAAAACACTAATAATGTAAACGTGTAAACTAAACGTGTTTAATAATTCTTGGGGTTTTTTTGTTGGCAAACACTGTGACGAACCGCTGACCGCCACGTTTGTTTTCAATGGCATGGGTTTAGAATTTAAACGTGATTTCAGATTAAATACGCGTAAAAATCTCATAAGTTGTTGTGACACTGGTAACAGTCTGATAGAATCAAAATTTGGTCAGTTTCTAAAATTATCATGGACATTTGAACTTACATAACTTGACGGGTCTTCTAAACAGAACATATACTGAACAACTGTCTTTAATACTTTGTTCTAGGTTGCTGATAATCTCGAAGAGATGAAGCAGGCAGAATGGTAATCCAGGACAAATGTAACCATCAGTACATTTTAAAATAAGACTATTATTATATATATATTGCAACTGGCTGTGTTTTCATTTTGTACCCGAAGCCAGTTGCAACTGCAGGGATAAAAGCAAGTGCCCACTTCAAATAGCATAGTATACAAAGCAACTGTTTCCGGCATGACAGCAAACAATTTCAAAGAGCGATACAGAAATCACACTAAATCTTTCCTAAATAAAAAATATTCAAACGAAACCGAACTTCCGAAACACGTCTGGGATTTAAAAGAAAAGAAACAAAATGTAAACATAACCTGGTCTATTTTAAAACGCGTGGCTTCCTACTCAGGAGGATCAGGCAGATGCAATTTATGTTTGGAAGAGAAACTTTGTATCATGAAAGCAGACAAACACTTTTTACTCAATAAAAGATCAGAAATCATTTCGACATGCAGGCATAAAATAAATTTAATATCAACAATCTAAACAACAACCAAAACAAGGAAAGGAGTTTGAGGAATCCACCGCCCACACGCCCACCTTTCGACCAAAACCATTTGAGGGATGCATTCATTGTTTCACCGCCCACACGCCCACCTTTCGACCAAAACCATTTGAGGGATGCATTCATTGTTTCACCGCTCACACGCCCACCTTTCGAAAAAAAACATTTGAGGGATGCATTCATTGTTTCACCACCCACACGCCCACCTTTCGACAAAAACCATCTGAGGGATGCATTCCTTGTTTCACCGCCCACACGCCCACCTTTTGACCAAAACCATTTAAGCGGCCCACGAATCGAAACTACTCAGTCGCCTGAAGATCGCCCCGCGTGAAACTGACAGTTGCGACACTCAACATTTTGAGGTAAGCCCACTTATACTATACTATGCTATACTATATATATATATATATATATATAGGGTCCATGCGCACTTCACGCTATCTGAATGTACTTCACCGATGCTGTCCCACATGCGGTTGTCACCGACGATCGCATGTGTATAAGTAATTGATGAAATTCATTCAGATTGTTCCAAGCTACACTGATGAGCTGTTGTACAGCGAAACACCGTGTCTGTAGATTGAACTATATATATATATGTATTGATGTATGTGTGTGTGTGGTCTCGATATATATATATATATATATATATATATATATATATATATCGCCGTTGTTTCGCGAGGTGAAGCCGAAGGCAATTAACAACGAGCAGTCGAGGGGTCATAAAACACACTGTTTTCCAGAGGTACCAGTAAATAAGTGTATTGTTATATTTCAAGTGTCAAATGACAACAAGAATGTTGAGGCAAATCTTCAGACATTGTTTTAAGTGCGATATCGTATTGGATATTGCCTATATATGCAACTTGTCGTGCGACAAACTTCTTTATTACAAGTTGCCAGACTTTACTATAGCTTCAGTTATAGTAGCACTATATATGATCAACACTTGAAGCCTCTTTAGAGCAGAGGTTACAATGAGTATATATAATTCTAAAGCCCCGCACAGACGACGAAGTTTTCCTTGACAAGTTTTATTTGTTCGTGTGTACGACATAAATTGACAAGTTTTTCCTTATCAAGGAGCCTTGTTCAAAACCTGGTCATGCTAGCTTTTGGACAAGGAAAATTATTCGTGTGTATAGTTGACAAGATATTGCGCAATACGTCACCGAAGCTTATTACGCGATCATTGCCGTCAAGGAAACTTGTTCATCAAACACACGAGCAAGGAAAGCTACCAAGGAACTTGTCAAGGAAAACTTTGTGCGGGACTCGAGCTCAAGGCTGGACTACTGTATGCAAGGAGCGAGACGTGTATCACTACCAAAAATATCGTACACCTCTCTAAAAATCCTTAAACAAAATCCTGCAGACCCCCAAATCTATGAAAATATAAAAACACTTCAAAAAATAGGCACGCCCAGGCTTGCATGTATCTAATGCGTTTAATGCCTATAGCTACTATGCCGGTAAAAACGATGATGCAACTGTGTACTTGTAACAACCTTGTATTCATAGCTGAACAAGATTCTTGACAAAGTTGATGGAATTGTATAGTTGTAACAACATTGTTTTCAAATCTAACGCTGAACAAGATTTTCGACAAAATTGTCTATACTCACAGGCCATGGTGTGTTTTAACTTTAATAAAGAACTCACTCAACTCAGACTCTCAGAGTAAAGCCAGCAAGGCGCAGAAGGCTAAGCACTAACAACTCTACTCATATCTGGCATGAATTCCAAGCCCGCGGACGGGTGCATGGTCACCCATGCATTCAAATACTAACTCAACCAATTGGGCTTTACTCCGGTCCTCAGTGGTGAGAGGCAGTGCGCTAATAACTTGACTATTAAAGCTATGGTACTAAAAGCTATCGTCAACCGGACGATTTGACGAGAGTGTTTTATACGTCCGCGTCGGCACTCGGTGGCGTGTGCTGTTGGCGCGCTGCCTCTCACCAAAAGTTAAGCCCGGTTAGATGGGGTTAGTACTTGGATGGGTGACCGCTTGGGAATGACCCCGTTGTCGAGCTGGAAACTAATGTGAGTAGAGTTGTAGTTGATCTCTCCTGTGCTTCGAGGGTTTTTCGCCGGGATCTCCGGTTTTCCTCCCTCCGCAAAACCAACACTTACATCATGGTAGTCATGTTCAATTGGGGCATTTTGCTCTGTTTGACCACCAGTTGCTATAGGCAATAAAGTTACTAAATCTAAAAATCTAAATCACTCGGCAGTGATCGGTTCAGTCGCTCAGGTAAGGAATTGTATTTTCTGTCAGGAATTTTGGCTAAACTACATCGACCTTGTATTCTCTAATATAATTTTTAAGTTCTGAGACGAAACTGCGAAGAATTACGAGACGAGTCAGACGATGGATGTTTGTTTGGCGACGAAACGACAATAATAATAGTTTTAACTTGTAAATTGTTGGGATTTTTGCTGTTTTGAATTATTTCATGTGTTTAATTGTATTTTGGGTCTGCCGTGTATAATTATGTGTTACAGAACGTCGAGAAATCGATTAAACAAGTTAGCAACGTGTACATTATTTGAAATTTTACTATTTTTAAACTAACCAATCAGATGACAAGTTTCATCGGAGTTCCCCAGAGCCTCCATTCCTTGGTATTGACCAAAAGGATCGCAGGCTCTGGGTACGAGATTGTGGCTCGGGCAAGGTCATTCTCGTTCCCAGAGCCCTCGCTTTGGGACCGCGCCCAGAAACGGAGGGCTCTGGTCAAATCCATACGAGTAAGGCGTATGGTTGGCTGGACGAAGCTATTGTATAAAACTAATCTCGTTCCCAGAGCCCACGTTCCCCATCCGGGAAACGAGAGACTCTGGGATAATCCGTTTCAAATCGTTACGTTATTGGCTGAATAGTGAGCATGAGTTGGTCTGAAGTGACCGGAAGTAGAATTAATAAAACCAAAATAACAAAGATGTCGGACGACAAGACTCCAGTGAAGACGTTGCCGCGATCGATATCTTCGCCGTATGTGTGTAGATGTTGTAATTCGAGCTTCGCCAGCAACCCCATTGACTTGTTCAGGGAAACGTCAAACAAGGAGAACATACTATCCAGATTCCGCTCGGATATTTACGCATGCGTACCTCAACCGGAATAACAAGAATCCTGTGATTTGAAACGGATTATCCCAGTCTCTCGTTTCCCGGGTGGGGAACGTGGGCTCTGGGAACGAGATTGGTGTAAAACAGGAAGTAAACCAACAAATTTTGTAAACAGTCAAAACATTGTCAAAAGAGCCGAAGGCCCGAAATTATGGGTGAGTTGCGGATGATGACAAGGATCAAGTTCAAACTGCGGTAAGTCCCACATTGCACTTTCAAAATCGGCATAATGTGATTTGGTGATTCAACTCTCGACACCAGCTGGATAGTTTCACTTCAACGCCGTTTTCTTGCCGAAATGCTAGTCGGAAACCTGTCTGTTGCCCACGAAGGTAAATTGATGGTTACTCTTTCCAAAGCGAATTCGAATTGTGATAATATTCATAATTTCCTAAGTAATATCGAACGATTTTGTGTCCGTGTTGTGTCAAACAGCGTGATCGTTACCGTTTCCGATTTCATATGATCAAGTTCTTTACCTAGTGCTTCTTTTAATCACTTAATTGGGTTGTTGTATGATAACCGAATACATAAGAAACACATATATAGTGATACACAATAACAGAAGTAGGCAAGCCAAACAGGAAAAGCGTGAACGGGACACCATAAAATCCCGTGCGAGGCGTGCTCCCCGCGTGAAATATAAAATATCAAGTTATGTCCTATGGCTATGACAGGGACAAATGGACAATCACGAACATACACGGCAAATCCACTAGCAATCCGAACTTGCTATAAAAGGAGTAACTATAGATCTTTTATGTAGGTAAAATCTAGGCTTTCGTTTAGCATTTCAGCGATAAAAAATGCGATGAATTGAGCGCGTCGATACAAAGTTTGAGGTTAATAAAATCAGAGCGCACAAATTAATAAGAAAGTTAGATAAATAGTTATTCTTTCCAAAGTGCTAATCGAAAGCGTAGATTTTGCCTCAAAGAAAGATCGAGAGTTATCCTTTCCAAAGCAATGTCGGATTCCGATAAATTTGATCATTTCACTCATCACTACGGCAAGTGAGGAACAGGTCTATCAAAATCTGAAACGGTAACGATCAAGAGAGTGGCAGAATTGTTCGATTTTGCTGGAGAAATTATGGGTATTATCACACACATACATAACAACTCGCTATGGAAAGAATAACTATCAATTTAACTTTTGTAGGGATCATCTAGGTTTTTGATTTGAGCACTGCAGTGAGAAAACAGCGTGCTTGGAGTGCGACGTATTTGGTCGATTCGACCCGTTTGAATAAACAACGTCCTTTGGGGAGCGTTTCGGCAAGATAAATTGTACATTCAACCTTGACGGAAGAACACCAAAAACATCAAAACGCTCTCAAGTACTGAGTTTACCTCACGTATTTCGGTCTATTTTCTGCCGTGATTTCATAATATTTTCATTACAAACTCGCGCATGCATTTTTTCATCAGCACCAGAGTCCTCCGTTTCTGGGCGCAGTCCCAAAACGAGGGCTCTGGGAACGAGAATGGGGTAAGGTAAGCAGCCGGTGCCGGTACGTAGTTGGGGGGAGTGAGAACGAACCCGAACTGACGGCTGCAAAGGAGAATCCAATAGGTGTTTTATTATATCGAACAAATAATCGCGCAATTGACAAGTAAATATACCTTGTCCACCTGTCCAAAGGTTGCTGCCCAATATGTAGTCCTACATCGTAAAATATTGGGCTGGCACGTGACACTAATGTAGATATTTGATTGGACAATTAATTGCGAGGGTTTAATAATGAGAGCTCTGCCGGTCCACTCTGACGCGCACATTCCCGTAAACTCCTGCGGATCCTAGGAGACGACACCGAGATAACTGCTGTTCAAAATTTCTAAAAATCAAACCGAGGGATGTATCATTCACCTCGCTAATGGCGTACGTCGAGCTACTATTTATAGCACAAAATGCGGACAAACAAACCAAAATTGACTTTCAACTGATTGCAAATGAGCCATTATCTATTGTTCGGACTGCAAGAATTATGGGTAAAAGCGGACAAACCCAGTAAATAGTGACGTCATCACGACGGAGCGCTTATTCCCAGGTTGCGGAAATTCCTGTAGATCCTAAGTCCCCAAATCTCGGAAAATAGAAAAGCACTTCAAAAATCCCTAAAGATTCTTGAAAATCTATAGGAATCCCTAAAAATTCTAGGAAATTCCTGGAAAATCTTCGAAAACTTCTCAATATAAATTTATAAAAATCTCATGGTATTTTAAAAATCACAAAAATCTCGCACCACTCCTTTTTTGAAGTGATACACCATTCGCATCAAACCATGTACTAAGACACTACATATCAGAATCTGCACACCTGTATACTTTACAATTGTATATGAACCACCATTTTACAACATAATCTTACCTATATTCAAACTAAAATTTACAATGTTAGTATATTTCAAAAAAATAACTTAGATCCCCTTTACGTGTATACAGTTGTGGACAAAACGACGTGATGTTCGTATATTTAAGGCTCATTTACACGTGCGATTTACGATGCAATAAATATTGCCAACTTCTAATTTAGATGCATGTTAAGTAGAAAAACAGTACGAGGATGGCGCCGTGGTTTCATCATTCCCGCTTTTCTGTTGCTTAACATGCATTTTGCTTAACATGCATCAAAACCAGGAGTTGGCGATATTTATCGCATCAAGAAATCGCACGTGTAAACGGGCTTTTATACATGAAAAATTGCCGAAGTAGTTAGTAAAACGTGATAGTTGTACTTCACAATCTAAAATTCATTACACGGTTAAAAGTAGCCTGCGTGCAGACGCTTATTTATCCCCTTTGCTTATATATAATCTCTATAAGCGTTCGTGCATCAAAGCTCGAAGTAAAAACTTGTTTTATAGTCAAACCGGATGTTCTCTTGTTTACGACATTGCAATATCCAACATTGCAATTTTGATTGGCAGGTTCATTAAGCAACTTGCAAACGCTTTATCACGATCCCTCGATGGGTTGCTTGAAATATTGGTTTCAAACATCGAACAACACATAAATGTAATGTTGTACTTGAAGTTACTCACTCTAACTTTACGTATAGAATTTCGCATTAACCAAAGTTTGGCATTTAAAACGATTTTTGGAGCAACCTGTTCATCAATCATAATAAAGAGCTTGCAAGTTGCTGAATGAATCTGCCAATCAAAATTGCAATGTTGCGTATTATAATATTGCAAAGTCGTACGCAAGAGAACATCTGGTTTGACTATAACCGGATGTTGTTATTCAAACATTCCCCTTCTCCTTTCGATTCTATGTTGTTACGTTGAGCCATATTCTTGGAGTGAACCGTGATATTAACATTTAACAAAATATCGAATAAATTGACAATTCGCCAATAATATACAGTTCCGACTTTCGTGGAAAATCCACGTGGCTAGAACATGCTTTGGCTTCCGATGCGCAGGCGCTTATAGGGCTTTAAGCACAGAAAGTAAACAAGCGCCTGCACGCAGGCTACGTTAAAGGTTACAGTAACTTGTAAGCCAGAAACACTGGTAGATACTTGTTAAAAGAGGTAACTCGTATTTGCTATCGGTCCAGTCGCACTGGTAAGCTTTGCTAAACTATTATATATACTGATAGTCTCCAGCTTATGCCAACCTTGCTTATGTTCTTTCCTTTCTTGCCGTTGCAATACAGTCAGAACAATGTTGGTTTTAACCACAGTACGTGTCCGCTGAATTGAACTATAATCTAAAAAGAAACTGGCAAGTACCACGATATAAGCATGCAAGTACTGCTGCTGTATATTAGTATATAGTAAACTTAAAACAATCAGGAATCACAAAAATGAAAAAAAAAATAAACTCAATCTTTTTTGTGCGACAACATAAGAATCCAACGGCGGATCGATTATTGATTGGTATGACATTATGACCTATAGTTAAACCAAGTTAAACTGGTGTGACCGCGGCCACTGCGACTGACAAGGGCATGACCTTGGATGATGGCACATCACGTATTAATGTATTAATACAGATAAACCTGGCAAGAAAAAGGTATGATCATATAAAGACATGTCAAGTAGAAATGCATTAAAGAAAATGAAAAAAAAATAAAACGAAAGAACACTCAATATGATAAAGTAACATCTTTTGCAGTTTTTCGTTTCCTTGCTTCGTTGTAGAGATATTTCAGTTTGTTTAATATGCAAATTAAACATCTGACGTCACACGTGCAAAATGAGTGTGGGAGGTATTATCAAATATAATTACTTGAAATTCTACATGTTTGGTGTTGTGGAAGAAATCAAGAAACACACCTACATACTTCCTTTTAATTGATCTGGTTTGATATAATAACAAAACATAAGCTTCTCTGATAACTTATTATGCACATGTAACGCGATGTTTAATTTGAATATCAAACTAACTGAAATATTGTCATTTTAAGTGTACTTCCAAATAGGGAGAACTTAATTTTCGCTTCATATAGCAATTTAAAATGGCATGAACGTTACGTGGCAAAGATTTGTAGCAAGAATATATACGCTAGCAAATCCTTCTGTTCCTAGTCAATCGTATATGTTACAATTAACATGTAACGCCATATAATTAACTTATAATAGATATATAATTTAAGGTCTTTGTTAAGGTTTGCAGGGTCATTTCGGTAAAGCGCTCTCAATTCGTCAGAATTTACACCACAAAAATAACATAGATAGCGTTAGAAAGCTATTAATTTGTAGAATACAATGTTGCCTTTGATTTTGCGATCAACACAATCAAATAATAGTTGTGAATGTTTAAATTAAAACCAGAGGGCTTCACTCGGGGCGACTCAAATAAAAAGCGCTTTACTCTGTTCAAAATGATTTTTTGCAGTTTAATTCCGAGATAAATTTCCAGCAAAACGGTGTCAGGGTTTTTTGATATGTCGATTTTTTCTGATTTTATTGACGACCCAAGTTGAAAATGCTGTATTTCGACCAACATTCGGACAAAATAAGTCATAAAATCGAAACCAGGAAATAAATTAAAAAAACGCTGACACCGTTTTGCTGGAAATTTATCTCGAAATGCGAAAAAAAGTTTTGAACAAAATGAAATGCTTTCTTCTTAAGGTGGCTCCATACAGTGTCTTGGAAAATGGAAAATACAAGTTTGAGAATCCAAAACACGTGCATAAACAATTTGGGAAAAGAATAAAACTAAATGTTAGGCATAGTTAAACATTCTGACAATCAAAAACTGTTACCAAATAAATAGCAACAGTTGCTGCTATGGAAACAATGACGTTTCAAAATGGCTGTCAATTACCCTTCAAACTAATTTAATTCGAAAAAAATTTTTGGTGACCCCCAATTTTTGTTTCATTAAAACTTTTCTTGAAGTATTTTAAATGGGCCGATTTAAAAAAATTTTGTAGAACCAAATTTTTTGAAAATTAACAAACCTGATTTTTCCGGAAAAAAAATTATTCGTTCTACAGAATTTTTTTATTACTCATACTTCAATACTCTATTCATTACTCATACTTCAAGAAAAGTTTTAATGAAAAAAAATTTGGGGGTCACCCCAAAGGGTCATTGGCAGCCATTTTGAAACGTCATTGTTGCCATAGCAACAACTGTTGCTATTTATTTGGTAACAGTTTTTGATTGTCAGACTGTTTAACTATGCATAACATTTAGTTTTATTCTTTTTCCGAATTGTTTATGCACGTGTTTTGGGCTCTCAAACTTGTATTTTCCATTTTTCTAGAAACTGTATGGAGCCACCTTAAAGTGCCTATGGAACGAAATTTCACATCAGTTTTTTAAGATTGTATTTGGAAGAACATCTAAGATAATGAAAAATGGCTTTTACAAGAAAACGGAAAATCAGTTCTTTGGATTGGTTTAACTACACAAAACCACACATTGCAGATGTAATCAGACCATACCCTAAGGCAAATTTCCAACGTTTGATTCAGTTTAGTCAAACCAATCCAAAGATGTGACTGATTTTTCGTTTTCTCCCACATACGTGTGACGTCCATTGTTCAAATTGCATAGCCAATAACTCAAGAACGGGATAAGATTTGAAAGGCATGTAAAAGCCATTTTTTATTATTTTAGGTGTTCTTCCAAATACAATCTTAAAAAACTGAAGTGAAATTTCGTTTCATAGGCATTTTAAGTCGGCCCGAGTGAAGTCTGTAACTATTATTGCCTTGTGTTTATCGCAAAATCAAAGACAACATTGTATTCTACAAATTAATAGCGTTCTAACGATATTTATTTTATTTTTGTGGCATAAATTCTGACGAGTTGAGAGCGCTTTAATGACCCTGAAAACCTTAATGAAGACCTTAACTTCAAAAATCATTAATAATTCATGAGGAAAATACAAAGAAAATCAGTACCATGTCCGTGTCTTTATATGTGCATAATGTGCTATAATACAGCTAAAGACACGTTTGTCGTGATACAATGCACAATTTACCTTTCTTTTTAACGTTGCTCTTCATTTCTTTACTTCTGTCTTTGCGTTCTTTTCTCCTGTTTTTCTACTTTGATCACGTCTAACAATATCCTCTGTATGAGTAGTACTCTTTCCCCCTCTAGATGGTCGCCTACGTCGTCGTTTTGATGGATCATGATTCACAATATCATTTGAACTTTTACCACCGTTTACAACAACAGTTCGTTTATCGTCACCGTAATTCACCTTAACAACAATCGTTCCGGCAGATTTGAGCGCTGTCTTTGGATTTTGTTGTTTTTGAGCTTTGTCTAGTGTGTTTGATTCCTGTCCAATATCCTTTTTCATCTCTTTCACTAAACCATCTTTTCCTTGTCCACCCTTGTCAGAAATTGAAGAGCTCTTTTCAGATTTCTGATTCGGTGTTTTCGATGTTCTCGTCTCAAAACGAACAGCTCGTCCCTGGTATCTGGCTGGGTGTTCTTTATCGACTTCTTGTTTTCCACTGTACTGTCTAACATGCTGAGCTGACTTCGTATTTTTCGGTTTAACAGTTTGCTCGACGCAGGTTTCATCCATTTGACTTTCTTTAAATTGTTTCTTTCTCCTCCTGTTCGATCTTCGTCGGCTATTACGCGAATTCTCAGCACTTGGTTCTTTTGTATGTTCAATTTTAGTATTAGAAGTATGAAATGCAGTCTCTTCATTTTGTTGCACTGTCGCATGTTTAACGTCTTCTTGGTTCTTCTTGCGCAATTCTACATCACGGTTTTCACTGCGTGTTCCTGTAACTTCGGTTCTGCTTTCCACATTCTTGACAATCATAAATAGCAAAGACAAACAAATTATCGTTTGCCTAATAATGGGTTTTGACTGTTTACTTAGCGAGGAAACTCAATAATTTTTAAAACATAATTTACAACAACTATAGCAGATAGATAGGAACCAGAGGAGGTACGAAGGTCGGCCCAGAATGCATTGCGTTTAGTTTTCTTCCCTTGTCAGTCTTGTACTCGGAGCGTGACAGTTGATGATCAAATTATAGACATTTTCGTTGGCACTGTTTCGATTGAAAAACTGCGTTTCAAAAGGTAAGATCTTTATATGATATTAATAAGATATTCTAAAATATGTTTCTCTGGTTTGTTTTGTCGTAGTAACTGGTTTCGACTCAATAATCAATGTAATCAGTTATGTTTATTGCTTTTACGGGTCACTGAACTTGGCCGAGAAGTGGCGAATGATTATATGTACTTATTTGACGTTATATAGAAGCAACAAGAATACTGATTAGCTTAATATAACAAGCAGGAAATTATCTTTCTGTGGGTATAAAACATTCTTTGTTGCTCCAGGAACTAAAGAACTGTTTAATGTTGAAAATAAACTAAATTTTCAATTTTCTGAAAATCGTAAGCGTATAAGCCAAGTTACATTTACTAGAAAAAGTGGCCTTTTGAAGGTGAAATTTGTTTAGATGATATTTGAAGTCTTTTACTTTGGGGGCTTTCCATTTACACGGTTAGACCGGTCAGGTTAAATGGAACACGATTCGTTTGAGACCTGGGATGGTCTGACTGGAAAATTTGGTCCTAATCAAAAGCAAGTCCATTCTGGCCGGACTGACCGGTCTAAGCTTGTCAATTGGAAAGCGCCCTTTGTCATCATTGTCATTTGACATTCTCTAGGAGTATATTTGTAACGTAATATTGGTTTCTTCACAAGCACTATTTCCAGTCGCTGATTATAACGCGTTTAGTTACCTCAAACAATTCAAACGTATTTATCTTAATATTTGACAAAACTCGAAAACATTTTGCCTCGTCTAAACATGAAAGAATTGCTTTCTTTTGGTACCAAAACTTGTTGCTCCAGAATTTGAATGAGGAGAGCTCTTTGAAATTTTGCTTCTGCTCGATTTTTGCCCACCATTGTCAAAATTTGGTCTCGAGCTTCGTCTCCGCGGGGCGCGCCAAGATGAGCGTTGTTTTGATTTCGCGCATTTTGTTTTTGTTTTCTTTGATTCCGCAACTAATTTGAAAGTCATTTCATAATTTAGCTCTATTGTATTAAACTAGGACTTTTACATGTACTGATGGTGTATTTATTTTATATATAAGAATAAGAAAAACCTGTTGTTATATTATGTGGTGCCAACTTTCGTACTTTGGGCTATCTAGCTATTTCTTCATTCAACAAATTTATGTGTGCATGCTGTCCATAGATCGTTATAGGAGTTGTAGGAGAATTTTCACTCCACATTACCCCCATGACACACCATTTGTTGTTGTGAAATACAGAGATTTACTGAGTAATGGTATTGGTATATTTCATGTTTACAGGTTCATGCTCAATTTTTGAATTAAATTAAAATGTGTTGGTCCACTGGATTATATTATCATTTCTTCCCTGGGACAGAATTAATAAAGTCCCATACACATATTTTCTGTATAAACAATCAGACATGTTTCCTGTCGTCAATGAGAACATAATGAACTCATTTCAAAATGAACAAAAATATTGAATAAAAATATCAAATATACGCTATGATTTAGATCAAGTCAAAATCTAAGATCAAGACGGTTATTACTCGAGTGTATAAAGAAAGCAATAAAAAAGTATTGAAGTGTCAAATTAGAAACGCATTACTATTCAGAGACATGATGAGACAGCAATGTTTATAATATCTGATCCTCGAGCGGCGAGCAGTCAGCTTGACCAGAAAATCAGATATATGTGATAGCGGCAAATCAGGCGAAATAATAAACGTCGAAGTACTGCTAGGTTACAAAATAAATATAAATAAATTCATGTGAGTCCCAAACCAAAGTGTTCTAAACGCCACAAGCTTCGAAACACTATTTTTCAAATCATGTTCACTCCTCGAAAGTTCATAATGAAGTGGAGCATTTCCGGTGCGAAATTGATATGGTTCAAGTTCAATACATTGTGGGAAGACCTTCGTACCTCCTCTGGATAGGGACTGTAACCAGTAGCAACATCAGACAGAAGTTTGGAAACGCCCTATGACGTAATCACTAATTAATTGCTGCTCTTTGTTTCAGAAGCGTTCGATGACAACAAGCGACGAACGCACGAGAATATAGGTTATACGTCCATGTCCTATTTACACGAATTGCCATCCTTAGGTTAGGTTGGGTGTTGGGGTATGGCTTTCATGAAGTACTTGGGTTATGTAGGACATGGAATTATTACCAGAATATACTAAAAAGAAAGGCGCTTGTCGTTTCTTTTCGTGACCGATTCCTCATTCATACAGTACAGTACAGTACAGTACAGTGCAGTGCAGTACACTACAGTGCAGTGCAATGCAGTACAGTACAGTGCAGTGGATCCAGCACAGTACAGTGCAGTGCAGTACACTACAGTGCAGTACAATGCAGTACAGTACAGTGCAGTGCAGTGCAGTTTGGGTACAGTACAGTACAGTACAGTACAGTCAGTGGCGGACACTAGGGGGGGCGAGGGGGGGCGAGGGGGGCGATCGCCCCCCCAATAATTTTAGCTGAAGCTTTCATTTTGAAAAGTGGAAGCACAAGAATATAATATGTTAACGAAACAAAAGCGTGCGCAGAACGGAGTCATAGACGAACTATGCATAGACTGATCAAATTCTGATATTTATTTATTTTAAAAGAAATGTGGATTTCACTCGCTTAGCGAATAAATTTTACATTGTCATTGGCGTGTTAATTAAACCACCTTGCAATTCCATTCACAAATGTAGATAATCATCTAGAATATTTTCTCTGAAATGTTGTGTTTTTATGTTTACATGTGATTTATAACAAAATGCACCATTAAAATAGTGTTTTGAAAACCTAAAATTTTTTACAAAATGTGTTCTCAGAATGCTGCAAATGCCATTTCAGAGATCCAAATTTTAAAAATTTTCCGGGGGGTATGCCCCCGCACCCCCCTAGAAGGATCGTGCCTTCGGCACTCGCCCCCCGAATATTTCATCAAGTGTCCGCCACTGAGTACAGTACAGTACAGTACAGTACAGGTACAGTGCAGTGCAGTACAGTAGTTACTACTTATTGACCGAGCGTGAGGTCTGTATACTACAGAAATATCGGACCAACGTTTTTAGTACGCGACGCGAGGTCCGTGCAGAAAACGGAGGTCCGATATTTCACTAGTACAGACCGAACAAACGAGGTCAATAAGTAGTTTATTATATGACTACAAATGTTGTAAACGTTCTGTGAAAACTCGACAAAGTGTTAGGCTCGTATTCGCCACCATCTTTCTTGCGAACGAAACCAAAATGGCACTAGAGTTCTGAACTTTGCAGCACAATGCAGTACAGTACAGTACAGTACAGTACAGTACAGTACAGTACAGTACTGTTCAGTCAGGCACAGTACAGTACTGTTCAGTACAGCACAGTAGAGTACAGTAAAGTAAAGTAAAGTAAAGTACAGCACAGTACAGCACAGTACAGTACAGTACAGTACAGTACAGTACAGTACAGTACAGTACAGCGCAGCGCAGTGCAGTACAGTACAGTACTGTTCAGTACAGTGCAATTTTCATTTATAAATTTCTCTCGCTTAATCTGTGATTTCTACAACTTTCGCGCTTTCTTGCAAAACGTCCCGGTTGTAACTGGATGGAAATCATTTTTCCACACTCACTTGTAGGCATACTCGCCTTCCATATACGCAACCCTGCTGGTTGCAGGTGACCACGCCGCGCGCCGAAATGTGATCGTTGTTTGCTTTGTGTCAACTGCTACTTGACACTACGCCAAGTACGAGTTCACGCGGGCCAAGTATGAGTTCAGACAGTTCAGTCAAGTCGACAATAGCTCTTCTAAAATCAATGGACAGAGATTTTCCACTCTCATATCTCCTTCCGCGTTGGCTAAGTTTCATAATTAATTTATTATCTCACAACTTGCTGTCTGGGATCCCGCGTTAAATCACATTTATTGTAATATGCAACTTACTAAAACAAAGAATTCTCCCCTCCTGAAAACTGTGGACTGTCTAATACTTTTCAGAACTCAAGAGTAACACTAGGGCAGTGCAAGGAACTAGAACGAAGCACGTATCTACACCGTGAAACATTTTAGAGGAAAAAATCTGATGGTTTATAGCTTTTTCCTATCGAGCCACCTTAATACAAAAATAAACATTAATTTACAACGGACAAAAACTTGATTCGAGCATTAAAAATAACCTTGACTTGACTGAACTCATATTTGACACCGTGTGAACTCATACTTAGCCCGGTGCCAAGCAGGAGTTGACACAATGCAAACAACCATCAAAATATAGGCGCGAGGCGCGGTCACCTGCAAGCAGCAGTAATACATGTCAAATCGGCAATCGTTGTACAATGATAAAACAATTTGAAGGAAAATTAAGGTGCAGAACAATAGAGCAAAATTCCTCTGTAATAAGATCCAACCTGTGGAGCTCTCGTACGTATTTCCAAAAAGCTACATGGGAAATGTACGCATATGCATATATATATATATATATAATAGATTCCATTTTTCGGTTGTCTGTTCTGTTATAGATGCACAGATGACGTCACAACGTGGTAAGAACAGAAAAGTGGCCCACGAGACGTAGTCGAGTGGGTCACTGATGTTCTTACCACGTTGTGACGTCCTCTGTGCATCTATAACTGAACAGACAACGGAAAAAATGGAATCTATTTGTTTTATATAATAAAAAAGTTTAAAAAAACAACTTCTGATAAGATTCATTGAATTTCCCGCCGAACTTCCGGGGTACTGAAAAAGATGAAGCACGCCATCATCTGACGTGATCCATGATCTATACAAAACAAGCAATATGATTGGTTCGAGACATTGGAGTGGAGATTTTCATTGGTTCACAGCAATCAGGACAAGTTGTGACGAAATCCGTGTATCTGTCCAGTGATAGAGCATGGCTCTCGACCAATGAAAATGTTATATATATATATATATATATATATATATATAAACAAAATAATTTCCTTCATGATTTGGGCTACTAAAGCCAGACCTGGTACAAGCATCAGCAGAAGACACCGCCCGCGCGGGAAGAGCAGATTTAATAGAGAGTGGCCTTACAGATATTTCAGTAGTTTCTATAGATCATCCTCATCTGACGTCACGGGCGGCGATCATATTGGTGTACCAAAGCAATAAAATGGCCCCATTAGGGTGGTTCACCAATACGAAATGTTTGAATAAAAAATGGTATCACTATGTACCTATAATCATGTATTCTGTCTTCTTAACATTAAGAGTTAGCTTATTAACGAAAAGCCAACCGTGAATGTTATTCAACTCATCATGTAAATTATTCTCCAAATCTTTTATGGTCTTTCCACTATAGTCGTTAAATTTGTGTCATCGGCATAGGGAGATCATTAATATAAAGTAAAAAGAGAAGGAGACCTAGGTTCGACCCCTGAGGAACACCGCAATCTATGGATCGTTTTCACTCACGTGATCGCCGTTCCCGTTTGGGGTGGTGAAACAATACGAAATGTTTGAATAAGAATAGAGCTAAATTCCCTTAGGATAAAGATGGTAAACCAATATGGTTTACCATAAATGGTTTACCATCTTTATGAAAGAATTTAGCTCTATTTTTAATGAAACATTTCGTATTGGTGAACCACCCTAATCACGTGAGTGAAAACGATAGAGGGAAATTGGAGACTATAAGGCAAACCACCGATGTGTGTAAGGTAGGATAGGTTCGTTTGGATCTTACAAAGGACTATTTGCTCCATTGTCCCATGCAGTCTTAGAATTTTCTGTCCTGCCCTCCACTATCCTTCTGCCTCACTATTCTTCTTCTGTCCAATCTTACATGTTGCTGTCTTGTTCTGTCCTGCCGTGACAAACACACATCACCAATGTATGGAAATATGTTACATCGTTTAAACTGCAATACAAAGTAATACTGTACAACAGTCTGAACTTCGCTTAACTACACTATCTAGTAACATTAGACTACAAACGTTTTGGGGAAATCTACATAGTTATTATATTCTGGACATAATCATACATGCAACTAAGACTCTCAGACTAGAGGCTCTTCCACTGTCAAGGCCAAGGGCCAAGACCAAGGCCAAGACTAAAGCTAAAGCTAAGGTTAAAGGGTATTGGCAATATAAATTAAATTTGTCCCATTTGAAAGAACCCGTCAAATGGTATAAGAAGACCTTTGGTAATTTTTCTGTATCTTTCTTGTGTTTTGAAATATTTCGACCAAAGACAGCGTGCTGTCCGCCATCTTGTTGTAATATTGGGTCTAATTAACTAGGAAATTGGTGACGTCACAAGCAGGGTAAACCTGATGAAACTACTCCGCTGGGTGACCAAATTTCCACGGAAGGCTTTTTAAATCTTGTGGGTCAATTTAAAATGGAAATAGCGCAACAAAATCGAGTTTCTAGCTCATAATGTCATCAGGTTGGTAAGATAAAAATTTCACTTTACCCTGCTTATGTCGTCACATGCATAATTTTGCATATCGAAAATAATTCCAAGATGGCGGACAGCACGCTGTCTTTGCTCGAAATATTTCCAAAACCAAAACAGATACGGAAAAATTGTAAAAGGTTTTCTTATACCATTCGACGAGTTCTTTCAAATGAGATAAACTTAATTTTTATTGCCAATACCCTTTAAGGCTAAGGTTTGTAAAACTAGGGCTAAGGCTAAACAAATAATAGCTATTCCATATTCTAATTTGGGACCTCATATTCTCAAATTTGCTAAACAAACGAAACCTTGAAGTGCCGAAATAGGTGGTGTGCAACCAATCCCTTGAGATTCGAAGGAGAAAGACATTTTCGCCATGTTGGATGAATTAAATTATAATTGCAGATGATGAAAATCTTTTGTCAAATTCATTTAAACATGGCGACAATGACGTAAGGTGCACACTGCACACCAGTCAGGTGTACACGCGAGTTTCACGACAATATAACGTTAATATAATTAATTACCTGTGTATTATTATTTGCTTTTGTCATAACATTGCCACTAGGACTGTTTTCTTCTACCAGTGATGCCAACTCGTTGAAAGTCTGAAACGAAAACAAATATAAGTTATAATAGAAGCGAGAATTTGTGGTAACATCACGTCTTAAATGGGAGGATTCTTGTCTTCTAACCAGCGACAAGCATGCACTTGTTCAGTCCAACAAAGACAGAATCTATTGTAGTTTTAAAAAATCCTACGATTTCACAGGAGAGTCAGCCATTGGATAGTGCTTGGTTAGCTCTCTTCGCTCAACAATGTTGATTTATTATTGTAATTTAGTAAAATTTATAAACTATAGAATTTTCATTCATTATTTTGGTATGTTGAACGTCGAAACTTTAAAATTGTCCTTCAGATCAACTGTTTGCTCTGACGAAGGTCTGAGTCAACAGGTCGAATACTAATTGGCGCACACGCTACGATTTTAGTCGGCGATAAAGATTATACACCACGTTGTCGAAGCTATGCAGGTTGCCCTTTAAAGGTCTTACAAAATACATAAAGCATACAATTGAATATACGATGTCCTGATCCATGGTTTCTTTTACATGTAGTAACTTAATTTGCCGTGAACAAACGGTTGTTGTTGCTCTACCAAGTTAAGCTGTTACTTCTATACCACAGGTATCGTCAGAGGAAATATAAGGCAAGCATAACTTTTGTGTGGGGGAAATATTTCGGCAAAGACAGGAATATGGTCAATATCATACTCTATTTCGCGAGCTAGAACTGATCGAGAATAATTTTATAGAATACTTTTATTTGTGTTATCAGTATTTGGTACAATATGGGAATTTCTTATAAACTTTCACCCATACAAATTGTGTTAGCTTTTGCTGACTGATTATGTTTTAGCTAATAAACATTTCTCCTGATACACATATTTCGATTGGCTAACACTGATCACATGATGTTAGAGAAACGACGTACCTCGCCGGCATGTCGGCGTCAGACGTTTCCATAAAAAAATTGTAGGTCGGCGGCACCGCAGGAACGTTGAAAGTTGAACCAAATTCAACTTTTCTAGTACCGCCGCCGATGTGACTGCGGCACCGCCAACATACCGGCGCAATCTGCTCCCATTAAAAGTTTCTTGCCGGCGTTATTAGGTCGCAGGCTAAGTCGCCGGCAGGACGCCGACAAACCGGCGGCTCTTGCGGCTATATGGAAACCAGGCTTAAAATCGTAGCGTGTGCGCCGGGATTTTTAGAGTACCAGGGGTTTCCCTATTGACGAGTAAAATCGTATGGCGCTAGCCAGAGTAAAAACTAAAGTACGTGTTACCACACATTCTCGCTCCTATTACAATTTGTCATCATGCAAACATTCAAAGAGATATTATTAATCAAAGATAAGTTAACTTGTTAATTAGCATTCTATCAAAGTTATATAGGTACAAACTAAACTAGAGGGTCAAATATGTGCAAAAAGACCATCGATGGGTATTATAAAGACATGGTGTGCAACCAATCCTGTATAATTTAAAATAAACAAAGATATTTTCTGTAGAATGAAATTAAAATTTCATAGGAAAAGTGGCGACGATATTCTTTGTGTTTGCATTTGACCTCATGGCGGCCATCTTGGAGGAACTTTAGGGTTGGTAGCTGAAGTCAATTGGGGCTATGCTCTAATAAAGTGATTAAAACAAAACAAACAAACAAGCAAACAAACAAACAAACAAACAAACAAACAAACAAACAAACAAACAAACAAACAAACAAACAAACAAACAAACAAACAAACAAACAAACAAACAAACAAACAAAGGAGTATGTTTTCCTCCAATATGGCCGCCGTATCTTTGTCTTCTAAATCTCAAGGGATTGATTGCAAACCATCAATATACCACATGCACTTATTGATCCCTTGGCGAAGAACAAATTTTCTAAACATAATAACATTTTGATTAACCCTTTACCAAGCAGATTACCAGGCTGGGGCGTAGGAAGCAGGGGGGCTGGGGTGCTGTAGCCCCCATGAAATTCTGAAGTGGGGTCTCAGCCCCAGATACACATGTGATGGCTCAAAGAAACATCCAATCTTTCTTTTTTCGGACTCCAAAGAAGGTAAATTTAAATTTTCTGTTGAATGTTACTACGTGTTTAATTCCTGCTAAAATAGTACGGATCCGCGAGCGATTCAAATTCATTGTTCATTGTTCTACGTATTGTGTGATAGTCAAATTTATATTCCCGCTGTGATGTCGCATGCTCTCCGGTTTTGACGTGACAATAATATCGGATAAGGATTAAGGAGGGGCATTTTGGGTAAGTACCAGGGCTCGTTCCCGCATTTATGGGGTCCCTCGCGTTTTGGAGGCCTCGCATTTTTTGGTTTGTTATTGGTGATCGAGAGCTCCCTATATAGCGGTTCGTCGCACCCATCCCCCCAGGAGGTCTCCACTTGACGAGTAAAATCGTCTGGCGTTAGCTAGAGTAAAAGTAATAAGACAAGTTGCCAAATGGCAACCATGCCCGCGGTAAAGGGTTAATAATTCGCTCAGTTCAACGTCCGGACTTTGAAGTTGTCCTCCAGATGACCGTTTTGACAGCATATGCAAATCTGTCTGCTTATGCAAATATGTCATAACAGAACCACAAGCAGCAATCCGACAGAACAACAAGAAGCAAGAACAAGTTATCTTATATACGGAGCTAGGGAAGATTAGTATTTCATTTTATTTTCGTATTGCACTGATTACAATGTTTGGTGTTATGTTGGTTTTTTCTTATCCCGCCTTTCTTTCACGTTTTAGAACTCGCTTCACATGCATGTCTCTGCTCGACTGATATAGAAGTGGAGCAATAAGCGTGAAAGGAGAGGATACATGATGTTAAGTGAAGAAGAAACGAAGGTGAAAGACAAGAGGGCGTGTGACCACATATAGAAATCGTCAAACGATGTAATCGGTTAACCCTGTATGTTAACATCGTGAATTCATGCCTCAAGGTATGCACGCTGCTTAAAATTTCATATATTCAAATGATTGCCGTAGGGTTATACTGCACTGGTGGAGAACCTGCTAGATATGAGAGATAAACTACGAGTATATTATGGTGTATTTGTTAAAGTGCCTATATATCATGGTTGGGGATTTTACATATTTAGTATATTTGGAATCCTCTGAGAAGATTTTAAATTTTTAAATTTGATCTTTGTGGACATCGCTGTTGAAGTTGACGACGCGGAAGTGACGTCTGTAAAGTGTTTTATATAGACAAATTCCTGCTTAGACGTCACTTCCGTCAAATTTAACAGCGAAAAAGTCTATGAAGATGAAATTTCAGAAAAAGAAGATATATTACGTATCTTCTCAGAAGGTTCGACATATCCTAAATATGTAAAATCCCCAACCATGACATACGCACTTTAAATTTACGATGCAAGTAATAAATTACACTATGTCCAAATATCTCAGTGGCACATTTACATGTTGACCTACATATAATATTATACCTCAACTGTAAATTGTCCAGTCAGAAAGCTTGATTTGTACCATGTTAATCATCGAATTACCCATCAAAAGTAATATTCCACGCTGCAGCGGGGAATAATAGTATTATTCCCCGCTACAGCGGGGAATATGCTTCGTGTACCACGCGTGAACGCCACGCACGATTCACGAAGCTGTCAACAATGGCGGAGTTTGGCGAGACAAGAAAACGTTTCACCTGAACATTCAGATATTGACAAGAAGATTGTTAGGTTACAAGAAAATAAGGATTCAGGGAATACAAAGAAAGCAACAAACAATGCATCCATTGAGACGACAACAGAATGGAAACAGACAATGAAAAGCGGACAAAAGTTAAGCTAAGCGAACTTTATTAACATTATTTCAGCTTTTCTTGGAAAGATTACTATGTTTCGGTATAATATATAATTTATAGACCTTTCGCTCGGGGAATTCGATGAAATATTGCCCCTCGGGATGATATATTTCATCGAATTCCCCTCGCTCCAGGTCTATAAATGCTAATTATACAGAAGGTATACGATGGTAAACGACAGCAGGTTGTTGAAAGAGAAAATAGTTACGTATGTAACTGAGTAAATCCGTACTGAGTAAGGAAAATTATTTTTTGAAACGTCAAACTAGATTTTGTAACTTTCCCTGTGATTTTCCCAAGCTGACCATGTATGTTCTATCATAACCGTATAAGATAATGAATTTGTAAATACAAGGAAATATTCACACTTATTTCTGCATTTCAACTGGAGCATATGTTGTGTGGTCAAGGCACTGCATGCATGCACTATTATTATAATAGTTTAAGTAAAGGGCTATAGTCCTCAAACGTCAGTCGGCTTTAAGCCATATACATCACTCGAGCCGCAATTAAGGGGGTGTTCGTATGACCCCGGTAAGCGGGCTCTCGCCTCACACTTATTTCCCTATTAAAATTTCGTTGTGTTCATATATACGAGAAACCGGGCTGGCCCGCTTGCCGAGATCTCGGCAGCGTATGCCGAGATCCCGGCAGGCGCCGCGGGATGAAATTTTCCCATATGAACACATCGTCCGGCTTACCGGGATGAAGTCATTATGGACAAACAAATTAGTTCTTTTTGATGAGATTTAAGGATAGTTGAAGGTTTTATTGTTTATTGGAATATAAATCTCAATTGTATAATAAAAGGATTAATTTTGAAGCAAACAAACCTATGCAATACGACAAAATTGTGATTTTTGATGACTGATGTCTTGTCGCGGATCATCAGACAAGCTAATTTTATTCATGATTTCTCCTCGCTAGGCGGGATGAAAACTACCACAAGACAGACTTCGTCTCGCTTACAGGGTCAGCCCGCTTACCGGGATCATATGTTATATACCCCCTATGTTATTTAATAGTTGCTAATTAATTTACTTGTGTGTTTTCTATCAAGTTTTCAATGTAACCGCCATTTACACGTCTGAACTTCTTTCATTGTGAATGAATCACAAGATTTATAGACGCGCAATATAGGCCACGTCCACACGTATGAGTTTTCATAGCGTTTTTAGATTGTTCTCGGTCCTCAGGGGAGCAGAAAACAATGGTCTCATTACCTGAAACAATATGAAAACGCTAGGAAAACGTATACGTGTGGACGTCGCCATAGTAAGGGGGTGTGTAAACGAGACCAGCCTGAATTTCGTATTTCAGTTTTTGTTTACATGAGACCGGCCTTGAAACTATATATGCTTGGTTTCGCAGTTACTCCAAGATTTGTGTCAATTGCCTTACAGCTCGTGACCGGGGAATCATTATTTTATGTGGATTTGATACCAATCTCATTTAAAACAACGTATTGAGTTTGAGAGGTGAAAGTGCTTCAGTTCGGTCTAGCAGGCGACCTGAGATTAGGCCGGGCTGAACCACAGTTAATAGAAAATATACATGGTTTGGAAACCCGGCAAACTTCAAAGCGGTTAACAATTAAGCCTAGTTTCCATATTTAAAGGGATTTCGATTAGGGTATCTAAATATCACCTCTTAGTCCAGAGGCTGGAGGGGGAGTATTGTCACCCGAGCGGATAATTTACGATACCAACTTTTTTTAGTGTAATTTTGGGTGTAGATTACGATTTTGCATGTTGATCAAGTGTTTGAGGGGGCGTTTCCGAGAAACGGGGGATGAAAGGAGGGGTCTCTACCTTATCAGTTTTACCTTAAAGGACATTGGAAGTATAATTTAAGTTTGTCTCATTTTAAAGAACTCGTGAAATGGTATCGTAAGACTCTTTACAATTTTCCCATATCTGTCTTAGTTTTCAAAATATTTTGGCCAAAATCAGCGTGCAGTCCGCCATTTTGTAGATCGTGAAATATATGACAAAGAGTGACTAACTGTTTGTACGTACCTTATTGATCTGTTTACATTCTTTCAACCCATTTCAGCTCAGAAATACAGTAGATGAAGAATTGGATGAACACGTTTCGTGAATCTAAATGATTCAATGTCTATTGATATGAATTTTCCCTTTTTTTTATATTTAATTTTTTCATATCAATAGACATTGTATCATTTAGATTCACGAAACGTGTTCATCCAATTCTTCATTTACTGTATTTTTGAGCTGAAATGGGTTGAAAGAATGTAAACAGATCAATAAGGTACGTACAAACAGTTAGTCACTCTTTGTCATATATTTCGCGATCTACAAAATGGCGGACTGCACGCTGATTTTGGCCAAAATATTTCAAAAACTAAGACAGATATGGGAAAATTGTAAAGAGTCTTACTATACCATTTCGCGAGTTCTTTAAAATGAGACAAACTTAAATTATACTTCCAATGTCCTTTAAGGTAAAACTGATAAGGTAAAGACCCCCCCCCCCCCCCTTTCATCCCCCGTTTCTCGGAAACGCCCCCTCAAACACTTGATCAACATGCAAAACCGTAATCTACACCCCAAATTACACTAAAAAAGTTGGTATCGTAAATTCTCCGCTCGGGTGACAATACTCCCCCTCCAGCCTCTGGACTATCTCTCACCAAATATATTGATCAGTTACAGTTGCATCTTTACAAAGAACCTTTCGACGTTTTGAGTATTAATGAAACCCGATTGGATACGGATATAAGCGATCTAATTGTAAACATATTAGTAGGTATAACATCACTAGAAATGACCGAAACAGAGAGGGAGGTGGTGTTGCATCTATTACAGAAGTTGTCTTAATGCAAAATCTAGATGTGAACTAGTACCGGAAGGTTTGGAAGCTGTCTGCATCCAGATAAAACAAACTAAAAGCAAACCTTTATTAGTTGCATCAGTGTATAAACCTCCAAATGCCAAAGTAGAGATTTTTCATAAAGTCTTGTTGCAGAACTTAGATGCAGAAAATAAAGAAGTATGTATATTGGGTGATTTTAACTGCGATCTTCTACCGGTGGTAAAAGCTCATCACACTAAAAAAATTCTTGACGTAATTAACATATTCCAATTAACACAATTAATAAAAGAAGCAACGCGTATCACGGAAAACACTGAAACTTTTAACGAATATACCAGAACGGATAACTAATTCAGGCGTTTTATACGTAGGAGTTAATGACCATTGCTTAATTTATGTTTGCAGGAAAATATCTTTTCCAAAAATCAGCCAAAACTAGTCGAAACAAGAACGTATAAAATTATAATATAATACTTTAATAGTGACTTTAATAGTGGTTGACCGAATGCATAAAGAAACAGATGAATCATCGGGACTACCTAAAGAGGAGAGCAGTTAAAACAAAATCTAATGCAACCCATAATGCATATAAGAAGATGAGAAATCGAGTAAACAAAACTATTAAGAAGTCAAAAATTCAGCATTATCGAAATGCATTGATGGAATAAGAATAATTATAAAAAGATGTGAAAGAGTATAAACCAATTAATTGGTAGCCTGCGAACCCAGACCTATTTTTCTGCCCTCGTGCCTCCCGCGAAAACTACGGTCTGCGAACCCAACCCGAGCCGAGATTTGATTTCCGTGACGTAATACCTTTTGTCTCGTGTTATCCAATCAAATTTGAAAATGTGTTTAGCTAAAATTGCCCACGCGTAGACTCACGCTGAACGAAGTCATTAGTCAAGGAAGGAGCACAAAATATTTGCAATTTTTGACAAGTATATTGTATAGTATTTTAGTACAAATTTACAAGTTTATAATGCAAATCCTCGAATTTCATTGGCTATTGCAGGAGTTTATAATTGGTGATATAAACCTCTGGGATAAAAACCAATGAAAGTCATTCTTTTAAAAAAATTGACCAATGACAAAATGCGTACTATAGCACGAACAGTGATCATTAGAGCCAGCGGTTGTTCTGTTAAGCAACAATGGCGCCGAAATTATAATGGAGTGGGCAAATGAAAGAAGAAATTGGATATTTAGGCTGAAGCAATACGTTCTACAGAAAACAAAAACGGCTACAAAATGGTTAGAATGGAAATTATTAATGGTAAGATCGTTAAATTGTTTATCTGTGTTCGTTTAAAACGAAATAACTGCAAACAAAACACATTTCAAAATTACGCTAGCTGTTGACAAGATTTCGTGATGTAAACTATATGCTAAATTGAATGTTTCTTTCAACTTTTTGTCACTTTTACAAAACAAATGAGTGGATATATATTGTTTCAATATTGTACATGAAAATCCATGCTAAATTATGCAAGAAAACTTTTCTTTTCCATCAATTATTGTACGGGCCAAGCAGATGTCCGAAATGACTGTTGAACGTTTGTTGTTGGATGTTAAAAAATGTATTAAACGAGCCTCAAAGAATATGTTATGGTCGAGAATTTATTTAACTTTTGTTGGTAAATTTATACTAAAACAATTAGACAACTCGCCCTCGTTTTCAATGAGCGATAGTCAACTCGGCTTCGCCTCGTTGACTATTCGCTCATAGAAAACTCGGGCTCGTTGTCTAATTGTTAAATATAACGATGAACGGCACTCCACAGAAATTGTCACACCAGGCCGATACTTGTTTTCGTTGTCAAAAAACATTTCCCGCGACACGGGAGAAAATTATTTAACACTAACCACATGTTGACCTCGACGCCGCTCAAGAAAGCTGAAACTCACATTCACCAGTTCGAGCAGCTTCAGAAACTCAATGCAAAAGAAAGAGACTAAAGTTCATCTTACTGTAGAATATCCAAGTAAAACAATACGGAAAGAACTGGTGAATGACTTTGCATGCGGTCCTCACGGTTATATTCACGACGACACGCTCCGAGTAAAAACAAAGGAGGAGTTAACAAGTTTTGAATTTGAAAAGTTATGCCTAGAATGGAAACAGAGAGCCCCTCTTCTCTATGCCTTTTTGATGACTATTGCGTCTTCAAGAAAATAAAATCCTGAGTGGCTTCCCACTGCCCAGTATAGCAGTGGCTGGTTCGACAATAATCATGATAACTGTAGTATAAAGCCTGGTTTTCACTAGAGCATAAGCACAAGCATATATATGGCCATGATAAACAAAAGACAATACAAAGAAATGTAACTCCTGTGTATGCCGGTAAGGTATCTGACATTTTGCCTGGAAACGTCAACATGCAGTATAATAATTGTTGCAACTATAACGGCGACAATTGTTGTCGTTAATCCGCTGTAATGATAGGCTCAGATTCCAGCCGTTGGGTCTCGGTGCGCCCGCGATCCCTCGCCCTACCAACGGCTGGGCGCATCGACTTCATCATTGTTTAAGTCGACCAATCATATGCGAGCCCCCCAAAATCTGGGGGGCATAAATTTCACTTCTAAATGACGTAACGTATAAATAATTATATACTACCCTGGTCCCAGACTTCGATATCATTTTATCACAAAATTTTGACGTTTGTTGGCAATCGGTCACTCTGACTTTCCTTGGAAAGAAAATATCACTCCACAAAGGGCGCACAAACTGTTATTGAATTCTAAATGCCTGGTTAGTGGTTACATCAATTTGATTTAAATTGCAGTCTGGAGTGCTATTATTTTGTTTTGTTATCCACGTGATGCATGCAAGCCGTGATATATATTGATGCCAGGTGCCGTTGAGTTTTCGCTATGACACACTCTAGGTTAGGTAATCTACTTTACGTTTGGGATCGCATTGGAGTAAGTGTAAAATCTTCGGTATTCACTATTTAGCAGTTCACACAAGTGATTATATTAAAGTCGCATCCGTGAATAAAATATTAACGACAAAAATTGTTAGTGGGAAAGGCTCTTTACCTGGATACTACAATCACGAGTTTAGCGTAACACACGGCTAGTTTTGTGACACAATGTAGTTGCTTCCTAAAGTAAATTAGCGGCGAGTCACCGTTGCGAAAGAAAAACTGTTGATGATCTGAATTGACCGTGGAACCACTTGAATGTGATTGGCCGACGGCCCAACGCATGATATAAATAGAAGATTTCGGCAAAACATCTCTCGCCAGCAAATGTCAAAACTTTATAAATTGTGATAAAATCACGTTCAAGTCAACTGATAATAAATTATACATCGTAGTTTATCAGGTGCTTTACGCCTTCAAGAGAAATGCTATAACGCCTGAAAGAAGTCTTTCGTTTTTTAATCAAAGACCAACGAGAGTCTGAAATCAGAATCAAGATCGTCGCTCTTCGACGTTTAAATCTTCACCCGATACTTGTCTTACTACAACTGGCAGACGTAAAATACTTTGGATCATCAGTTTTATTGATAAAATTCTGTGCACTGTACATCCCACTGGCAGTTTTTAGTCGATAAAGAAGAGAGATGCTCTTTAGTGTTATTTGCATGATTATAAATTATTTAAATATTAACCCATTACGTCACGGACAAGGAATAAAGTCGATGCGCCCAGCCGTTGGTAGGGCGAGGGATCGCGGGCGCACCGAGACCCAACGGCTGGAATCTGAGCCTACTGTAATGACATGTTTAATATAAAAGTTTCACAGATAAACTATTTTTTGTTTTGTTTTCTCTTGAGCTGATGCTAGTTATGAAAGCTGTAATTTACTAATTTATATTTAATAGGACAAAGAATGATTTTTCTAATATAATTATTTTTTTTAATATATTTTTCTCAACATTTTTGTCTTAAATATAATCACAACAACATAATAAGTCTTAAAACATATTGCACTCTCAAGAACAAATTTGGAATCACATTTCAGCGAGTATAATATTTGCAGAGACTTCATGGTGTTGTTTACGATTTGTTGCAATTACGTACCATTGTTCTGAAATTGACACATCTACTGCCACAGCTTTCACAGCCTTCTTGTATTATAAACGTCGCTGTGAACCATTTTCCGCCATATCATCTTTCATCACCTAGCCACAACTCTGGTTATCCAAACACGATGGAAAACTCTCCGTTTAGCACCGCTTTCACTAGTCGATCGAACCGAACATTTGACGCGATTCGTTCAGCGATACGGCACTATATTAAAATCCCATTAGAATTAAGGCGACTGACTTGATCAGGCTTCGCTCGGCTGATAGTGAACCAAACATGAATGGCAATACCTTGAAATATTAGGGACTTCCCAAATCCAGTAGGCAAATTCACGAAAAGATCCTTTCTCTCTTTGCCGACGTATTTTATAGCATGCTCTTCATGTTTATAAGCGCACTCTCGATACTTTCTGTCATTTCAGAAAGGAATTGGGAATTGTTTATTTATCTTCACTCCTTTGTTTCCACGCGTTTGCGTGTTTATCCCGCACAAATTCCGCGCGTTAGTTCCCTGTTTTTAAGAGGTAAATTGTGATTGGATAAAAAGGTATTACGTCACGGAAACCAAATCTTGGCTCGGGTTCGCAGACCGTAGTTTTCGCCAGAGGGCAGAAAAATAGGTCTGGGTTCGCAGGCTAATTAATTGGTAGATGCTCTAAAACCACACATATTACATCATTAAACCTGGCTGGTGAAGAAATAACTGATGAAACTAAAATTGCTGATAGATTGAACACGTATTTTACTCGAGTTGGACCCGATCTCGCTAACCAGCTTCCAAAAACAAACATTGAACCTGAAGCATATATGAACGCGGTTGAAGGTACTTTCTCGTTTAAAACTATATCAATAAACGATATCCTTGGTTCTCTAAATAAATTAAATACGTCCAAGTCTCTTGGGCCAGATAAGATACCAACAAGCCTATTAAAAGATTCGAGAGTTATCATAGCATGCTATTACGTCCAAGTCTCTTGGGCCAGATAAGATACCAACAAGCCTATTAAAAGATTCGAGAGTTATCATAGCATGCTATTTGGCATGTATTTTTAATTTGCCTTTGTCTACGGGCTTCTTTCCAGAAGACTGGAAAGAGGCTCGTGTTTCACCCATTGAACTAAAATAACTGGAACGCTACGTTCAACCGGAAGTTTGAAGCCAAATTATGCAAGTCGTACCCAGCCTTTCCACGAAAAAAAACAAACACGGCCAAAACAAAAAAAGTAGAAACACGCGTGGAAGTGCGTGTCTGGGAGTCAAAACTGGCTTCATGGGAGTCAAATTTTGGCTTCAAGATTTGTATGCGCAGTTTACTGAACGTAGCGTTCCAGTTATTTTTAGTTCAATGGTTTCACCTATCTATAAATCAGGTGACAAAAAAGAATGTGGAAATTACAGACCTATATCCGTGTTATCAGTTATATCAAAAATATTTGAGAAATTGATTTATATACAGTTAAACAACTATTTAACTGAAGAAGATATTCTTGCTGCGCATCAATCGGGTTTTAGAGAAGGTCATTCAACGACAACATCAATGTTAACTACAACCATAGTCAATCGAGATACTTTGCTACAACTGATTCGTGGCTTGTCAATATGGACTCCGGTTTAATAAACGGAGTTATTTTTCTCGACTTATGCAAAGCATTCGATACGATAGACAATAGACCATGACATCTTGATTAGGAAACTATACGTATATGGTATTCGGGGTGTCGCATTGAACTGGTTCATATCGTATCTTGAACAACGGTCTCAGATCTGTAAAATAAATGGTATAGCCTCGTCTCCCAAACCAAAGTCAATCGAGATATGGTCTGGAAACTCGGCAAACTTCAAAGCGCCTATAATGAGTTGTGATTTTATGTTGAACCGTACGTTACACCGTGCACATCCTTTGTTTTAGGTTGATTAATATTTAAATAGCACGGTTGAATGATTGAACTGAAACGTTGCTATTGGACAATTCGTTCATTATACTAAAATACAATGTGTTCAGTGACCGTGCACCGTGCACAAAAATGCATAAAGGCGAACAAGAAGATAGACCAAAGACTTTAGCTGAGTTTCCAGACCATATCTCGATTGACTATGTCCAAACTATAGATCGTTTTCATCTGACGTCACGGCGGCCATATTGGTGCACAGAACAATGAAATGGCGGTCATATTGGTGCACAATCTTTATCCTATGGGAATTAAACTCTATTCTTATTCAAATATTTCGTAATGTTTCAACACCCCAACGGTGCCACCGATCACGTGAGTGAAAACGATCCACAGTAAAAACGCCTGAGTTCGGACCGGCCTCATGTAAACACCACCTATTGTGTTTTAAATAACTAGTACGTTCGGTCATAGTTAATAGAAAATATACATGGTTTGGAAGCTCAACAAAAGTAATTGTTTTATGTTTTTGTTCAGGTTTATGGAAATGTTTGCACTTTCATGGTTACTGAACATATATTGTGTTTTCTGTATAATGAAGCAATCATCCAATAGCAACAGTTGGGTTCAATCACTCAACCGTATTATTTAAATATTAATAAACCTAAAACTAGAAATAAATAACAAAGAAAGTTTTCACGACAATATTTGTATAGGCAATCGCATGGGGCCGAGGAAAATTAAGGTTTAATTTCACGAGTGTTTTCAAAATTTTACAATTTTACCTGTGCTTTGTAGACACAGGCAAAAGTGCGTAAATTTTCTAGTGTATTCATTTTCACTAATAGTTTACATTCCTTAAATAGTTTAAATTAGTTAAAAGTAAACAAAAAAGCATTTTCAGACCGAAAAATCTTGCAGATTTGTTGAAAAAAAAGTCAGTCCTCCGAGGTTCACTGTTGCTAAGTAACAAAGCGACCAATCACATGCAAGTACTGCTGTTCAAGGAACCAATCAAGTGCAAGCAATTTTGCCCAGAATTACAAAAATGCCCTCTTCATTAGCCAATCATATTCGAGTAATTTTGCCCTCTATATTATTAAAAAATGAAATTGAGATGAAGTAAAATGCAGGTCGAACCCACGGTTTGAACTCGAACTATTTCGCGTGCGAACTGACGATGTTACCACCAGGCTACTGAAGCAAGCGTCAAAATATCAGTGAAATATTAGGGTTATATTTTACAGTTCTTTCTTTCCATGTTTACAAAGAACATTGCTAGAGCATCTAAAATATTTGCATTTTTCAAAGGCATTGGACATCTGCCTGGCTGCCACGGCTATATTCATTTTATGGCATTTGAAATTCATTTTATAGAATAGCAAAAACAAATTTCGTCTCAAAATCTGAAGTGTTAAAACTGTTTTCACCTGAAAAAACTGTTTTCATTCAGTCTTTACATCTGAATTATTTCAACATGCAGCGTTTATATGTTTAAGAGACGAAAAATTGCTCCTTCACCAATTTTGATGCCAAATTATAAACAAGATACGCTAAGTTTTACAACTGGTTTTACCATAAGAAAAATATTCAAAAGGATATAAGACGGCAGTCAAGGCAAGCGAAAACATAACGGATACGTTTAAAATACTTTAAGGACACACGAAATCAAAAACAAAATTCCTGTAACAGTGACAGGATACATTGAAAACAGGGAAACTCGAACAGCATTGCTACTAAATCTTTACCGTAAGCTTAAACTTTTCATCCTTTTTCTTCGTTGGTTTTTTCGCTATTGCTTTTTCCTCCTTTCGAGTTTCGGTGTGATGGGTTTTCTTCTACTAAGGATGTTGTTCTGCTTTATACGTAAAGGTTGATTTGTTTCTGTCCTTTTGAACGGGATATACGTATCCAAAAAAAGCCTTTTCTGAAGTCTTTTTGTCAAGAACACATTATGTTGTTTAAGTTTTTTTCTCAGGAATAGATTTTATTCATTATTGTTACCAGTCCCCCAAATGTTTACTGCGCAACTTGAACATCGTACCATACATATATAAATATTCAAATCACTCAAATAGATCCTCTTGCATTTTCTACACGCGTGTAAAATGGACGCCACGCATGCCGAGATTAGCACCCTCACCGGGCTCCGGTCCTACGCCCGGGCTCGGGGACAAAGGATTTGGCACCTTCATGTACCTTTCAACATAAATCGTAGCTTGATCGTTAACCGATTTGAAGTTTGCCGGGTTTCCAAACCATGTATATTTTCTATTAAGTATATGGTTAGGTTCAAAGATTGCCGCATACTGACTTGTATTTATCGCAACTTCGTTAATATTGTTTTCGATATTTATGTAAATGCAAGGCGATTTTTGTCACTTTACATGCATGGTAGGTCATTGTTAATTGTGGAACCAAGACTGAAAAGGCGTACTGAATCATTTGTCTGACCAAATAGGAATATCAGTAGAACATGATTTCGAGTTTGTATAAACAAAATATCAGTTTACGTTTGTTGCTGAGCGGCCCGGGACATTTTCATGATATATGAGACTTATTGTAGCTCTGAACTACAACATAATTACTAGACAATTATTGCTGTAAGCTGTAGCTCTGAATTGAAGACGTCCCGGGTGTCGGCACGAATAATCAGCAATAAAATAAACAATTAATATATGTAAGTACTACAAACATTTTGTTTTATGAAGCTAGTCGCCAGCTTTATAAAGAAGGGCAAGCGATGAAGAACACGAGAAAATCGTAAAGAAGCGAGGGGTAGCCGAGTTCTCCTTGGAGTGTCTTTTTCAATTAAACTTTTCCAAGAGTCGTATAGTTATCATTTTATAGAAGACGAAAGGCTTCTGACTGACGGATTTTGACGGCCTTCCATGTCCCAGTCTGGTAGTTTGTCGTCCGGCTTTCTTGTTTTCAACGACGAGAAAAATCTCTTCGTTTACTGGAGTGTAAAACACCTAACGAGTAACGACGAGTTTCTTGTCTAAAATATGCAATTTTAATAAATACCTGTGTCAACAGTCTGGTCCTTAGTTTTTCCCAACTCGAAAGTAATAGCACGACGCAGTCCAGTTATACAGTGTGTATCAAAAAAATTCGAACCCTTAGAAAATGAATTAGCATTCTTTTCAAACAACCTATTGTAGTAGTCTGAAAGCCCTAACAGCGCTGCGTTATAAATTAATCAGCACATAAGTTAAACGAAGCGAAAAAGCTTTTAAATACTTTCACCATGCATACACTTCAAGTTATCTTAATTTCCCAGGTGTATAAGACCGTGTGTTTTACGCATCTGTGGGTTCAGCGAAGTGCTTAGGGCTTTAAAACTACTACAATAGGTTGTTTGAAAAGAATGCTAATTCATTTTCTAAGGGTTCGAATTTTTTTGATACACACTGTATATAGGTCAGTGGTACACACACGTATCGCTGGCCCGTTGGGATGGTGAAACAATACGAAATATTTGAATAATAGAGTTAATTAAATTCTCATAGGATAAAGATTGTGCACCAATATGGCCGCCGTGACGTCAGATGAAAACCAAGAATAGTCTTATTATATACCAATATTATATACAATTATAAAGGACATTGGCAATAAACAAACTTCGAGATATAATTGATTTTGCTAGGTGTGAAAATACTGCACCCGGCTCCTGATGACTTCCAAAATTCCCCAGTACTCCTAAAAAGGATTGTAGCCTCTGTATTAAAGTCAAGCGTAAGCAACAGTTCTCATCGTTTGGTGACTTGACGTCGTCCTAAAGACGTGAAAATGCTCGAAGAGGCGTTATATAAAGAACGAGGACGGCGTTGTGATTACTCGAGAGACTAAAACTATTCATTCTCTTTGTTTTGTAAGAAGAATTGTTATATTTGCAGGACGTCGTCTTTGAAGTTGCATCGTAGTTCGTAAGGTCCCTAGTGACCCTTCTGCAAGGTTGCCCCAACAAACAATGAACTCATTTCCATCGGAAAGATTATTTACACTAATCTTAAAGTGCCTCTATGGCCTGTGGGATCTTTACATATTTAAATAACTTAGGTTAAAAGAAAATGTTTCCCGAAATTTTTTCTCAAAAATATTAAATCCCCGCCCATTAACAGCGCTTCAAAGTTGGTACCTCTCAACCTCGTCCCCAGGGCCATTTGTGGGGGCTGGGCCAAGATGGCGGCCAAAAACAAAATGGCGGGAACAAATGGCCCTGGCACGAGCTATCATTTCCTTCAAATTATGAAGCTTAACCAACTATTAAAACCACCATCTGATTGGACAACCTTTTTAAACGAAACCTCACCCCCATACCACCCCCCGGAAACCCTAAACCTAATCACGCCCCCCGGAAACCCTAAACCTAATCACAACCCTCCGGAAAAATGAGCCACCTCTCATACCCCGACCACAACACCCCTATAGGATTTTTACCTTTATGTGTTCAAGTTTAACATCCCGCTTGTGGGATGGTTTTATTAGATGGTTAAGCTTCATAATTTGAAACCGATGATACCTCCTGGCACAGGCTGCAAAAAATTAGTCATATTTTGACTCATTTTTGACTCGGACCCAGGCTTCACTAAGTTTATCGCGCCTAGTCAGGCTCAATTTTTTCTGAATATTTAGTTCAGCATGACTGACCCAAACTGAAAACAATCAAAACATTCATTTCCAAATACATTGTCGAATTATTAAAATAAATAGACTTTTAATAAATATCTGTAAATGCTTAGTATTTATCATTTGCTTCACCGTTTTACCAAATTCGCAAGAAACTGGATTGCCGTTGTCTGGCCGGGCCGCCTTGTTTTCGTGAGTTTTCGGTGGTTCAATTCAGCGTTTTGAAAAACATTTAGGCTTCGTTTAATGGAGAATTCTTGTTTGAAAAATGCCTGCTTCTCAATGGCCAAACACGTAAATTCTGTCCTGTGTTGTACTTTCCTTTCGCAGCCAAAATACGTTTGACTTTGTTCACCAAGTCTTTCGTTCGCCCGATTTAGAAAACACTCTGAATTGCCGTCCCATGTACTTCGTTGTATGGCAGCCAGGGCACAGAGACGACATGACTCATCATTACATATTCTTCCGACGTTTTTACGGGTGTTTCGCCAGCTTTCCTCACATTTTCATTCCGATTTTGAAGTTGTTTTTAACAGCCGGCAATTCTGGTATCACTATATTTAATATAATTTGAGCCCTAAAAACAAATGCCCGAGAGTTAGCCTGCCGCCCGCCTTGTTTTTACCAATCAGAATACCTAAAACATCCAATGTTATCTCGACCAATCAGATGTGGTGATAGCTCAGCCTGTGCCAGGGCCATTTGTTCTTGGCCGCCATCTTGGCCCAGCCCCCACAAATGGCCCTGGGGACGAGGTTGGGTACCTCTATAACTGTGACTGTGCATTAGGGACATGGTGCGAGTTTACTCTGTGACGTCACGGTCGGAACCGAACTTCTGACTATTTAGTGTGTTTTTGGTATTGCGTCTCTTAAACCTTTATTTAAGCAATGAAAACTTTAGATATATTCATCAATATGTTCCAAGATGGTTCGTCTGACTCAGACTCGGTGGAAGAAATGTTGGTGTTCCGACTGTGACGCAAATGTGACGTAAATCTATCAATTAGAGCCCAGGCCCAAGAAAACGGTCTAACTTTCAAAATGGCGCGATTTGGGCTGATTTGGCCAACTTCGGAGCACTGTTAATGGGCGAGCATTTAATATTTTTGAGAAAAAATTTCGGGAAACACTTTCTTTTAACCTAAGTTATTTAAATATGTAAAGATCCCACAGACCATAGAGGCACTTTAATGTAAATAAATTTCTCATCTATTATATCTATAGTGTGCAGTAAACAATTTAAAGCCACCCGTGCCATATTAGTACTGCAGGTCCAACATATCTTGCGGGTTTAACAACTCCATATTTGTACTCTAATCCATAAAAACAAAAATATTTTGCGATACACGGCAAACCAAGTACATTTTTTAAGAAATTACAAAAACGATAACAGGTTGTAAGGAAAAATTCAACGTATATAGTGAATGATATATTAACGAGACAAATCGAGTTAATTCAAAAGTGAAACCGTATTCTTTTCAAGCACATTTGCTCCCGTTTTTTGTCCATACGAAGCAAGGAAATTCGTGTAAAAACCGGCATCAAATAAACATTGTTTTCTATTGAGATCAGGGGTCATTTACTTTTTATTAAACGACCTCAGACCCTCCAGAAAGGAAAGAAATGTTAATTTTGCACAAATATTTATTAGTTAAAATAGACAGTCGCGAAACAATGTTAAGTTGTCTTGAATGAATCACGTGTGAGTTAAGGAAGCTTCCTGCAGTTTTTGTCATACGCACACACTGTTATTCTCAAGGAGTAATTTTAACTCCCCCTTTACTCCATTTTAGGGGAGTAAAAATATTTGGCATGTGTTAACTCCAACTCGGGGGAGTAAATTATTTTTACGGAGTAATTTTAACTCCCATTTAGGGGGGTTAAAATTATTGGCATATTTCAACTCCATTTGCGGAGTTAAATTAACTCTTTCGGGGGAGTACATTTTGAGGGAGTTATTTTAACTCCCCCTTTAAGAGTAAATTTTGTTTCCATATTTTGACTTTATAAAGTATAAAGAGTGACAGACAAATTCGGCAAGAAAATATATGGCTTTTCTTTTAATCCATTTACGTATAGTGTAGTTCTACGTATAGTGTAGTTGGGTTAGGTAGAGTTGGAAAATTGATCGATTCTGACATTTAAAAGAAATAGTTGTCAATTTCATTGGCGATTTTCACCTATAGGTTTCACTCCTCAATTGCTTGAAAGCTATCTTATGTTGAAGCTCATTTACTCTTCTACGTTTTGGTATATAACATAAAGTCGTTACTGATAGGAAAGGTTTAAAAAAAAGTCTCAGACTTCAAGTATTCATTTGAAGCGCACGCCATTTCAAAAAATATAAATTTTGGTTGCATCAGAATTTCGACCTTAATTAAATATTACAGCAAAAACTACAGACTATATGTCAGAATGACAAGAATAAAAAGATTAACTTCGTGTAGAAGTTTCAAATTTTTGGGTTGAAAACAATTTGCTCAAAAAATAAAATATGATTGTGAAACTTGAAACACTGATATTAACAGAATAACAGGAAGGGTCACAGTACTATAATAGACAAAGTAATTAGCGAAAATTAGGTTATAAACAATAAATTTTAGTCTTTTACATCGCAAGCACGGATGGCGGAGTGGATAAGGTAAGGACCAAAGGTAAGGACCAAAGGTAAGTTGACTTCTAGAGATGCCCTTACAAACTCGACGTCCTGGGATCGATTCCAGGTGAGGTCCACATTTTTTCATTTTTTTTAACTCCTAAAACAGGAGTAAATTTTTACTCCCTAATATGGGTCATTTTAACTCCAAAATTCGGGGGTTATTTTATTTCCGACATTGCAGTAGATTTTACTCCCAAAATCGGATAGTTTTGAACCTTTTTTATTAACTCTTGTTTTGGGAGTTAAAATTACTCCCTGAAAATAACAGTGAATGCTCTTGAAACCAGTTCTATTTCATCAAGAGAGCATGAAGGTAAGAGAGGGAATGTATAGTAATGGTCGAGTTCTACCCTAATTCCTCTTAAGTTATTTTTAGATCTCACGAGATAATCCTCGCGCGTAGCTTGCCACTTGTCGAGCAGTCGAGAATGGCATTAGATGTTTATATTATATCTTAGTATAAATTTGCAAGTTTATAATGCAAATCCTCGAATTTCATTGGCTATTGCAGGAGTTTATAATTGGTGATATAAACCTCTGGGATAAACCAATGAAAGTCATTCTTTTAAAAAAATTGACCAATGACAAAATGCGTACTATAGCACGAACAGTGATCATTAGAGCCAGGGGTTGTTCTGTTAAGCAACAATGGCGCCGAAATTATAACGGAGTGGCCAAATGAAAGAAGAAATTGGACATTTAGGCGAAGCAATACGTTCTACAGCTACAAAATGGTTAGAATGGAAATTATTAATGGTAAGATCGTTAAATTGTTTATCTGTGTTCGTTTAAAACGAAATAACTGCAAACAAAACACATTTCAAAATTACGCTAGCTGTTGACAAGATTTCGTGATGTAAACTATATGCTAAATTGAATGTTTCTTTCAACTTTTTGTCACTTTTACAAAACAAATGAGTGGATATATATTGTTTCAATATTGTACATGAAAATCCATGCTAAATTATGCACAAATATTACTGTACGGGCCAAGCAGATGTCCGAAATGACTGTTGAACGTTTGTTGTTGGCTGTTAAAAATGTATTAAACGAGCCTCAAAGAATGTTATGGTCGATAATTTATTTAACTTTTGTTGGTAAATTTATACTAAAACAATTAGACAATTCGCCCTCGTTTTCTATGAGCGATAGTCAACTCGGCTTCGCCTCGTTGACTATTCGCTCATAGAAAACTCGGGCTCGTTGTCTAATTGTTAAATATATACTAACAAGCGTTTTAGAAAAGACAGGACACCTGGGTCAGGTGTTCACTCGGGCTACTGGAAAGTGCAGAGGTCTCTATAACGCGCGAGCAAAGAGGTGGGAGTGGGCCGAGGAAAATCAGATCGAAAGCTGAATGTGGTGCAGGACTATCCTGAATTGTCAATTTAAAGTGGCTAGAATTCAGGATGATCCTGATGCCTAGGGGACTTCTCAGTCCCACATGCGGGATGTTAAACTAAAAAGCATATAATAAAAAAGAATAGGGGTGTTGTGGTCAGGGTCTGAGATGGAGGAACTTTTCTAAGGGGGGGTTGTGGTTAGATTTAGGGTTACCGGGGGTTGTCGTTAGGTTTAGGGTCAGGTTTAGAGGTGGGGTTGGGTTTCATTTTCTTTAATATTCAGGATTATCTGGAATTCTAGACCATTTCACAGTTCAGGATAATCATGTAAACAAATGCAATAGATGATTATAATAGTGATTAAGGTCAGTAGCAGTAAGGTTTAGAAGAGAGTATGTTACAGGTCGGGATGAAAAACATTTTAAACATTGATTTCCAAAAAAAAGTTATTGACGTCGTAAGCATTAACTAATAATTACAGCATTAATGTAGTGATTAGAAAGTTGAGTTTTAAACTGATTAATTGAGGTAGAATCTGGAATGGAGCAAGGTAGACTACTCCAAAGTTTAAATATACAGTTCAAGTATTAACTAGCTAAAAAAGTTTAGTACAGCACTTAGAAACTAGTACATCTAGTTCTGAACTGTTTCTAGTGATTCTGACTGAATTATTGAGTTGCACAAAACTATTAATAGGAATATTATAGTGACCTGTATAACGTTTAAAATAGATAAGATCTTTCAAGTCATGCCAGTATGATAATGGTATAGTAGTAGATTAACTGTTTTCAGATGATCATTCAGATTGTATGATAAATCATCCTGCCAGTTCAAAAACTTAAAATATAAATATTTAGTTGCCCTGCATTGTAGTCTTTCAACCTTACTGATTTTAGTTATTGTCTGAGGTGCCCAAACTTCACATGTGTGGGCCAGGTACAATGCACTAGCAAATATGCAATAGGTGACTAGTAAAATATACACGCACCCTACATCTATGCAATATCTTCATACAACATGAATCCTGATTCCACGTTTTTGCTTTAGAGCATGTTGGGAAGGCTCTTTGACTCTGCAGTGCTAGTACTGTAGTTGAATGTCAGACACTCTAATTTATCTATACATTTTGGTACCATCCACACATAACACACACTTGGCTGCTGATGTTATAATGGCCAATGTGTCATTAAAGTATTACTGTATATATATGAGGAACATGACTGGTTCAAAGTTGTTTCTATGATGAATATCTTTTTACTCAATCTATGCATCAAAATTTATACAGTATCAAAATGAACATCAAGATATGGATAACATACTTGTCACAAAATTACATACTCAAAGGTTCAAAGCACTTTGAATATAAATCCTAATGGATCAATAAGACTACTGTCCATTGCCGATCTCAAACTCAAAGACAAGCAACGGTCGGTAAAAACACAAATGGTACATACTGTAGATGTGTATACAAGCTTCCTACTCAGTATTAAACAAATATACAACTCGTTTAGTAATAAAGCACATAAATAATAATGCAAAAATATAAAGATACTGTTCATCTTCATGAATGTTACTTGTGTTCTCACATCTTGGATTTTGTTTGCAATAGTTTTCATGAGGTTTTATAGGTCCTGAGTTCAGACCAATTCACAGACAGTCGTGAGCCAGATCATTGAACAACTGTTAGTATTGCTGAAGCCATGTGGAAATCCTATGAACATCGCAATTGCTCGACCAAAAGCATGAGAAAGTGTATACGTTTTGATCCTCATCTCTGTACCGGCGGTATTAAATATTTATAGAATGTAGAGACCTGTTTAGCCATGAGAAAAATATACTGTACATATCGTTGTCGGTTGTTCGGTTGCCACTTGGATGCAACAGCTTCGGCTAGCTTTGCCTTAGGTTTTCCAAGTAAATTGCTTATATGGTTGATCAGTGATGTGCTTGATACAAAGTTCCACAGAATAGGAACTAAGGAACATGAGTGTCGATGCATTTTCGAAGTGACCGAACACTCGAAGCGTAGGCTCCATATATGGGAGGTATTGCGCAATTTTGCAATTTTGTGTGGCGAAAAAATAACAAACGCAGCCAAAACCTAGACTCGGCTAGCACAGTAGCCCGAGTAATAAAACTGTTTTTTTGTTTCTGCCTTCAATTATTGAGTAAAACCTTTAATTAAAAAAAACGTCCTTGTAATACAATTCTTCAGTTCTTCTACAAGATGTAATTCACTCCAAAATAGAGGTGTGCGAATCCGATCCGATTCGGATCGGATTCGGACTAAACTTTTATCGTTCGGATCGGATCGGATTTTGTTCTTTTTTTCTCGGATCGGATTTTGTTCTTCTTTTCTCAGATCGGATCGAATCGGATTTTGCACTTTTTACCCGCATCAGATTCACTTTTGTCATTGTTTTTGTCACAAAATTAACAAATTCACTAGTTGTATGCACATTGCACAACATATGAACGTTACTATTGCATAAGATTATTATTGTATAGTAGTTTTCTTAAATTTATTTGTTCATTGGTTTTCTTTTCGGAAAGTTTGCGCAACTATTGCAACATATATCCGGCGTTTTATTTTTTGCGGACCGGATCGGGTCGGATTTGAGCAGCTGTTTTCGGATCGGATCGGACTACGATTTTTTGGCTTCGGATCGGATCGGATTCGGATTGACAGTTTTGGCAAACCCTCGGATTATAAGGGGTCAATCCGATCCGATGCACACCACTACTCCAAAAGGAATTTTGCTGCCATTTTGTTTTCACGAGAGGAATATAGACTTCCAAGCAAAACCCACGATAGGTGTTTTAAATTGGATAAACAAAGGCGACAAGTAGGCGAGGAAAATATCTCAGCGCTTTGTATTTTTACGATTTATTTGGTATGATATATGTTGTCGATAATTGTTCGTTTAAAATTAATGATCAACCTTCAAGTTTGAGTACGGATTATCTCTGTTCATTTCACTTGTTTATATAAAAAAAATTGTCTCGTCATGTGCGAGACGAATCAATTTCCGTCTCCGTTCACAACTTTATCTCCGCTCCACAGTGACACATTGATAATTTGCGTAGTATTCACATCAAAACAAGTAGTGTGTGTAAGGATAGCATTATAGCAAATAAAACCTGAGCAGCTAGATAAGAAATCGGAATCAAAGCGGATTAGGATAAATTATTTACCCTCTGCGGCCTGCTTCTTTGCTTCACTTGTCTGCGCCGCGAGTCTCTCGTAAGTTAGCCGTTTTTTGTGAACATATTCGAAAATCATAACCATATCGTGCCCACTTAGCGCTGAACCCTTGAATCCAAGAGCGAAGTCTTTTCTCAAACGGTAAATTTTTCGGCAAGAAGCTTCAAATCTTCTCTACCCCACCCCTATCCAAACAAAATTTGTCACAACCAAATTTTGGTAGTCACGTGACCATGATATACCAGGATCTTTTCTACGCGCTGCGGGTTGAAAAGAGCCTGGGTACGAGGTTGGGTCAGGCGTTCACTCGGGCTACTGGTAAAGCGTGGAAGTGCTTCGGTAAAAGGTTGCAGCAATCACAAGATCGAAGCCTGAATCGAAGGCTGAATGTGGTGCATACTTCACACTGGTGAACATATTTACGATCAAGACAGTTGTCGGCCACATTTGATCACTGTTAAACTACAAAGTCAGCCAGTCACTTTCGAAATCTGCCAACAACGTGCAAGAACACCTTGATCAAAAGACAAACCTGTTCAACTTTTTGTCAAACTCCAAAAGCGAAAGGAGCAAAGAACTTACAACATGCCTCACGGCCTCACTCAGCCTAATCACTCACACGGCTACAACTCACCGGAAGCATGAATAGTAGCGGAAGTAAGGTCTACGGTAAACGTCGCACGATAGACGAATTTAATTCAGACGAATTTAATTCGACGCATTGCGACGTAAATGCGACGTCGAGTTAAACGTCGAATTTCAGTCGAATTTAATTGTTTTTACTTGGACGCGTTAAGCCTGAAAACGATTCCTTGAAACATGGCACCGAATTGTCACAGACAGAAGAGAAACATTTAATTCGACGCGACGATAATTCGTCGTGTAACACGCATTATCGTCGCATTATCTATTCGCACAATAGACGAATTTAATTCAATTCGTGTGTCGAATTTAATCGAGTTATACGTCGCAGTTTCGTCGAATAAAATTCGGAACGTTCGACAGCTAGCATAGTTTTGTTGTATGTTTTTTTTCGTAAACTTGTTGCACATTGATATCTGTCTTATAATAATTATTAGCATCAGTTATGTTTAACAATTCAATGAACACCAACTCTTGAGAGTAACGTTTGGAACCTTGTGACAACGTAAAACGCAGAATGTTTTCGCTATACGACGTTTTACACAACAATTTTTATGCCTTACATACAAGACTTGGATTACGATGAAAAAGGATAAAAAGCATTCACATCGTAGAGCAGTACTCTAAAAAGTCGCAAAACAAACGTTTTTGGTGAAAACTACGTAAGTTTCACTATGATACTTACCAGTGATTTATCAGCAACATTCCGAACATTGGGCGGCGTTGAAAATCGTTCAAAAGTTTCTTTTCCACCTCCTTTTTCTTTAAAGGTGCCTTGCACTTCGTCGCCACCAACTACAGAAGTTTCTCGAGGCTTTATAGCGTGTCTGTTCACTTGACGTTCCCCTGCCCCGTGTACTCTCTCGTCGACTATAGCAATACCACTGATATTCATTGACTGGAGACTTTGTATAACAGAAGGAGAGAAGCCATCATTTGCTGGTCGAACCGTTGCATTCTGTGCAACGGGGTGGTCGCCTAATTTCTCTTTATCACCATCAACCTGGTCTCCTTCGACAGCTAGCATACGATTATCTTGATTTTCCAAATCCTGGCATGAAATGACGCCATGGTGAGGAGTTTGGTTCACAAAATCATTCGCTGTCATCGGGTTAGGATCAGGAACTAACGCAGCATAACGACCACGAGGTTTCGCTGCTTGCGGAGATTTAGTGACAAGATGTTGTTGTGGATATGCATGTAAAGCAAATTGTTGGGGCAATGGAGGAGAATTCATTAATGTGTTTTCATTATGGGGTATGACGACTGCATTGGGATGGAAGTTAGTAAAGACATTGGGTGGCTTTCCAGGAATTCGTAATTGTGGCCTTATTTGTGCCTGAGAAGGAGGAGCCTGAGAAAAACATGGTGCTAATGGACGAGTTGTGTTAGGATTTACCATGTGAACAAACTGATAAGGCCTTAATAAAGGTGATGTTGGTGACCCAAGAGGCGATGGTGCCGTTGGTGGGCTACCAGGAAAAGGTGCAGGCGGTAGGCTTTGATGAGGTGCTGTTGGTAGCCTGTAACGCAAAGGTGCCGTTGGTGGACTATGAAGCAATGGTGTCGTTGGTGGCCTTTGCGAAAATAGTGCCGTCGGTTGCCCATAAGGCAATGCTGCCGTTGGTGTCCTATGAGACAATGGTGCTGTTGCTGTTGGTGACCTTTGAGAAAATAGTGCCATGGGTGACCTTTGAGACAATGGTGCCGTTGGTTGCCCATGAGCCAATGGTGCCGTTGGTTGCCTATGAGGTAAAGGATATATCCATGGTCTGACAGTCAAAGGTGGTGTTAATGGCATGTGATTCGGCAGTTGGGAGTTCGTTTTCAGGACTGGAACTGGTATTTGAGGTCGGTTGGAGTGCGGAAGCAGTGGAGAAGACGGGATCGTATTTTGTCGAGTCTGTGCTGTAACATTGTTCCGATTTTCAGGAGTATCAGAAGATGAAGTCTTGGAACTGTTTGAATTTGATGAAGCACTAGGCTTATCAGATTTTGACATACTCTGACTTCGCTCGACCTTTTTGTTATTTTCTAAAAGTAAAGAGAACACCTTCAAATAAACGAAAAATAGCTTTATTATAAGTGTAGTAAATAAATGATATTTACCGGTTGGCGAGTCCGTACTGGATGGTATTTACCCGAGTTACTTCGTTTTCCAATCTTTTTTTATCTTTTTTTGGATTACCAAAGTTATTTGCTATTTGTGATTGATAGTAATCAGTTTTGGCCATCTTGATCTCATTGTTAAGGCCCGTTTACACAGATGACTTTTGGTACGATTTTTCTCATTCTGACGCATGCGATTGAATGGATGTCTCACGAATATATTGAACCACTATTTAAGAAATAGAAAACATTTTCCGTGTTTCTATAGAGTTATAGAAACACAAGGGGACGTTTGGGAGAACGAGAAATTACAGTGTTTTCTATTTCCTTTTAAAATAACCCGTCAAAAATAGATTAAACGTTAAAATTAATCCAAATAGAAAGCGTAAATTCTCATTACCCTCCATGGATGGCGTATTGGATCGCGTATAGTGGATGGCATATAATGGTGTTTCTGTACAAATTTTAATAAGAACGATGGCGTATTGGATGGCGTAATCTATCCATGTTTTCCATAGAGTTTTATAAAATAAGGTGCCCTCTACGCACGCTCTGATTGACGGAGTTCCGTGCATTTATAAGAGAACAGAGATCATGAATGACGTAGAATGGCATAAGGTGGCGTAGAATGGCGTCAGCTAGCCGGAAAATCCCGCCAAGTTACAAAACTACCTGACTTTTAGCTTGATTTTTCCTCTTCTTATTTTATAAAACAAATAAAACATACCGCTCCAAATGACGTCAAACGTGCCTTTATAAGAGTACATATGCACCGAGCTTTATGTTTTATTTGTTAAATAGAAACACGACTTTTAACCAATCACCGCTTGCGTTTTCAAAATGTTATTTTATAAAGCTTTGTACAAATGTCCAATGCATTCGTAAGTCAATCCATTCGATACATCAGTCAGGAGGAGATAAATCTCAGCAAAAATCGCCTGTGTAAACGAGCCTTCAGTCTTATTCTTTATTTCATTTTTGGCATTACTTAATAGTGCTTGTCGTTTTAGATTATTACGAGTTGTAATTTATTTTCTTAACACAGATATGTGATTTTTTGTTTCTCAAACAGACGGACAAACAGAGACAGACAGACAGACAGACAGACAGACAGACAGACAGACAGACAGACAGACAGACAGACAGACAGACAGACAGACAGACAGACAGAGTTAGTGTCCCAGCCGTGACTAATAGGGTTAGGTCAGTGACAGGAACCGTCTACAATGACGGTGACTGTGACAGTGAACGTGATCAAGACTTCCTCCGTGTTTACATCAGACTATTTCCTAAATAAATTTCAACATGAATTGTTAAATATCTACAAGTACATTTCATGGATGTATTCCCCACCTTCTTCTTTGTTCTGTTCAACCTTGTCTTCTTTAGTTTTCTGGGGTTTCTTTTGTTGTTTTTTCTCCACTTGTTCGCGGTTTTTCCTGTTATAAGGACATTCTTTGGCCCAGTGCCCAATTTTGCCACAAATACTACAATTTCGACCAGTGGGTGGTTGAAAGCCGTTGTTCAGAAACATAGTGTCGAAGAAAAACAGTTGTCTTTGTTGACTACTTTCAGAAATATCTCGACGAGGAGTTCCAAAGCGTTCTCGAGCCCTTTCAAATGTGGAGCGAATGAACTTCGCCATACCAGCACTAAGACCAGCTCCAAGGTTGTGTGACAATACGAACGGATCTATATATAACAATATAAAAAGAAAAAAATAACCTTAATTTTAGTAAAAAGATTTATAAAATAAGGTGTCCTCTACGCACGCTCTGATTGGCTGGGCTCCGTGCATTTATATTAAGAGTATGAAGATCATGAATGACGTAACGTGTCGTGGAATGGCGTAGGATGGTGTCAGCTGGCCGGAAAAGTCAGCCAAATTTCAAAACTGTCCAAAGCTTGTTTTCTCCTTCTTATAAAACAAATAAAACATACCGCTCCTAGGCATATGTACTCTTATAAAGGTTCGTTTGACGTCATTTGAACACGAAAGAAGTGTTGTTCAACTTCTTTCGTGTTCAAATGACGTCAAACGAACTATAAGAGTACATATGCACGGAGCTTTATGTTTTATTTGTAAAATAATTTATAATTTTCCTACATTTCCTAAGTCGACAAAGAAATGTGTTGACTCGAGCGGGATTGAAACTGTAGCCCCAACGTATGTACTTTCTTTTTATACGTAAACAACAGTAGAAAACCAGGAGTTTTTCTCCCTATAATGGCGTTTTATAAGTGTCCATCAGCATCTCGCCCGTCTCCTGAGCAAAATTACAATATATCTCGACGTCCCAAAATTTCATCTTCATGGACTTTTTCGCTAGCAAACTTGGTACCGAAAGTGACGTCAAGAAAGAATGAGCCTATGAAAAGAAGCAGTGTTTACGACACCACGCATCTATTTGTCACCTCATTGTTTCGTTATTGCGTAAATACAAGAAATAATGAGAAAGACATGTACAGTTGAACCCCTATTAAGCGAACACCTTTGGGACCTCGCTGAGGTGTCCACTTAAGAGGGGTGTCCCACTGATCTCAATAAAACTGGATAGGCCATAGGGCCGAATTTAGCGTGCCAGCTGTATGATGACGTGACCACTACCCAAGATGGTCGCCACTAAAGTTCATAGCTTTCGTAGATTGAAAACAGACAAAAAGAGTTATTTTAAGAAAATTTAAACGAATGTAAGGACACAAGAAGTACTTAATAAGGTTTAAGACGATAATTTCTTGCATTTGTTTCTGTTACTGTTACTGAGCTGTAAAACCTTTAAATTTCGTTGTTTTTCTTCATTGCCGACAACGGAGAAACTTCACGATAATATAAACTGAAAAACAGACTATAAAATCTACGAAGAATTCAATTCCAAGTCTTAAATTGTACCCTTTATAGTAATCTTAATGCCTTAACAGTATTTCGTGTTGTGTACTTGCCATCTTTTGACTGTATGTCGTTAAACAGTGAAAACTAAACGAACCGGTATCTGTTGTTTGCTTTACGGCTTTTCCAACTCCCCCGGCACAGAGTACTTAATATTCCTCCCCCCGGATAATCTGACCGTGCTGACGTCAAGATTGCTTATGCTAGTCAACTTTGGGATTGGGAACAAGTTCTAAGGCCGCAATGCGTCATATGTTCCACTACGTAAGATGGCGGCGACTGCCACGAAATGTTTGACTGCTGGCCATAGGGAATGCCCTATCCAGTTTATATAGAGATCAGTGGGGTATCCGCTTAAAAGGGGTTGCGCAGTAGGAGGTACGCAGGTGACAAGCTTTTAGTTGCCATATACGTAGTTTGTTTTCACAATAATTCTATAAAACAATCAATACAACACTAACTGATTTAAACAGGTTCACAATTCAAAATGTTGGTCTCTCTCTGTTAATCTCAAGTGTTGATTATTCCAGTTATTAAAGAAAACGTTGATTTTGATATGGATTTGTCCGCTTAAGAGAGGTTAATTTGCTCACTGGAGCCCATGATACGTGTCCGCTTAAAAGGGGTGTCCGCTTAAAAGGGTTGTAACTATAGTGTCTTATAAAATAGGTTGCGTCTTACGCACGCTGTGATTGGTCAATTACCGTGTTTATATCAGGCTATGTAAACACGGTTGTGATGTCACGGCACATTTTTTAGCCTTATTTCATAAAAGAAATAGAAAATGGATGCCCTGTATTTATATAACCTGATCCAAACACTCGAGTGAGTTGGGAGAATTCGAAAGTACTTATGTAAACCCTCGCCTACGGCTCGGGTTCACATAAACTTTCGAATTCTCCCAACTCACTTTCGTGTTTGCATCAGGCTATATAAACACGGGCGGCCATTTTCTATTTCTTAATTATTAAAGAAATGGCTGGGACCTCGCCTAGGCTAGGTGTCCGCTTAAGAGAGGTGTCCGCTTAAAAGGAGTGTCCGTTAACAGGGGTTCAACTGTAATTATATTGTAAAAACTCTTTTTCTAAAAGCTCATTCCTTTTTTCCACGCCACTTCTGGAAAGTAGTTACCAACTTTGAAAGCGAAAAAATCCATGAAGATGAAATTTTGGAACGAAAACGTAATAAAAATATATTGTAATTTTGCTCAGAAGAACCAAAGATTACAAATATGTAAAATCCCCACAGTTGAGATAGGAATTTTAAACACGTTACATCAAAGAACAAACTCCCTACAAACACAGTAAAACTACCTTCAATGCAAATAAGTTTTCCATTCCACATTTTCTCAAATTTTGTCAGAGCCTTACGACATCGGACACAGACAACATTGCTGTGGTAATCAAATGTTTCTGTATAGTAACGTAAAAAACCCAACCACAATTCTCCACAACTTTCTGTATTTTGAGTTTTCCACTTGGAACCCTAAAAAAGAATGAGATTTATTAGTAGTCTGAACTTTCCACCAATACAAACCCAAACGAAGAAATAAATATACTATGGATTAAGGTGGCTCCATACTGTTTCTAGAAAAATGGAAAATACAAGTTTGAGAGTCCAAAACACGTGCATAAACAATTCGGAAAAACAATAAAACTACATGTTATGCATAGTTAAACATTCTGATAATCAAAAAATGTTACCAAATAAATAGCAATAGTTGTTGCTATGGCAACAATGACGTTTCAAAATGGCTGCCAATTACCTTTCAAACTAATTTAATTCTAAAAAAACTTTGGTGACCCCCAATTTTCTTTCATTAAAACTTTTCTTGAAGTATAAGTAATCAATAGGCCGATTTTAAAAAAAATCTGTAGAACCAAATTTTTTAAAAATTAACAAACATGATTTTTTCGGGAAAAAAATTATTCCTTCTACAGAATTTTTTTTAAATCGGCCTATTGATTACTCATACTTCAAGAAAAGTTTTAATGAAAAAAAAATTGGGGGTCACCAAAGTTTGTTTCGAATTAAATTAGTTTGAAAGGTAATTGGCAGCCATTTTGAAACGTCAATGTTGCCATAGCGACAACTATTGCTATTTATTTGGTAACAGTTTTTGATTGTCAGAATGTTTAACTATGCATAACATTTAGTTTTATTGTTTTTCCGAATTGTTTATGCACGTGTTTTGGACTCTCAAACTTGTATTTTCCATTTTTCTAGAAACTGTATGGAGCCACCTTAATTAGACAACGAGCCCGAGTTCTCTATGACCGAATAGTCAAGGAGGCGAAAATTGGGTTAGTATAAATCTACCAACAAAAGTTAAATAAATTCTCGACCATAACGTATTCTTTGAGGCTCGTTTAATACATTTCAACTGCCAACAACAAATGTTCAACATTGTCATTTTGGACATTTCCTTCTCCCATGCGGTAACTGATTGAAAAGTAAAGTTTTCTTACATAATTTAGTATGGGTTTCATGTACAATATTGAAACAATATATTTTCACTCATTTGATATGCAACATTGACAAAAAGTTGAAAGAAACATTCATTTTAAAATGTAGTTTACATCACGAAATCTTATCAATAGTAAACGTAATTTTGAAACGTGTTTTGCTTGCAGATATTTCGTTTTAAACCAACACAGATAAACAATTTAACGATCTTACTATTAATAATTTCCATTCTAACCATTTTGTAGCCGTTTTTGTTTTCTGTAGAACTTATTGCTTCGCGTAGATGTTCAATTTCTTCTTTCATTTACCCACTCCATTTATAATTTCGGCGCCATTGTTGCTTAACAGAACAATCGCTGGCTCTACCCATCATCGACGGTGACACACCACGCATTTTGCGAATGGTCAATTTAGTTAAAAGAAGGCTTGTCGTTGGCTTATCGCCAGAGGTTTCTATTTAACAATTAGTCACCGAAGACGAGGTGACTATCGGTGAATATTTACCGAGCCGCGAAGCGGCGAGGTAAATACACCGATAGTCACCGAGACTGAGGTGACTAATTGTTTCAGTATAATTTCAGAGGTTGATTAGAAACCAATAACGTTGAAACAAAAACTTTTAAACAACTGCTTTCATTTTAACAGTGGTAATTCTGTTTATTCACAGACGATGTTAGCAAACCACAGTCTTTGTCAGTAAATAATTTCAAAAAAAGAGTAAACAACATCCTACTTTGGAACTGAACTTGCGCATACATTCAAATATATGCTAAAAATACTTTTATTCTGGTGTTTTGGATCCTGTGTTATGGCTTTTTTGCACTTAATTCATGTTCAATATGTTCTTCACTCATGACAAAGTTTTCGAAAACATCGCTACGACCAAAACCTAGCCAAAACATACAAAAGATACGAAGAATTATAGAAAATATACTTCCTTACCTATATAAAGTTTTGTTTTTACGATATTTGATATGTACAACATCTCAGTGATAAATGTTTTCAGTATTATGCTCTTTTGTTTGTCTCAAAAACTACAGACCCCATTTTGAAAAAAAATAATCAACAGTTCAATGAATCAACAAATTCTAAAATATCATACTTCAAAATGACAACTCCGAGGGGGAGACTGAAACGAGTAAAGTCCGTGCAGTGTTGAATAAGTACCAGTCTCTTTTCCAAAACTACTTTTGAAGAACAATTTCTTGTGATGCAATAGTCACCGCGCTAGGCGGTGACTATTACCTCAGATTCACCGCTGAGCGGACCAATCAGAAAGCTGGAAAGCCTCTTTTCCACAATGAAATTATACTAAGAGCGGATAGTAACTCCTGAGATAGCCAATGAAATTCAAGGATTTGTGATAGAAACTTGTAAATTGATACTAATTAACAATTAGACAACGAGACCGAGTTTTCAATGAACTGATAGGCAACGAAGCGAAGCCAAGTTGACTATCTGCTCGTAGAAAACGAGGGCGAGTTGTCCAAATGTTTTAGTTTTTGTTTGCAGAAGTCTCCCCATACAAAATGTAGAGTAGTTCGATAACATATGGTATAAACAATCGCTCATAAGCATAAGCCAATTCATTTTCTTATTCGAAAAAAACTGAATAATTTTCCATTACTTTCGGGCCAGTGTTTTCCTCGCTCGCATAAGAATTTTAGCCGACGCCATGTTTGATTTTTAGCCTAGTTTCCAGGTTTTGCTTGCACCGTGAATATGTCGTAGCTTCTGATTGGCCAGAATAAAAATACTCCTGACCAGTAAGCTTTGTCATTGGATAACGCTACTAGTGGTCTATCACCAATAGAATGCTGGATTTGTTGACACTAATTATAGTTATCTGTTTTAACACAATATGACATGAACACCTACCAACTTTTGAAAATTGTCGTAAAACCAGCAGTTAAATCCTTCTACCATACGCTGGGGTTGCTCCACTGTGTCATATAGCTCTTGCAAAACAGGTATGACTGGCGGCTCACGTTGCTGAAGGAAATGCAGCAGCATAAGAATGTAGGCATACGATGATAAACTACCACGTGATGCATCACCAATGTCACAAAGCTAAACAAAACAGAGTATAACGTAAGTCAAAGATGTCCAATAACGTCGGAATTACAGTTAGAAGGGGAGCACAGGTGGCGTGTGCTGTTAGCGCGCTGCCTCTCACCAAAAAGTTAAGCCCGGTCCTTGGCAATGACCCAAGCTTGAAACTCGAGCTTGGAACTCGTGAGTAGGGTTGTAGTTGATCTCTCCTGTGCTTCGAGGGTTTTTCGCCGGGTTCTCCGGTTTTCCCCCGTCCGTAAATTAAGACCTACATCTTAGCTGTGATCCGTGGTCTGAACTGTGTCGTAAGGCGACTGCCCGGAGCGCCTTTGATATGCCTCGACACGATCGCGTTGATCTACGTCCTTCGTAATTCAGCCGATGGATGCAAGTAAGTATAGGTTAGTTATCGGTAGGAGATTTGTATTTATTTATTTTGCTGATTTGAATCAGCATTATTAATATACAACCTCGTACCCAGGCTCTTTTCAACCCGCAGCGCGAAGAAAAGACCCTGGTATATCATGGTCACGTGACTACCAAAATCTGGTTGTGACAAATTTTATTTGGACAGGGTTGGGGTAGAGACGATTTGAAGCTTCTTGCTTGAAAGATTTACCGTTTGAGAATATACTTCGATCTTGGATTCAAGAGCTCAGCGCTAAGTGGGCACGATATGGCTATGATTTTCGAATATGTTCACAAGAAACGGCTAACGTAGAAGATACTCGCGGCTCAGAGAAGCGAAGCAAAGAAGCATGTCGCAGACGGTAAAATAATTTACCATTTCAAATTCCCATTCCTTCTCTAGCTGCTAATAATGATTTCTAACTGATTTCTGCTAGAATGCTTATTCTTACATACAACTTGTTTTGATGTGAATACTATACATAAATTACCGAAGCGTGGAGCGGAGAAAAATTCGAAGCGCTCGACGACATTTACCCAGACAGAAGTTTTAAATTGGATAAACAAAAGAGACAAGTAGCCGATGAAAATATCTTAGCGCTTTGAATTTTTACGATTTGTTTGGTATGATGTATGTTGCGGATAATTTTTCCTTTAAAATTAATGATCAACTTTCTAGTTTGAGTACTGATTATCTTTGTTTATTTCACTTGTTTATATCAAAAATTTGTCTCGTCCTGTAGACGGACGAATCAGTTTCCGTCTCCGTTCCACAACTCGGCGTAGTAGGACTTTCTCTCCGCTCCACACTTCGCTAATTTGCGTAGTATTCACACCAAAACAAGTAGTGTGTGTACGGATAGCATTATAGCAAAAACCCTGAGCAGCTAGATAAGGAATCGAAATGTAAAACGGGTACATTATTTACCATCTGGGACCACTGCTTTTTCGCTTCTCAGCGCCGAGTCTCTTCTACGTTTAATAGTCGATCGTTTCTTGTGAATATATATATAATCGAATATATCGTGCCCACTTAGCGCTGAACTCTTGAATCCAATATCGAAGTATTTTCTCAAACGGTAAATCTTTCAAGCAAGAAGCTTCAAATCGTCTCTACCCCACCCCTGTCAAAACAAAAATTGTCACAACCAGATTTTGGTAGTCACGTGACCATGATTCTTCGCGCTGCGGGTTGAAAAGAGCCTGGGTACGAGGTTGATTAATATATTGTGTAAACGTCAAGACCGGCGATACGTTTAATTAAAAACCCTTTTAGTCACTCGTCAGTTAAACTTGATCTAGCAACTATTATATAAAGTTTTATACCTATAATGGTGTTTTCTTCGTGTTTTCGGTTAACCTAAATGATATACAGCTCCACTTTTTCGTGCTTTCCCTTTGCTCGTCCTAAGCGTGTAAGCCAACTATTAATTTTACACTAACTTATAAAGCTTATGTGGACGTGGTGTTTTTCATTGACTATATATAGTACATATATGTATGTACTTTTTAATAATACTCATAGGCTTTGCCGATTTTCTTGGCTATTTCTAAATTTTCGACTGAATTGTTGCCTGTTTGTCACCCTAATCCATAAATTCTGTAAATATCTCGAGGATTATCGTTCGTTGTTTTTGCTGTATTTTAATCGGGGGTTGTTTCAAAAATACATATAAAATCGGGCGATGGGTTATTGCATTGATGTTTTTCTAGTTATTTGTAATAACTAATCTAAGAGTTGACGAGCTGCTAAAGAATGTATGAAGTAACCACTAAGGAGTGGGATTGCAGAGTAGACAGAATAGACAGTTGTCTAAACACAGTATAGAACCGATCGCTGTCGCTTCTCAAGTCGGCTTGCACATACCGTGACCGCGCCGTAGTTACTCGATCACAAACCTGCTGACTCTTTTAATAACATAACTCCAATTATCAAGGTAACCTACGAGGTAATAAATGGCTGGTAATAAACGCACATGGCAATGTGTTTCACCAAAGTAAAATGTACACATTGCATTATAGTCTGTTACATTTTCGACCACAATGCAACGCACTAATAAAATATTTGAAAAAGCTCCACTACATCATTTAGGTCTGCTGTCTTGCTCACTCGCTTCAGGCTCGCTCGCTGCGGCAGCAATTATATTAGACACAAAACATATCTTCTTTCGTATTTCGACACAGGCAGCAGAGGAGTCAAATGTGAGTTACATTCACTGAACTCGTACGGCTTGGCAAGTTAGCAAATACTTCGTGTATTAAAATTCAAGCAAACTCATTACACCGCAGCTTATAGAATTGTGGGCTCGCATTGCCCGAACCGCAGCGAAGCTTGCTTCGGAAACGATATGTCCCGATAGGAACCCGAAAAAAAAAATAGAGAAAGGGAGGAAACTCTTAACGTTCAATCGTTCGATGTGCACCGCAACACCTGGTGACGGAAGTGCACAAATACCGGAAGCAAATGAGTAATGACCTCACTAGACCAGTTGATCGTTGGAAATTGCAAGGAGATTTCAAAACATAAATACCTCGAACACAGAAAAACATGTTTTCGTTTCTAAATGGTAAGATCTTTGAACATTACGTGCATTCATACGTGTACGTAAACATATTTCGATGATCTGATCATATAAAAGCTTGGGCCGAAGTAGAAATTTGATTAAATTTTATACGTATAAATATGAGTCTAAAACCAGAGTATTCTGTTATTCAAGCTATAAATTTGTTCATGTTTTGAGTTCGATCTCGTGAGTCAACTCCTTTGTGTGAAGCTTATTAATCGAAACACTGAAGTGTGACGTTTGACACAGTCTCAGATAAAAATACGAATCTCGCCTCCCGTGACTACCGTCGATATTCCCTTCTATTTCAGCCAGGTTTGGTGCATAAGAATTTAAGAGTTGAGATCTCGTGAAAAGACCGCTGATTTAGTTATAAGTGGAAAGGACAATCGTTTCTTAAAATAACTTGGGGAAACCACTTTCTGTCATGCTCATATCAACAAATACGTTTCCGTCACCAGATGTTGCGGTGCACATCGTACGAAAACAATCTGTAAATTTTGGGCGCAAATATGCAGGTTTAACAACCATTTCTACAAATATCTTGCACGATTTGGTGAGAATATACAATTTTTAGATAAGATACTTAAAATAGAGCTTTTCTGTTAAATCTCATGCGAGTTAGAGCAATTTGAACAAAATGGCCCAACGGCGGTTTCCTCCCTTTTCCTATTATTAAATGTATAAAGATCAATCAGCTCGCATGCGAGCCCACAATACTTTAGGCTGTGGTGTAATGAGTTTGCTTGAATTTTAATACACGAAGTATTTGCTAACTTGCCAAGCCGTACGAGTTGAAAATCCAGCCATCCAGGTTTGTGAATTGATTCATAAGTTGTTAAAGGTATTAAAAGACGTTCAGTAAATGTAACTCATATTTGACTCCTCTGCTCCCTGTGATTTCGACAGCGTTTTGCGTCTACGTTGTTATAGCAACAGTAGATGTTATGTACCCGTACAGATATATCTGACTATGTATTTGCACTTTTGTGACGTAATAGGTTGCTTCCATTCTATCAGATTCATCGGCGCGCGAAACGTTTGGAGCGAATCACAGTTCCAATATAAGCGAAGCGGTGCCGATGAGTGCCGATGTTGCAACGAAGCATTAAAGTAACAGAGAAATGTCATCTAGCTAATATGATGTTGATCATTTCTCCTTTCTTCTGTGCTTCGTCTATCTTGTCTACGAACGATTGAGTCATTGAAAACGAGTTGTTTCTTTCGATTTCGGGAAGATTTCATGGAGGTAAGGAACTACTTATAACTTATATGTGTCACATTAACGTTAATCAAGAACTTGTGGAAACACCATGTGAAATACCTGTTGTACTGCATGGCCTATCTTTTAGGTTTATATGATCAGAGTTGTTTTGAAAGGAAATATATAGTTGCAGTTGTTTCGCTCCCAACTCAAACTATTTTGTACTCAACTTAGTGGCGTTTAGCCCGACATTTACAGACAAAACAGTTTGTCGTTTCAAAATATGCAAAGGATTCCCGATTAATTTACTATGTTAAAAATTCATTCATTGTTACATTATGCATCAAAATAATATAGTGTATAGTTAGTAAGTGTGCAAGTGTATATGCTATAAAGCACTCTAACCAAGCGATCGAATTAAAAACTAAACTCACAGTAAATGCTTCTGCCATGATTATAACACTTTATACATGTAGATACTTATATCTTTCCCCTAATTATTTTTTGTTTTATGTCTTAGGAATATTGACTGTGAGTTCATAGCTTGTGACAGTTGTCTCACAGGGACCAATGTGTTTGTGGTGATCAACATTCTGTTCAGATGTTATCTGTGTCGTGAATATCACACAACTCAAACTAAACAAAGTCATTGTGCTAATTTAGCCACTGAGGCAAACAACTACTGTACCAATTCAGGAAAATTACAACAAAACTGTGTAAATCACAATCAACACTTTGGGTGTAAAAATTAAAGAGGATGTCTTTTGTCCTGAAATGTGTAGTATGATATATTGTGTATGTTGCATTACTACAGAGAACAGCGAATGACAATGAGGAAAATCCTGGACCCATCGTTTATGATATAATTGACCGAAGTCAAACAATCTGTGCCAGTTTTAGTCAAGGCAAACCATCTGTGTCAACTTTACCTATGTTATTCTATTCACTGCGATAAATCGATAATACATGTAATTTCAGATAAAAGTACCAGTATGTAACATATTTTGACAGTATAATTTGTGCATATATATAGTAACAAATTCTTACATGATATACTATAGTTTTTGTCAAATGAAATTGACCATTTCCTGTTTTGGTGTATTGCTATGTGCTCTGTTGTTATATTAATTACACTGCCAGTGTCAAAGGCCTACTCACATGCATTATCTGATTAATTGGATTCAATTTTTCTCCTGGTGCATGTGATGTGGATTTACTTACGATAGTAGTGGGTTATGTGTTCGCAAATTCTTGCAATTTCTATGGTTATTATCAAATATGCATCATGAGAAAAATTGTGAATAGATCGTTTGCACATGACATCACCTCCGCCATCTTGGTTGATTTTTTGGGTGGGCAAACACTGTTGCAATTGACACGCTGCCCATGTTTGTTTTAGCAAGGGTATTGGAAATTAACTGGAAATCAACCGATATGGCGTCTAATGTCACGTGATTGTTAATGATGTATATCGCAGGGTCATCAATTACCTATACTAAAAAGGCTTCTGATTGGTTTAGATAACCTAACCCAACACCTTCCCCTAACCCTACTCAGTAAGGAGCATGGGAACGATTTGATAATCGACAATGTGATTGGTTACTAAATATAGCCAAACAAAAAACTCGTTCATATTGGGTAGGAGGTTGCGTATTCCACAATGGCCCTAAACGTAGACGCATGTACGCATTGCGTGCCTATTTTTTATATTTTTGAATGCACTTTGGTTTAGCAAGTATCCATCTATGTGGGAACAAAATAAATGAAAAATTAGGCATTTCATTATCTAATGTAACCTTAAGAAGACGCAAAAGCAAGTGAACTGTAATTATAAAAATAAATATAATAATTCAAAGAGCTTCACTACTGACCTTAACAAATACCTTGAGCGTACAACCCAAGATGTGAACACGTAAATCTATGTGGACGTAAGCGGCCAATAATTTTGTATTCCACAGTGCAACTTCATTGTAAAGACTAATATCCGCTTCAAGGCGTTCTCTTCTTAAAACAAACTTTACAATGGGTACTTTGGCTCCAGTTATTGCAATAACATCTGCACATTCAGGATTATTTCTTAATATCTTTGCCAAGAAAGTTATCATGGAAATACAATCTACGTCACTCTTCTGTTTCCCATCAAGCGTCATGCAAATGTCCATATCACTATTCCGAAAACCAAAGCCATTACACGACGAACCAAACAAGTGCAATCTGGCATCTAGTTAAAATTAGAAGAGAATGACGGTTGAAGTAAAACTTTTTCCCGCCGATTATACAACGCATAAATACTACAATTATTTGTTTTTTACAATAAATAACGTAAATAACAATCCGCTAAAAAAATATGAAAAAGTACACTAACCAAACGAATCACGACATATAGATATTTCACCAAGTCAAGTGCAATTTTTCATTAATTCTTTGAGAACAAATATTGTTTCTTTTTATTTGTGGTGGAAGTTACAGCAGGTAAAATTGCGTGTTCTGATTGGCTGAGACGCATCACGTGCCAGTCGATTATTTTCCGTAATGGACTGGTCCGAATTAAGGTGAGGTAATACGGACAACATTGTTGCGTTGCAAGTTGAAAAGCGTTGTTGCAAGTATTACCACCCACCTTAAACATTATTATGCAACAATGATTTTGTTGTAAGTTGAAAAAATTTGTTGAAAAAACTAGACTCCAGTTCTACTTGCTGCAACATGCTGTTTCAACTTGCAACAAAATCATTGTTGCGCAACAATGTTTGAGGTGGTGGTAATACGTGCAACAACGCTTTTCAACTTGCAACGCAACAACGTTGCAGCAATTTGTTGCTCATATTACTTCACCTTTACGAATTCGTCAGCTATTTTGTTTACAAAAGAATAACGAAAGAAGTACAAAGAAATCTTTAAAAATCCAAATATATTTAATGAAAACAGTAACCTAAGCACTACATCATGTACGAGTCAGACGATGCGTGAGCAACATGAAAGTGAGTTTTACGATCCCAAAAGCAATCACAACCGAAGAACAATAGTGAAAATGATATGTTATCGCAGTTAGACTATACGTACAGTGTATATATAAGGTATAATAGCTATATATAATAAACCTCTTATTAACCTCGACTGCTTGGTCATTACGCAAAAATATCAGCTCTCGGTTAATAAAAAGTTAATAATAACATTTCAATCAATTTGACTTGTTTCCGACATATAAGTAATATAGCTCAGCATTTCTATAGATTAAGACATTTTAACAAGAAGCAGAAAAACCGTCGCAAAACGTTAGGAATGTTTGTTTTTAAAATAAAACATGCAGCATTTTCTTTTAAAAATAATAGTATTTTCTTTTCTAAATTGTAGTAATTATCTACTATAATAATACTAAGTGACATTTGATGTCACAGGCCAAGTAGAAATAAATAATAGATTCAAATGTTATTAGGTTAAAAATACAAGGAATATTTACCAGGACAATGCGACCTAATATACGCTTCTAGTGCTCTCATATAAAGTTTGCGTTCCGTAACTTGCTCTTTGGACATACCATAATCATCTGAAAGGCAGGAAAAAGATACGTATCAGACATTAGTTATATATATATATATATACCTTTATATCACTATTGGTCCTCTATCTGATTCTTGGAAGCCATGCATAGAGCACTCGTACACATTTTCCATAACCCTACTTATATAGGTATATAGATAAGTGATCATCAAGTATAAGTGAAACGTAAGAGTATAAATAGATATAAGTAGATAGTAAACTTTAAAAAAATGCCCAATATCACTTATAATATACCCAATTCTCTCCTGGCATTACCGCCTTATTGTATATACAGAACTCCCGATCAAGCTCTCGGCAACGCCCTCTGTGGCTCAGTGGTCAGAGCATTGCACTAGAATCGCAAGGTCGTGGGTTCAATTGCTGCCGGAAGGCCTGTGTAGTTGCATTTTTCGCAACTGGTCCCGGTTTGGTCTTAAAATGTATATATTCTACACTCGAACTTTCCTTCACCCAAAATCCTTAGAACATGCTATGTAATCGAGTGAAATGCCCAATATCACTTTTAAAAAAAATAGATTGCTAGATACCTCTAGCCTGTGCCCCGGACCAAACACGTCTTGTGAATGGTCTGTGCATCGATTTCCAACAACTTGTCCCGTGACCTCACCATTTTCACCGTCAGGCGGTGAAAATTTATGCATTTATAATTTTCACCGTCTTGGAAAGTTAACCTTTTGTAGAAAAGTAAATATGCTATTTAACTTTTAAATTAAAACATAAAAGACAATTTTCACTGTCTTGGAAAGTTAAACTTTTGTAGAAAAGTAAATATGCTATTTACCTTTTGTAGAAAAGTATTATTTTTTGCATAATCTGATTATAAATGTATAAATTTTTACCATCTAACGGTGAAAATGGTGACGTCACGGGATAGGATTTTGGAGATCGATGCAGACCAGTCACGAGGCGTGTGTGGTCTGGGGCGCAGGCTAGGTAACCTCCCAAAAGGGCCATTGTATTAAATCCTTTTCTTTTTTCGCTATATAACTCACTCATGAATTTGCATAGTTTCTATTTCTTAAATAGTGAATGGAAATTGTGAGAGTGGTCTCCAGTCGGAACGCCGTGAGGTTGAATTGTTTGCAACTGTCCCAACAACAATTTTTATTCAGCATTTTTATAATTATTAGGTTAGAGCTATAACATGTCTAAAATACAAATTTTCAAACAATATCTAAATTGTACGAGAGACACAAACACCAGCGTATTAAAGAGCCTTGGGGGGCCTTGGGCCAAATTCAAATGTGGGGCCTCAACCACTGATCTATATAAGAGACTGGATAGAGCATCTATTATCTGAGCGCCTTCAGAAATTGAAGCCGGAAGTTACGCCCTAATTTGTAAGCGATGCCATATTGGATGGTCCCACCATGAGGAGTGAGTTGCTATATTTTACTGTTGTGAATTCGTTGTTTTCGCATATAATCACGAAATAGACGAACAACACAAATCCATTTTGGTATTTCAAGCAACGGGACACATCATGGAACTATAGAGGACCTAAGAACGTGAAGGGAAACTGAATCGTAAGTAAATAACTTGATATTTTGACGAAATTTCGAAGGGGACGGAGAGCTCCCGAAGGGTTATTTACCAAGGAAACGGGAAACCCAACATTGTAAACGGCCGGTGGTTAATAAACTGATTTGTAGGATACAAATGTGAGATAATACTGTAATTGTGGAATGTTCACAATCGAGTAGATCATTTTAAAAAAGCCGAAGGACGTGTAAAATTATGGCACAGAAGATAGATTGGCTTGTAGAGTTGTGAGTAGATTTCGACAAGCAGCATATTTCTTTGGCAACATAGAAGCATGTTAATACTCTATAAGTTTGTAATACTTACAATGTTTGGTGCTTCCAAAAAAGTAAACTGTAGCATGCATCATAACAAGAACGAGCCAGTTTGTTTTATTAAACTCCATGCCCAGTGTCCAAGTCATGTATTTAAGAAATTAAGTTGTCAACATTGTTTCTTATTAACAGCTGAGCTATTTTACCCCCTGTCATTTTGATGAAAAAATTGTTTGTGAGTATCTGTAAAATTGAATGTGATATTTGTATGTTATGTTGTAGGTAGTTTAAAATGAAACAACAATGAATGAAGAACAATAAAGGTGAAGCAACATGACAACTTAATACAGAATATAATTGAACTGTGTCATTTATAGTTTTCAAACTTTGTCAATGATTTGATTAAAAAAAATGTTTACAATTCATGAGTGTATTTTGTCTTGTGTAGTTTGATTCTGTATAAATGTACTATATAATGATAAATTTTTAATCTGTTCTCTGACTTCTGTATGTTATGAAAATTGTGGCAGAACTAATATGTGTACTATCAGTGTGTACTATACAAGTAGATCAACAAGGCCAGTGTTTGATGTTTATATAAAGTCAAAACAAATCAAGCTAATATATATGTTAAACTTCACAACGATGTGGCGGATAACATTTGTAAACTGGCTAAAAAAAAAAGCATCTTGGCAAAGGTATAGTCACAAAACTAATTATATTGTAAAATTAATACAAGATTTTTAGTTGTAGGCAAATGTAGGCCCAATTGCCCAAATTAGAGAACCCTATCTCATAGAAAATAATAAACTCATTCTGATTAATCCTGTGAATGCCAGGATAACTTATTTGAATCATTACCCCGAGTTTTCTGTGAGTGAAAATATATTGTTCAACTATAGGCACATCCACTGATCTATACAGTTGGGCACATCGCATTCTTAAATTAATTGTTTGATTCCGGTCTTTTGGCTTATGATATAATACCACAGCAGTTGTTCGTAGTGTAGCTTGTTCAGTTGATCAAATTTCCCGAATTCAGTCGGTCCTTTTGCAGTATTTCGATATTGTGAGTAAATTCTGAATGAGAACGGCCTTCGTCTGTTCAAAGTTGTCATCAATGACACTTGGGAGTTCGCTCCATCGAACTCGCAAATTCCGTTTTCCCCCACATTTTGGGGCTAAATAACTACAATTTTTCTCTCTAAATGCTTCACGTGTCCTTTCTTCCTCGTGATAAAAAAGTTTGTCCGAACCCGAACGAGAAAAATGCCTTAATATGCGAAAACTATAATTGTGCAACAGTAAAATATAGCGAAAGTGGGACCATCCAACATGGCGGCTGTTGCCAACTTCCGACTTCAATTTCAGACAACGGATGCTCTATCCAGTCTCTTATATAGATCAGTGGCCTCAACCACCTAAAGAGATTGTCAGGTTGCATCCCAGTCCCCGAAACGGTTATCACTTATTAGTTATGAATTATTTTTTTTAATTGGGTTTTTTTATTATTAGCTTAACCATTTATAAGATTGATGGGACGTAAATTCCTTTTTGAGTCCCAACAAAACATACAACAGCAACAGCAGCAACAGCAACAACAACAGCAACAACAACAACAACAACAACAACAACAACAACAACAACAACAACAACAACAACAACAACAACAACAACAACAGAATACATAACTTACGGTAGTAAACTAAACTAACCTAACCTAACCAAAATGTAAACAAAACTATAGCTAAGACTAAAATATAAAACAACGGTTATTCGAAATAGAGAACATATAGAACAAAATAGGAACAGCAGTTGGGTTGAAGTGAACGACATTTTGTACAGAGAGTTTTCCAAGTTCGAGATCTATCTACATCAAAAGTTGAAGTCTATCTATATTGTGGAGATACATTTTGTCTTAAGGGTAGCAACGGAAGATGAAGGTCTGATTTCAATACAGATATCGACCGCGGCCCTATGGCTTATTCTAATAAAATAAATTTGATGCTTATTTTGTGAATATTTTTTGGCTTTCCAAATTTGAGCGAGGACCTCCAGAGCTCGGGGCCCTGAACACGTGCCCCAGTTGCCCCTAGGTTAATCCGCCACAGCAAGAAGTACAATTTAAACAAATAAAGAGTGTATTGAAAGCTAAAACACAAATGCCTCTTACCTTTACAACAATAACAAACTCTATTCAACATGTCCTTGAACCAATCGGTAATAGGCGGTAAACTCTTCAGTGGTGTCTTTTTTTCAACGCGGCAATTATCGGCGATATGGCCCTCCTCGCCACATGAATTACACTTAGAAGCCAAACCTGGCCCTCTCCTGAGTACAGATTCATCAAACTCATATTCAATACTCCTCCAATCAAAATCTGGTTGCTCGCACAAAGCCAAAGTCCCTTTATCAATACGTTTTGGTGTAGTTTCACAAATAATCAGACCTATGTTGCTTTGAGATGGTATCGGTCCTACGTTGTTCTCTGAGAAACTAGTTTCACTGACAAGTGATTGGTCTGTAACAGTGACATCGCCATCATTATCCACTTCACTACCTTCAAGATCACTATCATTGATAGTATCCATCGCAAAAATACCATCCACTAAATCTAGATCATCTTCATTCTTGTCTCCTTCTCCCTCTTCTTCTTCCTCCTCCTCCTCTATATCATCGTCGTCACTTTCGCTTAAAATACCATTTTCGCCATCGTATCTTCCCTTATCTTCAGCTTCTTTTACAGCTGGTGAGGCACGTGGTTTTTCACTTTTTGATTCCCGCTTGTCGGTATTTTTTTTCACTGACCTGCATTGAGTACTTTCAGCACCATTTCTCACTGGTCGAATGTCTGCAGAAAAAAGTAAAATGTAACCATGCCTTACTAGACTATTTTATAAAGAATTCGTGTTAGACCGCGTAAGCGACACAGAATCTTTTGGCAAGCGTTTGATACTTTCCGTAACTTGTTCGTTTGTCACACGATTGCCACAAACAATGCCACACATCGAGAAAACCTGATAGCAATACGGATTACAGACATTCATCCGTGCATGTCAACACAAATTACCTATATACATTTAATTGTAAGTCTCTTCTTTCCCTATCCGTTTCTATATAGATGATCGCAAGATGGGTTTTTTTTTTGCCTGACATTAATAACGATGTTCTCAATTTTTGCCTCATATATTTTTTAATTTAAAAAAGAACCGCAGGAACAAAACTTACCTGTTGTTAAGACCAAGCCAGGATATCGTCCATAATAAAGTAACGCAAGCTTTAGATGTTCAATAATAAACCGAAAAGCTTTAAAAAATAACAAAAATATGCTTAGTACAAAGAAGAAGAAAAGAACAAATAAGAAACAGTGGCTATACTTGCAATAAGACCCTTCTTATCTGTATTTGTTATTTTATACATTATATTGCCGTATTGGCGTATTATATAATTTGATTCTAGTAAATCAACGACAGTACATTCGTTACATGTGAATATATTTTGAAGTGGTTTATTCTACTTTTTTGATAATACATCCTAAGTAAATAACCTTAACTCCAACATTCCGAGAAATGATACCAAACATCATCAGGATTAACCGGTCCTTTCTCGATATATGAGCAACCGAAATACATGAGCTATTGGGAAAAGAAGCGTACTTAGCTCGCCTTATTAGTCCTCCTTGGCCTTGCAATAGACTGACTTGAACTTCTATTTGTTGTTATACTGAGGTTTGCATTTCCAAAATGTTAATGAGCTAGGTGACGTCAATGTATGCATTTGTGTGTGTTTTTTTCTTTTCTTATGATAAACCGCTTGACGATTTTAATGAAAAAAAATGATAAAATACAGAATATACTATTCAAGTATTCCATTAACATGTGAATTGGGTAATACAGTAAAAACCCGCTAACAAGAACCTACATTTTACCAAATCAGCCTGGGGTAGGTTCTTATATTCTTATATATTCTTATATAAATAAATTCTTAATTTCAGGCTGAGGTTCTAAATAGTGGTAGGTTCTTGTTAGCGGGTTTTTACTGTATTTCTGCTGTAACGGAACACTGCGTATGCAAATTATGCCTACAGAGACGTGATCCTCATTACAATTTTGGCAATACAAACCTCAATATAACAACAAATAAACGTTCAAATCAAAAAATATTTTGGCATTCAACTATACACATTAAATATAATCCATATGCAGTAATATCATATTTGGGTTTATAAGCACTTTAAAATAATACGTTGTTTTACAAGTATGTTTTTCTCGCCCATTTGATTTCAAACGTCATATGGCAAAACAAAAATAAAATACAAACAAACAAACAAACAAACAAACAAACAAACAAACAAACAAACAAACAAACAAACAAACAAACAAACAAACAAACAAACAAACAAACAAACAAACAAACAAACAAACAAACAAACCGCAGACAAACAAACAAACAAACAAACAAACAAACAAACAAACAAACAAACAAACAAACAAACAAACAAACAAACAAACAAACACAAATACAAATATAATACAAACAAAAAAAACAACAAAAAAACAGACAAACACACACACACACACACAATCAATTAATCAATCAATCAATCAATCAATCAATCAATCAATCAATCAATCAATCAATCAATCAATCAATCAAGCAAGCAAGCAAGCAAGCAAGCAAGCAAGCAAGCAAACAAACAAACAAACAAACAAACAAACAAACAAACAAACAAACAAACAAACAAACAAACAAACAAACAAACAAACAAACAAACAAACAAACAAACAAACAAACAAACAAACAAACAAACAAACAAACGACCATTCAAAACATGCACAAGAAAACTTGACTTTTGAAATCTAATTATACCATCTATAGAGTTTAAAAATATATTTATGACGCAATGAGAAAGAAACTGTTCTTTAGAACAAGATAATTGTTTGTGAGCCGATTAGGTAGTAACAGATTGTTTAATTTTATTCAGTATTTTTGATACTCTTTCAATTCTGAGAAAAAACATACGTACAGGAACGCGACAATTATTTATTAAAGCTTATCTTTTTTTGAACATCTGACACCGGAAGATCAAAGATAAAAGCACAGTCATCAAACTTCATTAATATTTACCAGAGAGTTTTGACACGGAGCGAGCAACGTTCCTCTTGTTTGAGAATGGATCTAAAAATACGTGTAATCGACAGATTAATATTAGTAAAGATTAATATTAGTAAAGATTAATATTGGCATTTGGGCTTAATAATTTCGTAGACGCACAGAATTTTAACTCTTTGACTCCCAAGCACGCATGTAGACACACCTTTACTATTTTACTTTGGCTAACGCCGGACGATTTTACTCGTCAAGGGAATACCCCAGGTAGTTAAGGAGTTAAAAACCTAGCTCACTGCTTAACCCTTTGACTCCCAAGAACGCATGTAGAAGAACATTTAGTATTTTACTCTGGCTAACGTCAAACGATTTTACTCGTCAAGGGAATACCCCAGGTAGTCAAGGGGTTAAAGTGCATATGACATGAGAATTAAGTCTTTCTTATTTAAAAGAACGCTTAAAATGATAGGGTACCATCTTTTGCAGGTTTTCGTTTCCTTGTTTCGTTCTTAATATATTTCAGTTTGTTTGATATGTAAATGTTACATGTTGTGACGTAGATGTAAATAATGAGTTATAGGAGAAGGTGATATATCTTTGTTATTATCAAGCAAGGCTAAACTCGAAGGAAGCATGTGCGTGTGTTCCTCACACTACACCAAACATGTAGAATTTCAAGTGATTTCGTTTGATAACAGCAAATGTATATATAACCTTTACTCAATAACTCATTTTATTATACAACTGCATTAAAAACTGTCCAAATAACGCTAAAAATGAGTGCAAATATACAGCGATATTTGGATAGTTAGTTATCTGCGGGCTCGTCAAAATACGGCACAACAAAAACTGCAAAATATGTTACTTTATCATTTGAAGTGTTCCTTCAAATAAGACGAACTAAATTTTCGTGTCATAATGCACTTCTACAATATACATATCTAATAGAACACGACTAGTCATATTATAAGTAGTACTTGTTAAAGAGATCCCAGACTGTTTAAAAAAAACTCCTTCACCACCGAGGGCTCTCCATTTGACAAGCAAAATCGTCTGGTGTTCGACAGAATAAAATACTAAAGTCTGCATGGTTCGAAAACGAACCATACGGTCATGGGCAGCCTAGTCCCTGGCTCTCTCTCTTCGCGCTCTGGCACAGTGCTGCGCGAGAGTCTAGCAGATTTCAGTAAAATGGTCCCTGATTTTCAAAAAGTGGGCCCTGATCACCAGGCCCCATCCTGCTCGTAAAAGAAAATATTTTCAACGGCTGCAAAACCAGGCGAGTAATTTTGATTTGTTTTATTACTTGTTCCAACCTAATAAGAACCTACTTGACCTCGATCTCTGATTAAATCAAGCTTATTATTTCATATTTACACCACTTCACCTGTATTTGAGTACTAATGACGCTGTGCTTAATCGATAATTCAGAATGTTGTGATTATAGTTTAATTGTTGTATTTCGCATTGTGTAATGTCGTGGGCATTTAAAATTGAATCGTTAACATTGGTAAGTTATTACAACGAATATTTTGACGAAGTACAGAAAATATTGAAGGTGGTGAACTCATTAAACTTTTTCGTGAACTGAAGGATGTCGAAAAACGAATTTACTGACTTATCGGCCGGTTTAATCAAAGCCCTTATTTTAGAATTTCTTAGTTATTGAAACGTGCATATTTAAAACTTAGATATGGTTTACTATTTCTTTCCTATTGAAGGTATGAGCAAAAAACCACACTTGTTTTGTCAACGGCAACGCTTTGACTATTATTTCTTCGTATCTTTTTCCAACTATGTGATTTTATCACACATCAAGCTTATTGTGTAGTTCTGGGGGAACGTCATTTTCAGCCGTTGACTGTGGCGAAATATGAATGGCAAATAAAGCAGAAATGCAAAAATATCTCAAACACTTCGACGTTCGCATTACTTTCAGACCGCGATTTTATTAATATTTGGTTGGCAATTGAACTGCTGAGTCGGTAATTCATTCGGTAAAAAATGCGCCAGGTAGATTACTTCGACATTGAATATAGCATTTTGTTTATTTCCTTTCTGATTATATCGCGGACGGGAATGTGTCCCGCGCGTCTCACGAACCCACGCGAAATTCACGCATTCTTGCCGCGCATGTGCAGACAAATTGCCCACCTGTTCTGACCGTACGGTTCGTTCTTCATTAAACAGATATTAGATAGATAGGTTTATTAAAAACACCTTGATTACAGTATAAACTGAATTGTTAAGGTTTACATAATTTAAAATCTCTAATATTACAGCCAAAATAACTAGTCTTAAAAATATACTTTAACATTAACTAATTAAAACTATAATTACAAATCTTAACTATATAAAAAAATGCACTGTCTATAAAATTAGTAGCACTAGAATTGATAAATGTGTTCTTTAAAACGATTAGTTTTACAGCGCGATATTTTAAAAGCCTGTTTTTCCCTAAGATTCATAGATAAATTGCTGTCATTATATGGTAAAAGTTGATGTAACTGTCTGTTTGGCTGAGTTAGAATCTTGTTAAAGAACAAGGAACAAAGTTCAGATCTGAATTGTTGACATCAAAATGTTGGCAATATATAGTTTATTTCGAAAATGCGTTAACTAAATATTCAAAAATAATTTAGTTTTCCAAAATATTGCATACTGCATAGAATAAAAGCTGATTTGATAATAAACGCCGCCATATTCAATGACGACGTCAAATGATTGTAAACTAATAGTAGCATAGTAAACGAATAGTAGCATAGTAGTAGACTGCTATGTAGTTGTTTTAGTGTTTTCCTTGAACTAATTCAAATTGAAACATAATATTCATCTTGATCTTATTGTCTTGATGTTATTGTCAGCTCACTTTTCAACGCCTGGTTTGGAAGTTCGTTGCCAAGTTTCAAATTAGGTACTTTCCAAATTTAGAAGTTCATTACGAAGTTCGATTTGAGGTTCGAATGTTCGATTCGAAGTTCAGCTTTGCGCTATTCTTTGGCTACGTAGTTAGTAATGTGGAATTGCAGAATGATTAAAGGGAACCCACCGGGCTATATATACAGTGTTAACACAGGGAACCCAAACATAATAAATACAAATATACTAACACTACAAAGGTGAACTTAGAATCGAACATTCAGACATCAAATCGAACTTCATAATGAACTTCTGAATTATAAGAAACGTAATTTGAAACTTGGCAACGCACTTGCGAACCGCGCATTGAAAAGTGAGCTGAACCCGACAATAAAAAGGCCCACCAAAACAACAAGGCTAGACCAGTCATGCTATACTATTTGATTGCACTAATTTGACGTCATCAATCAAGATGGCGGCGCCCATAATAAAGTCAGTTCTTCCTCGTCCTTTTTTCAAGGTATTTTAATATAGACGACATTGCCAAGATTTTAATGAGTACTTGTTCAAACAAGTAATTGCCCAGCACAACACTGTTGATTATATGTTGGCCAGCACAACCCTGCATGTTCGTATCGTCATCAGAACAATGACTCGATAATATACACAAAATACCTATACCTTCAATTGCATATTTCCTCTTTCCCCATCCGTCTCTAGATGATCGCAAAATGCTTTTTTCTTGCCTGACATTAATGATGATGTTCTCAATTTTTGTCTCATCAGAATAGTACCTAATTAAAAACAGAAACAAACGCTTACAGACTAGAACTTGTAGAGTTAGGCAAGGCTTAAATGCATAATTATATAATGTATTGTGGGAGCTCGAAAAGAACGTTGTGTTTATTATCATAAAGACACGATCACGGATGGTGATCCTAAGATTGTGATCAACACTATCAACATCATCATCAGTATAATTAGCAGCATCACCACTAATGGTGCTATAATGTCAAATCAAAATAATCAATATAACCACAATCAAATCATACATATTCACAATTATAATAATTTTATCGGGCATTGTGGTGTATTTTGCGGGCTAAAATGGAGAATTCAGCGGGCTAAAATATTTTTAGCTCGCTGATCTGAGCCTATCAGTTTTAACAGTTCTAAATCACTATTGGTCTGTTGTTTACGGAATTGTATACTTTTCTTGTCAACATTTTGGAGCAAAGATTGTTTTGATGACAAATGTTACGTTTTTCTGCCAAGTTTTACATGTAAGTTATGAGCTATGTAAATATTTAATGCAATGAAATAAACCCATACGCGAAGGGACACTGCATGTTCAAGATACTGTTTACTGTGCTGTCTTTGATTTTCTTCTAAATACCACTACAATTATTACTCGGGCTATCTGCGGTAGGCCGAGTCTAGGTTTCGGCTCCGTTCTGTGTTTGTTTTTTTGTATCTACTGCGCATGCGCGAGTAGATACTATGCTATGATGATAGAACTTTATTTCAGTACGCTAGCCACTTCAACAATTTGCTGATTTTCAAGTCGGGTATATTAAAAATATATAAATATATATAAATAAAAAGAAATACACATTTAGTTACATATTACAATTAAATTATTAAAAAAATAAAAAAATAAAAATAATATATATATATAGATATAGATATATATATATATATATTTACAAGTCAACTAAGGATTAAACCTAATTAAATATTACATAATGAAACAATTAAGAAAAAGTGTGAGCACCAATTTTACTTTTAAAAATTGGAAGAGACGGGCATTCTCTTAATACGGACGGTAAAGAATTCCACACTTTTGCCCCACTATAACTAAAACTCTTCTTCAAACTTTCTGTTTTGGGAAATGGGAACTGAAGTGAAGTCTGGGAACCCCTGAGATCATAATCCATAATCTCACTTGTATATGTAAATATGTCCGCAAGACAATTTGGTGTCATATCATGCAGGACCTTGTACATTTGTTTTGCCTTGGATTTCATTCGTTGAACTTCGAGAGTTTCCCAACCTAAAGCACTTAAGGCATCCAGATGATTAACATCATTTGACATATTCATAATGAGTCTTGCAGCCCTATTTTGCAATTTTTGTAATCTTTTGGACTGGCAGAGGCCTAGGGAATCCCATACTTCACTGCAGTAATTAAAATGAGGCTGGACTAGAGCATTAAAGACAGAAATTAGTGTATTTCTATCAGCAAACTGTTTTATCCGTCTAATTGCTCCAATTCCTGAAGTTATTTTCTTCGCGATATGATCAACATGTTTATCCCAAACTAAGTATTGATCAATTTTGACCCCAAGTACCTTAGCTTCAGTAACCTGCTTTACTGATTCATTATCGATATTGATACTAGGCTGTTTGTCTATATTCTTAAGATTGTATCTTGAGCCGATCAGAATAAATTCAGTTTTAACTACATTAAGGCTTAATTTATTTGCCTGAAGCCAGTCTTTTACACACATTAGGTCCAGATTCATGGCTGTTTCAATTTCATTAATCGACTCACCAGATACAGTTAAATTTGTATCATCAGCAAATAACCGTGGTGTAGATTTATCTAAACATGCCGGGAGATCATTTATGTAAAGTAGGAAAAATAATGGGCCTAAAATAGAGCCCTGAGGAATTCCACAGGCGATATTGTTTTCACATGAAACTACATTATTTAACTGACATTTTTGCCTACGATTCATTAGGTAAGACCGCATTAAACTCAATGCTCCCCTGGTAATACCATAAAGCTCCAGTTTACGTAATAATATCTCGTGATTTACGGTATCGAATGCCTTTTTTAGGTCAAGGAATACAACCAAGTTAAACATCTTTCGATCCATGTTTACGTACCAGCTATTTGTACTATCAAGTAGGGCTGATGTTGTAGAGTGTAGCCGGCGAAAACCAAATTGATGTTTAGAAAGTAATTGGTTTCTTGTCAGATACCCGTATAACTGATTATACAGAATCCTTTCAAAGACTTTACTTATCACCAGCAACACTGAAATTGGCCTGTAATTTCCTGGCAAGTTGCGTGGACCACTTTTATAAAGAGGCGACACTCTAGCTATTTTCCAATCAGATGGAAAAGAGCTATTAATTATTACATGATTAAAAATGTGTGTAAGAGAAGGCGAAATAGCTGAAGCAGCAATTTTTAAAATCTTTCCTGAGATTTTTTCAACACCTATAGCTTTAGAGATTGACAAACCACGCAAGAGTTTATGAACTTTGCTGTTATCAACAGTTTTAAAGAAGGAAAATTCCGAATTGGTTTGTTTTATGTAATCTTCAAAATTACAGTTCGAATTGTCAATTGATTGTGCCAATTTAGGCCCAATATTAGAAAAATACTCATTAAAACCTCATTAAAACCTCAACAAAATCATTAAATCGTGCACATAGAGATCATATAAATACTATAGGGGGCATTGGCAGCCGCCATTACCTATGATATTTCAGTCAATTGGTTGGCAAAGGACTGGGTCTAGTACATTTGCCAACCAACGCGCCTAATGTTTGCCTCCAAAATAATCCAAGATGGCGGCGTTCAATTGGTTACCCGCGGTTGGCTGAAATTAAGATAGGATGCCCCCTCTAGTATTTAAATGATCTCTATGATCGTGCATGTAAGTTAAAGGGCTTATGCAGCGAAAAATAAGTTCGGGAGAGACTCTCTTATTAAAAAGAACTTTTGAAGTTATAAAGATTGACGTTCGCAGCTCTTCCATATCTCATTTCGTTCTTGAGATATTGAGATTTGTTTTATATGTAAATAACATTACTTAGACCTCACACTGCATAATGACTTGTTGGAAAATCTTGAATATCAATTCGAGATTATTTAACGAAATCACTTTTAACTGTGCATGTGCTTCTGTGTATCGCAGGACACTATACACGAAAAGTTTTAAGTGATTTACTTGAATTATTGCAAGAATAGACATGATTTTCCAATAAGTCTCACAAATCTCAATATCTAAAGAACGAAGTGAGATACGGAAGAACTGCAAACGTCAATCTTTATAATTTCAAAAGTTCTTTGAAATAAGAGAGTCTCTCCCGAACTTATTTTTCGCTGCATACACCCTTTAAGTTAACAAAAGAATGCCTTCGGAGCCAATCAAAACATAGAATAAAACGATTGACTCATGACAAACCACCGAAGCCAAAATAACTACTGTACACCAAGTATTTCATAAGTCATTGTTATGACAGCATGAAGTGAGATATTCAAGAGGAAGTTTTTACAAATTTAGTAAGTATTTTAAGTATGAATCGTAGTCGGTTCTTAATTGTGATCTACTAGACGTTGTTGGAATGATGATAAAAGTTTTTGAAAGCTTCTTAATGGACGTTGCATGGACGATTTAATATTCCGACGAGGCAATTTATATGGCCAACATGCATGTGTTCAGCAGTCTGATTAAGCTTCATAAACTGACAAGGATCGTGTACATTGCCGAATGGAAATGGATAACATTCTTCTAAGAAAACAAAATTAGCTTATTAGCTTCATGGTCAAGCAACAATGTCAAAAACCTATGGTAGTCCACGAGCGAAATATGCTATTAAAAAGCATTATAGCATATTGTCGATGTAAATGACAAAAAGTCGAATGAAATGTCAGTTACAGGCTATATACAGAGTGTGTAAGAACTGTCAAGTCTATATATTAATGGAGTAATTAAATTGTATGCTGCAGTTGTCAATGTCATGCAAAATCTGTGTCATGAATGTGCAAACATTTATTCTACCTTTTACTGCAGGTATGCATATATCTTTTCATTCACTATTAAACTTTCCAATGTCATACTCGAGATGTTTGTTATCTCAAGCGATTTCCTTTACCTTCTAACTTATTATTTGACGTTATTATTTGACTTATTATTTGCGTTATTATTTGACACGTTTTTGTAAGGAAGTTATTTTAATACTGTAGTAGTCAAATTTTACTTAGTCTTAAAGCTTTACTACCATACTTTATGACTATAGCTTTTAGCACCATAGCTTTTAGTACCATAACTTTAATAATCAAGCTATTAGCGCATTGCATCTCGCCACTGAGGACCGGAGTAAAGCCCAATTAGATTCAGTTAATATTTTAATGGTGACCACCTGTCTGGGCTTGGAACTCATGCCAGATATGAGTAGACTTGTTAGTGCTTAGCCTCCTGTGTCTTGATGGCACATTATTCTCGTGTTCATTGATTAGAACACAGCATGACCAGCATAGACAATTTTGTCAAAAATCTTGTTCCTCGTAGTATAGCAATAGGCATTAATTCCATTAAACGCAGTAGATACATGCACGCCTGGGCGTGCCTATTTTTTTATTTTTCGGTGTCACGAAATTGCAAAATTGCGCAATATATAATATGATACTCTCGCAACATCTCTTCGCCGAGCCTGAACTGAACCAAGGAAGAAATAATGAATCAAACGCTTCATGGGAGGCGTTCGTCTGTCTACCGAGAAGAGAAAGCGAATTTACAACTACGCTTGTAATAAGCGAGTTGTCCATTTTGAGTTCATGAACGTTCGTTGTAGTTTGCGCCTGGTCACTGCGATTCTGAATCGGTGACACTGAAACATTAGTTGAACAACAGTATTTGTATATGATGCTTCGTAACTCGTTTCTGAAATATCACCTTCAATCTCCAAACGTGTGCGTAAATTGAGCATTTGTCAGCGTATTTTCGATGAGCCCACAGTAGCTTGTAAACCCGCAACGGCTATTGGAAACATACTTCAAGATAAGCCAAACACAGAGAACATTTACGAACACAAATAGACACAGGAATACAAGACGGACAGCGTCTACCTCACTGGTCACCTTGCATGTCCGGTCATTGTATTTAGTATCTGTTTTTGAAACTCAAGCACACTATTCTTGACGTTTGTTTGGGGTGCCCTATGTCATTACTCGTGCCCGGTCCATTTACCGAGCTATGTAATAGTCGATATCTCGATTTGAGTTTGGATGTATGTATGTATGAATGTTTGGATGTTCGCGTATTGCGCAATCCGTAGTACGGTATTACGGTATGGCCGAGCTTGGGGTACAAAGCTTCAAGTTCGAACTTTGAAGCTCAATTTTGGAAGGTTCAATTTAAGCGGTTTCAATACCTTCTTCCTCGAATACATCATGTCTTTATTTGCTTATGAAAGTATTTATCAATGTATTTATATAGAGAATAATACATGGATGTGCGGAAATATGAAATTTATTTCGAGTGTTGACCAGGATATCTCACGAGTGAGTGAAGCGAACGAGTAAGATATCTTGGTCAACACGAGTGCATTAAACTATAATGCTGATTCAGCGATAATCGTCACATGTGCGATTATCATAAATAATCGCACATCGATTATCATAAATAATCGCACATGTGAGATTATCACTTTTATTAGTGGCGGAAAAATCAATAAAACACTCTATTTTATATAATAATAAGTATTTATTATATGGAAATATTTATGCATCTTCGAGTGGAACTCGACAACAGTTGACAGTGTCTTGTTGCAAGGAGACAATATGTACATGAATGCTTTTGAGAATATCACTCCGCGTAAGAATTTCTCTTGCTGAACCATTTGATTCGATTTAACTTGATAGGTTTTTAATATTTCAACACGATATTAAAGTAATTTAAGGATTTTAAGCTACAAGCTTGAGGGGTCGTAGAGTTCTGGGCGTCGTTTCGACACTTGTCGGCTTAGAACATATTTTACTTGTACAAATTCTGCAAAATAATCTGATGGACTCAATGGTGCACGTTGCTGTACAGTTTTTGTATCATTTTGTCATAACATAAGACAACTTGGTGGAATTGCATTGACAACTTTGCCACAGCAAGAAGCATGGTCTCTCTCCTCCGCAGAGGCTCGGAGGCGGAGAAGACGCGCGAGGAATGATGGGAAGAGGGAAAGAAAAGTAGCCTCTGCCAGATGTTGTCAATATGGCGCCCAAATTCCGTGATGGACTAGGCAACAGACTCGGAATTTCAATATATAACCAAATTTAACTTACGGAAAAGTTGGAAATCCATAAATTGTGAAGAAAAGACAATTTAAATTGCTGGCAGACAATTCTCAACTCGAGAATGTTAATATTGTTACACAAGGACAGGATTTTCCAGTTTTGAATTATGCAATTAAACATGTAAACAAACGCTACCTGAGAAAGTTTATATCAAAAGACACTGAACAGTTGTAAACACAGATCTTACCTATGATAAGCTGCACGTATACACGTAGTGCATGTGGTACGTTTCCGAGCTTGGTGTAATGTAGAAAGTTAGCGCTGAGAATATTCCAGCGCTGCATGTTCGTCGGCTTTGTTTATCAACGATTCAACGTTCGATATTAAAACGGTTGTCAGTCTGGCAGCGTTTCGAATGTTTTGATTCGTTCCGCAGGCGATTTCCATAGAAGAATTCAGAACTAATAACGTCCAGAACAACATTCTAGACTTAGATCTTGAAGAAAACATTGTACACTTCGTGCAAACTATCGTCGCTATCTCCCATGACCAGAGAACCGCAGATTTGTTACTTGACTGAAATCTCTTCGTATTCGGTTCGTTTGCCGACTTCGAATTCGGTGTTAAAAAATCCTTCTCCGGCGTACTTGCACTTATTGCAAAGCATTCTATATCTTCTTCTGCATTATGGTTATCGTAAAGAGCTCCTCCAAATAGAAGCCTCTGTGGAGGAGAGAGGCATGGCTATTTACTATTTGTATACTATAATAGTGTATTGTGTATATCTGTTGAAACCCTTGCTAATCATGTCAAGAGATAAGTTGATAACTTATAATTGAAATATAAAAAAATATATGTGTAAAGAATCTGTGTCTATTGCAATTATTAAATTTTTGGATTTTCCAACAACACTGTGGGCTCGGATTGGGAAGAGGTGATCATGAGAAAAACGCATATGGAGTGGGCAAACTCGGGTGGATTGGGCAAACTCGGGTGGATTGGGCAAACTCGACTGGAGTGGGCAAACTCGGGTGGAGTGGGTAAACATGGAGTGGGCAAGAGTGTGTTACTTGGGCCACAGACTGCACAAAGTTGCCTGTGGCGTAGGCTAAAGGTTTTCATCTCAATAACGAGGCAGCACTTCACTTGCGATATAGTAACTTCTAGTTTATTGTATTCAGAATTGTGTTTGCGTTTTGCTATTGCGCATTCTTTAAACTTTTGTGAGCGACAAATGTGTTTACATTTTAGTGTATTGCAGCTTGTCATTTTTATGTTCGCCTTGCCAGGTTTATACACAGATCAGTAGCTCGAGTACACGCCTGAGCAGGCGTCTTGCTATACCAGTAATACAGTTGATGTTCGTAGGCATAAATATGTTTTTGGCCCTTCTCAGAGCTAATCTTAACCCTCGTCTGTGGCTCGGGCTAAAACGAGCCTTATAGTCCGGCCAAAAACATATTTATGCCCGCGAACATCAACTCTATTGTTGTATCATACGACAAATACAGCACCAGTATCACCATTACCATACATAACATCTACATCATGCAGCATTGCTGCAATAACTACCACCATTCATCACCAGCGCCATCAATATTACCACCATTATCAGCAATAACATAAACATCGCCAAGAATCCCAACATGCCGCTAATGTATCGCCCTCGACGCCCTTATAACTTTCAAACTTTTGATCAACAAACCTTAGTAATCCAAGCCATAACGCTCCAAGACAGTCAGTGTTTGTTGTAGTCCAGTTACTTCTCTAGTACATGTAAATACACAAATCAAGACTCAGCACTAGTGCGTTTTCCCTGGTTCAAGATTTTTTCTCTCCTTATAAGTTACGTGTTGGAGCGGGAAAGGAGACAAAATCTCTTGTAAGAAGCGGTATGAACCTCACTTCCATGCATTTCATACTATATATTTGGCTTTAAATTTCATAGGCTAATCTAATATAGGTTCGACTAATCATATCACTATATTTAAAAATTATTTAATCATGCAGGATAATCTATTGGAGCAGTTTGATCATAGTCAAACAGAATACATGGTCTGGAAACCCGACAAAAGTAATTGTTTTATGTTTTTGTTCGGTTTTGTGCACTTTCACAAATTCACAGTTACTGAACACATTGTGTTTTCTGTATAATGAAGCAATCATCCAATAGCAACATTTGGGTTTAATGTTGTTTAGTATTAATAAACATAAAACAAAGAATTTGTACACCTTCAGGTTCCTCTCAACCATAGTCATTCAAAATATGGCCTGGAAACTCAGCTAAAATCTTTGTTCTATCTTTTTGTTCGCCTTTATGCAATTTTGTGTACGGTAAACGGTCATTGAACCCATTGTATTTTAGTATAACGAACGAATTATCCAATAGCAACGTTTCAGTCCAATTACTTGATTATTTAAATTTAATAAACCTAAAACAAAGGATGTGCACGGTGTAAGGTAGGGTTCAACATAAAATCACAGCTCGTTATAAGCGCTTTGAAGTTTGCCGAGTTTCCAGATCATATCTCTATTGACTATGCCTCAACATTAATCGTAGCTCGATTGTTAGCCCCATTGAAGTTTGCCGGGCTTCCAGATCATGCATGTATATACTTCTATTCACTATGGTTTGATTAATCATCATACAATTTCCTATCAATTTTTTACACTACATTGCACCAATATTACATTATTACAATATTACATTACATTATATTGGGTAAGATTTTCTAACTTGAAAAAAGCATGCTATAGTCTTTAGCTCCTTAAAACGTTCCTCTACATCATATGCAAAACAATAAACACCAAGTATAACTTACAATTTTAGCCAGAATTTCCTCAGAGAAATTTGGATTTTCAAAATATTTGGTTATATCTTCATCACCCAACTAAAACATAAAATTTTATTAAATGTTATCTACAATCATTTTCAGTCCCCCAACTACTTTTGAAATTGATTGTCCGAAGCGCTATTTAACTATATTGTCAGAAAACATGCCGTTTCAGTCAACTAAACACTATACATCATAGGCAGAAAGCTAAAACAATGTTATAGCACAATTACAACCTCTTAATCACTAACATTTAGCTGGGGAATATGACATTTCAGAATTTAGTTAGCCCCCCTGTGGTGCTGCTGATATCCCGACGCTTCTCGCAACGATACTCACAACGGTACTCACCAGAAAATATGCAATAGAGCGAAGACTGTTATTTAAAATGATATCTTATATCGACCCTCCTTGCAGTATGTTATGTTTGAATAAGATAAGAATACATTTTTACAATTGACGCTTTTAAAATAAGTTTTTTACAACGATGCTCGCTATATACTATAAATAACTTGATCTTATGTCTCCTTTTATGCTACGGAAGTGAGCATCGTCGCCGCATAAAGTCTATTTTATGAATGAAACAGCAGTTAATCCCTTTCATAGAAACCAACACAATGCTGGTAACACTAGCAAACAGCCGAAGTGACCAGTTTTCGTGAAACAACACAGATTTACCGAAATAATTCCCATGGTAATCAGTGAGTATCGTGGCGAGTACCGTGCGAGCACAGTGCTGGCATTAGTAATAACAATCGAATATCAAGTTATATTTGTTAATAAATTAGCCATTATTTCCACGTGTTATCGCTGTGTATACTGCTACCCTCGTGCATGATATGTATACTAATGAAAACCTAAAACAATTTTCAATATATTACGCAATTTACTTGTTTGTATTAGGTGTTATTGAATGTCTAAAATTCCGTGTTTTTTGATCGAAGTTCACTTCTACAATATTGCTTTCCGTAGTGAAATTGAGTAACGCACATATTATATGGCATTTGTGAAATTATTAAAATATTCGCTATCCAAATAGCGTTTTCGCTTACATGCGCAGAACACATGAAAGGCTACGCACCTCAGGTTAACACAAAGACGTTTCAATTCCCCTTTAACGCGAAGTCGTTTAAGTGAAGGGAATATTGCATAAGTTAAACTCTCCACATACGTAAAGAAATGCGTAATCGATTGATTGTGAATAAATTTAAATTATTTTTTAGATAAATCAAGCTTTTCCAATTGCATTGTCATGAGGCGATCACTTTCATTGTAGTATGTTTTCAATAATTCGTGCAAAGACGTCTTAATCAATAAAATAACTTTTTTTGGAGCAATAAATACAACTAAATGCCTTTAAACTCCCTATAATAATTCTGTTACCAACAAAATGTCAACATTTCACTCAATTATTGCTATTATTGTAAAAAAACCAACTACATAACAGCTAATGTTCTATTAACGGAAAATGTTTTCTCAGACAATCATTTTCAAAAGGCTTGGGACATTTGCGTCCTTTTTCGGTTTTCCAACTCCCCCGGCCCCCTGTTCAATGTTGTATACCATGTTTACGGTGAATTTTGCCGGAATTGTTAATTTGTTTCATTAGACAACATTGTAAAGGGAGGGGGAGGGAGGGATTGTGTACATATCGCAAAATAGACGATGTTGAACGAGTATATGTAGAAAAGCTCAAGTGTCCCAACTACTTTTGAAATTGATTGTAGATACTGAAAAGGGCTAATGTAATTTAATTTAACTTAACTTAACTTAACTTAACTTAACTTAACTTAACTTAACTTAACTTAACTTAACTTAACTTAACTTAACTTAACTTAACTTAACTTAACTTAACTTAACTTAACTTAACTTAACTTAACTTAACTTAACTTAACTTAATTTAATTTAATTTAATTTAATTTAATTTAATTTAATTTAATTTAATTTAATTTAATGCAAGATATATCATTTTAGCATATACCTCGCAGGTGAATAGTGCTTTTCGCGCAATCTGATTGGTTCCTCTAGCTCGGGATATCCTGCACTATTCACCTGCAGGCAAAACAAGATGGCGACCAGTTTTGCTTTGTTTACCGAGGCAGGAGATTTTGTTGATAAACAAGGGTGATGTAGTAGAATAACGAGAAAAGTCAACAAAATTAAGTAGAAGAGTGTCCACAGGTATGTTTCTCTACAATTTTCTAGCCATTAATATATTCAAAAGCTGTAAAAACTGTTTTGTCGACAAATAATTGAGTACACCGAGTTGCTGGCGGCCGACGGCGACGGCCGTGTCTTGTTTATACTCTTGTATAAACATACCGAAAAATATAAGAATGTTAAACTTGTTATTTCATTTATGAGGTATATGCTAAAACAATTATTCACCTCAGTGTCGGTGAATAGTGTGGATATTCACCTCGCCGAAGCGGCTCGGTGAATATCCAGCACTATTCACCTCCACTTCGGTGAATAATTGTTAAATATCCTGCAATAAAAGCTTAGACTAAAGCGCAGTCGTGCTTACAAAACTTGTCCACATGCGTAAACGATTTTGGACAATGTTGCGCTGCATTCTGTGAACAACTACGTAGTTAACAATATTGTTGAGACGTGATGGCCTCGTAGGAGAGCCTGTGATTTGGCCAATTGGAATCTGCCTAATGGAATTAGAGGCCTCGGCGGGAATACGAAGGGCTGTCGCGCGGGTTTTCGCGAGCTGAATTCTATATGTAACGCTATTGTTTTGTAAGCCTTTTTTTGTGAATCACATTAGGGCCATTTATACGCCCGCTGATAAGACGCGGCTTACACAAGACGCGAACTGACCTATTCATACGGCGCTTTGGACAAGCCGCGTCTTGTGTAAGACGCAAACATCAGTTTTTTACTTTTTTGCGAGTGTTTCGCGTCTTATGTAAGCCGCGTCCTGTGTACGTCGCTCTTATATTAACGTTCTCGTATTGTCTTGCGGTGAAGTAGGTCTCCAGAATAATGATTATTTGTATAACTTAACTGTAAACAAGATCGACAATACTGTAAGATTTTCCTACCTTTTCGTGGATGACAGGTAAAACTGGGGGTTTAGTTTCTTGTAGAAAATGAACAACCATTAAAAGGAATGAATAAGAAGGTAAAGTTCCTGTTGCTTGGCAATCAACTTTACAAATCTATAAGGAAAAGTATAATATATGTTAAGCGCGCATGCATGTACAAGAAAACGTAAACAACTAAGTAACTGCACTGCATATACTCGTGCGCTACACAACACTTTGTAGATACAGTATAAATGTTAACATCGAGCTATGGCAAGACGATGACAACAATTTAGACTGTTTTAATTTTTTACAGTTTTAAAAAACTGATACTCTGCGTGTCATTAAATTTTAGGTGACAAAACTAATCAACAATTCGAAAGAACAATACCCTGGGTGCCAGAAGTTTTTCGATGCTCGTGAAGGAAGGAAGCTAAGTGGCAAAGTTGGAAGGGCCAAGCCGAAAAGCAAGAGCGAAAAACAGGTTGGTCCCTCCCACTTTACCCCCACGTTATCCCTCACAAGCGTCGAAGAACCTCTGGCACTCAGGGTTAAAGAACAACAGACGAACAAAACAAGGGCATCGACCTTTTACAAACAACAGTATACTGTTCGTAAACAATTCCATTCAAGATCCCACATTGAATTACAACAATTCTGCATGGCTAAAATCGTTGGGAGACTTCTCTGTTTTTTACTACTTTCACTTAATGTTCCAAAGACTTTTGGCCTGGATTGTCTGAAAATGACCATTTCAACATTATAACAAGACCCTCGTACGTACTGGCAAATCACGTTCACCTGTGTGAAGTATGCACCACATTCACCCTTCATTCAGCCTGAATCGATCGAAGGGTGAATGTGGTGCATACTTCACAGAGATAGAGCTGAGTTGCCAGCCACATCACTGTTAGACAAACTACAAAGTCAGTCAGTAAGTTTCGAAATCTACCAACAACATGCAAGAACACCTTCATCAAAAGGCAAAGCTGTTCAACTTTTTGTCCAACTCCAAATTCGAAAGGAGCAAAGAACTTACAACATGCCTCACGGCCTCACAACAGTATCCGATCACACGACAAACAACTCACCGGAAGTATGAAAAGTAGGGGAAGTAAAATGTGCAAAAATGCGGGAAAAAACCCGAGCCGAAACCTAGACTTAGGCCTACCACAGTAGCCCGAGTAACGAATCAAAAAACAATTTAGGCGTGGCGATTCTGTACAATCCGTTCAAAAATTGCACAAGTACACTCCCACACCCAGCAACTTCTAGTGCAACTTGCGCGCAACAAAATTACCAGAGAAGTTGCAAAAAAATTGCATAGTGTACACCGCCTTAAGTGATTGGTTACAAATGCAAACTAGTTGTTTGCAATGTTGTACAACATATATGAATTGGGATTACTTTACCTTGGCCCAAAGTTTTAAAGAAACGCAAAGTGACTTTACTCGACTATCAAGTTCATCATAAATCTTCAGTAAGCAGCTTGTAAAACATGCCTAAGAAAAAAGTCACCGTTTAGCAGATTATCTTAGAGTGTATATATATATATATATATATAGCCTCGGTGCGAATACAGTAACTGACCAATCACAGCTAGCCTCTGGCGCAGTAGCCTGCGCGCAGACGCTTGTGTTTCCGCTCTTAATCCCTGTAAGCGTCTGCGCATCGGAAGTCAAAAGCTTGTTCTGGTCACATGGATTTTCCACAGAAAGTTGGAACCGTTCTTAACTTAATTCCACTCTTAAGGTTACTGGAGCCCTTCGGGTTACGTTTTATGGGAAACATTATAGCGCTCCGTCCCTTTATTGCATATACCAAAACCTACACATTATTCTAAAGCTGATATACCTGGTTGCAAGACTGCGGCAAAGCATTTGGTCATTTTATGAACGCAAACAAAAGATGTTTATTACAGTTTCTGTTTATTACAGTTTTCATTCCAATTCGAAATGCTATAAGTGAACAACTATTTACTATAATGCTCAGTCTGAAAATTGGCAGTTTGGTCGATAAATATCACAGCAAAAAAAGTGTGTCTGGGTTTGTAAAAATTCCAAATACTTTTAGGGCTTGCATAAAAGACCGTAAAACGATAAATATTGAACATTTTACAATTCCCAGACACACTTTGTCACCAGAATATTAATTTACTCGAATAACAATTTTAGATGATTCTGATAAATTCGTGTTCACTTATAGCTTTTTAAAGTTCTTACTTTAGCTCAAAACATTTCTTTCAGCAGTGTGAAAGAAACCTCTTATCACTTATTCACACAAAGGAAATAATGCGCTTTTTCCTTGTTTAGAAATAAAAAATAAAAAAACATGATTTCCTTTCCAGAATCTGAAAGCCCTCATAAAATGCTTCACTTTCAGGGAATAAAAAAAATCAAAAAAAAATATGGTTTGAAGGTCTACAGGTCTACTTAACTTAATGATAAAGTCGTCTCAAACAACCCAAAACTAAATTCGATTACTTTGATCCGAAGCGTTCGGCAAACCGAAGAATACTGGGAAGCGATAACACTTTTAATTATGTCACTGTGTTGAAGTTAATTATTTTAATCTGATTATAACAACATCCGGCCAGAACAAGCTTTCAGCCTCCGATGCGCAGACGCTTACAGGGATTAAGCAACGGAAACACAGGCGTCTGCAAGCAGGCTACTGACGCAGTCGCGTACTTAATTTGTCTCTCCCAAAGTATGCGACTGCTTGCACTGCATGCAGGTTAATTACAGCGTGTTAAGACAACGTATTTTCTCAATCTTACAACTGGAAAAACACTTGCCTAAGACGTCGTTTTCGATCACCTACAGTATAACTGTCAAGTCTATCCAATATCTATCTATCCAATGCATCACTGGTTGAATTACATGCAATCGTCTTATTTACTGTAACAATAGTGGATTTATTAAATAATATGGTTTATTAGCAATAATTTGGTTAATTATAGTAATCTTTTGAGTATTAAAGTATTTGAGTTAAACTCTGATTAAGCACGAAAATACTTTCTGATTTCATTTGCATGTACATAATTCTCAGGTATAATTAGTAAATTTAAAAAAAATCCAATATTCGTAATCCAATATTCTTACTGTTTAAAGTATTTTACTAATTCTAAGTTAATTCTAAAACAATGACGGTTCTGAATATACTTACAGTATTGTTTCCAGTGTTTACCTTGCATCTTAAACCACTGAAAATTAACAACACAAAAAATATTTTAAAGTTAAGTTTTTATCTTTTCATAAACCAAAATCAGTGTAAAAAACTAGGGTACACTTAACACCGCTGCCAAACGTTTGCGCATGCGTGAATTTGCTATAGTAAACATTGCAAGAGAAGTGGGAACTAGCTGTAGCAACAACAACCAGACAGTGAAGACTAAGTAAGACTCGACTATTCATTAATTTTGTGTTTTAAAAAAAGGACATGAAAATAACGAAGGGGGAATTTCGGAATATGTTACAGTATTGACAAAGCATAAATTACCTACCTTACATCTTTTTGGTAGTATGCTTATAATTTTAACTTTTGTGTGGACTCTCGGACCAGTCCAAATATTTCAGCGCTCTTTTTTGAGGTACGAGCTCGGATGTCGCGCAGGCGCAAAACGTTTGGCAGCGGTGTTGGTGCACCTAGCCTCCACTTTCGTACAGAGGCTACTAAGAAACGCTTGCTGCAGACTATAGGGTACACCCAGAGAGCGCACACCTCCGTCAGCGAGTTATATTTTATAATAACATTGTTTACTACGTCGGTAAAAGACGATTGATTTTCTTAAATCACAATCTGGAATACCTTTTGATCTCGGTAAAATAGATTGTGGGCCATTTAGTATCAAATTCTTCTTTTACATCAGAATATCTCTCTGAAAGATAAATGAATCACTAATCAGGAATCGATATACATGACGCATTCACATCAGCAAGGGTTGCAGACCGCATCTCGCCCGGGCGCTTATCTTAAATTTCGGGCAAAGGGGGGGGGGGGGGGGGGGGGGGGAGCGCTTATTAAATACTTTCTCTTAACCAATTCAACTAAATATTTATTTTAGCCTATGAAACGAAACGAAAATTAAGTTTGTCTTATTTGAAAGAACACTTAAAATTATAGAGTAACAATCTTTTGCAGTTTTTCGTTTCCTTGCTTCGTTGTTGAGATATTTTAGTTTGTTTGATATGCAAATTAAACATATTGACGTCATAATGAGCTATCGGAGAAGGTTAGATATCTTTTCTATTATCAAACCAAATTACTTTGAATGAAGCATGTGGATGTATTTCGTCCACAACACTAAACATGTGGATCTTCAAGTGATTATTATATTTGATAATAGCAAAGATATACAGTATAACTTTTTCGACAACTCGTTATGCACGTGTGACGTCAAAATGTTTAATTTGCAACGAAAAACGAAAAACTGCAAAAGATGTTACTCTACCATTTTAAGTGTTCTTTCAAATAAGACAAACTTAAATTTCGTTTCATAGGCACTTTAAACAAAACAACGTTTAATAATTACAGCGAATGTAGCAATATGACAAAGATTAAAAAATCCGAGATCTACACAAGAGCTCTACAAGCACATGGACATAGAAAGTACACTGACGTGTAAGTCAATGTCATGTAAGACATGTATCTTAATATATTGTAGTTTAGTTTTAAAAGTGACAACATCAAGTTTGCTGTTGGTTGGTTTTGTATTCTGTTTACTGTACTTCGAAGAGTACATAGCGCTTATTCGGGGGGCGCTTATTAAAGTGTGAGCGCTTATTTGAGAGAATGTGGTCCATTTTGTTTTTTCATATTTACTTTCTCCGGTTTTTACCTCGTCCCCATGCAGGGTATTCACCGTTGATCCCTTCTGGAAAGATAGCAAGCCGGTGCGAGATATAGGTATAAAAAGTCAAAACACTTATAATTTTAGATTGGGAAATGCCAAATAAGGAAACTGGATACGAAGTTGATCCTCGTTTTGAGTCAATATAAGTTTTATGAATGTCTGCCTAAAGCAACTCAAACTCTGCACATTTGCTCGGTTAAAGTGCCTATGAAACGAAAATTAAGTTTGTCGTACTTGAAAGAACACTTAAAATCAAACATCTTTTGCAGTTTTTCGTTTCCTTTTCGTTTCCTTTCGTTTGCTTTCGTTTCGTTTCCTTTCTCTTTTCTTGAGATATTTTAGTTTGTTTGATATGCAAGGAAACGAAAAACTGCAAAAGATGTTAATCTGTCATTTTAAGTAAGACAAACTTAATTTTCGTTTCATAGGCACTTTAACAATGAAAGTTGTTTTTATATAGAATTTGTACTCGCGAATCGCAGACGTTTAGTGCTAATTCCAGTTGACCGCGACGCGGGCCGTTTTTTGACAGTTGTTTACGACTTCGCATGCACTGAATATGCGTTGATATAAATGCTGCCAGGAACGTAACTCGTTAATGTATTGCCTTCACGCAAGACGATTTCGTCTAAAATAGCTCTCATGAGATCTATGGTCAAAGATTTTCCACTTTCGCACGTCTTTCAACTGCTGTTTACTTTCATCGTTTCGGCAAGAACCTCGGAATAATACACGCTTTTCCCCAAAGGAATTCATACGGATAGATGCACGAGCTTTGTTTACTTTACACGAACATATAGACAGTTTACACTGGTTGCAAAAACAAATCAACGTAAAGTAACGCAAAGTTTTAATTTGCATGACAAAACACGATTGTTTGTGTCCTCAAACCACTGTTGACAACGAGTGAACTGTCAAAAAACGGTGCGCGGTCAACTGGAATTAGTAGTATCTCAAGCGAACGCTTGGTGTGAAGTGGTTGTTTTCGTAGCCTAGCAATATTCACAGCTGACAAGTTTGTAAATTGTTATAAATAATAATCAATAAACAAAAGAGTATCATTCAATATTATATTATTGTAGTATAAATACACAGGTGATTATAGAAAATCGCGCGCGCTGATTGGTCGAGCTACTTCGGACTAATTCTCGATAATCACCTACAGCGTTTATTCAAAATGGCCGCCAGCCAATTTGTCAATACGACAGACGAGGAAATTAATAATTTTAAAGAAAATGTTGTTGCTGAAACTACGAAAATGCGTATTTATACTAAAACAATTATTCGCCAAAGGCTCAGTGAATATCAGTGAATAATAACCTCGACTTCGTCTCGGTTATTATTCACCGATATTCACCTCGCCTTCGGCAAATAATTGTTATGTATTCTGCAGCTCGTGTTATTATCATGACTGTACTTACACGAACATGTCTACAGTATATATAGTAGTAATAATATACATATTATTTCACTTACTGTCATTATTTAATAAGTTTAAAAGTATCATAAAAATTCCGGGAATCTTTTCCTAAATAATGAAATCATTAAAAATTTATTTATATAATATTTATTTTGCATGAAATTGCAGCGTATGGAATTGTGGTGTATGGAATTGTAGCGTAATGCATTGTATGGTATGATTTAGTGTGGTTTGGTATAATCTGGTATAATATGCATGGTATGGTATATGGTAAAAAAGATAAATAAAGAAAGCATGCAGTTAATTGTATATATTAGTTTAAGGTAATTCCTCAGTAATTCTTCCAGAAGTGAAAAGTTGCTGAAATTCCCCCAGTTTATGATATGTTCATATAGTAAAATAACAAAAAAAAGGTTGGGGTCACCGAACGCGTTTAGAAAATACAGCTGCCAGTAAACCATGATGTTTTCCCAATTTGTAACCAGTTTGGATAACTTTTGATTTCGTCTTGTTATCTTGAAAAATCCTTCATAAAAGCACTTAGTTTATACTGAATGAGAAAATATCTGATATTTTAGATGCACTTATATGAACTATTTAGTGGCAATAAATAATAAAAGAAAATTTGACGAAAATATAACAATTGACAAACATTTTTGCGATATAAGAATGTCCATATTCTTTCTTGTTACATGTTTTTTGAAGCCGCAACAACGAAAAACGTACGATATTTCAAATTCTCGAAGTGGTTTTTCCTCTATTCTTTCATATATGCTGTACAGCTGGTGGAGGAAATAAATAATTGAAAAAAAGTGGGGGTCACCGAGTGTCTTCGTGAGCTACACAAGGTTAAAGCTTGAACATGGGGCATTTCCCTATCATTTCATTTATATACGAAACCACGCAACAAATTTTTATTTATTTCAAAACCCAAAAATTAAGTTAGTATCTTCTTGTCAAAGGTTAATATTTTAGCTGATTTAGCCTCCTTAGTGATATTTTTATGTGTTTTCGTCACTAACACTTGGTTACCTCTTGAATTAGTATTGCAGAATTATGCGCAGAAAAGCTGCGCAATGCAAAACTGAGGAATTACCTTAAATTGAAACTTTCCTTCTTTTGCACCTAATACTGTACCTCATTATCATCATGCACATCTATATTAACATCACTTGTTTTTAAACCAAGGCAGCTATATGATGAACCATATGATCGTACAATGCAATCTTTAAAAGTAAAATGTTTTAAAATAAGCAAAATTTAATAAAAATACTAGGTTATAATCACAGCTGCATCACGCAACAGAATAATTTCACTAACTACATGATTTCACAATACATCACAATGTAATTAAAATATTTCAGTATAAATGAATTAGACCTCTTATTGATAAGAAAAACACATGGCATTAAACAGGGTAAATTAATAATTTAGAACATCTATAGACAGGAATGGGTTAAGTATATTTATTATATGGCTGTGTCGTGTGAGCGGTCTTAACGAGACTTTTCTGCAATTTGATTGGTTCCTGAGCGGTCTTTACAAACCGGTAAAGACCGGTCATTGCAAAAATTGAAAAACAAAATCAAACGTCAAGCTAGAATAGTGTTAAAATATCGTGAAAATAAATTTACTGCTAAAAAATTAAAAACGACAGTGTTTATGGTGGCTGAAAGTGCTTTGTTGAGTTACAGTTTTCATTGAAAGTCGGTTTAATACTTCGCCTTCGTAGTCGAGGAGAAGAAGCGAGAAAACGTCGACCACGTAGCACCCCCACTACACAATAGTTTTGACTCCAGATTATAATAGGCTGATACCCATAGAACATTGCTAGGTCAGTCGTACTCACAAATTGTGGGGTCAGTGGCCTGCTACATAGAGGGGGTGGGTGGTCCTTACATTGACAGACTTAAAGTGCACATGAAACGAAAATTAAGTTTGTCTTATTTGAAAGAACACTTAAAATGATAGAGTAACATCTTTTGCAGTTTTTCGTTTCCTTGCTTCGTTGTTGAGATATTTCAGTTTGTTTGAAATGTAAATTAAACAACTTGACGTCACATGTGCATAATGAGTTATCAGAGAAGGTTATATATCTTTGCTATTATCAAACCAAACTTAATTCGAAGGAAGTATATGTGCGTGTGTTTCTCTCACAACGCCAAACATGTAGAATTTTCAATAGCAAAGATATATAACCTTCTCTGATAACTCATTATGCACATGTGACGTCAAGTTGTTTAATTTACATTTCAAACAAACTGAAATATCTCAACAACGAAGCAAGGAAACGAAAAACTGCAAAAGATGTTACTCTATCATTTTAAGTGTTCTTTCAAATAAGACAAACTTAATTTTCGTTTCATGTGCACTTAAAGTCTGTCGATGTAAGGACCACCCACCCCCTCCATGTAGCAGGCCACTGACCCCACAATTTGTGAGTACGACTGACCTAGCAATGTTCTATGGGTATCAGCCTATTATAATCTGGAGTCAAAAATATTGTGTAGTGGGGGTGCTACGTGATCGACGTTTTCTCGCTTCTCCTCCTCGACTATCGGTCTTTGCTAGTTGCTACTTGTACACTTGACATTCAAATGAAACTAAAAAACTTGAGCCATATAATAAAAACCTTATTAACCTCGCTTACGATAAAATTATCCTGCCCTTGGTCTTTTCGCACAAACCTAGCTCGCTCGGTCTGTACTGAAAGACCGCAGACATGATAATTTTGCAGTGAAGACCTCCCGCTCGGTCAATAAGTTTTTAATAATGGTCAGGAATATTTACAGATATTGCAATATTTACTGATATTGCAAAATTTACAAATTAATAGTAGCAATTAGAAGGCAAAAACAGAGAACGTAATTAATTATAAAGTTATAAATGAAAATCAATAAGTTTCAGTGAGACTTCCAAAAGTACCAATGAGATACCATGATGCAATTTCTTCTGTCAAAGAAACATTTCCAGTTCGTTCTACGATTTACGAAACTAATGCTTACATCTTTATTTACAAACAAATATAGTGGTACTTCCTTCAAAATTGTAACTTTATAATTTATTATAACTATCATACATTATTAGATGATATACTATTATTTAAATAATAGAACTAAACGTCGGGTAACGTGGCATGTTATCATCATTTATTAATAATATGGAACGCGGCAACAATTGACTAAGTTATCCATAAATTATATTTCAGTTGGAGACACAACTGTCGCTACCTCACGGACTGTCAGAAACCTTGGAACGCTCTTTGATTCTGACATGTCTTTTCACGAACAAATAAATAAGCTGAGTAAATCGTCCTTCTACTTTCTATACAACATTAGGAAAATCAGAAAATATCTAACAAAAGATATAACAGCTACTCTTGTTCATGCCTTCGTTACATGCCGCCTGGATTACTGTAACAGTATACTTTATGGCTTACCAGCATATCAAATTGCAAAGATACAAACAGTCCAAAATGCCGCTGCAAGGTTGGTCTGTAAGGTTCCGAAATTTGCACATATTACTCCCTACTTAAAAGAACTTCATTGGCTACCGGTTAAATTTAGAATTAAATTTAAAATTCTTGTTTTAACCTTCCAAGCAATTTGCAGTTTGGCTCCGCAATATTTATGTGAGCTCATTCGTATCAAAGATCATTCATGTCATCATCTTCGATCAAATGATGAACTACTTTTAGCTGTGCCTTCTTCCAAGTCATTGACAGAGCATTCCAATTTGCAGCTCCCAGTTTGTGGAACAGTTTACCAAAGGAAATTAGACAAGTACAATCTCTTTTTAGTTTCAAAAAACAATTAAAGACTTTTTTATTTCGTGCAGCATATAATCTTAGTTCTTAGTATAACACTATTTTAATAGATAATTTTACGGTTTTAAATATAAATGTTGGATACTATTTTATATATATGTTTTGTAACTAAATTAATTTGTAAACATAGCGCATCTGAACATTTTTGTATGATAATTTGCGCTTTATAAATCAATATTAATAATAATAATAATATTGGCAATGCTGTACATTCCAGTACATGTAGCGGATGTGTCATACATATATGTATAATTCTACTGTACACAAAAACCATGAACAGCCTAAGTTACTAGCAAAGGTAATTGTTGTTGTTGTTGTTTGTTTGATAACTCGATGCGATCTAGACATTTTTTTACCCAGTCCAGATCCAGCGAGATAATTTTCGCGCATGCAGGATAGATAAAAATAGGTGCCCAATGCGAACACAAATCAAAGAACTGGAAATATAACTTCTTCTCAAGACGTAAGCTATACTTCGATTCCCGAAAGATTCGCATAAAAAAGAGAGAAATTGACTCGCAGAAGAATCACGATAACCCCCTCTGTTAGTGGAAAGACTCGGGAAAATACTACAATAAACAAGGGCAATACCGCGATGTTATTTGCGAGCCACGATTTGGTAATTAATTAGATTTCAGAATTAATAACTCGTTTGATCGAGAGCAGCGCTTATTACAAAAGGTTCACATTATGGTCATATAATTTAAAATACGACAATATGCCCAATATTACTTATATACCCAATTCTTCTCTCCTGGCATTACCACCTTATTATATATACAGAACTCTCGATCAAGCTCTCGGCAACGCCCTCCGTGGCTCAGTGGTCAAAGCATTGCACTAGAATCGGGTTCAATTGGGTTCAATTCCTGCCCGAAGGCCTGTGTAGTTGCATTTTTCGCAACTGGTCCCGGTTTGGTCTTAAAATGTATATATTCCACACTCGAAATACCGCTAATATGGTCTCGCTAGAGCAGAGAAGATTTGAAGAATCACTTATATTATTATATAAGTGTTTCAAGATGCAAGGCCCAAGTTATATTTCTGAACTTTATACTCGACTTACACCCTACAACCTACGCAGTTCCGGTCTCAATGTTAATCAACCAACATATATGCATAACTCGTTTATTTATATTATATCACATATCTGGAACCAACTACCAACTACTGCTAAATCAGCTACTTCTTTGTCCGAATTTCGTTCTCCAATTAAGGGAATGAGCTTTTCCGGCTGCCAATGCAACAGGTGCTTATAGACCGTACAGTGTAATTGAATTATTATTATTATTATTATTATTATTATTATTATTATTATTATTATTATTATTATTATTATTATTATTATTATTATTGTAAATACGTGTAGATCTTCTTCATAATTATCTATATTGTTCTTTATAACTGTTATTGTTATACCTAGTTTATAACTGTTATTGTTATACCTAGTTTATAACTGTTATTGTTATACCTATTTCTTACTTGTGAACTATTTATTTGTATTAGTTTTTAATGGTCGAGATTTGAAACACGAATGTTTTTTTAGTACGGACCGAGACGAGCGCAGCGAGTTGAGGTCTGTGCAAAAAACAGAGGTCCGATATTTCACTAGTACAGACCGAACAAGCGAGGTCAATAAGTAGTTCATTATATGGCCATAAATGTTGTGAACGTTCTGTGAAAACTCGACCCATCTTTCTTGCGAAATAAACGAAAATGGCAGACATTTTCCCATTTTTAAAGTACTTTCCATTGAGCTAGAATCCTGAACTTTCTACCCCAAATAGCATTTTTCAATTGCTCTTGTTTGACATATTGCTCAAGACCGTACGTTAAGTAGTTGAATAAAAAATCATCTGAAATTCTAATACTTGTGAGAAGCAAATGTAAAATTATTACGAACAATGTTACGAACGTTTTGGACATTTTAAAAACTTTCACAAAACGTGGAAACTCGAACAATACATCAAATGAAAGCTTATCAAATTTCTAACAACATACCTGCCCGATACATTTCAACAATATGGGTAGTTCTGAAATTATTATCCATCTTGTTGCATATACTGACATGACTGCCATTTTGTTTATAAAACTTACGGTCCCGAACGGCAGATTCCGCTCTGAGCAGGCGGATACGGGAAATATCCGACCGCTTATGAACCAATCAAATTACAGGATTTCCGTATTCGGACCTCTCAGCGCTGCTGCCATATAATAATGTATTGTATTGTACCGTACCGTAACAGTACCGTAACCGTAACAGTATAGGGACTTTAAGAAAACACAGCGACTACGACTACGGCAACGTGTTTGAACAATAGAATTTTATGTTGTATACAAAGAGATTTTGCAAATGACGGTCCCAAGAGTAATTTTCATGCCGTCATGGCTCTGTTGACAACGTAGAAAAAGCATTTTACGTTGTAAAGACAACGCGAAACCTGAGTCACTACAGAAGCCTTGGAAAAGCTTAGTGGTATTCTCGCGACTAACATAGATTGAACAAGTGTTTTTCTTCAAGAATTTAAGAACAAAACGAGTCCGTGCGATTATGTATCTTGAAATTTGAATGTATAAATACACCACCATTTAATACCACTGTTAAACTTTCTACCGTAGCCGTAGTCCGTTGTCTGAATCTTAAAGTCCCTAGTACCGTAACAGTACTGTACCGTACCGTGACCGTACCGTAACCGTACCATACCCGCACCGTATTGTACCGTATTGCATTGCATTGCATTGAAATTGGGGTCTCTAAAACGGCATTTCCCACGATTTGACAGCACATTTGAGCAAAATTTTGAAACTTTTAAAACATATTTTTAATGGCACATTTTATTATGTTTACAAAACATTTGTCCAAATTGGATGTTCAGCATTTATATTTTTACAAAGCTAACTAAAATATTAGCCAAACGAGAAAGGCGCAAACACCCATGCATGCCTTCCAAAATTAACTAAATATTCATTGTCTCAAAGACCTTGTAGTGTGTAATTTTCTCTAATTTAATAAATTATATGTTATCTACCGACTACCGTAACATTGATGTAAGCTAATTAGATAAACCTGGGGTCATATTTCACGAACGCGCCGTTAAAATATATCTTATCAGAGCAAGATAGCGAGACTAACCATAATTTGAAAACAGTTATTCATTTCAAAATCACGAAAAGAAAGATCCAATTTAACGTTGAACTAAACCTTGGCGAAAGGATCAATTTGATCCTTTCAAATTCATATATAAGAGCTCCTGGCAAGCGTGAAATATGCTAATGCCGCCTTGCTGAATAAATATATGTCTGAACTCAGACTTCACTAGGACGCAAAATGATAAATAATACGATATTGAGACTGGACAAAAACACATCTGTATATTCGACACTAGACTGTTTGTATATTTGAAATGAAACTAAGACGACCTTAACTTACCAGTCTTACCTTACAGCAGTAGGGGAATAAATCTGCAGATTGTTCACAGTATAACAGTATTTCTTCATCATTGCTGTTAAAAGCAGCTAAAACCCATTCGAAAACGCTTATACAGAACTCGTATGACTGAAACCACGAACACAGTTATGAATAAATTACTCGGTATCTCAGCTGAGTCAGCAATCGATGGTTGCCATGGTGCAGATCGGTCAAAAAGCCCAAAATCAACGCGGCAGCCAATCAGGTTTGAGGCAAATCGGTCAAAAAAGTGGTTGCCATGGTGCAGATCGGTCAAATTGATCAAACACCAATCAGATCTCTCGGCAAACCGGTCAAAACTCTCAAAGCGAACGCTGACCACCGGTCATCCCTGCCCGGTGTTTGCTGACTCGCAAATTACGATAAAAGCGAATTTGAAACCTAATCAGTCTGCCAAGCTTTGGAGTCACGGCAAACATTTTCTAGAAGACTGTCGAGATTAAAATATTGTGTGATTGCACAATTATTCTGGTGATTTTTTACGTCAGTCGCGTGACCGGTCTGATGTATGTACATTGCAGTAACAACTAAACTTGAAAGAGATGTTCAGTAAATAATTACTGACCATTACACAACGTTTATCACTACGTATATACTACACTGTCTGTCGATCAGGGATCGGTAACCCAAGTGAGAAGAAAAGCTAGCAGTTTCACCAACTGTCACGAAAACATAGCACTTTTGCAGACAAATAATAAACATAATTACAGTATTGTTGGGTTGCACGTTACGTCATGGCGGCCATGTTGGTTGGTAGGTACAAAATAATATTATATTAGACGCTATTGTACCTACCAACCAACATGGCCGCTGTGACTTTGTCCTCTAACGCTCAGGGGATTGATTGCAACCCACCTATAACGCTGTGCAGATTAAAGAAAAGTAATTTCATTTATTGAGGGTAATATAATTTTGACAGTATTTAGAAACCCAATGGCCCTCACCACTTGAAGGTTCTTGTTCGTAGAATAAACTGCATGGCAGGAAAACCAGAAAAATCAGTGAAAACACACGAGATAAGGTTAGTTTTAAAGGCACAGTGTCACCATGACGAAAACTTGAAAAACTTCGTGGACAAATTCAAGTTCACATGATTAAAGTTAACTAGGTGAATATCACACACGTCAAAACTTGGACTAAATAGTCCGTAAGAAAATGCACTAATGACTTACTTTTTTACCGTTTTAACGATTTAAGAATATTATTACTTGCACACAAATATAATTTTTGTCTTGCGCAAAACTGTTAATTAAGCGGTTATTTAATACCTGACGACGCTGTACCTTTAAAATCCTGGATAAAAGCCTGCATCCGAGTACTAAACCCATTCGACCTGGCTTAACTTCAGTGGTGAAAGACAGCACGCTAACAGCTTGTGCCACCCCAAAGGTTTGTTTACACAAAGCATTCAAAGAAACTTAGGGGCTGTTTACATGGAAGGCGGGACGGGACATTAATCGGGATCGCATCGCTACTATATTTTCCCTTTATTTATCTCATTTCGTTTATATGAAGAATGTGTTTGCCGGACATTTTTGTCTAGTCCCGCCTAACCGGGATCGCGGTTTCCTCAACCGGGATCCCGGCTTGAGAGAGACAATTTTCGCCATATAAATGCTCAGTCCCGCCTAACCGGGACGATATGACGGATACCGTTTCGCGAGTATTTATTTTGATTCCTAAGCTGTTTATTTGATATAAGATTCTGTTTTGAATTCTGTTTTGAATTTGATTGGTGTTTGGCAAATAATCCTGTTTCTTATTGGTTGTTTTAAAACCAGAAACCAATCAAATTCAAAACAGGAAGTTAGCAATAATTTTCATCACCTTGAGGAATATATTGCAACGATATTTTAGGAACGCTTCTATTGCCAGGACAGTAATTACAGTATATGTATTACAATACATATAGATATTGGTAGTACAGAACATACAAACAAGAATTGATTCAAACCTGGAATTTCTTTTTGTAAAAGCTGCTTAACATCCTCAAAAACCGTTCTTCTTTTAACAATATCTTGTATAGACATGCCATGTTTGATTAAAATTGAGTTTAGGAGATTAGATAAGGCCTTAAGTTGGAGTGGAGCTGGTACTGGTAAATCCTTAAGTTCACTTTCCTGTAAAAAAAACAAAAAAACTAGACAACTACTTTCCACTACTGTATAGTGTAACACAACGCATACATGTACTGCAAAATAGGTAGGGTTTTTTTCAGTAAGAAACCACCTCACACACACATATCGAAATATATTAAGGTTTGATATACTGCCGAAACAGAGAACGTAGGAGTCTAACGTTTCGAGCGAAGGCCCTTCGTCAGAGAGAAACGTAAAGGGTGTAAACAAACAACGAGCTTATATGAGACATATAATCATGTGACCAAAAATAAGTCAATCAGATAAAAATAACAATAACAAATTAATGAGATGCGAAAAAATTAGCCAGCAGTAAGATTGCAGTAAATATTTATTAAGATTGGAATATTTTAAACCAATTTCACTTCTCACCGTCGATGAGCAAAAAAGGACGGGTGTAAACAGGATGAGCGAGAGTAAAAATAAATAAAATTAATTAAGTGAAAACACTGTCTATGTCCGCCCTTGCTAAACAAAAACAGCGTCTTCAGACTGGAAGTGTTAAATAAAAGGGAAAATATAGATAAATTAAGTGAAAACGCTGTTTATGTCCGCCCTTGCTAAACAAAAACAGCGTATTCAGTGTTAAATAAAAGAAAAACGTTCGTTGAGTCCGTGAGGATGAATGGTTCCAATTTTGAAAATGAGACGCTTTTCCTGTCTTTTGCGGCTGTCATTACCACCAGAAATGGGTGAGATGGCACACACTTTCATGTCCGAAATACAATGGTTGACACTATTAAAATGTCGGGCGACAGGCTTGTCAACATCATTTCCTCAGAAGTCATGAGCGCATTACCACTAATCGATACCAAAATATCCAGGAATTGAACAACAACAACATAATTTACTGTGTTTCTTGCAATAAATGGTGCATGCTTTACATCGGTGAAACTGGCAGACGTTTATGTATCTGACAGGTTTGCTGAACATCTCTGTTCTGTGAGGAATTATGATGTTCACAAGCCTGTCACCCGACATTTTAATATTGTAATGTCAACCATTGTATTTCGGACATGAAAGTTTGTGCCAGTGTTTTCACTTATTTATTATTGTTATTTTGCTCTGACTGGCTAATTTTTTCGCATCTCATTATTAATTTGTTTTAGTATAAATACACAGGTGATTACAGAAAATCACTGATTTGTCAAGTTATTTCGGACTAATTCTTGATAATCACCTACAGCGTTTATTCAAAATGGCCACCAGTCAATTTGTCAATGTGACAGACGAAGAAATTAACAATTTTTGAGAAAATCTTATTCCTAAAAGTACGAAAATGTGTATTTATACTAAAACAATTATTTGCCTCAGGCTCAGTGAATATTTATAAGTTATAACATGACTTGAGGGAAATTAGCGATTAAATTTCCCACAGCCAAGACAAAAAAATTTTACAAATCTTCCCGGGGCAAAGGGGAAATTTAATCGCTAATTTCCCGAAAAGTCATGTTATCATGTTGTCAAACAATACTATGATCGCCGAGGAAAACTTTGAGAATCTTACCAACAGGAAATTTACACGGTTGATCAGAGAAGTTGCATCTAATTTTCCCGTGCATGTTGATGAGGGAAAATAATTATATGCAAGCGGGAAAGCGACAAAGGATTTCTTTGTCTTCTAATTTTCCCTCATCAACATGTACAGGAAAATTAGAAGACAAAGGAAAAATTTCCCTCTTGAGCAATGAGGGAAATGCGAGGTTTACATTCCCTCGGAGAACAAAAGAATCCGAGGCGATCATGGTATTACACATTATTCGCTGATATTCACCTCGCCTTCGGCGAATATTTGTTAAATATTGTTATTTTATATGTGCTGTATGTATTCACTGGTAAATATTTAGTTTTCTCATTGTCGGTCCTTTGTGTAACCATAGTAACAGTTTACTTTGTTCTAATTTAGTTTAAATATTTGGTCTGCCAATCAACTTTGGTTGTTTCATTGTTAGTCACCAGTGCGCAACGATTCTTACTGCGTGACACCCTCCCATATACATATATACCGTAGAACCTGAGTTTTACGACCACCCCTGTTGGCCAGGAAAAAGTGGCCAGGTAAAAGTGGTAGTAAATGACAGGTGGTCGTACATGTTAGGAAGTGATGTGACATCATAGCAGCCATTTTGGTAGCACCGCAGTGATTCTTTATATAAACATTGTTTCAAGGTTAGGAAAATGGTGATTTATAAAGATTTACAAGGCAAATGGAAAGCAAGAACACTTCAAAGAAGTGCAGTCTTGATTTATTAATGTTAATATGTTATTTGTTAACTAAAATAAAAGAAATTTGACATTTGTGTGTTTAATATATAGAGCAACGTTCTCCACATCAAAATGGTCTCGTACTGTCATTCACTTCAGTTTTTGCACTGTGTTTTTGCTACGTTTGATTCAATTTTTTCGCTGGTTTAGTCTTGTTAAAAAAAGCTCTTGGCTTTATTTACGATCTTCCAGTAGTATTATTTAGATGTGAACACTCAGTTTTGTCATTTTCCTTTCTGAGTAAAAAATATACAAACTTGTCACGGTAAATGATCGTCAAGATCAACTTCTCTAAAGTTAACAAATATTACTCATGGTTTTGGATTGTTCAGTCATTGTATTAACTCTCAAACATCAACTAAAAATTAAGTATTTAACTCTGACAACAAAATTTCACACAACATAAATTTCATATATATATATATATATATATATTAGTCTAGGGTGAGGCGGTTTTTATAAAAAAACGAAAACTGAAAACCGCCCGAAAAAAAACGAAAAAACCGAGTGAACCAATTTTTTTTTTGCTTCGTGATGCTTATTTCCTGGTGTCAATGGCGCGTTGCTGGCGAAGAGGCTCTTTACTGTAGGTGGCATTTCGGATGAAGCCGCGTTGCTAGCGTTCGAAGTTCTGAATCGAAGCCTTTCCGTAATTTCCATTCTTATATCAGAGATCATACCTGGCAATAAACGTATGGTATTTCGAAGCGCAAATCTCTTCAGTCATTTTCCTGTCAATTCCGTGTGTAAACGCAACAAAAACCCGTGTAAGTATGGTTCGATTTTATTGAAATACCGATTTTTCTTTCGATTTTTCGGTTTTCCTCCAAAAGCAACATCGGTTAAATCAGTTTTCAAAAAACATCGGGTTTTTTCGGTTTATCGATTAACCACCTCACCCTATATATTACACTCCTTCATGTCTGTGTTGTTGAGCACTCTGTGAGAGTGGTATATAATATATATATATATATATATATATGACATTGCACCAGTTCACAGGCACAGAGCAATAAGCCAGATATATTTGGTAGGCTGATGCGGTATTAAAAAAATATCAAATACGGATACCAAAAAAAATACAGATAATCTTGAATATTTTCAATTCGGAAAATTTGAACACTGTGAAATCACTTTAAAAGCACTATGAATCAAATTTTGACAGTTCACTGAGAAGACACCCTTTGTCCTGTGATTTGCAGTCAACATTACATGTATGTGCAATATTATCTGGTAATACCAAAGGTTTCAGTATTTCCAGTATTTGAAACTTAGAATATCAAATACATGTATTTGGTATTTTGAAAATACCAATGATTACCGATATATCAATATATCGTATCAGCCTAATATTTGGCCAGTGCTACTTCCACTTCCATAGTTGGTTGTGTAATATTACTGTATTTCTGTAGCCGCTAACTGAAGCATGAGGAAAGTCTAGCGATATAAGTCACCAATTCTTAATGTATATTCATCTGTTGGTATCGATTTTGGATAAACATCTATTGTATTATGAACAAATGCCATTTAAAGCTAAATTATACTAATTATACTAATATTATACTAATTTTATCAGGCTTCGGTAGCGGCTTACAGAAACATCTAGGTGTATTAGGTGGGGGCAGGGGGGAAGGGCAATTGGCCTTTCAAAATCTTTGAAAAAGGAAAATTCTGGCACTTTCTGCTGGGAATTTCAGCCAATTTCAATATGTATTGCTGTGAAATGTTCAAGCAAAATTCATACGTTAAGCTAAGACTGGAAAATACAATTAAAAATCAATATAGTGGTCCTCCTTGCCCAATTGATTCTCCGCAACAAAACTTGAGAAATTAAAGAGCTCATGTCACCAAAATTTCTGCTTGTTTTGATGTTTTCCCTCCCCTCGTAAAATAGCGATGGAATTGATGTGTTAAATGACGCTGAAACTGAAGTTTCTATTATGCTCATTGGAGACAATTTGATCTTGTCAGCTGACGATCACTGATCATCCTGAGTAATCGCAGTCATTACGAGTTAAAACGACAACACGGCAGTGGGATCATTGTGAGAAATGAAAACCTGATGCTCAAAAATCTTATTTCAATTCCATTTTGTTGAAGTCTTGAGAGAGGACTTCAAGCTTCTTCAGTCGCGATTTGGATTGTTAGAATTGAACAGAAAGTGCTTCTGGCAGTACTCAATCTCACTCCCAGTACTTAGCCCACAATATTGTGCCAGAACTGAGTGGGAAGAGTATTGGGAATGAGATATTTTGGCCCTACCTCACATTAATTAATGCACTTCATTTATAACGCTGTCACCACTAAGGACCCCAACTACCATGTTATAGCGAGGCTCCACTGTATTTAACCCTAAATTTTTTGGGCAAAAATCTCTGCCCCCCAAACAGAATTGGGCTGCTACACCTATGTACAGAAATACAGTAATACCTATGCAATGAACCACAGATGAAGAAGTGGGAAGGTATTTCCATTTTGACTGTAAACCAGAGCTATAAAAACCTGTTCCTCCATCATCACACAGAACAGTGGGCCATCCCCAATCCATAAGGAACACAGGCTCTGGGCATGAGACTGAGCAAGACCAAGCTCAAAGATTATTTACAAATTTCTCATCCAAATATATTTTCCTTATTTTTGTTTGTAATTTAATATCATCTATTGGTATCTGTTTCACGTCGCTTTTAGTTCAATTCATTTCTTACAGTAATGTAATTTCTTGGCAACAATGTCTGATTAATGGTTACTTTATAGTAGACTAGAAAAAAACGCAGGTATCACAAGCAAACCAAGGCTTGTAGTCCAAACACAAAATATGATAATATATAAACTAACCTTGACTAAGATCTCTTCTCCTCTTCTTTCTTGTTTTTGTTTACCCACAGGCCGAGACTTGCGAGTCTCTTCACGACCAGTTCCATTTTGTGTTTCGTTCCGTGTTTTACTGCGCCTGTTTCTCTTTTTACTAAATAAAGGGCGACGTTGAGGTATGTCCCGAGGGCCATTCATGTTGAAAATATATATATATATATCAATGATAGCCACCAATTAAGTTATGCAGGTCTCAAAAATGGGTCCAAACAAGTATAGAAACCATGTGACATAAACACAAAATATTTTCATCGTTCTCAGCCGCAGTATCATATACACTCTTCAGTTTCAAGCTATAGGAAACCACATAGCCTTTTCTTTTTGTTAAAATTTCAATATCTTTTCAGTTTTCCCATGACGAATAGCACATTACGATTTACGAATCCAACAGACAGCATTTCCACACTTCCAAGAACTCGTGTACATATGGGGAAAAAAAAAAGTAAATTGGTGGTCGGGTCCAGTCTTCGCTAACCGCGCAGGCGCTAATCACTGATCTGGTTGGATCTGGTCGGGGCTCACAATAGGACTGAGAAATATATATACTGTAAATATATACTGTATTTAATAACAGCGCTGTGTAGTAACGAGATACAAGGGATGCATAGAGGTAGATACTCCTCGCCTCCATCACCAAATCCGGGTTATCAAGCGTTCTGCGTCTCCCCCCGGCTTTCACGTTTACCAATCACGCGCCAGGGATTGCGATGGTATCCGCAAAGTCATGATCAATGTCTGCAGGGAACGCACAACGGAGAGATAAAACCGAGATTGATGATGGTGCAGGACGACGGGCAGAAACAAGCCATGTAGCCGAAAAATGTTATTTCGTTAATGTTCGTTTTTAAATCTGGACCACTGGACCAGATACACTGGACCTGGGGCACCAATATGGCTGCCAGTGGCTTCAAAATGTTCACTGCTGACCAAGGATGAGCAATCCAGTTGCATTGTTTCAATTTCAGTAAAATATAATTTTCAAATGATGAATACTGGCGTTCTCAGTTTTTCAATATATTGTCTTTCTCGAGATATTTAAGCTTGTGAAACATGTAAATTAGGTGGCTTGTGACGTCATTTACTCACACAGGCAAAATGAGATTAACAAAATGAGTAATATATATGTAAATAGCAGGAAGAAATAATTCAAACTTTGCACACGTATAGTTATCATAAAAGTACACTCCACTGTGCGCATCATGTTGTTGCTACGGAAACCGTTTAGAAACACAAGCCTTTTACTAAAAAAGCGCGTCGACAAATAAACTCGCGTCTTGTAACAGCGCTTTATACTCCGCTTCGTTTAGATTATCCATTGCTATATCTTTGGGCTCGCCCCTTCACTCCAGCCCGGATAGCAATACGTCCTTTTCGTTTCAAACATTGATAAGCCTTCTTCAGGTAGACCATCTTTTCGTCGCGCGTTACCCAATGGAATACACAGTTACTGAAGTGAAGGTCGTATAGTATTGTTCGTTGTCGTGAGAAAATCCAATTGCACTGCTCCCAACAAGAAACTTGATATTCGGCACATCTTTGAACTTTTCTTGAGCGAGCTTCACTCTGGCTCCGTTAGGATCAACTCCTACAACCTCTCCGTCAAGACCAACGTACGATATCTGCGATGAATTTTGACAACTCTCCTGTGCCACAACCCATGTCTAGCACTTTGTCGCCTGGACAGAGATTTAAGGAACGGACAAAAGCGCATCCCATGTCATACTGAGGTTTGTTGAGTACGCTGTAGGCTTTAGCATTGGGTCCCATTTCGTAATCGTACTCGGCGGTGACTAGCCTCCTAAAGCAGCAACGTCTGAGTCACATGTCTGAGTGGTCTGAGGCGCTTTGCAACAAAAATATTTGGGGATTACTTCCAGTCTTGGTAACCTGGCCTATTAAGGAGTAGCCTGAGAGCAGAGAGCCTGCGAGCAGGCTAATTCTTCTTCTTCTGCTGTCCATCGTTAAACGATGATGACTAGGTAGGTTGGGGGTGTTTGAGCCTTCGATACTGCTGCAGACCTTTTTCGCTGTATAGAAGGAATGGTTGGAGAGTTCACAAAGATAATTGCCAGGGTTGGCCTGATAAAGTGCCGTCATTCTGCTTCCATGGATCTTTTTCTCTTGATTAATTACCCGCATACCATCCTTTATAGCACTGCTCCAAGTGGGCCAGATTGACGCGAATTCCTCCCAGCTGTCAACATTGATGTCAGTTGCCTTAAGATGTCTTTTAGAATATCCTTGAATCGCAGCTTTTGCCCTCCTCTGCTTCTGCTGCCTTGATTGAGCTCACCGTACATGATGATCCTTCGAATTCGTGTGGTTGGCATGCGAGATACATGGCCAGCCCAGCGTAGTTGAGATGCTGCAAGTATGGCTTCAACACTGCCCATCTGTGCTCTTCTCAGAATCTCCGCATTCGTAACCAAGGTCCTGCCATTTGATACCCATGATTCTTCTAAGTTGTCTCTGTTGAATTGCACAGAGTTTACGAATATGCTGACGATAGAGTGTGTATATGTTTCAGCAGAGTAAATCCTATCAGCACCGTGCCCACCATGACATCATGAAACTCCCTGGTTAAGTCTATTAATGTATCTGGAGATCCAAACAATTTCAAGACCTTCCATGTTGTCCTATCCAGTGTCAAATGCTTTACTGAAATCCACAAAGACAATGTACACGTCCTGATGTTGTTCAATGGCTTTTTCTTGTATCTGCCTAATGCTGAAAATCATATCAATCGTTGATCGCTGTGTTCTGAAGCCACTGTTCTGTAGGACCCGTTCTGCCAACTTGTTTAGTGGCAGTTGGATAATCTTTGCTAGAATTTTGCCTGCAACAGATAGCAGTGAGATTCCTCTGGAATTTCCAGTCCTCTCGGTCACCTTTGTTTTTAGAGATACGGATCAGAATTGCGTCTTTGAAATCTTGTGGTAGTTGTTTGCTTTCCAAGCATAAGTGAATAAGCTTGAGAAGTCTCTGCTTAAGGTCTTGTCCTCCATATTTGAAGACTTCTACTGGGATGCCATCGGTACCCGAAGTCTTGTTTGACTTCATGCTATTTAAAGCTTGTTCCAACTCATTGATAGTTGGCAGCTCGCTAACGGGCATGCTGGGTTGGAAAATTCGGAATATAATTTTGGGCCTGTTCAGACTAGGTGCCCGGGTACGGTACTCGCGGGTACGGGCCACTTGTTCACATTCACGTATTCACAGCCACTTGTTCACGTACACGTACGGATCTGATAAGCGTTCACACAGAAAGCTTTTCATGGCTTTTGTAGCTATTTTGTGGCTTTGAGACTTCGAATTACAAGGAATATTGAGTAAAAAGCGTGGGCACCACTTTGGCCACTCCGGCACTATGAAAACGTGTTCACATTAGTGCCCATACCCGGGCACGGTACGGTGCCCGGGTACTACCTCAAGGCACGGTGCCGGTTTTGATTAGTTTGAGTTGGGCACCGCGAAAAAGTCGTGTTCACACTAGTGCCCGTGCCCGGGCACCTAATCTGAACAGGGGGTATGCGAGTAATTATGTATCACCCGTCTTTACTAAGGAGTGGGGTGTTTGAAGATTTTTTTGGCCCAAATACCATCTTGAGACTAGAGAAGAAAGCAGTCGAGTTGTTTTGATCAGCCAGAGTTTGAAGTTCTTTAGCTTTCTCAAGCCACCATTCATCCTGCATTTTCCGCAGCAAAAAAAACCAGAAAAACCTGTTGCCGCTTTAAAAGAAGCCGCCTTTAGCTAGCCAATCAAAACACTTCCCGGTTGCGTGCCGGCAAAGGCTCTCGGAACGAGATTGCCCAGACACATTCTACTCCGATGAAGGGCTATGCTCGAAACGTCAGTATTTCGTTGCTAAAATAGTCAGTTTACAACATTTCACATTGTTCTCGTTGGTAAACTTTCAATATTTATTTTCTTACAAAATCAAATTTGACTTGTCACAACCCGATTTAGTGGTCACGTGGCATATCAGCCCTGGTTATCTTTCTTAGAGGCAATAAGACTCCTGACTACGAGATCACATAAGAGCAATTGATTCGCCATGCAGGCGGAAAGCGCAATCTTGTGATAAATACAAGAGCCAAGAGGCATTATTCAAAGCGTTTATTATAAGATCTAACGTTTCGTTGTATTACTCACAACATTTTCATGAGAGACTATATATTAGGATCGCAGCGAAGATGTTGTATAATATACAACGAAATAACGTTTAATAATCCTTCTTCTTCGAGTTTTATGCTAGGATCTTATATTTACCACAAGATTACGAGACTGCATAATTCTGAGAAATTTATACCAAAAGATCCATGAAAGAACTACACTGTATATAAGAAGTTCCAGTTCAGGGTGATATCATCTCTAAAAAAAAATACTGGATCAAAGAACTCACTGTTCTTCGGGGTCAGAAAATGAAAAATTCGGTACACACGAAAAAAGAAGAAAAACAAAAAAAGAACAAATTCCGTGTCGATGTAATGGCGGAGTCTGGCTTCATTTTCTAAACAATAATAAGTTGCTCCATCCACCAGCTAGTTCAACTCAAGTCCATCAATCGCTGTTCTCTGCATGCAGTTGTCGTCCAGAAACTCTGACTATACCAATCTCGAGCGAAATATAGTCTGAAACGCACGACGCATAGTATCTCCATACGACGTTTCTGAACTCACAGAAGCAATGTTGCATAATTCTGTTCATTTAGTCGTTTGCAACTGTCGCATTGCGCAGTTGTTGCTATATCATTGCACCCTGCATTGTCAGAAAACTGGTCTAACACCCACAACGACTGCAGCTCCACTACGTCCCATACTCATTGATGTAGCGACTTCCCAACGGTCGTTTTCACAGTCGTATACTTCCACAGTATCGTGGAACTTTTCGCCATCATATCCTCCAAACACATACAGCTTCTTTTCAAATGAAGCGACACTCAGAGCACTACGGTGATCCAACATGCTTGATACAAGCGTCCATTCATCTAGTCCCGGATCATATCTCTCTACACTACTCAACTGAGTTGTTCCATTATAACCACCTAATGCGTAAATATAACCATTAGCTGCAGCAACCGCTGCGCCACTACGAGCTGAATTCATTGACGAAACCAATGTCCATTTATCTAATGTCGCATCATAACACTCCACACTAGAGGGTATAAAAAATTCAAAGGTGACTTTTTATGGTTGAAAGGAAGAAAAATAAACCAAAAAACGTAATAAAACAATCAAACAAAAGCATTCTGTATATATATATATATATCACTATAAAATTTCCAGCTCGTCCATTACTTAGGGACCAATCATTAAGAGAGGGAGGGGGAGGAAGGGGTGCTGGAGGAAAAATTAATTTTTTTGGAAAATTTTCCAGGGATGTAAGTGCAAATTTTTATGAAGTACTTTCGATAAGTACTCACAAAGAAAATCATACTTTTCTAAAAAGTCACTATGCAGTGTGAGGTCATAAGTATTACATTTGCATATCAAGTAGTGGTGTGCGTCGGATCGGATTGACCCCTTATAATCCGAGGGTTTGCCAAAACTGTCAATCCGAATCCGATCCGATCCGAAGCCAAAAAATCGTAGTCCGATCCGATCCGAAAACAGCTGCTCAAATCCGATCCGATCCGAAAAAATTAAAACACCGGATATATGTTGCAATAGTTGCGCAAACTTTCCGAAAAGAAAACCAATTAACAAATAATTAAGAAAACTACTATACAATAATAATCTTATGTAATAATAACCTTCATATGTTGTGCAACGTGCATACAACAAGTGAATTTGTTAATTTTGTGACAAAAACAATGACAAAAGTGAATCTGATGCGGGTAAAAAAGTGCAAAATCCGATTCGATCCGATCTCAGAAAAAAAGAACAAAATCCGATCCGATCCGATCCGAGAAAAAAAGAACAAAATCCGATCCGAACGATAAAAGTTTAGTCCGAATAAGATCCTCCGAATCCAATCGGATCGGATTCGGATCGGATTCGTAAAAAAACTGGGGTGAAATTTCGTTGCATATAGGCTCTTTAAATATATTGAAATGTTTGTAGGAAGTGTCCATCCTTCTGCATCCTGTTGAAAAAAATGAAGACACCCCTCTTTTTCATAAAAAAAGTTTTCCCCCCAATTTCTCCCCCAGCCCCCTCTCTAAATTTAATGACCGGTCCCTTATTTACAGTGCATATGAAGCAAAAACTAAGTGGTCTTATTTGAAAGAACTCTTGACGTTATACATGGTGCATAATGACTTCTTGAAATATGTTAGGCCTGCGCTAAACGTCGTACAATAGACGAATCTAATTCAGACGAATTTAATTCGAATTAACTTCGTCGGTAATGCGACGTAAATGCGACGTCGAGTTAAACGTCGAATTTAATTGCTTTTATAGTTGGACGCGTTAAGCCTGAAAACGATTCCTTGAAAACATGGCACCGAATGACGCGGCGATAATTCGTCGTGTAACTCGAACACGCATTATCGTCGTATTATCCGTCTGATTCAGACGAATTTAATTGCACAGACGAATTTAATTCGTGCGTCGAATTTAATCGAGTTATTATATGTCGCAGTTTCGTCGAATAAAATTCGAACAATTAAATTCGTCTGAATTAAATTCGTCCATTGTGCGACGTTTAGCGCAGGCCTTATACATCTCTGCAATTATCAACTTGAAACTAATCTTGTACTATACATGTGTGTTTCTCATATAACACTAGGCATACAATGTTTCAACGACTTTCGTTTGATAATTGCGAAGGTATATCATTTTTGGCAGTAAGTCATGCACCTGAAGGGTCAAGAGGTTAAATCTCCATCTCAAACAAATTTCAATATCTCAAGAGCGAAGCGAGATATAAAAGAATTATAGACGCCAATTCTTATAAACTCAAGATTACTTTCAAATAGGGGGATTTATTATTAAGGTTACTGTAGACCATCGGGTTACGTTTTAGGGAAAACATTATAGCGCTCCGTCCGTTTATTGCATATACCAAAACCTACACATTATTCGGAAGCTGGTATAACTGCATGGCAACAAGACTGCAGCAAAATATTTGGTCATTTTATGAACGCAAACAAAAAATAGCGCTTCTGTTTATTACAGTTTTCATTCCAATTTGAAATGCTATAAGCGAACTATTTACGATAATGCTCTGAAAATTGGCAGTTTGGTAGATAAATATCACAGCAAAAACAGTGTATCTAGGTTTGTAAAAATTCCAAATACTTTTAGAGTTATCGAATTTTTACTATTACAGCTAAAACACAATCTCACAGGAGGTTGAATGGGCTGGCATACAAGACCGTAAAACGATAAATATTGAACATTTTACAATTCCCAGACACACTTTGTCACCAGAATATTAATTTACTCGAATAACAATTTTAGATGATTCTGATAAATTCGTGTTCACTTATAGCTTTTTAAAGTTCTTACTTTAGCTCAAAACATTTCTTTGAGGAAAAGCAGTGTGAAAGAAACCTCTTGTCACTTATGCACTTATTCACACAAAGTAAATAATGCGCTTTTTCCTTGTTTAGAAATAAAAAAATAGGCACGCCCAGGCGTGCATGTATCTACTGCCTTTAATGCCTATAGCTACTGTACTATGGTAAAAAAACAATGATGCAACTGTGTACTTGTAACAACCTTGTATTCATAGCTGAACAAGATTCTTGACAAAATTGATGGAATTGTATAGTTGTAACAACATTGTATTCAGATCTAGAGCTGAACAAGATTTTTGACAAAATTGCCTATGCTCACAGGCCATGCTGTGTTTTAATTAACTTTAATAAAGAACTCACTCAACTCAGACTTTCAGAGTAAAGCCAGCAAGGTGCAGAAGGCTAAGCACTAACAACTCTACTCATATCTGGCATGACTTCCAAGCCCGGACAGGTGCATGGTCACCCATTCAAATACTAACTCAATTCAATTGGGCTTTACCCCGGTCCTCAGCGGTGAGAGGCAGTGCACTAATAACTTGACTATTAAAGCTATGGTACTAAAAGCTATAGTCAAAGTATGGTAGTAAAGCTATAGTCATACAGTATGGTAGTAAAGCTTTAAGTAGGCCAATCAAATTAACATAACTGCAACAACTCACAAACTTTTTACTTAATTGACTAATACAGTATTTAAATATTTTCGTTACAACAATTTATCAAACAATAATGCAATCTAGTTAGAAGGTAAAGAAAATCGCTTGAGATAACAAGCATCTCTAGTATTACTGCTGTAAAATTTAATAGTGCATGAAAAAGATGTCCAGCAAATTATGTCATCAAAATTATAAGAGCAACCATACATTAATTGTTCTTCAAGACATATGCATACATGCAGTAAAAGGTACAATAAATGTTTGCACATTCATAACACATATTTTGCATGACATTGACAACTGCAGCATACAATTTTACTCCATTAATACTGTATATAGACTTGCCAGTTCAAGCTCTCAACATAATTTGTCATCTACATCGACAATATGCTATTTAATAGCATATTTCGCTCGTGGACTACCATAGGTTTTGGGCATTGTTGCTTGACCATGAAGCTAACTTTGTTTTCTTAGAAGAAGGTCATCCATTTCTGTTAAGCAACGCACAGTCTTGTCAGCTACTTTACGAAGCTCGATCAGACATGTTGGCCAGGGGCGGATTTAGCGTTAGTCAAATAAGTCAGATGACTAAGGTGAAAATTGTTACGAAATAATTATAAATATCATCATATATTAACTTACTAATTGGTCTAAACAAGAAAAATTGCGAGGGCTGACTGGCTTAGACTTTTGCAGGATTTGGGCCGATTTAGATATTCTGATTGGTCCAAACCAGATAAATTGCGAGGGCTGACTGGTTTAGGTGTTTTGCAGGATTTAGGCCGATTTAGCCAATCCCGTTTAGAATCTTGCAGGATTTAGGCCGATTTAGCCATTCTCATTGGTCCAAAACAGCCAAATCGCGAGCGCTGACTGGTTTAGATTTTTGCAGGATTTAGGCCGATTTACCCATTGTGATTGGCCAAAACGAGGCAAATCGTTGAATCTGATTGGTTGATTGCTTTGCCGAAAGTATGCCGTACCGGAAGCCTGCAAAATGCGGTCTTCGTTCAGTCGTCTAATTCTGTTCGATCGATTCATGGCTTCTACAAGCTTGTTAGATTGTGCGTTGTGTGCTTTATAAAGCAGCGATGATGTTCTTTTGCGGCAATTGTATGTTGATTTGTCTGTGAGAATCAGTGCTTGTCGAGTACTTGTGGCCGGAGAGCATTTCCCAAGATTGGGAAGACATCGGTGCTGAGACGGTCTATTTGCCACAACACATGGAGGCGGACAAGCTAGAGTAAGCCATATGTCGCTCTAAGGTAAGCTTATAGGTACAGTAGTTCATCAATCTGGATTCAATATCGATGTTAGTCTGTTGTCATGTTTATACTTCCCTAACCTTTGTTGATATCCGTTCCATATTAGCATAATCTGCGTTGAGCACACTGGTATAAACCACTTATAAACCAATGCTATTAAATGCTTCATGTAGTACTATAAACACTACTTAGTAGTGTTTCAATTCTAGATACTCACTAGTATGTCATAATCATGATGCATAGTCAGATTGCCTTTCCACAGTAGTTTACATAATACATTCGTCCTCAGTTCATATTACAAGTCAGTTAATTGTCTATATATATATATATATATAGCATACAGTATTATAAGTAATAACATATAACTTTTAACATATAAGTTAAATAAGGTCTGGGCCTGGGGAAACAGATCAAAAGCTAAGCAATAAATATCTACATGACATTACTACAAATTTCCATGTATTATCGTTATACATCAAGTAAGCATTCTTCTCACATGTGGCTATTATGAAATTTTAAACTGATAATTGCACTGGACAGGAATTGAACTTGGGTTGCTGGTGCCTGAAAACCAGACAGCTCATAGTAACATGGGTCAGTAGGGGGATGGGTAGTGGCATATTAGATGGGGGTTAGAATGATCGGGATGATGTAGAGAGTTGAGCTCCTCCATGTCTATGTCCAAGTAATGTCCATTATGGTCATTAACAAAAGCTTCTCCTGACTCCTAACCAGACATTGTCTGCTTGTTGAGAGTAAAGGTTGAGAGTAAAGAGTCACAGGTTGAGAGTAAAAGGCATTTGAAAGCCAGACAGCTCTGGGTAGGTGGGGCTCAACAGCCATGGAAGGTATCCCACCTTGCTCTGGGTTATGCAGAATGTTAAATTCAGCTAGACCTTCACTTGTATGTTGGTCAGGCTGTCCATGTTAGATTCACTGACTGAAACAATGTAACTGGTGTTTCCTAGGCATGCTGATGAACTTTGACATAGAGCGAAACAGTCAACTTTTTTATATTAGAATGTGACCACATATCTCTCTACTGTTTATTGGATTTCCCCACCCTCATTCCTGGAAAAACTTAGCCTTACACACCTTCAAACTATCACAAGGTTTCTAAGACAACAAGAAAATATCAGTCCAAAATGTTTCTTGAAAATGATAAAATGTCCATTAGAAACATGTTTTAAAACATTTGGAATTTTGCTCAAATGTGCTGTCAGAATGCAGGAAATGCCATTTCAGAGATCCAAATTTCAAAAATTTTCCGGGGGCCATACCCCGGACCCCCCTAGAAATATGGGTCCACAGCAACTTTGACTAAGGTATCAAAATTCCTAGATCCGCCCCTGGTTGGCCATATTATAAATTGCTTCTTCTGAATATGAAATCGTCCACGCAACGACCCGATTAATTTGCTTTCAAAAACTTTTATCATCATTCCAACAACGTCTAGTACATCACAATTAAGAATTGCCTACGTTAAAATACTTACTAAATTTGTAAAAACTTTCTCTTGTTGAATATCCCGTTCCTTGTCAAATATCTCGCTCCATGCGACCACGCTGTCAACAATGACTTATGAAATACTTGGTGTACAGTAGTTATTTTGGCTTCGGTGGTCTGTCGTGAGTCAATCGTTTTATTCTATGTTTTGATTGGCTCCGAAGGCATTCTTAACTTAACTTAACTTAACTTAACTTAACTTAACTTAACTTAACTTAACTTAACTTAACTTAACTTAACTTAACTTAACTTAACTTAACTTAACTTAACTTAACTTAACTTAACTTAACTTAACTTAACTTAACTTAACTTAACTTAACTTAACTTAACAGCGCGACAGCAATGTATCTACTCGCGCATGCGCAGTAGATACAAAAACATGATTTCCTTTCCAGAATCCGAAAGCCCTCATAAAATGCTTCACTTTCAGTCAAAAAAATTATGGTTTGAAGGTCTACGGTAACCTTAACTCAATTTTTCATTTCATAGGCACTTTAAACAGTTGTATTGAAAAATAAATTAACAAATTTATTAAAAAAACCCAAATAAAACCCCGTTGAGAAAGAAAGTAAATACGACTGCATGAGTTCAAATACTGTTAAATCACTGCTGTGAAAAAAAAAGTATCTGACTATACTTCCACCGGGAATGGAACCCACAGTCTGGAATATTAGCGCTCTAACCACTGAGCTATTGGGATACCATGTCAAGACAGTCAGATATCGGAATATCCAACATCGCATACATTATCGTGGCGATAAGTCTGATTGTACTAATCGGGTGTTCAAATGTATAGAGCATGCAGTTATCAGAACTCTTAACCCAATGCTGCCTAAGTTTGGCTGGATTTTTCCCCCCGGCTATTATTATCCTTTTATTATATGAAATAGAGTGGTTTATTGATTTCTTCACCACTAATAAAATCGATCTCACAGGTGTGATTATTCATGATAATGTCACATGTGCCGATTATCATGAAACGCATTAGAGTGTACTGCCCTATTTTGGTGGGGCAATAGGACTATTTTTTATATAATTATTTCTCGTGTTGAACAGGATATCTCACTCGTTAGCTTTGCTCACTTGTGAGTTATCCTGGTCAGCACTCGAAATAAATTTCATATTTCCGCACATCCACTTATTATTCTCTATTTAATAGAAGTCTACTAAAGTGTTCTTTGACATATTGAAACAACTGAACGGTATTTTTTATTGAAATATAGTGAGGTTTTAGTACTGCCGAAATTATTGAACGTAGTTTCTTAATTACATTTTAAGACCTTTTTAAGACCTTTTAGCTTTTATGACTTTCTAAACTTTTTTAATATTTAACATTTTAGCCATTAGTCTTTTAATAATTTATAATTAAGTAATAGTTTTCGTATAATTATTGT